>JAQHRD010000011.1:0-600000 GCA_029168975.1 Purpureocillium lavendulum | reverse complement strand
AGTGCGTCTTGACACGCGAAGCTAATGTCCGGCGCGTCGAGCGGCGACAACGCATGGCGATCGAGCCACGGGCCAGGCGGGCAAGGCGACCTGAAGGGAGGGGTTTCGGGGAGTGTGAGTGCCGCGGTGTAAGACGCCTTTGCGTTGTACGCCGGCAGCGGCCGGTGGCAAGAGGGGCAAGTGCTCGCTGGCGAGTAGTCTGTGAAGGAGGCAGTGTCGTTCATCGTTGCACCATAACCGCGCAATGTCTGCAACACGCACAACCGAATCGGCATGCACCGCGGCACCGTACACCAACGACCACCGATTATTGGCAGAAGACGTCTGGCCCAAGACCGACGCCACGGCGCACCTCCCCATATTCATACCTTCTCACAGAGCTGCCATCCGCAACGCAGCAGATCGAGCCCGATGGCGGCGTCGCATGAGTCGTTGGGGAACCGCTTGCTCAAGCGCGTCTGCACGGCGACACCGCGTCCGCTCCCACGAGGCTGCGGAACAAGGGCGGCGTAGGCAGCAGCCAACGCGACAGGAAAGGATCGCGCAAACTTTCAGTACTTAGCACGTCTGGTGGTGAACACCCACCATAACGCGCCGAAGTCGATCATTACGTCGCAAATGTCGCACCGTACCGGGGCCGGTCCAGACGCGAAGAGACTCGCCATAGGCCAAAGCCACGATGCACAAAGGACAACGGGCAGTGTTTCGTCGTCGGCCCAAGCCACAGGGACGCGCAGAGTCCATGCAACGGCGTTGGCGCTTCAACACATGCCCACAGAAAGGACAGGAGTTTACGGCATACGAAGCGCGCCAGGCGGCCTTGCTATGCACCGGCCCTGGCTCGACCTGGACAGAGATACCGGCACATCGCAAGCGGCGTGCCGGGACCGGCGCGTTTCGCCCCAGCCAGGGAAAGCATGGCGCCATCGCGTGCAGGCCACGCACGATGTGCCAGGAACAAGGTACAGTGCAGTACCGAACGGCCGCCGCCCGAATCCTCTTGGCGGCGCCCGGGGCTGTTGCTTCAGAGCCGTCCTTGACGCGATTTTTTGGCCGCAACCTGTCGGCAGCACGCCGCTGGGCGTTGGTGTTGCAGCCATATACGTTCTTCACCTATTTGTCATAGCTAAGTGGGGCATGGGTTGGTGGAAGGCGATCCACGGTGGGCGTCGTGCAGCAGTACTGTACCGCGTTTCTGGTGTCACAACCGGGAGCTCCGCAGCGAATGCCCCCGGGACGCCGCTCGCCAGGCGGCCGGTCTACGGCAGGGACACGCTGCACAATCTAGTAGACGCTGCTAGGGGGTGGAACGGTATGTTGCATCGCGCAGCCAAGGGGGATCTGCCGCTTTGGCCTCTGCGAGAGGTTCCGGTCGCAAGGCCGAATTCCGGACGTCCGCATCGAGCCGAGTGCCGCTTCTGACGCAGCCAGTGACCTGCACCCAACAACTCTCGAATTGCCGCACCTGACTCCTGTAGGAGACATAACCGATCCGTGGACTCAAAAGGACCCAGGGCGAATAACGCAACATACTTTGCCCCAAATCCTTGTCATAAACAAGTCCGCGATGTGGCCCTTTTGCACGAGTACCGCGACCGCGCCGCCCGGCTCCGGAGAGCCTCGGTTATGTTCCGCGCCTTCTCCCGCGCCAATAGGAACCTGTATGCAAGTAATAACAGGCCTACCTGGGCGTCCGGATCATCCAACCGATGGTCACAAAGGCGAAAGAGACCTCGAGTTCCATGATTCGCTAGGCAAGCCAGACCGGGCAGATCATGCCTGGATGTCGGCTGGAGCAGCCAAGGTTTCACGTGGGCGATGGTAGCGGTGACGGGGCTCGACAGATCCCTCCCCAAATGCTGTCAATGGTATCTCAAAGGAGAGTGACGCCGTTTGCATCTCATAAAGCGCGCTTAAGTGCTGCATACGCGGTGCACGTGGGGCGCCTCCGTCTGCCGGGGCCGGGCGGGCGTTGCGGCGGCCAGCCAGCTTTGGAGGCCATGGCGCTGTTCTAGAGTCCCAGCGAGGATCGAGCATATAGAGGAGGGGTTCTGGGCTGTACTACACTGTGCAGCAGTGTTGAGGGCGCTTTGGGGCTAGAACAGGTTCGTGCCCGTTGTGTGGCATGCACGCCAGGTGCCTTCGCCCCAAGACAACATGTGTTCTGGAATAACGCACCGGAAAGACGAATCGCAGATTTGCTTTGGGTTAGGCGTCATCAATTGCTGGCGCGCGGTGGTGACCATCACTGTAGACCGACTCCTACAACAAGGCATGCGCAACCACCTGTTTGATCTGCGTCCGAGGCGGAGCGGGAGAGAGATTGGGCCCCGCGCGCGCGCGAGCAGCCGGCCTCCTGTCCCAGCCGCTCGATGCTGCCGCGGGGCTCATATCCCGATGCGTCAGACGACGCGACTCACCCCCAGCCACCGGAAGGTTGCGCACGGCTGCCCCTTGCTGCCAATCCGGCGTCATCGAGAAACGCCCTCTGCAACGCTGGTACCTCCGCAACGTTCGTGCGGGGCGATTCAGACGCAAGTTCAAAGGCTGGTGGGACGGCTCTATCGCCGAACTTGATGCCGCCGCACTGGCTTGACTCTTGGCAGAACCCGTTCAACGATCTCTGTCAGCATGCTTAGAACCATGATGAGTGCGCAACGCGTATGGTATGGCAATGCGACGATTTAGCTCTGGTTGGACTTTAGACCCGAGTCACGCGGCTTTTCTTCGAAGCCACTCGAAAGTCTTGGCGCCAACTTCCGCGGTGACATGGATGATCGGCGGACTCGGCCGCACAGCAACCTAGCACTGTATCTGGCTCGACAGCATCCTGTCCAGCGAGGCGACTGCTCCGTGGAGCAGAGGGCTGGTACCCAGCCACGGTCTGCCCGGAGGTTCCTACAATCATAAGATAACAGGCTTTGCGGGCTCATTCGACGGCATAGACAAGACGCTCAACGCAATGATGCGGCACGCATGCCCAGTTTGGTGAACAGCGCCGCTCAGTGCCGACACCGTGAGAGTGGGCATGCCGTCGCGTCGCTGGAGTTTTTGCCTTCGATCCGGGGGAGCCCGTGTCTCCGCTTGCTCGGCGTGTGTTGAATGTGCTTCGCAGACCGAGTTCCCAGATCGAAGCCACGCGATCGCGGCGCGGAGGAGGACGACCCTCGTTTTCCGTCATAAAGAAGACCTGGGCCAGAGGTACTGGTTTCCACGGCAGCGTCGGCCGGTCGGAAGCGTACTGTCCTGTAAGGTACCTTGCTAGAATTTGCCAGGAGTGCGCCGTAGGCTTGTGCTGACCCGGGGGGTCGGGCCACCTTTCGTCAAGTTGGTGGCGGACACTTTCACCACCAGCACATGTGGGGTGGGGCAACTCATTTATTGACGTGGCTGGGTGGCGGTGCACACTTTCCCATAAAACCCTCTACCCCGCCTGTCGGTCGCCATTGGAAGGCAGACGGAACACCTTCCACACCGTCCACACCGTCACGGCGAGGGAAACTTTACTACTTCACCACGAGAATACATGCGTCTCCGTCCCTGGTACCGCCGCCCGTTTCATGGGGCAATCGCGTCAGCCACCGCAAAAAAAGGCTGCTCCCGCGGCTGAGGACAACGATGTGCGCTGCCGGCCGAAGTATCCTCCCAAGGATGTCGGAGCTGAGGAAGACGTAGTCTACCTTGGTTGCCGCCTGACACCTTCCGCGAGCCCAGCCGCTGGCGATACGGCCATACGAGATGGCGATTTCAATTGGCCCAATGGATCGCCCGCGGTCCTCGCAAATGGTCCCGGACGACCGGGCTCAACACAACTTCGACGCCAACCTCGGAGACATCCTGGTACCCGACCGACGCCAACCAAAAACGCCGTAATCCCGGGCCCGGCGCAAAACAAGAGCATAAGATTAGGTTGGGTACAGCTTTCGGGGTCGCAGCGTCGGAAAGTGGTGGGATTCTTCGACAAAACAGGGCGATTTCGTCGGCGGGCGCAGCGCAGTGGCGGTTATCTTTCTGAAGAAATTGTGCACGAGGACATTGACTATCGCGACTGCTTTCGCAATATGTCAGGGCGGCAAGTTCGCAACAAGGTTCTACGCCTTTTGGTGCTGTATGAACGATCGTTGGGGTTAGACCCAGGCGAAGTTTGACGGCTGTCAGTTTGCAGCAAGGCAGCACACCCGCGACTCGTCGCCGACTTGGGTTCGTTTACTGGTACCGAACATGTTTGGCCTTTAGTCGCATCGCCCACTGGACAGTCTAGAGTATATGCGCTCAACGCTATGGGAGGGGATTCTCTTTTGCTAGACCAAATTTTCCGTGCCCCGGGCACGGTACGGCAATACAGTATACTGCTTTACATGGGTGGCTATTAAAAGTCGCAAAGTATTCCTGTTCTATTGCCTTACCTGGGGACCAATTCAGGCTGCACAGTAAGTAACAGGCGCCGGACAGTGCCGGTCTTGGGCCGAAGTCGCAGAGGCGTCGCCAGGCAGGGCTTTCCCGGCCATGAAGTGTTGTGTTCCGAGTCGGAACCATACGCTCCCCGCGATTTAGGCCCCCGTATATTCTATTTAAAGGCACATCGGCAAGACCTTTTTGTGCTTCCGCATGGGTGCTGCGCGCTGTTGTCTACACAGCTCTAATTTTGACAGGACTCCTGATTCATTGATCGTCCGGGAAGTGACAAGGAATTCTTGCCTTATATCTTGCTCACGAGTGCGTCAAAAGTTCCCATCATGCAAGCGCAAATCACCAGAGAGCAGGCATTGGAGCTCTGGATAGTTTGCCCCGTCATGATAGCATGGACTGTGGTGTATCTAACGTGGACGGCTCAGCTCGACCACCTGAGTTGTCGAGGCAAGCGCAAGCGAGATTGGGCTGCTGCCTGGTGCGGACTCTGCGTCCTTGGCGGGGGTGTGTTCACCGTCTTATTCACCGCTGCATGGCGGAACGCCTTACCTGCACCTTGCATCCATCCTTTCTTTTGGCTCTCCAAAGCAGCGATCTGGCTCACTGCCACGGGAGTCGAGGTTCGTACAACTGTCGCGCTCGTCTGTCTAGTACTGACCAGTCTTCGTCACAGAATACGCAACTTTTCTACCACGCCCCCTCAGGAGACAGACGATTGTCTTGGCTTTGGTCTACATTATTCCAGGTAGGACTTACGCTAGAAATTCTAGTGTTCGGTGTCGGCGTAGCCGATGTAGTATCGAGCGGCAGAGAGTCTCTATGGGCTGCCGCAATGGCACCCCATATTGTCTTCAGCACAATCCAACAAGCTATTTTCTGTCGCCGAAAGCCTAAACCTGAGCAGCGGCGTTGCGCGATATTAGTCATTGCTACCTCTGTCTTGGCATCAGCGGTCTCCTTCGGTCTCCTCTTTGGCTGTATTGTGAAAAGACTTCCACAATTCGGAGCCCAGTGTGGTTTATGTCTGCTACTGACGGTCCTCATCATGGTGTACAGGCACCATTCCACGTCGAAATGGTCAGAAGGGGACCAGGGAGGCAACTTGGGGCACCCCACATAGAAAATAATTGGTTCGAATCGGTTAGTTGATAACTTACAGGTACCTCAGGTGTAACTAGAATATAGCGGGGTGCATTCGGCGAGAAACTGCCGCGTGACTCGGCGTCGAAGGTGGCAGTGAATTGTAGAAGGGAGTCGGTAATGTCCACGGATGAACACGGCGAAATAGCGGCGAGGAGGGGGCTTCATATAGTAGATCTTACACTTTGCTTAATACAACACCAGATGCATGGAACGGTCCCCGGAACACTCAACTCGGAGTGTTTTTCCGGACGGTACTGTATATACGAGCACCAATAGCTCAGAAGCCGTACGCCCAACGTCGCGAAGCTGCCACACTCAAAGCCTCGCCACTATCTTGTCGTGTAATAGCGCAAACGGAAGCAGGAATAGGGCAATCGCGAGTATGGCCCATCCACCAGGCAACCCACCCCCCACCCCCGGGGCAATCAGCCCCAACCACCACACCCTCGTTCGAGAGCAACGATGGTTATTGCCGCTGGCTTTGGCATTGACGGTGGCCGCCTGACGTCTCTGCGCCCGGCCGGCAGTCGTCAGGGCAATCCGGGTCGGTCGTCCACGACAGACGGCGTCGGACTCAGAGTCACAGTGTAGAAGTATTGCATCACAACATCACGCGTCCGGCGCAACCGAAGCCGATTCATTACCGCAAAGCAGACAAAAGTATGTTACTATTTACAACGCCAGCTGTCTTAAGCCAGCAGAGCCTTGCAATACGTCGGGACAATCGCCTCCATAATTCGGTACAACGCCCAACACCATACAGTAAGGAGGCCTGTCTCCACTGAGCCAGGTATCGAGAAACGAGCCAAAAGCTTCGTACTTCGCAGCATGCTGGGTGAGCTGGCGATTCATGGGCTTCACCAGTGGCAGGCGACAAGGTGGAGAGTTGGTGTGGCCTACTGAGTGCGCAATCATCTGTCAACGTCCCCCGACTGACTCCCAACAGCGTCAAGCAGCCATGCAATAGAAACTGTCGCAGCTACTGACGCCATACCGCGTGCAGGTCCATTGCGTCCTGTCGCTGCTAGGCAACATCCCGCCTGCTCATCGAGTCTTGGCACTGACCACCAGCAGAGGCAGTGCGGCTCGTCGCAAGGCATGTGCAACTGCAACATCACACAGGTTATCTCCAGAAAGATGCTTAGGCACGCAGACGACATGAGAACCTCGGCAGGCAGAGGATAAGATGCACTGCAAAAGGTACGGGCCGTAAAGCATCGCATCCATTCGCCGCTCGTTATCGCGAACCCTTCTGTTTGCGTCCCTTTACTGTTCAGCGAGCCAGCAAGACGCAACGGGAGGACCGATGACCACATGCAACCACAGTACCTCATCAGCCTCGCCCAGCCTGAGACCAGTTTTCTGGACAAATCAGAACGAATACTCAACCCTCGTTCTTTACATTAACAAGATCATTTTGGTCCGGCACTTGCCACAACTGGGTAGGCGGACAGGTCCATAAGGGGATGCAGCTACCACTGTAATGTAACGTAATGGCTAGGTTCTCGCTATGTTGAAGCTGCTGTCTTTACTGTACAGCACTGTGCGACCAACATCGGTCATAGACACTGTGAGGGCGGCCATGTGATAGCGCGTTAAGCCGGGGGCCACTTAGCTGGCGCGACGCGCCAGCTTTTGCCGCTTTTCTTCTTCCTCCCGCGTTACGTCTTGGATTCAATCCTGACCCTAATCGGGGGGGCGGGCGCATCCGGCTCCCCATCACGTCAAGCATCGCTACTGTTCCTTGTCGCATGTGAACCCGACAAATTAGTCACGCTAAGCTAATTAGTTTAGACCGACCCTGGTAGCAATGGTCTGAAGCAAAGTACAGACGGAGCGACAGAGCATAAACGCAGTCAATTCATGTAGGAAGCACAGCACCCGGAGAAGCGTTGCATCAGTGTCCTTTACGACCAGGCTGCGAGATCACTCTCAGTATTCCCTAATAAAAAGATAGCGACGGCCTAAGTCTTGAAGACGCAAGGCTCATCAGGCGTTACTGCGTGGCGCGGCTGGTACAGGTTTGCCACGTGAAGTGCAGATGAGGGCCGGCCGGAATCATGTTCATGAGCTGAACCAAAACGTCCTTTATTACTGCATAAGTTGTTGCATGCTCCTTGGAAATCCATATCTCTTCAAAACGCATGTCTAGTTCATGCTCCCCATACCCCAGTACCGGTACCGAGTAGCCCTGATACATATACGTCCGCCCGGGCGTGAGACCAGCCACACTGCCGTCTTGATCAAACGTCAAGTTGGGGAAAAACCCACCGCAAAAGGCAACGCGCTAAATATCTTGATGAGACAACCCTGTTAGTGTTTGGCGCCCGTAGCGCGAATTGCTCGTGGCTAACCTCAAACACTCGGCCGTCCTCTACAGCCAGCGCCATCCTGAGCTCGACCTTGCGATGAGTTTGCATACGAATACGCGTGCCGCTGTAGTCCATGTCTTGAACACACTCGGTCTGCTTCTGTAGTAATTCCATTCGCCCAGCAGCCTCCCAGGCCTCCGCACCCCCAATATCGATACGCTCTCACAACGTATCCAGCTCGTTCCAGCGCCAAGCGCCGAGGACACGTTCTGTAAGGTATGGCTGCCTCCGTCCGCCCGCAGATCCTTGCACCTCACACTCCCTGGTCTCGAGTATTTGGGCAGCCACTTCGCCTGGACGTAGGCCTTTCACCAGAGGGTTAATGTGCAATTGCACCGGTATACATCCTCCAAAGAGAACAGCATTCTGAGGCAATGTGACGGTAAGTTTGATCTTTTCAAGCAACGTGTTTTCATAGGAAGTAGTGTGGAAAGTGCCCATGCGCTGGATCCAGGGGTTCGCACAACCCGCAGGTGCTTACGGCATTTCAGGTCCTGAAGCAGCCGGCCTCCTGCAGGCTGCTACTGTGGCCTTGAGGTGGTAGCTGACAGACGCCTCAGCAACACCGGTCAGCGCTTGGGCGCGTCTCCTCGGAAGACCAATTCGAAACGAAACTCGTATCTTCCAGCGGGGAGTGTGATTTCTGTACCCCATGCCGCCGCTGGTTCCCAGCTGCGATCGATGACTTCCACTGTTTCATCTGTCGTATAGCACGGGCCCCAACACGCCCTGTGCTGGGTCAGAAGACTGGGCTATGTCGCCGTGGAGGGGGTCCCAAAAGGGATGCAAGACCACCGAGCAAAACCTACACTCGGATAAGGGAGTTTACCAGCCGAAGCCGGAGGCCTCTCGCTGAGGGCACGCGTATGGTACCAGTGAGCTGCAAACACACGCCCTTGATGCGTGCGAAACGATGCGCTTCAACGTCTACCCAGCTGATTCATCTCCGGCACCCATGAGGGCAATGCAGTCCCGATTCAGCCTTGACGAGCGCGGGTTAGAATGGTATGCAGGAAGTTTTGGCGATGGGGCGGGCTTTGACCACTGTATGTCCAGCTGACTTGCCTGGCTCTGCCGGAGGAGTGGCAAGCATGGCAGTGATGCCCTCATTGTCGACGCCATCGATACGCCGTTAGTTTGGCTCTCGCGAGAGTATCACTCGAGCGCCTGTCTACCGAGTGAGAGGGAGCAGAGCGGGCGAAGAAGCAGTCTGTGCAGGATGCGCAGGGCGGTTGTGCTATAGCGATGCGTCGCCCAGCTTCTGTCCCTAGATGGTCGCCCGCATTCTATACTTCGAGCATGTCGCAGGGTACTTCTGGAGCGGTGACGCCCGCTTTGAGCTCTATAGTGCAGAACAGATTGTACGCATACTGTACTGCACTTGTAGATGGTACCATAAAAGGTTGCTACTGCAGCACGCCCGTCTGTTATGTAGCACTGATTTGCCTTTATGTGCGCCCTGGAGGGATAGACCTCGCATCATCGTGGTGCAGCCGTCATACAAGGGCTGCCGAAGGCGTACATGGAAGGGCCTAACTGAAGGTCAACTGCAACGGAGGCTCTGATTTGGTTGGTTACGTGTCACGCCTTCGTTTACGTATCATCACGATATATCTGGGCACATGCCACGGGCGCCGGATATGATGTAGCGCATCCTTGTCTTATAATGAGCGAGCTGACACATGATCACATGATCATATACGGTGTTGTGCTGTAGCTGACTGCTTGATGTAGCCGAGTAGAAGATCGTACTCGAGACCGCCAGGCAGCATGACATCCTGCTTAGCCTACACAAACTCTTCGCGTTGTTGCCGGCCAAGGGTAGCAAGCGTAGACATGCTTGTACGGTTCGCGCTCTCACTCTGGATTTCGGCGCTGGGGAATGTTTAATCTCGGGCTGGCCAGCTGTGCGTGTGTTTCTGGTCGTCAACGCGCTGGGGATTGTCATCCCTGGACAGCATAAGTATCCTCTGTAGAGTTCAGCAAGGGCAAGAAGAATGAATTGTCTCTCGAGGAGTACGGCCGCGGAAACGTTTGTACTGTTACATATATGGGCCATAGCCTGCCAGTGCTTCCTGTAGCGAGGTAAACAACTTTTACTCCGCTTTTCTGTACAGTGCTGAAGGCCACAAGTCCCAGTGGCCTGCAATTTTATTGCTGAAGTGCCGCGGACCACCGTCTCCACCCTACCATGTAGGCGCAGGAAGTAAGGTTCAGCGTCCCGACGAATCATCCGCCCCAGCAGTGATCCCGTGCTGCCGCGCACCAACTCGAGGGGCCCACAAATAATTGTAGTGAATGATTGGGCGCCGCTGGGGCGGCGCGGGCGCGACAAATGTCGCCCAGCCTTCGCGTCTCACCATCACATTTTCGTGACGTTTCCAACAACAACTCTGCGGTATGATGCACCGCCGTCCATCTTCTGGCACGACGGTCAGGCGCAACCAAACTTCCCGTGTCATCGTCGCCTCACGCGAAACCCGCCGATCCGAATATGGAAGACGCGATGCACACATCGAAGGACCTACGGGTCGGCATCGATTTCGGCACAAGTGGCATCCGAGTTGCCATCGGGAGAGCCGATGAAGCTGACTCGACGTCCGTTCCGATGCGGGAGCTCTTCAACTCGGAGGGCCAGCTTGTGCCGTCCACCAAATTTCCCTCTGCGGTGCAGTTTGGGCCGGGCCTTGGGCAATACAAACTCCTTGGAAATCGGGCCGCCAACGAGCAGTCCATATGGGATGTCCTCACAACCTCGTGTGGTGCCAAACTCTCGTTAGACCCTACGCAGTCCAAAGCAGGCGATGCAGCTCATTTCTTGGAACTCTGCGAGGAATACAAAGTCGATCCGGACCAAGTGCGGCTGCGATTGCTGGGCGTTGTCAAGGAAAAGGTCGACGCTTTCTTGGCCGCTGAGTACCCTAACGATAGCGACCCTTGGGAACGAGTCGTTAGCACGCGAATCAACATTCCGTATATTTGGTCATCGGCATCGGAAGATGCGTCATACTCTCACGGGGACTACTCTCACGGGGATGCCATACAGCGCCAACTACTGCACATGATAGAGAAGGTGGGGTTCCCGAACGTCGTCACGCCCGAAAATGAGGCTATGAGCGCCTTGCGATACCACATTCAAGGGAGCAAGGAGCTGCTAGGCGTTTTGGGGAAGTCGAATGTCAGGGTGTGTGCCGTGTTCCCTTCCCAGGCTTCTCATGCACAGTACTTTGCTGACCCAACGCTAGGCATTGTTCATAGATGCAGGCGAGGGCACTACTGTTTGTACCCACCACTGACACTACCGAGTTGTGCCGAATCTAACGCGCAGACAGGACATGGCACCCGTCGAGCTGTTTCTCGTCGAAGGCACGTGCCGAGGAATCGAGATCGCCAAAGCAGAAGGTTGTAGTGGCGGCACAAGCTACATCTGGAATAGACTGGCCGAACTCTGCCGGACAAGGTGTGCGAATGATCGAGACGCTGCGGCAATGTATCACCTTGCCCAACTACACTTTTTCAAGATGGGCGAGAGGTTTGAACCCTTTCCTCACGGTGGCTCGATCATATCGAAAGAATTCTTCGAGCAGATAACGGAACGTGCCTACAAAGGTCCGCTGGACTTGGCGGTGAAAAAAGCATCGCAAATCGAGAATCTAGACCTGATCATGGTCAGCGGCGCGGCTTTCACCAACAAGAGCATCAGACGTCTCTGGCGGGAGCGCTTAGAGTCCGAGACCGAAAGGCAGTCGGGAGACGCTGCAACCCACACAGCGCCAAAAATCGTGTTCTTGAAGCCCAACGACGCAAGGTTTGCGCCCCATATTACTAGTCGAAATGCACGCTCGTTAACATAAGAACTAGTGATGCAGTCGCGAAGGGTGCCTGTCTGCCGTATGACGATGATCCAATAAAAGAGTTCCACAAGTCTTGCTTCGGCATTCTTATTGATAGTCGCCGGGCGGTTTTGGGCCGTGGACGACGAAAGCGGCCTACGGGGAGGCCACGAAGACCGAAGTCTCGCACATTGCTCCAGTTCAAGAGGGCGAGCTCATACGACTTTGAACCCGAGTTCCAAACTGTTTGCGTACAGGACCCCAAGGAATTCCTGGTTGAGCCTCATTATCTCATGATCGAACCGATGGATCTTGATGACGAAAACCAAGACGAGACGACTACCACGGAGTGGGATGCTACGTCTGCTCTGCCTATGGGCAACTTGCAGTTTAATCTGCAGGGCAAAGTTGGGCGAGACAAAGCAGTCGGGGTGCGGTTCCGATGGAGACCGGATTTCAGCAATCTAGTCTTGCTCGAGCTTGCGGCTGGCAGTTGGCGCGTGACGCAACAGCTCCAGCTGGTTCGCGATATGGACAGAGTGTACTTCATTGAGGGTGAAGTCAAAGAGTGGGAAGAGGATGTTGAGCTGGGTTCACACACAAATCATGACGAAGTGGCACGCAACCCGAGAGAAATACACGGAGGCTCTGATGGAAACACCAGCCCCTTAGCGGAAGTCGAAGCAGGGCCGGACGACGTCGCGGACGATGGGGCGGCGCGTCATACCGAAGCGGCCGGGGAGAACGGTGTTGCCATTGCTGGCGGCGAGGAGGTGTCTCCGCCCAACACTGTGACCATGGAACTCCCGCGCCGTGGGCGAAAGAGGTCTGCGAGGGCTGTCTCGGGGAGCTCCCAAGCCGCAGAAGATGGCGCCACCGCAGCCCAAGTTGCAGACCATGATCTGCCCGAGCGTACTCCCGAAGGAGCAGCGTCAGAATCTCAGCGCGACCGTGCTGGGACAGGTACTGTCGAGGAAGTGGGCAGCCATACCGCAGGAACCCAAGGCGGACTTGATCTCGCCGTGGATGAAAATCATGAGGAGCGCAACGATAGGGATACAACCCAGAACGCAACACAGAGCACACCGCCCTCACAAGAGGTAGTGGTCGAGCTTGACCCTTCGGCTCTCGGTAGTCCGAGCGGCGAACCGAGCGGCGAAGCCGCAAGAACGGTACTTCCGCGGGAACGACCAAAGAAACGCCGTCGCATGACGTACGGAGTCGGTGTGCCAAGAGCGGCCGGGGGTCACGTTTCGCCATTCAAGCGACACGGAATACCTAAAGGATCGGGCATGGCGTCTCTGGCTGATCGCCTGGGGAGGTAGGACAGCTACAGTACTGATCACAAATGACCAGACACTTACAGTTTCCGGGTAGGCCGCCCAAGATAATACAACGAACTCCAACCAAGGCCCAGAGCCAACCAATGTACGTTTGGTGTTAGCGCTGCCTGTACAGGTGATTGCGGAGTTGCTGACAAACTTTGGGCCAGCGAAGCCGGCACTGAAGAACTCCGGGGAGCGTTGTCGACCGAACCTCCTCCCGACCGCAACATTTCGCCAACCACAACGGCCCCACCATCCTCCGCAGGCGGCAAACGGTCTCGGGGCTTCTGGGAGACAGTAGTACCTCGAATGCCGTCGTTGCCGGCCTACGCCAGTTTCGGCAGCACGACGCCGCACAATACTGATTTTGTGGTGAAAGGAAATCGAGCGGCGCAATGATTCGAACTTATCTCCAGAAATGCTCTTGGCCGCTAGGAATGCCCCTCCGCTTCGGCTATGCTGATGACCACCGTCGTAAACGTTCCGACAATTGCCTCCGCGCCAAGTCTTCGCACTCGATTGATCGGGCCAGCTTTTCGTATCGGCACACGTGTATTCATACGTTAGAGGGATAATCTATGACCGAGATGGCCGTGGCCGTGAACAGCTGCCTTGCGGTGGCCAGTGTCGACACTTGAAGCCGCTGGGGCTTTATAGCCGACTCCGAGCCCCTTAGCAGATGCATGCGCCAGATGCTTCGTGTCCTTGAGGCTCGGGTCCGTGCTCGTTTTCCAGGCTTCGGCGTGTGCTCAGGCACGAGCCTTGCTCCGTTACGTCGCTCCCGTCTGGCGCTCGATTGATGTGGCTTCGGTCCCAGCGCGGTGACTCTGTTCTATTGGGCTGGAGACTCAAGCTCTGTCATTATCACGAACGCCACCGAGCCTTTGCAGCAATCAATCACCTGCTGCACGACAGCTGCGTTACCAGGGGAGTGGGGTTGGCGATCGTGGAGAGCCGTGCGGCCGGCCCGCTTGTGGAAGGATCTGCGGGTCTGTCGACTCCCCATGCCGTGTGGTTCGAGCAGAAGGCCTCCAGCCATCGCTGGACGGCCACCCTTATTCGTTAGATGAATCGGGCTCTGCATACGTCGTTCTCGTGGACGCCCTACGGCGAAACATTCCCTATTACAATGCAGAAATTGAACACCACGGCGCGCTGCAATCTTACGGAACACCAAACATGACAGTAGCTCGAGAAACGATTAATATACGTTAGCCACTGGGTGGCGTGACAACAACGAGGCTGGGTGGGCCGCGAGCGGCACCAGCCCTTCTTGGCTGACTCAATCCACACCTACGACCTCGTGCCATGGGCAGCAGGTATTGCTCCAGTCGCCGTAGCAGGACTCTGGACGCTCGAATCACGGCCTTCAATCTTGCACTTTAGTATGGCTTTTCTCTCATCCCTGAGCCAAACTACCTCCATACCTGTCCCCTCGAGCCACTGGCATCTCCGCGGGGCAACCCAGCCCAGCAATAGTAGGAGGCTGGGATCGGCAGCTATTGATTGGCCCTTCCATATGGGTCTCGCGCACTCAAGTGGGGCAACCTCCAGTATCGTCACCGCGGACAGAGTGGCCTGCCCTTTCAACCCTTCTGCTACGATCAATGTCCTTGCATCACTTTCATCATGTTACGGACAACTCGATCATCGGCGCGCATCTCGCAGACCCACAATACGCAAACCAGCCATCCGCAGCCCCGTCGACCGCAGCCCCGTCGACCGAAGTCCCGTCGACCGCAGAGGGGTCCTCTCGCAACCCCGACGCGAGTCTTCAACGACAAAGACGAATTGCGGCCGTTTCTATCGAGTCAAACTGAAGGAAGAATCAGCATATTAAGGTCCTCGAACCCGAGCGGCGGCGAATATAGACGTTTGGAATTCTATTGCAAACCGCATACAGTCAAAGATAAGGGTGGTTCGACTGGGACAAAGATCAGCTGTCCCTTTCGGGCGGTTGCCGCTCGTCATGCCGGGAAGTGGCAGCTCGCGGTCAGAAAAAATCATAACCATGGACCAGATCATTCCGAAAAGACGACCACGACGGCGAGTTGTGATACTACTGTCACGAGTCGCTCGATTGTCGCGGAAGAGCTTGTGGGTAACCTGGAAGCGCGCTTGAGGCGCGTCGAAGAGCGTCTCAGTGTCGCAGAATCACGCTTGAGAGGCACTGAAGACCGCTCGGAGCGTTTGGAACAGCATCGAGGACTCCAGAGCCACGAGTCTGGGGTCGACTTGCTTGACACAAATGGGGGATTGGGCCATGACGAAAGAGCCCTTTTGGCGGACGAGGATGCGTTCTAGCATGGTATAAACAATAGAAACTTGTTGTGATCACGGGTCGGACTTGCCACCAAGCTTTGAAGTCACCTTGTGTAGGCAGGCCAGCGTTCGTAAAACAGAGCCTCTGCGATCCTGGAAAGAAGCCTCCTTCTTTGCTCCAGTTCTCACTTGAGATATGGGGGAGGTCGGCGAGCGACCGCTCCTCGACAAACGCCAGAGTTACAGCTAAGCGCCTGCTTACCCATCGTCTGCTCTGGAGTGAAGATTGGCGGCAGGCCAGGGAGGCATGTTAGAATGGCAATTGTATTGAAACATGCGCGATTTTCTCTGGAGTAGGACCGAAACGCAGCGAATAACACTCGGTGGTGCCTCACCGCCCACACGACGTTTGGCCCCAAGGCTCCTTGCCAAAGTCAGAAATCCCTCTGAACAGACAATCATCGCTCATTAAGGGACTCATGGGACTTCCCTGGAAGCTTGGCGTTGTTAAACCGACCCTGAGAAGAGGAAGATTGGGTCTGGCGCAGGAGGCAGGAGTTCTCTTCTGCGGTACGACTGGTCCGGGTCCGGCCGACGCTGCCGTGGAAACCAGTACCTCTGGCCCAGGTCTTCTTTATGACGGAAAACGAGGGTCGTCCTCCTCCGCGCCGCGATCGCGTGGCTTCGATCTGGGAACTCGGTCTGCGAAGCACATTCAACACACGCCGAGCAAGCGGAGACACGGGCTCCCCCGGATCGAAGGCAAAAACTCCAGCGACGCGACGGCATGCCCACTCTCACGGTGTCGGCACTGAGCGGCGCTGTTCACCAAACTGGGCATGCGTGCCGCATCATTGCGTTGAGCGTCTTGTCTATGCCGTCGAATGAGCCCGCAAAGCCTGTTATCTTATGATTGTAGGAACCTCCGGGCAGACCGTGGCTGGGTACCAGCCCTCTGCTCCACGGAGCAGTCGCCTCGCTGGACAGGATGCTGTCGAGCCAGATACAGTGCTAGGTTGCTGTGCGGCCGAGTCCGCCGATCATCCATGTCACCGCGGAAGTTGGCGCCAAGACTTTCGAGTGGCTTCGAAGAAAAGCCGCGTGACTCGGGTCTAAAGTCCAACCAGAGCTAAATCGTCGCATTGCCATACCATACGCGTTGCGCACTCATCATGGTTCTAAGCATGCTGACAGAGATCGTTGAACGGGTTCTGCCAAGAGTCAAGCCAGTGCGGCGGCATCAAGTTCGGCGATAGAGCCGTCCCACCAGCCTTTGAACTTGCGTCTGAATCGCCCCGCACGAACGTTGCGGAGGTACCAGCGTTGCAGAGGGCGTTTCTCGATGACGCCGGATTGGCAGCAAGGGGCAGCCGTGCGCAACCTTCCGGTGGCTGGGGGTGAGTCGCGTCGTCTGACGCATCGGGATATGAGCCCCGCGGCAGCATCGAGCGGCTGGGACAGGAGGCCGGCTGCTCGCGCGCGCGCGGGGCCCAATCTCTCTCCCGCTCCGCCTCGGACGCAGATCAAACAGGTGGTTGCGCATGCCTTGTTGTAGGAGTCGGTCTACAGTGATGGTCACCACCGCGCGCCAGCAATTGATGACGCCTAACCCAAAGCAAATCTGCGATTCGTCTTTCCGGTGCGTTATTCCAGAACACATGTTGTCTTGGGGCGAAGGCACCTGGCGTGCATGCCACACAACGGGCACGAACCTGTTCTAGCCCCAAAGCGCCCTCAACACTGCTGCACAGTGTAGTACAGCCCAGAACCCCTCCTCTATATGCTCGATCCTCGCTGGGACTCTAGAACAGCGCCATGGCCTCCAAAGCTGGCTGGCCGCCGCAACGCCCGCCCGGCCCCGGCAGACGGAGGCGCCCCACGTGCACCGCGTATGCAGCACTTAAGCGCGCTTTATGAGATGCAAACGGCGTCACTCTCCTTTGAGATACCATTGACAGCATTTGGGGAGGGATCTGTCGAGCCCCGTCACCGCTACCATCGCCCACGTGAAACCTTGGCTGCTCCAGCCGACATCCAGGCATGATCTGCCCGGTCTGGCTTGCCTAGCGAATCATGGAACTCGAGGTCTCTTTCGCCTTTGTGACCATCGGTTGGATGATCCGGACGCCCAGGTAGGCCTGTTATTACTTGCATACAGGTTCCTATTGGCGCGGGAGAAGGCGCGGAACATAACCGAGGCTCTCCGGAGCCGGGCGGCGCGGTCGCGGTACTCGTGCAAAAGGGCCACATCGCGGACTTGTTTATGACAAGGATTTGGGGCAAAGTATGTTGCGTTATTCGCCCTGGGTCCTTTTGAGTCCACGGATCGGTTATGTCTCCTACAGGAGTCAGGTGCGGCAATTCGAGAGTTGTTGGGTGCAGGTCACTGGCTGCGTCAGAAGCGGCACTCGGCTCGATGCGGACGTCCGGAATTCGGCCTTGCGACCGGAACCTCTCGCAGAGGCCAAAGCGGCAGATCCCCCTTGGCTGCGCGATGCAACATACCGTTCCACCCCCTAGCAGCGTCTACTAGATTGTGCAGCGTGTCCCTGCCGTAGACCGGCCGCCTGGCGAGCGGCGTCCCGGGGGCATTCGCTGCGGAGCTCCCGGTTGTGACACCAGAAACGCGGTACAGTACTGCTGCACGACGCCCACCGTGGATCGCCTTCCACCAACCCATGCCCCACTTAGCTATGACAAATAGGTGAAGAACGTATATGGCTGCAACACCAACGCCCAGCGGCGTGCTGCCGACAGGTTGCGGCCAAAAAATCGCGTCAAGGACGGCTCTGAAGCAACAGCCCCGGGCGCCGCCAAGAGGATTCGGGCGGCGGCCGTTCGGTACTGCACTGTACCTTGTTCCTGGCACATCGTGCGTGGCCTGCACGCGATGGCGCCATGCTTTCCCTGGCTGGGGCGAAACGCGCCGGTCCCGGCACGCCGCTTGCGATGTGCCGGTATCTCTGTCCAGGTCGAGCCAGGGCCGGTGCATAGCAAGGCCGCCTGGCGCGCTTCGTATGCCGTAAACTCCTGTCCTTTCTGTGGGCATGTGTTGAAGCGCCAACGCCGTTGCATGGACTCTGCGCGTCCCTGTGGCTTGGGCCGACGACGAAACACTGCCCGTTGTCCTTTGTGCATCGTGGCTTTGGCCTATGGCGAGTCTCTTCGCGTCTGGACCGGCCCCGGTACGGTGCGACATTTGCGACGTAATGATCGACTTCGGCGCGTTATGGTGGGTGTTCACCACCAGACGTGCTAAGTACTGAAAGTTTGCGCGATCCTTTCCTGTCGCGTTGGCTGCTGCCTACGCCGCCCTTGTTCCGCAGCCTCGTGGGAGCGGACGCGGTGTCGCCGTGCAGACGCGCTTGAGCAAGCGGTTCCCCAACGACTCATGCGACGCCGCCATCGGGCTCGATCTGCTGCGTTGCGGATGGCAGCTCTGTGAGAAGGTATGAATATGGGGAGGTGCGCCGTGGCGTCGGTCTTGGGCCAGACGTCTTCTGCCAATAATCGGTGGTCGTTGGTGTACGGTGCCGCGGTGCATGCCGATTCGGTTGTGCGTGTTGCAGACATTGCGCGGTTATGGTGCAACGATGAACGACACTGCCTCCTTCACAGACTACTCGCCAGCGAGCACTTGCCCCTCTTGCCACCGGCCGCTGCCGGCGTACAACGCAAAGGCGTCTTACACCGCGGCACTCACACTCCCCGAAACCCCTCCCTTCAGGTCGCCTTGCCCGCCTGGCCCGTGGCTCGATCGCCATGCGTTGTCGCCGCTCGACGCGCCGGACATTAGCTTCGCGTGTCAAGACGCACTGCCACCATTTTCTTCGGCAGCATTTACGGATTCAACGACGTCAACGGCGCACGACGCACAATCGGCGCCGTGGATTGGCCAGAAGCCGTCCCCAACGGTGCTGCCGTCAAGCCAGGACCTACTCTTAACCTGCACACCCACCACGTCGACGACCGCAGCTCCCCCTTCGCCACCGGTCACGCCAAGGCCGATACATGAGTGGTCTCTACCGTCGGTCCAGCCTTGGCAAGCGATAACCCAGGGGCCTCTGGAGCTCGCGGAGGGACTCGCGCCGACAACGGCGCCAGAGCAGCCTCAACAGTCCGCGTCCTCGTCCGTCCGACAAGGCCACCTGTCGTCACAACGTTGGTATTGGACGCCATCACTAGATCCCCCCCTCGACACCGAAGTACCGTTCCCGCTATTGACCCCCGCTTGGGCGACGCCTCCAGCAGCTTCGGCTTCTACGAGCGGTGGACAGCCCAGTGTGGGGGGAGGCCTCCTGTTTGAGGGCGTCGCGGGTGTCGACTTGTCTTTCCTCCGAGACCGGGATAGGTGGCTGTGTGAGCAAAAGTTGGCTGGTTTGCCATGGGGTGCCATCTGCTCAGGTTATGCCAGCCAGTATGCGTGCGCCGAGCCCACAGCCAGCTGTCTGGGGATGCGCCTCTGGAGGCTGAGAAGAAAACATCAATGGTTGGACGATGCCCTATCAGCGGCGGTGAATCGAGCGAAGCGCAAGCAGCGGACCAATTTGGGCTGGCGGTGAGAGGCAGAAGGCCGAAGCTGGGTTGGGGGGCGGAAGTCGGGACACTCAGGCTTGCTATCACGCTAGAGCAACTGCCCGGGCGGGCGTGCTCTGCCACCCGTATTGTACAGTGCTGTGCCGTGCCTCGATGTGCCGCGTTCGTACACCATAGCTCGGCCGCAGGTCACCGACACCACTTCGGTCAGTCGTTGAAGAGACGCTGCCTGGACGAATGTAAGGGAGGCCGCCCGCCTGCGGGGAACAAGAGCAATTGCCCGATGTCTTGAAGATATGATGGGAAGTTCGTAATGTTCGGATAGCACACACATCATGTCCCGTCACAATGTTACGCTGCGCGAAAGGGTTGAAAATAAACATCCCTATTTCCAGATATTGCCTTGTTGGCCGGTCGTCGTCAGGCGTAATGAGCATACTCTATGCGTACTTGCGCTTTCCAACGTCTGCGGCCCAATCAGTCTTGGCCGTCCGTACGCGCTGCCAAATGTCGCCGGACGCTGTTCGCGATCGCGTTCTCAAGGCCAACCGCAAAACAGGCAGTCCCTCGCTCAGTCGCTTCTTTCAATCATGTGGCACCGAGTATGTGGCACGGCACTCAGCCACTTGAATTGCACGTAAGACTCTGTGCCTCTCTCGCTTCTTTGCTTCCTCGGCCACAGCAAGGCACTGCGTGTTCCTTGTTTTGGCGCCTTTCGCGGCCGATCCCTTGGACACGATCTGGACAGACTCTGCTCAGTAACCCACGAACCCGCAACCGGGCCCACGACCGGCTCCGAAGGCCGATGGATCCGGCGCGTTCGCGATGCGTCCCCCCGGCCCGCTCTTCATTCGCGGTGATGTTCCAAATGCTGTTGAGCCACCACCACGACTCCTCCTGTTCCCCTGTCAGCTTGCCAGGCTTGGCGGCTCTGGTGAAGGAGCAGAGGTTGTTCCAGAGCTGATACTGCAGACCGTTGCTGACACCGACGCCAGCGTTACGGCAATCGCCAAGGCCGCGGTGCGCAACTGCCTCCAGCACTGCCATGGTCCCTTTCTTGGCCCGCCCCATTCCCCATACGTGGCAGGCTGACGCCAATCGGCCGAGGTGTTGTAGGATGTGTCCGTCGCCCAGACGATCCCCGTCCTTCTAGGACACGACGAGTCGGCGCTTTCATAAGGAGAATTCCAGGTGCCCCGGCAAGCGTCACAGCCAGGTCCGGGGTAACCAGCGGGCGGGGATGAATTGCCAGGACCTTTGAGCGATAGGAGGGGACGGGGCCTGTAGAAAGCACCGCAGCTTCCATCCGCGCACAAGGCCACTCGTGCGACTCGAAGCGAGGAAGGGGCGAGTATGGCACTGTTAGAGAGGGCAGAGGAGACAGAGGCCCGTCAGGAAGAAACTCGCGGCGCTGTCATAGTACGCGGCGATGCGCTCGGCCTGGCGGCTCCGGGGAAGGCACACAACGTCTCGAGACGATACAGCGGCCACGGCAAAACGGGAACATTCGAATGGGCAGATCAAAGCGAGGGCGGGATTACACCCAAGCGCGGGCCGGGTTAGAAGAATGGGCTGAGCGCTTGTATGTCCTTCGCCGGTTGACCCACAGCCGCACCCCGGGTGCTGGGTACATAGGCTCTTTCAACGTCTCCTTTACCCGCCTCCATGGAGGGAGCCTCCGTTTCCAAAGGACGGCTTTGGGCGAAATCGCGGCTTGCTGCCGTCGAATGCGACCCTGAGGAAGGGGACCGCTACTGTAGGTGCCCTTTGCGCGCTTGTGGCACCAGCGCTCGACAAGTACGAACTGCCGGTACCCGGCATTCGATTGAGATCGCCACAAAACCCTGGGTAAGGTTGGACGTGAGCCCGCAGCGGAGCCGGCAACCGCGACTCAGGTACCGCCAAACCGCTTTTAAGGCTGTCTGTTTTGCGCTAGTGCAGCACTCCGGAGGCCTTAAGTGTGTTGTAAAGCGCCGCCGGCCATGGCGGTTGGGCTTGAACTTGCAGTGAGCAAACTAGGGTTGCCGGCCTGTGTGGATCAACTTCGGTTACACCCTCTGGCGCGGCTTGAGCAACCTCAGCGACCATTTACTGTCTTTTATGATGGTGCTCCTGCAACAAGGAGGATCTCGGCGGCGTATTGCTCTTCACATCGAGCGCCGTCGCCACGGTGGTGACGGGCTGTCGTGCTCGCTTGTGCCGAGCCGGGTCGACCATGGGGATCGTCAAATCTACGCATCCACCCCCTTCCAAACATACTCGCACCAGCCGACCAGAGTTAAGTAAGAAGGTTCCGCTCTCCACTTGTCGCCCATAGCCAACGGTGGGAAAGTCGTCCCGGTCAGCGGTTGTGGCTGGGGGGCGCGCTCGCAGGAGCCAGGCATGTCATTTCGCCATGTGCACTCATGCTTCTGACTGTCGAGGCCAACTACTGTACCTCAACCCTCATTCCACGCCGCCCTGTCGAAGCTGATGCTCGCATTCCTACGGTGCCCCATCCATCGGCCTTTAGGCATCGATGACGAGACACGGGTGCGGCTTGGTTCTCCACCCGCTGACGGCCCACGTGCCGCGCGTGAGTTTGCACGCAGCTCGTTGTCCGCAAGATTGGCGCTAGATATTTCGACCGAACAGGGAGGGGAAACCTCTCGACACTTGACGTCCAGGTGTCGTACAGTACAGTAGCTCCTGTGGCGTAAAAGCGGAAGACATCAACCTGGAAGCTTCCACGACGCATGCGGTGCCCTGCGTGAGCGCACGAGGCGCGAACTTTCACCCCAACAGCGCGCGCCTTGTTCATGGTCGAAGACCTATGTACGGACAACGGGAGGGTACCACGTGAGGCGACCTGCCTAACCGCGCCACGGCAACTTCAGTAGGCAGCACGGGCAGGAACCGCAGTGTTGTGCTGTAAGTAGTGTACAGTACTGCACAGTACAGTACAACTAGAGCTGTGCCGTATGGGCAGTGGTGGTAGTACTTGGTGCCGTGCTTGTGGTCATAGTCGGGGAGGTGTTGAATCCCGCCGATGTCGAATCCCACCACCGAACCGCAGGCCGTAACGCCGTCCACCACGCATCGTTACCCCATAAATGGCAGATACTGCCCATCCTTCCACGGACGCATTGGACTCCGTCACCATATATGTCACTTCAGCTGCTCGAGACACGCCGCGAACAACATCCTGCCAGAGCGCACGTCCAGGAATGGCTCAGCAGCCACCGCAGCAGCCATGGCAATGGCAGGGGAACGCTCAACGTGCTGCGCCTTCTGCCAACCTTTGGCCACCCGGTTCACTACACCCTCCACCTGCCCCTGCCCCTGCCCCCGCCTCGTTGGCCGAGGTGGCAAAACTCTGGAATTTTGCCGCGGTCCGCATGAACAATCATGGCAGGGCCATCGCGGGCATTCAATCGAAGCTACGGGCCGATGATGCGGCCACAAACGAGCGATGGGAAGAAGCCACAAGGGATATGAACGGGTCGCTGGCGAGGCTGTCAACTGAGGTTGTGCGGCAGGGCGACGCTTTGCGGACGGTGCAGGCGTCGCTCGCTGCATCAGGCGAGGGTACGGCGCGTGCTGCCCAGCAGGTGCACGACTCATTGCACGGCATCTCCGCCTCGCTCGATGACAACAGAGCGCAGGCACGGAGTCTGGAAGCGGCACTCCTGGGTGACGGCGGAGTGAAACACAGCGTGCAGGCCCTGCAGGACTTGCTCGCCGAAGTCAGGGACGCCCTCGTGGACACGAGGCCAGCAAACGACATGCTCAGCAAGCTGGAGACTCTCGCCCGAGATCTTGCGGCAGAACACGACGTGGCGCGCGAAAGTCTTTGCGTTTTACGAACCCTACATGCCGACATCGGACGACTGTGCGAATCGCATGTTGAGTTTTGCCGTGCGGCGGCTCGGGTGGAGAGAGGCGACGACATGGCCCGTTTCACAGAGGATATCACGGGGGCCATGGGAGGGCTACGCGATGCAGTGGCGGGCGGAGAGGCTCTGAGAGCCGTCGTGAGCGAGCTTTCTGGTAAGATTGCCGTTGTACCTGCTGCCGCACCAGGGTACATCTCCTGGACCAGGTCCGCGCGTGCCACACGGGCTGAGGAATCACGGCACGCTGGCAGCCTCGTGGAGGAGGAGGACACCGCCCACGAGTGGTCAGGCTACAG
This sequence comes from Purpureocillium lavendulum, assembly GCA_029168975.1. Lineage (NCBI taxonomy): Eukaryota > Fungi > Ascomycota > Sordariomycetes > Hypocreales > Ophiocordycipitaceae > Purpureocillium > Purpureocillium lavendulum. Next base: position 575,948 of record JAQHRD010000011.1, on the reverse strand, counting down.
AGTTAATGGCCCTGTCCACGGTCGGGGGCCGAAGAACAAGGCGGGATCGTGCTCAGTAATGGCGAGAGCCAGGCAAGGAACACCACCAGACGGCGAGCAAAAGGGGATCGTCGGTGGCGTGCGCAGGCGGTCTCAGAGACTGATGGGGAGGGCAGGAGCAACAAGAGCAACAGGACCGCGTAAGCTGTAACCACGGCGTTTGTGGCGAGAATAGAAGAACAAATTATAGGATGTGCCGTGCCACGCAGTGGTTTGAATCTATAGATGCCATTGCAGCTGCTGTAAAGTACCTGTGGACGAATGATCCCGGGGGCTCCGCAGCTGACCTGCGCCGCCAGCCATGGGCATGGCATGGCGGACGCCTGACTACCGGCTTCGTTTGACGCTGCAAGTTGAGCGCCGGGGCAGGCTCGTTCAATAGCCAATAGCCCTTTGCGGATACTGGTAGGCGACGAGAGGTACAGTACAGTATCGCCCGCAAATCCTGCACACCGTGGCGCAGAAAACGTGTGATGTCCACTTCGGCGCACACCTCGAAGCATTTTAGCGGCTAACCACCCTTACAACGTCAAGTTACAGTACTGTACGCAATACCGGACAGAGCACCCGGCTCACTGACGTACCGGACCGTACGTACAGTACTGTACAGTACCTTACTTACCTGTGAGCGAAACTCTACGACGACGCAGGTGGCCACACATGTCCGCATCGCGTCGCTCTGGGCGTCATGCTCCAGGCACCCCGCGCGGTTACAGTACCGCACCCGTCTGGCCCGGCCAGCGTACGATCCCTCCCTCCCCCAAGATGGCCTCACGCCGGCCTTGATTGTGGGGTTGGGGCCCGTCCTGCTCCGTGCGACCTTCGTGGGGAGCACCAACGAAAAGCCACGCGCAACGTCGTTGTTTTCCCCCGATTGCAGGCCGCGCCAACTCGCGGGTACACAGCGCCCGTGTGTCGACCGCCCTTCTCCGCCGCCTTCTAGTGCGTTCTGTCCCAGAACTCCTGCCAATGATTTAAGCTCTGCCAGAGGCTTTCGGCGGCCGCCACCAGTGGAGTTGGACGCAACTGCCGGCCCAATAGCACGGCCCGGCCAGCAAATCACGCTCGACTAGCGCCGCGCCAGCTCAGAGGACGCGCGACGAGCAACACGGCCAGATGCTTCGCTGTCGTCTTTGGCGGTTATTGCCAGGTATCCCGCTGGGCATCTGGCTGGATGCCACCATATCGGCACTGCTCTGCAGCACTACACTTATATCATGCGCTCACACCATGCCGTTTCGGTGTGAAATTGTTACGGCACCATGCCGCTGCGTTTGGCTTTACTCGCCGCGACGTAACAGCACTTTTCAACGCCGACATCGGAAGTCCGGGAGCTGCCCGCGACACCCCGTGGCCGCACTCTACTCTGCACTGCCTACGCAGCGTCCTAGGCCTACTCTTCTGCACACCGCAGTCGGAATGGCCACCCACAGACACGACAGCCCGAAGACCATTTACGGGCCCTCTGTTACGTGGTCACCACCTGGCACCGTTTTGTGGCGTGTGTGCGATACATGCTACGCGTAGGATATGCGCTCATGTCCAGTTCTTAGGACCGTCGACACAGGCTGCAGAGCGTGGGCAGACACTCAACACGCCAGGGACGCAGCCGCATGCCCCGTTGAACGGCAGCTTCTGTGGGCGGCGAGAGTTTTGTTCCAGGCACGGTGCTGTGGCTTTGCCGACACAAACCAACCAGGGCACGGCGTTGCGATGGCAGCGGCTCGCAGAGCCCGTCTTATTCCCCTCAAACCCCAGGTGCTCCAGATGCTCCAGGTGCTCCTCGAGCGATTCTCTAGAAACAATTCGCAAGCCGACTACTGTACAGCACAGCATTGGTTGCTCGACCCTCCACGCCTCACCCCAAGAGCGCACGCCCGCGCGTGCCGATGCTAACGCATTCACATACCCACACCTAGGGCGGTGTTACAAACTCGAGCAAGCACCACCCCATCGCCTCCCTACCGCATGTCACCAAACATGGCGCGCGTTGCGGCTACCGCCGCTCCATCGGCGGCTGTGGTAACCAGGCCCCCCTCGACGGCGCGCGCGGCCGCCCTGCCATGGGCCATGGGGGCTTTGGTCGTTGTTCGAGCTGCACGCGGGTGGAAGAAGTCCTCCTGCAAAGCGATCTGCGCTGTCCCGCCGCCGCTGGTGCCTCGCGCCGGCCGACTGGTTGGCCTGCCGGATCTGTAGCGTGTACGCGTTTCCGTCCTTCTCGAGCCGCCGGCCCTTCAGCTGACTGTACGCCCTTCTCGCCTCCGCGACGCTGGACATCCAAACATAGGCGATGTTATACATGCCGTTCACATCGAACCCACTCATCTGGATGGCAACGTCAGTCCCGCTGTACTCCTGAAAGAGGCTGCGCACGTCCGCTTCTGTGACATGCAGTGGGAGGCCGAGCACCCAGAGGTTTCGGTCGTGGATCAACCTGTGGGCTTCGTCGGCCGACGAGGCTGCCACGGCCGCTGCGCCACGCTCGGGCTCCGTGGCTCGCACCTCGGGCGGTGGCGTACGGTTCCTGGCCGACGTTAGGAGCACTGATACAACACTGATGTCCCATGCGGGCATGGATGGGCTGGTTCGCCGGAGCTCTTACTCGACCTGGGTCGGCTCGGAGTAAGCGCTTTCGTTGTCGTACTGGGACTGAGCCATACCCTCTTCTTTTCAGAGACGTCGCCTCGCCTGAGTTCACTACGTCGACTCCGCGGCTTGTTTATAAGCCGATCAGTCACGCCGCAGCAGTCGCCTGCGTGAATGGGGACCAACATTGCCGGGCACTATTTCCGCACAAGTCGAGGCATTTGTGTTTCGTGACGCTACATCTCTCGACGACAGCGTCCACCACTTGCTTCAGTGATGACCCAATTTGAGGCTTTGGAGCCGAATGCGCTGTGCCAGTCGAGCTGCGCGGCCGCTTGAACGGCGATCCATGACGTGATGCGCCAGTTGAAGCTCGCGAGAATAAGTGAACAAAATGACGCAAGGCTACCGTACAGGCGCTTGTACGGATGTGGCATGTACGGCACGAACAGTACAGTACTTCCAGTAGCATACAACTGGACGTGCCGCAGAGCCGAAGACGTGCTCTATTTGCGACCCGCAACGTCAGTTGTCTGCCTATGCGATAGCTGACGGTGAACCCAGAAATAATATACTCTCGACGGGGGCGACGGCAGGCGATGCTCGGCTTCTGCCCTGGGTCGGTCGGCAGTGGGCCTGCCGAGGCCGCACGAGCTGGCATCACCCCGATGCAATCTCACGGCAGTCAGAGTGCGGCGTCGGCGAATGCGATCCACAAGAAGCAGCGCGGTGCTCCGGCCCCGGGGATATTGGCCCGCGTGGGGCATTGTAGGTAGGGTCGACAAGACTGCGCACGGAGGTGATGCCTCAGTCTCTTCGGCCCGCTTCTACAGGGCAGTGGGGTGCTGGACGTGGCGCGGGGCAAGTACTCGGGCAGCCTATCATTCGTCCTGCTTGAGCCCGGTTTCGGGTTCATTCGACGAATCCCGTCTTTACAGGCTATCGTATGGTTGGCGACCAGCCTGTTCGGCTTCGGACGACGCAGAGCCGGTTGAGGTGCTGGGAGTGGCAAAGATACTTCGCTGCCAGGTGCGCTGCATCGTTGTACCCTCTGTAACCTGCGCCGACTACTGTACCGTGGCGAGTTGCTATGTAACGCCCGTCTGAGGCGTCGGGCTGCTTGGCGATCGTACGTATCCAGGCGGCATGGTGGGCAAGTTCCGATCGTTTGCTGTCGCCGTAGGCAGCTGGGCATCTACCCTGCACACACAGAGCGTACATTTCGCGGAATTGAGCATGCCGGCACGCGGTGCAAATGAAAGCCTAAGAAAGGTACAGTACCTGCCACCGGTTGGGCAATTACATAAGGGCAGGCGTCAAACGGTTTGGACCATTACATTTTTCGATGAAGGCAGCCGTGGGTGGGCGTCAGCTTTCAGTCAACATTTCCCCAAGCAGCCCCGTTCGTACTGTAGTGTCAAGGGCGTAGGGGACAGCCGAAATGCCAGGATGTCGACGTCCGCACCGGAGCGCCCAGCGCCGTCTGAGGTGATGCTACAGAGCGTGACATGGTCGAAAGGCCGCAGCAACCACGAAACATCGCGCTGCTCAAGACTGCAGCTTGCCGTGTTGGCCTCGGGCGTCTTCTTCCGGACTGGCGGCGGTGCGCCACTCGAGCGTGATTTTCGGCTGCGGCGTGCCATTGGTCCAATGTCCGACTCACGGCCCCACTTCGACACTGCCAGGCGAAGTCAAAGTTCGGGGTCCCAGAACGGGCGTGAGACAGGAGGGAGAGTGTGCGCGCCCTGCTTGATGGCAGGCTTGCAAACAAATAAATCAAATCAAATCCGGGGTCCAATTTGATTTGATTTGGATAGGGAAATCCTCGATCTGATTTGATTTGATTTGATTTGAGTCCATTTGGATCTCATTTGGATATCTGGATAGCCCCACTTTTCTCCCACGACGAAAGACATTGAGCAGCTCCTATAAGGTCCGCTTTGAGCCGGCCTCTCTGAGCTGTGACCATCTGTCCGGCAAGGCTAAATATTCGCTCTGGCTCCGAAGACATAGCCGGGATGGAAAAAAGATCAATTGCCATTCGCGATAAGCGTGGATACTGGCGTCTGCGGAGCAGCCAGTATTGGATCGGATCGTCAACCAAACAATCGCCTGGATCGGTACTCGCCACCCATTCTGCATACTCGTCACGCACGGAACACACTGAAGGCGCGGGTTGGGCGCCGAGCTTCCTAATTGAAGCCATGAAGTCATCAAGATCCGTTGTCATCCTCGACACAGTCGGCTGTTCCGGGATAGTATCTTGCTCGATCGGGAGACTTCGATACTCCTCCCAGAGCTCTTGCACCGCGGTCCTTCCTCTGGTCAACCAGTCCGGATGATCAGACCATTGCGACTCGACTGTCGACCAGCGGAATGCAGGGTGGAGGACGAGGCTCGCGAGGTACGCAGGGCTGTCCTCGGTGAGGGCGTAGTATTGGTCAAGCTTCATCCAGCCGAGATTGCAGCCAATTCGCAGGTAAGGCTCCTCGTCTCGTTCATGTTGCAACTTTGCCTCTTCCAGGTGCTTCAAAAGCCACTCCATTGTCAACAAAACCTCCCAAATCGCGCCGAATTTGCCTTCCCGCGGTCGGCCCTCTAGGCGTTTTGTCGCGATCTTCAATGGCTTCAGAATCGCCAAATACTCTGCAATAACGGACCAGTCCTCAGCGGCCATCCGATCATCCACAATTGTAGGCTTCTTGCGACACTTCTTCGGCATCGGTTTTGCCCCATTCTGTGTCCTTCTCGCCACGTATTGGCTCCACTCTGTCACTTCCGCTTGGACCAGCGAATCAAGTGCATTGCGAAGCGTGTAAGCGCGCTCCATCATCGCTTCGGACGAGTTCCAGCGAGTAGCGTTATCCATGACGACATCGTAGGTTGTTTTGTCTTCGAGGCCGAGGGCCGTGTTCTCAATGGATTGGAGCTTGTGGAGCCTTTCAATGCGCTGGCCAGACCTTTCCACCCAGTGAACAGTATTGTGCAGCTTGCCAATGGGGCCCTTTGATCTCCAGAGTTTGACCTCGTCTTGAATCTCTTTGTCGGCTTGACAATCCTCTTCGAACGCGTCGGCATCCGTACCGAAAAGAATGGATCGGGCGACGAGATTGATGATGTGGCCACAGCAACGGAGCCGACGATGTTGCTTTTTGAACCCCAACTCACGGCCCAAGTCTTCAAGGCACGTGTCGTTGCTCTCCGCATTGTCTGTGACAAAGTATCCGACGCGGTCCTCGAGCCCATACTCGTGAAGTATCTCGCTGACACGATCGGCGAGATTTTCCCCGCAGTGACGACCTTCAATCCGGGGCAAACCGAGGAGAAACGTACGGAAGTTCCCTTCGTCGTCAAGAAAGTGTACGGTAAGGCCAAGTAAGGACATAAATTTTCGAGAGGACCACGCGTCAAAGGAGACGTTGATGCGGCTCAGCGACCGACGAAGCAATTCCGTCACGACGCCCTTATGACGATTGAAGGATCGTACAATCCAGTCGCGGATGGTGCTATGGGTTGGGACGCTGCCCGAATCCACAATGGCGCTATTCGCGTAAGCCATAAGATCACGAAAGTATGGACTCTCCAGCTTGTGAAATGGGATGTTGTCGCACGACACCCAGCGTATGAGGAGATGCTGAAAGCGAAGCGGATCAAAGGACGAGATAAAGGCGTTCATCAAAGCCTGGTCCTTGGGTTGGTGGGTGTCGAGGTCAACCATGTTCAGAAGAGTGCGCTGCTTCTTCCTCTGTGGAAGCATTGGTCCGCCCTTGCAAACGTGGTGAACTTCTTCCATATGGCTGTTTGCCTGACTGGTGGAGGCAGCGTCGTACATGTGCGTTATGGTAGTCTTCTTGCGATGGCACAATTTGCAAAGCCAGTATCGATGACCGGAATCGGTGTTCTCGATGTCGAAGCCATGCTCCCATACCCATCCCGTCCGCGCTCGTTTTCTATGCTTGCGTATGGAGAACCCCGCGAGACGATTCCAATCAATGCCTTCATACCCAGCGTAGTCGATCGAGGGCGACGTGTCGCCCGTTCCGTCCACGTCGGGCTCTAATGGGTCAAAGTCGGGGGAGCTCTCGGGAACGCTAAAAGAGGTCGATGGGGCGCTGGAAAGGTTGCTTGACAGCATTTCGCCTCTTGTTGTTTGGGCCATTTTTGAGTAGGCTGAAGGTGGCTATTGTTGGCCATCTGCCACAAATAACTGGCTCCCACATGACAAGCACGCCCATGATATATCCTGTAGCCGAACGCGTCGCGTCAAGTGTAAAAAGAAATCTTGGTGACGAGGCTCGTCAAAAGCAAATGCGCGTGCGGCCACTTCCTGGCTACGCAGGCTCTCGACACTGATTGGTCGCAGTTACGGATATGGGGCTTATCCAAATAATCAAATATCCAAATGAATCTGGGCCATCCGATTTGATTTGATTTGAATCGCCGCAGGGGCGATTTGATTTGATTTGATTTGGATAAATTTGATTAGATTTGGTTAGATTTGATTACGATTTATCTGTTTGCAAGCCTGCTTGATGGACTCGAGTGGCTACCTACATATGCGCCCCGCGCTGGGGATGGGCGGCAGAACCACAGACGCAGGAGGTATCGCTGCTGGCCATCCACGCGGCTGTTCTCCCCTCACGAGTCGAATACGGGACACGCACCCTTCTGCGCGGCGAAATCAACGCCAAGCAGCCTAGGGACGCTGGGTCAGCCGTGCCTGGGCGAGCACGGTGGGCGAACGCGGCGGTGGGCTCGCGGATGGCCGGGGCGCTGGCGGTCGCGGGCTGCCGATCGACCGCCGGCGTCGAGGGCGGATTGGGAGTGTAGCTCGCCTGGGAGAGGGCAACCGGTGCGGCAGAAAGCCGTGCGGTCCAACACACCACCGCCCGGTCGCGCCATAACGAGCCCCTTCGGTTTCGTTACGGCGCGGTGGAGCTCTGGGTCGGACAGGCAGGACGGCGGTTACGGTACGGAACGCCGGGCAACCCGTCTGGCCCATGAGCCAGCTGCTGCCGCCACCCCAGAGCGGGGGCTGCACCTCTAACTCGACCACTCCTCTAACTCGACCACTCCTCTAACTCGACCACTCCTCTAACTCGACCACCCCTCTAACTCGACCACCCCACTAAGCCGACCATTTATGCTGCGCGGCATTTGGCGTGATGAGATATGCCAGCCTTGATCTTGGCGGCGAATGGCAGCGGCTGCGCTGCCCAACTTCCCTGGAAGACTCCCGAGGCGGTCCTGTGCTACTCGAGCTTGGACGTCAGGTGCAGCAGCTACTGGCCCGGCAATCACGCGCGGCGCCACTGCGTGGCCGCCAGCAAGCTTTGATCATTGCGGCCATGGAAAGTGTGATAGACGATGGGGGAAGAAAGGGAAGGCCAACTGCGAGACCAACCGCGAGGCTGGACCTGCGAGTGTACGCGAGCCTCGATCGGCAGCTTAAGTTAGACTGGGTCCAGGAACCCTCCTGTGTTGCCGCCATGCCTGGGGCTATCCCCAGACGCGGATGGCAAGCACCGCCATCGTCTAACGCGTCCGCCCAGTACTGTATTGTACAGATACAGTACAGTAGTACTGTACATACAGTATACCTGATGCTGCCATAACCTAACACTGTCATAACCTAACGCTGTCATGACCTAACGCTATCATAACCTAACGCTGCCACCTTACATCGCCATGGCTTGACCCTGCCGTAAGCACTGTCCGTAACCTAACGCTGCCACCTCACAACTCCATGACCTGACACCGCGTGCCTACTATGTCGTGATCTAACGTCGATATGGCCCGCTGCTGTTGTTCCCTGTCCCACCGCTTTCCTACGGCTCTTGGGTCCGTTATGCTTCCCAGCCCTAGCCCAACCCCCTCCCCGCTCCGACCTGCCCGTCGGACACCCCTGTACCTATCAAGGGGCCTGCGTCCTAAATGGTGTGGCAAGGCCGTCCCAGGAAGGGCGACCGCTTTGGTGCAGTTTCCACTGCCCGCATGGATTTGCCGTAGAAGAGAATGTGCCGCAGACACAAGCCCAGTCCGCCGGGACTGGCTAATCCCGACGGCCTACAAAAGTCGGCCCAGGTGGCCTGGGGCGCTGGGCATGCTGTGCCATCCTCTGGTCGAGTTAGAGGAGTGGCCGAGTTAGAGGAGTGGTCGAGTTAGAGGAGTGGTCGAGTTAGAGGAGTGGTCGAGTTAGAGGAGTGGTCGAGTTAGAGGAGTGGTCGAGTTAGAGGAGTGGTCGAGTTAGAGGAGTGGTCGAGTTAGAGTGCAACAGACCGGCAGTGCGACCGCTTTCTGGAAGCGAAATGGGTCACTCTTGACCGAGCCATGTGGATCCTACCACTGGTGATCTACATATTTGTCATTGCTGGAGTGTACGTACAGTACTATACTGTAACGCTACTGGAGTGTAACACTGCTGCAGTCTAACACCACTGCCCTACACACCACACCACCACGTACGCAACGCCTCAACTGTCTGAACCTGTTAGGATTCCTCTGTCACCGCTTTCCCCCCCGGGACGAACGTCGTCCCACACATGCCACGCGGTGGGTGGCTTCGAAATTGGGTGGCAGCGTACATGGTGAAGGAGTCGACTGCACACGCCACCCATGAAAGACAAAAAGGACTGGTCTGCGAACGCTTCGTGGGGCCAGTAGAGTCGTTGGTCGGTGGAGCGGCGGTCGGGGATGGGTGTCGCACTCGGCACCGCCTCACCTTGGCTTGCCTTGCGGATAGACGCCGCATTCCGTGTGCAACCCGTGTATGTACAATACAGTACTGTACAGTACATAACATGTGCTGGACGCACGTAGGGACGACAGTACGTTGAATTTTGGCGACACCCCTCGGAGCCCTATTGTGGATAACGTCGATCTGCCAAATGGCGAATTCTCCTCTTCTAGAATGTTCTGTCAGGAACCCCCATGTCACTCCTTCGAGCCTCCAAATTAGACTTCGCTGGTGGCCACGCGGCGGAACCGAGCACAACTGCCGATCCAATAGCATGCGGCAGCCGAAAATCACGCTCGAGTAGCGCAAGGCCAACTTGAACGACGGCTGGCACGTTCGGCGGGTTTAGCCAGGCAGTTACACGCTGCATTCCTACCCCGTGAGCGGCCTAGGTTGTAAACATTCGGGTGTGTGTCTATTACAGTATCTCTACGTGAGCCCTAGGCTGTGTACAAATCCTTCCCTTGGGTGAAGGGCAGTTTTATGCCGAGTTACACCCCCTTGCGCAACGGGGGTTGCGTAATGCGTTATACAGTGTGTGCAGTGCTGAGGCATGCCAGACACGACAGGACGAACCAGCGCCCGAGGGTCGCTCGTCGTCAAGCTCCCCTACTCCTGGCGGGGAGGATCCAAATTCGCGGGCTGCTGTGATCCTTGCGGGCTCGTTGCGCTTTTCGTATGGCGGACAACGCCCAAGAGTGGCTGGTCCTTGCCATGAGGCCCAACCCCTCAGTTTTGGGGGCATGATGCTTTGCACCGGGTGATGCCCGCCTGGGATGCTGCAGCGGGGTCGTGTGTTGCATCACAGCCAGGCAGCACTGACTGGACTGGGAGCGCCAGGGGACGGCAGCGTTGCAGGCGTGGCCTTGGTGGACAGTCGCTCTTCTTCTGCGCGAGCCGTCGACTGTCATCGCAGCGCACAAGTTCCGCACGCACCCGCGTATTCATGGCATCCCGCTTCATGGCGCCTTCTTGCCGCGCCGAGCGCAGGCTTGTTCGATACAGCCCAATGTGGGGGTGCGTGGTTCGTGCCGCCTTGGTGCGTGTATGCTGTGTGTTTGCGTGCAATGCTGGCGCTCCAGCGCCCCAAGCACAGGAGCTGTACTATAGTGTGTCGCGCGCGGGTTATTCTGTACGAGCCCGACTGACTGTGGAAATTGTGCGCCTCGAGCGAACCCGAGCCGTGCAAGGACTAGAGCGGTTGCTCCACGACATTCTTCACGAGGCTGCGGCTCTTCCGGGCCGGCGAGCACACTACGGCCGCCGATCGCGCAGGCAGGGCGGAAAGGAAGGGAGAAGAAGCATTCGTTATACTACGCGCGGGGGCGCTAACAGGAGCGGCGGATGCCTACGTGGCATGACCACACAGTGCTAGGCCACACCCATGGGTGGTCTTGTGATTCACAAGCACTGCCTTATGTAAAGTGACTTTTGGATGCGCTCGCGTCTGCCTTTGTATTTCTGGATCGGACGTTTACGAGCCAGTCAACAGTGACAGACGGGAGCAAGGCCAGGCTCGACCCCCGGGTCCATGCCTCCCGGCGACGAGAGCTGCCGCGTTCCTGGGCGCAGCGGCTTGGGTGCACGCTCCAGGACCGATACTGGTGGGCGACCTGGAAATGGCCTGCCGCCATGTGGGGCGTGGCGACATGACCTCCAGGCGCACTGAGAGACCTTTCGTAAAGATTGAGGCGCATGGCGACGCCTGGGTAACGCATCCTGCGTGCGCATAAGCATGACACACCCAGAATCGAGCTAATCTTGAGCTAGCCCTAACATCTGCGCAGCCACCAGAGGACGGCGAAAAGTCGAGATTAGGAAGCTACCGAGTCAGAGGGACCGCAATGCCACGTATAAGAAAAGGAAACCGGGGCTGGTCAAGAGAGCGCGGGAGCTCGCCGTGCTGACCGGCTCTTGCGTGCACCTGCCTACCATCGACCGCAACCAGCGGGAGGAGCAAAGGTTAAGCGGCGACGATCTTCCCGTCGTTCCGGCTGCTTCTAGCGGCGACGGGTTGGCTGCTCATCACAAATGCTAGAGATTAACCGTATGGCTACTAGGGTGCTGCTAGCACGGTAGCGCTAATACCATAGGCTCCTGGTGAGCCCCGCTGTGCCCTCGACGACCAGTGAGCTCCCGAAACCACCCAGGGCCTAGACGGTGTCCGTGCCTCTCGAGACACTGAGTGGCTCGATGCCTCGGCACTTTTGGTCTCGCAGCTGTGGACGTGTTCAGGGGCGGATTTGGAGGCGAGCATGAGCCGGCGGACACGCTTCGGGGCGCCCATCCCCCTGACCATGCTTCGGGGGCACAATCTTTGTCCACCTGTTGTGCCCTAGCGGGGTCATCAATAGATGACCCATGAGATATCCGCGCTTATAGTACGGTTCCTGGATAGCCAGGCCCGCCGCAGCCCAATCTCACTGTCGTTAGCCAAACCTTACTTTACCACTTTGAGCCGTATCAATCGAGGTGAGTTACTCGTTTGGAGATGGGAACAGCTTCCTGCCGTTTCGGCGGAATGAATCATCTCATCGATCCCACCACACAATGCGTACCTGTACAGTACTATAAATTGCCTCATCGCACATTTGTGGTGGTGGTCTGGCCCGGCCCCTCAACCAGAGACACACCATTGATTAATCCATACGCCATTCGGGATATTGCGGCTTGCTCGGCCAATAATCTTGGCCATCCGATAATCGTCTTCTCTTCCAAACGCATAAGCTGCCCGCGTTGTGCATACCATCTGCATCTTCCAAACGGCCGTTCGTCGGGTTTGGCCGGCTCATGGTGTGTCCAACCGATATGTTGCTCTGGTTCATCCGAGCAAGCAGACTTGATGCTCCATGTGAGGTCGTCTCATGAAATCTGTGCGTACGCAGACCATGGATTCCCAAATACGCGGTCACAGGTGATATCGCAAGGCTTTCGTGGGAGGGCTGCGGGTACCACAATTGAGCGTGACGTGACCAGACACTTACAGATCTCATACATCCTCTGGCGTAGTTGGGCCTTCTACTGGGACATACCTGGTTTCTCCAACTGCGGGCCTGGTGGAATCCTTGTGCCGCTTTTAGTCTGTCGTAAGTGGCTTTGATTCAGACCTCGCAACCTGTATTTTGTTGTACGTACTGTACCGTACTGTACTCTGAAGTATGTTGCGAGTGTACCGAACGAATATTTTTTCGCTGTAATTATGAGAGGGCATTGTGTGTCTCAGACCCTATTAGCTTGTGTGGCCGCATCGTAATCGGAGTGGTGCGCTGGTCTTGTCTGTCGCCTGGGAATGGAGCCGCACTTGCGACAAAGTGTGGCGCGGAAGAGCCCCCGGGCGCCTAACTTGCACCCAAGCCATTACATTACGGGTACAGTACTATACCGTTAGCGAAATGAATGTCTGAAAAGGGAGCTAGCGCCCTTTGGAGCGGTCATGCCTCGCAAGACCCCACCCCCAGCTGAGACACAACGCTCAGGCCATATTCAACAGTACTGAATTGTACTGTACTGTATAGACGAAATCAATCTATATCTACTGAGGGAGGCTTCTTATGCCAGCTAATAAAGGGCATCTATAGCTACAAACTTCTGATTTGTTGGAACACCTCATGCCACGTTCTAGGCAAGTCCTGTGTTTACTCTGGACATTATGAGCATTGGAAAAAACCCTGTTACAACTCGAAGGGGCCTGACTATTGACAATTGAGATGTCAACCCGAAACCGGCGTCATGGTGTAAATGCCATCGGCTCCCTTTCCGGCAAACGCAGAATAGGGTGCCTGGGGTTGGCTCAGAGGCAGCCACGTGCGAAAGTCGCGTGGTAAGTTCTGAGTGGCCTCAGAAGGAAATTTGAACTAATTTGTAGCCTTCTATGCCGAAATCGCAAGAGGAAATGCTCCGGCGGCAAACCATGCGAGAGTTGCATGGCTCTTGAACAGACATGCTGCTACGAAAGTTGCAGCCGCCCACGAGCCTCGCCATCACGAGGCAGCATTCGACAAAATATCGAAGGAAATTTCATTTCCCTTTCAACCACACGAACTTCTATGGACTACAAACGGCTCATTGAGAGCCTTCTCGTCGCGCAATTGACTCCCTGCAGGCACCAAGATCGAGACTCTGCGTCTTCATTGGGCCTCTGCCAGGGAATTACACCATCACCAAAGGTATACGAAGGGCCAGCATTGCAGCAGAGAAAACCGAGCCGGGGTTTCCTGGCAAATCCGCCCAATTCAGCCAGTATTGACCCTCTTCAACTTCACAAGCTGCTCACAAAGGAGGCCGAGGGTCAACATGGTGAAAGGGTCAGCACTCCTGACGCAGACGTCTCGCCTCTCCTTGATAACTTTTTAGCCGACATGACAGAAACGCATCCTTATCTACAAAGGGCCCCCATCCTCAACATGCTTAGCCGTTATCGGGCATCTGGAGAGATACATAACGTATTGTCCTGTGTAATTGGGGTGGCGAAGCTCTTACAATTCATTCAGACTGGCGACACATTTCCTGGCAGCTATCTCCCTGGCGAGGCCGATGTGCTTGTGACGGCTGTGGCAGAGGAGCACACAATCCAGAACGCGCAATGCTTCCTTCTGGGAGCAAGCTTCTATCAGTACGGCGGGCAAATTGAGAAGTCTGAACAGAGCATCGAGCGTGCGGCATCGGTGTTATACGGACTTTCTGAGTCGCATTCAAGACTCCCATCCGCGACGAATGATGATGGGTATAGGGCGGCCGTATTGGAATTGGTGCTTCTTCACCTGTGAGGACTGCCCGTGTCATGGATAGTACGAGCTACACTGACATACACAGGGGAAACCTACCCAGTAGAGACGGCATTGGAAACCCCGCAACAAATTCAACCTCACGAATAGTGGCTCTGGCCGAAATCCTGGTCGGGGTAGAGTGGCAGTCGAACAGCCACGAATTGGGGGTTCCGTTTGACTTGATTGGCGATATTGCACAGGCATTATCCGCTGCGTCGAGTGTCGGCTGGTCGCTCCCAGGGAGTCGCGATTCAGACCACACAACGTGTTCGTTCAATGCCGACCGATTACACAATCTGAAAATGAGAACCTTTGCCTACATCAATGAGAGCCGACACCGATTGCGGCGGCACCGGATAATAGCCACACGGCTGGCCGCAGCCGTCGCAGCCTTCTACTGCTCAGTCCTTCTGGCTGGGGAGTCGGACTCCTTCCCGCGGGAAAGCGTTGAAGGCATGATGATCTTTCTTGAGGCTGCGGACCAGCTTGATGCTCCAGACAAAGTCTGTCACTTGAAGAAGTAAGTCTTGGTCCGCTATTCCACGAGGATTGGTTACTTAATATGAAGCAGTCGACTTGAAATTCTGGGACGACTTGCGTTGTGGTGGTGCTCGGCCAAATCATGGCACCAGGCGCCATCCGGATTCGAATCCAGTCTACTGAATCAAATGAGATCGGCGATATCAGCTTCGCAAACGTATGAGCAGCAGTCGCCGGTACTTGAGGCTTTACGGAGCTACTACAGAAGAATTGTCACAGAGGACTTCAATGAATATCTCGTCCCCGAACTGGAAGACGCACATCTTTCCATCGATTCACCAGCTCTAGATGACTTGGGATGCACCCAGTCTTGTATGGATGCATACCAACGTTCTGTTTATCAAAAATACCCAATTGTTCGCAAACAAGCGTTGGAGTCCATGTTGGCGTTATACAAAGCGGGATATGGTGGCGACGCAGAGTTTAGGGCTGTGCATGGCCTTGGCAAGCTCTTGAGACACCTCGAAGGCCAAGACATCGAAACCCTAGGCTGCTCAAACACCGTCCCTGGCCTCAAAGAGCAGCAGGAGGCACTCATCAATCTACCGCGTGAAGACGAATCCAGAGCACGCTGCTATCTACTGCGCTCGGTTTTTCACCTTTACAGCGGCGAGACAACTGAAGCGGTATTTGCCTGCAGCTGTGCCGGCGAGGTTTTATATTTGACCCAGGCTTGCAAACAGATAAATCGTAATCAAATCTAACCAAATCAAATCAAATTTATCCAAATCAAATCAAATCAAATCGCCCCTGCGGCGATTCAAATCAAATCAAATCGGATGGCCCAGATTCATTTGGATATTTGATTATTTGGATAAGCCCCATATCCGTAACTGCGACCAATCAGTGTCGAGAGCCTGCGTAGCCAGGAAGTGGCCGCACGCGCATTTGCTTTTGACGAGCCTCGTCACCAAGATTTCTTTTTACACTTGACGCGACGCGTTCGGCTACAGGATATATCATGGGCGTGCTTGTCATGTGGGAGCCAGTTATTTGTGGCAGATGGCCAACAATAGCCACCTTCAGCCTACTCAAAAATGGCCCAAACAACAAGAGGCGAAATGCTGTCAAGCAACCTTTCCAGCGCCCCATCGACCTCTTTTAGCGTTCCCGAGAGCTCCCCCGACTTTGACCCATTAGAGCCCGACGTGGACGGAACGGGCGACACGTCGCCCTCGATCGACTACGCTGGGTATGAAGGCATTGATTGGAATCGTCTCGCGGGGTTCTCCATACGCAAGCATAGAAAACGAGCGCGGACGGGATGGGTATGGGAGCATGGCTTCGACATCGAGAACACCGATTCCGGTCATCGATACTGGCTTTGCAAATTGTGCCATCGCAAGAAGACTACCATAACGCACATGTACGACGCTGCCTCCACCAGTCAGGCAAACAGCCATATGGAAGAAGTTCACCACGTTTGCAAGGGCGGACCAATGCTTCCACAGAGGAAGAAGCAGCGCACTCTTCTGAACATGGTTGACCTCGACACCCACCAACCCAAGGACCAGGCTTTGATGAACGCCTTTATCTCGTCCTTTGATCCGCTTCGCTTTCAGCATCTCCTCATACGCTGGGTGTCGTGCGACAACATCCCATTTCACAAGCTGGAGAGTCCATACTTTCGTGATCTTATGGCTTACGCGAATAGCGCCATTGTGGATTCGGGCAGCGTCCCAACCCATAGCACCATCCGCGACTGGATTGTACGATCCTTCAATCGTCATAAGGGCGTCGTGACGGAATTGCTTCGTCGGTCGCTGAGCCGCATCAACGTCTCCTTTGACGCGTGGTCCTCTCGAAAATTTATGTCCTTACTTGGCCTTACCGTACACTTTCTTGACGACGAAGGGAACTTCCGTACGTTTCTCCTCGGTTTGCCCCGGATTGAAGGTCGTCACTGCGGGGAAAATCTCGCCGATCGTGTCAGCGAGATACTTCACGAGTATGGGCTCGAGGACCGCGTCGGATACTTTGTCACAGACAATGCGGAGAGCAACGACACGTGCCTTGAAGACTTGGGCCGTGAGTTGGGGTTCAAAAAGCAACATCGTCGGCTCCGTTGCTGTGGCCACATCATCAATCTCGTCGCCCGATCCATTCTTTTCGGTACGGATGCCGACGCGTTCGAAGAGGATTGTCAAGCCGACAAAGAGATTCAAGACGAGGTCAAACTCTGGAGATCAAAGGGCCCCATTGGCAAGCTGCACAATACTGTTCACTGGGTGGAAAGGTCTGGCCAGCGCATTGAAAGGCTCCACAAGCTCCAATCCATTGAGAACACGGCCCTCGGCCTCGAAGACAAAACAACCTACGATGTCGTCATGGATAACGCTACTCGCTGGAACTCGTCCGAAGCGATGATGGAGCGCGCTTACACGCTTCGCAATGCACTTGATTCGCTGGTCCAAGCGGAAGTGACAGAGTGGAGCCAATACGTGGCGAGAAGGACACAGAATGGGGCAAAACCGATGCCGAAGAAGTGTCGCAAGAAGCCTACAATTGTGGATGATCGGATGGCCGCTGAGGACTGGTCCGTTATTGCAGAGTATTTGGCGATTCTGAAGCCATTGAAGATCGCGACAAAACGCCTAGAGGGCCGACCGCGGGAAGGCAAATTCGGCGCGATTTGGGAGGTTTTGTTGACAATGGAGTGGCTTTTGAAGCACCTGGAAGAGGCAAAGTTGCAACATGAACGAGACGAGGAGCCTTACCTGCGAATTGGCTGCAATCTCGGCTGGATGAAGCTTGACCAATACTACGCCCTCACCGAGGACAGCCCTGCGTACCTCGCGAGCCTCGTCCTCCACCCTGCATTCCGCTGGTCGACAGTCGAGTCGCAATGGTCTGATCATCCGGACTGGTTGACCAGAGGAAGGACCGCGGTGCAAGAGCTCTGGGAGGAGTATCGAAGTCTCCCGATCGAGCAAGATACTATCCCGGAACAGCCGACTGTGTCGAGGATGACAACGGATCTTGATGACTTCATGGCTTCAATTAGGAAGCTCGGCGCCCAACCCGCGCCTTCAGTGTGTTCCGTGCGTGACGAGTATGCAGAATGGGTGGCGAGTACCGATCCAGGCGATTGTTTGGTTGACGATCCGATCCAATACTGGCTGCTCCGCAGACGCCAGTATCCACGCTTATCGCGAATGGCAATTGATCTTTTTTCCATCCCGGCTATGTCTTCGGAGCCAGAGCGAATATTTAGCCTTGCCGGACAGATGGTCACAGCTCAGAGAGGCCGGCTCAAAGCGGACCTTATAGGAGCTGCTCAATGTCTTTCGTCGTGGGAGAAAAGTGGGGCTATCCAGATATCCAAATGAGATCCAAATGGACTCAAATCAAATCAAATCAAATCAGATCGAGGATTTCCCTATCCAAATCAAATCAAATTGGACCCCGGATTTGATTTGATTTATTTGTTTGCAAGCCTGATTTGACCGAGGGCGGAGATTCATCAGAGCGGAAGAGATTAGTGACAATTTATATCAAGCTATACATGTAAGATACCCCGAACAAGGCAGACAATACATGCTAACCTGCCAGGCAAATTCATTATAAGCCAACGACGATCCCGTGGCTTCGTCCAGCCGACTTATTGGTATGGTCATCTGGATGCTCCATCCCAGCAGAACCAGAAGGCGAAGGCCGAACGGAGGCAATCCAGTACATTGCTGCAGTCTATGGAATCTGGCAAAATGCGTTTCGAAGTGGTTGGGGTAGGTGCCTACCTGCTGGATCACACGGCCAGACGTTCTGCGATGTGATCACACTAGAACGGCGGCTGCTCGATGCCGCGGGAACTCAGGAAGAATCTGTGCGGATCGACTTCTACATGGCAGCAGCGACCCTGTATTTGCCATTTTTTCTCCACACGCCGACAGCCAACTTCGCTCATTTGCGGACGCAGTTGCAGACACTCGGGACTTGGCTGATATTGGTGGTCAACTACCTTCAATCTCAACCAACTTTGAGGCGAGCAGGGTACATTCATGTGTAAGAAAACCCATTTGACGACGGTGGACAAGCACTTACAATACTAGCGAGAACCAATCTATCTGCGTCGCTTGGCAGCTTCGGAGGATGGATGTTCCCGTTGACGGTGGCCAGGATCTAGCGTCGCTCATCGACAGAGCGATTGCCTTTCTTGGAATGTTACCGGGCGCTGCACAACATACACGCATTGCGACCCTCAGATATTTCAAGGAATCTCTCTACTGAATGGGGAACCGATCAAAGTCTGGCGAGTACGTCAGAGTACTTGCAGGGAATGATTGGAAGGAAGTGTGGCGCGAACTTTCAGGAAGCTCTTGTTGGACACCGCGCCTGATGGCCCTAAGGCATTCCCGGGTGGTCCCGGTCCGCATAGCCCAGTGCTGTCGGCTGGGCCTGTGTTCTGGTTGGTCTAGGCGATGGTCAAAGAGAGAAACTAGTCAAGAAGCCATAGGGTCAGCACAAAATCGGCACTTTTGGGACGAAGATTCGCGACAACAGGCCATTGTCTGTGTTTGAACTTTTTGGTATGGCCCAGGGCCTCGCGTTATACACTAAGTGCGGATGTCAGCCGCAGGTGAGCCTCGGCTCCCTTGGCTTGCAAACTAACGAGTCACAGTCAGGTTATCCCGGCGTAACGACGAATACCGGGCAAGGACTGTGTCTGGACGCTCCATTGAACGGTGTACCACGGTTAGCCATTGACCCTATAAGTGCCACTACACATAGTACTCACCACGCCCAACCCAGTTCGTCTCGGCATTGCAAACGAGGGGCGATTCCAAATTCTCGTGGACGCACAGGCAGCTGATCAGGAAATGGCATCAAATTCCTGCTGGAGAGAGTATGCCAGGAACTTCGCGTGCCTGTGCCGCACCAGATATTCCGTGTTTTCGGGGCATGGGTAGTTCATGACGCTGCAGTGTAGCAGAAGAGTAATAAAGAGTTTAGAGCATCTAACAACCGCGTGCAAAATTTTGTCCTAGGGCGTAGCTATAGTACAGTCCTAGCTAGTAGTTAGAGGGCCGCAGTTAGAAAACGATCGCCGCAGGTTGCCGTCGTTACCACTGTAGGGTCGTACTGCAGTTCATGTGGCAGCTGGACAGATGCCTCAGCGACATTCAATACTGTCGCAACGCCCTCGCTCAATTACTTAAACAGCTGCGAAGTAATGTCGTGATGCCCAGGGGCACTCGAAGATGCAAAAATAATACTCGGATTTTTGTGCTCATCAAGTGTTCCCTAACGTGTGTGCGCTCAGAATTGCCAGCCGGTCTCGCCGCTGCCGACGCCGTACATTAACTCCAGCGAAGCCCGCAAGATAGTGCCCAAAAAGCCCTTAACTCAGTCTACTATAGCTCAACATTGGATACCGACGAAAGGAGGGCTGATGTGGTACAACTACGGCTCCATGAATGGACGATTTGAGCCGCCAATCTGGCGGCGAAGGGAACAACCTCCTATCTAGAATAACAAACGCCAGCGTAATAGCTATTACCTGCGTAATTGGCGGAGTATTCAGCCGTTTGGTGGCCTGATTACAATCTTACTCCTGTCCAGTGAAGTACATACTAAACCCCGAGTCCGACCCGCAGGCCCGTCAATACACGGCTACGGGTCAGTGCCAGGCGCAGGGGAAAATAAGGCAGATTGCACCTGCTAAGTGATGCTTACAATTCGAAGTCCGCCGCCGACTTCGTCGCTGACGCCCGAGCGTAAGTGCGCTTCACGGCATCGTAGGGCGTGGGGTCACGTAGGGAGAGGAGCGTGACTGAGAACCCAGTCCTTTGGGTTAGCACAAACATGTTCCCGGCACCTAAGTTACCAACATCCATGCCATCACATTCAGCTGTCGAGGGCAAGAAGTAAGCCCGTGACGCGCCCCACGGCGATACCTAAGCCCGTCTGCTAGACAGTTGGCTCCGCAGAGATCACGGTTGGAGAGATAGATGTAGGTGCACGAGAGTGCTCCCGCTCTTTGTACGCAAGGAAAGGTATTGTACGCTCTCTGGTGCAGGTTACTTGCAATTAGGGCCGCAACTCTGATTTACGCAACGAGTGTTTGAGCTTTGACCTCAATGAAGTCACAGCGAAAGGTATGCTGGTGCTGGACCATATAGTGCGGAGTATGCTACTAGAATCCATATTGTCACTTTATGTACTGTACCAGTCATTGATTCCTCTTTCGCAAATAGCCTCCCCGTCCAAGTCGCATACCGCGTCGAGGGCCTCTCTCGTGATGCCCAGTGCCTGTTGTACGACCGAATAAGGTGAAGGAAGGCCATATTTACTCCCCACCCAATTTTGCAGTGCCATCGGACCTCCCCATGTCTCCTTGAGGCGCTTTGTTGCCGTTCCCAGCTTCGAACATTGCGGAACACACGGGAAAGTTGAGTCGCCACGTACAACGTCGAGGATCGGCACAGAAGGCCAGGATAGTCCCCCGATCGCAAGAGAGACAGTGTGGTTTCGAATAGCGGTGGGCCAGTTAGAATTATGAGAATGAGGACCGTAAAGGAAAGTTTTTTTGAATTCTGCATATCCCATGTTACAATTCTACAACTGACTGGGCATCTGTGCGAGCCTGTCCTGGCCGTTCATCGGCGGATTTGAGAAGGACAACTCTTCCCTGTCGCTCCGTGGCAGGGCAAGACAATGTAAGGAAGGTTCTGCACGTACTGTGCGGCATTGCCACCGCGCAGCAGGATAGTGTTGATTTGTGAGCGCAGATCAGGTTCTGGGGCTAGGGCTCCATGATCAGCGACCCGCGACGGCACTTTTATCGACTCGCTTGGATGCTGAGCCATGTTGACGAGAATATTTTGCGCGGGGGGCTTTCGGTCCTCCCAGAATCCTTCCGGATTCACTGCCGGGCTGTTGAGTGCCTTTCCGCGATAGTGCGGCGGGGACCGTCCGAGGAGGAGCCGGCCGCGAGTGGATCGACGTCATCTATGTCCCGGGTGCCCTCAGTACTGTACTGGCTGTCTGTTGCGGAACTGAGGATCCGGGTCGTTTACGGGTCGACGTCGAAATGAACCAGCTCTGTACAGCGTAGCAACTTGAGCAACCAGCGCTTCGCGCTGGCGTGCACGGGCTGGGCAAAGAAACCTGAGTGATTCGAAAACGCCGCGATGGCGGTGAGCCGAGGACCCGCAGATGAGCTGGCCTTGGCAATCATTCTGTCCCCAGAAGGCCCCACATCCCACCCAACAGAGCTCCTTTGGTCCGACATAGCCGCAGCCCGTGTGCGGCGGACGCCGAGCCCTGCGAGTGGACGGCTGATGCGAGGATAATGAGAAACATTAGCTCGAGTTTGGCGTCCAAGGAACTCCCGCGAAAATTTACTGATCCCAATGTCCTGTACACGCTCCTTTTCGTCAAGAATATACAGCCACAGTGACATATCAGCTGTCCGAGATAGCTGCCTCAGCCTTTCCCCCGACAATTATAGGCAACAGAGCTGACCAAGACTCCCGTATTTGCCGTCGCCTCATTGTCGGGCATACTAGAGCATCTTGGCGAGTGTGCACAGTGTTTGTAGAACCGCCCTGTGCCACTCCTTTCCCAGGAGCTAGTTGGAGCCTTTCCCAATCGTCCTGCGGATGACATGGCATGCCCATTGTTCCCCGTTGGGATTGACGAGTGCGGCAGCCATTATTCGCTACTCTTGGAAAGTATACAACGATAGATGATCCTTGCTGCCCGGCTTGATTTACCTTTAATTACCTGTAGAAGACCCTTAGAGCGGCGCTGCGTGCTACGCTTCGCAAAGCCACCAAACCAGACAATTATCAGTCCAAAACAAGGATCGCTTAGGCACGTCCGAAGCCTTCAATGCAATGCATAGGCAACTGACACCTCAGACGGCCACCGAGCCGTTAGCCATCTCAGCGAAGAAGACAAAGCAACATTCAAGTTTATACCGACAACTTAGCCGCGGCCTAGTGCCTGAGAGGTATATTAGCGGAAATGCTGCAGACCCCTCACTCCTCAGAGTACCTCATTTCGTCGTACCGGCGGCCCCCTTTCCCCTCCTTTCTTGAGCAACCCTGCGACGATAACGGCCGAAATAAAGAGTCAGAGGCTTTCCAGGGTAGCTGCCGTCCACATCGGTCTATATATTCAAAATGGAACCTGCGGGCCGTTGGTAGAGACGAGGCAAAAGAAACGTAATCCGCCCATATAGCTCGTAGTCGCCTTAATGGATTTGGTCACTGCAGATCAAGCAGAAGGCAGGCTCGGTCCAAGAGCTGTCACCCCCCGTCACACTGTGCCTAAGGTCTGTAACTTGCCATACAGTCGAGCCACAATCCAGCTTGAGTTCGGCCTCAAAAAGACCTTCGTATGGCTCCTTCCTTTCAGCAGCCTGCCTTTTCCTCTGGCCGTTCTTCTTGGCCAATGATGGCTTTGACGACTTCCCGACCGCCAGGGACTTTGCGGCGCCTGAAGCTGGCGACCCGATGTCCGTAGTTGTAGGGCTGCCAAGAGATTTTGCGGGCACAATGTCGTCGCCGCTCGTTCCCTGCCTGGGGTCGACAGAAGTTTGCGAGCATTCGCGTGCGACATCACTCGCTGGGGTCGACCGGAACGTTCGGGCACCTTCGTTCTCCGATACCATCATGACTGGCAGGTCATGGGAATTATGGGGCTTATCGATGCCGAGTGCGTTGTAGACACGTGTCAGCACGGCGTGAAGCAAACACTCATAATGAAGCCACTGTTCACAGCGAGGAGTGGTGCACGCAACGAGAGTCTTGTCCGGGTTCGCAGGGGTCTTGCACTTGCAGATAAGATCGACGGACTGTGCGTATGTCAGCACGAGCGTCCCTGGATCAAGGACAAAGCTGGAGAGGTCGTACCGAGAGTTGCGACGTGCGACAGTCGAAAGCCTGCCTCCAATAAAGTGACTCCTGCACCTGATCGTCGTCTGCCTCAACCCACTGATTGACGACGGCGTGTGCCGCGACACTCAAGACATTGACGACATCCACTGACAGGCGTTAGCAATCAGCAGCACACGTGATGGGCGACAACCCGCTCACTGTGGTTCGATGCAATCAACTCATTTACGCCGTGGTACGGCTGGCGTCCGGACACAGCCTTCTTCTGGTCGAGAGTTTTCGGCGGCAGCTCATCGGGGGAATACATCCAGTAGACGCGGGCGTAGACATGATACTCATCGAGAGCCCTTATCTCAAGAATTTTAGCTACCCAGTAGCCGGTGCACTGCAGCAGGCCCTGGCGCTTAGTATCTGTGTCGCTCGCAACCTGGCGTCCGATCGTCGCATCGTTCGCAATGTAGACGTAGTCGCCGATGAAATACTTGCGACTGTTGATCGAGGCTGCCTTATCTGCGGCTGTGTTGGCTGCGGCCGGGTTGACTACGACTGTGATCAGCAGCCAAACTGCGCTTTGTCGTGGTCAGCGGCATCCGTACTCACGTTTAAAGCTATTGTATCGCGTCATGTCAAGCCAACGCTGGCGTGGCTCAACTCTGTACACCACGTCCATTGGCTGATGTGTTGCGAAGTTGCCCTCAGGCTTGAATGGCGAATCCTGTTCTGATTCCTCTGGTACGGCGATGTCGTAAGGAGGGTGACGGTGAACGGGCAACCGGCGCGCTTCTCTTCAGCAGAGGCACGGGACCGCTTTCTCGATTTGGTGTTCATCATGCGCAGACCTACGACGTGGAGCTGAAGGATTCGCGGCGGTCGTGGGCATTCGGAAAGGTACGCGGAGAAATTGTCGATGACCAAGCACGGGCTCGTAAGGTGCAAAGCGCACTGACATTGGGGCGCGCGACCGCCGGCTTCGCCGGCAAGGGCGTTGCCTGCTGGTGTGCTGTAGAGGTCGAGGCTTCCGCGGCGCTGCGACGTTCGCGAGGTGGTGCTCGTTACACAAGTCGGGCGCGGCTCAGGTGAGCAAGCGACGCGAGTTGGCAGAATCGCGATGCTTCTCGTCCCGGTCTGCACCAGGGGGGTTCGGGTGCAGTCGGATGGAGCGCGTGGAAGGAATATGGGTGGCTAGGCTGGCCAATAACCAGCCTGCTGGTGGGGAAGTGCTCCGGGGGGGTGACTTTCTGGGGTGACTTTCTGTCCACCCGGGGTGCCAAGTCACCGGAAGACGCATGTATCGCCATTGCTAGGCGGCGAGGGCGCCGAGGGGCTCAATGGGATCCTTTCAATGGGTTTCTTTCAATGAATCCACTTGGCCGCTTGTGGCCCTAAGTGTGCGGCCGATAACTAGCATTGCTGGTACAAACCGCGCGGTAATGGCGTTGGCAAGTTGGCCTGTTTAGGGCATACACTACTGAATGGGGTAGATACCAGTGGAAAATCGCGATTGGGTTCTAGTAGTTTCCGTTAGGGTTGCGGTTGTGCTTAGTTCGCTTAGCAGCGGCTCAACATATGTACCAGGATGACTATCTCGCGACAGGAGCTCTTCTAGGGTTCCGGACTATTACGGTATCATGTATGTGCTTTACACGTTCGAATCGGGGTGAGATTGTATCCGTCCGTGACGAATTACTGTACAGTACCAGACAGGCCTCCAGCCTGCAATGGTGAAGTATTGTTAGCCGCGCTAACACCTTGCCTTCCCCCTACATCGGAGGTTCGTCATGTGGCGGTACCTTGCCAAAGGTGCAGTGAGCCTGCGCGCGACGCGATGAGAGAGACACAACGCACTGTAGACTTGGCTTGGGGATAGGTTTGAAAACGGTTTCAACTGAGTCTGTTGGCAACTGACTGAGCGGCTGCAACGAGTACCGTAATTTAAAGTTTGAGAAGAAAGGAAGAAAGAGAAAACTCGGCGATGTGGCGCGAGCTCGATGCTGGCGTCGACCCTGATTGAGAGCGACTGCCGAGACCCACATTGGCTCAGCTCGCGCCCGTAAAGCAAGGACAAAAATCCCAGTACGTACGTTACTTTGTGCTATCCAACATTTGAAGGTGCAAGGGAGAGTAAATTGAGCTTTTCGCGCGGGGGTGGCATCTCCCCTGAGAAGACGCCCAGTGTGTCCGCCATTGGTTCGCGCGGACGGACTTGCGAATACATTGCCACGGGATTGACTTGGCATTGTGGCAGTAGTAGCGCTGCCTCCCTACGTACCCAGGATTATGGAAGTGAAGGATGCTATGGCGCCCGAGTTCGACACTCCAAGTTCTAGTGGATTCCCAAGGGATGTTAATCTGACTACTAGATAGCCGTGACTCCCGAATATAAAGTCACGTATAGAGACAATGAGCACGGTGTAGTGCGGTTCGAAGCCTCAAGGCGATCTATCCGATCTAGGCGAGCACACGCAAAGAACACGATCCCTCCATAGGCCAATCAATCTGCCACTAAATGTGGTGCGTCTTGCCGGGAGTGCTCATCGGCAGGCATGGCACTTCATGTGTGCACAAATAGAGCAAGTAGTTGTTCCACCAGTGTTCGCCATAGTCCTACACTTCATTACACCTGCGGAAGTCAGTCTCAGTGCGGATTGCTCTTGACGTCAATCACACTTGCAACAGATCCAGTCGCGGACCTTCCCAACGTTTGCTTGTTCGGACATCTCGGCGCGATATGGAGGCTGGCCATTACCGGTGGTTTGCGCGCCTCGATCAGAATATTAGTAGCCTCTGCGGGGTTCTGTCAATTGAGACGGCATGAGCGGGTTGTAAGCTTCAAATAGACCACCGTCGCTTTTCTCTTGACAATTTCAGTCTGCCCGGGCGCCTTCGGCCCTTCGATCCGCGGGGCATGTACTCGGGCTGCCGGATTCAAATTAAAGCCTTTTGGACACGCGGCACGGATCCAAAACCGACATAGTTGTGGCGCAATGCCACCTAAGTTGACTCGTAAGGCATCCGCTATTCTGTTTTCGGCCTAAAATGAATGAAACCTGATCCACCGGGGCAGCAGGCGGTCGAGAGAGTGCTTGAGCACCTCGTTATGACCATGTCCCAGCCTCTGCGCCTAGTCTTCCCGATGTATCGGTGGGTAGCATCTGACGCTCCGGACTACCATGATCTACACTTGGCTAGGCTTACCTTACGCGAGAGTTGGTCCCCCGGTCCGGCGATTGAGCAATGCAGCTGCATACGGAGTGTGTGCCGCTGTCGCTCTAGTCTGATCGTGCGTACATGATAATTTAGTAGCCTGGAGGTGAGGGCGGCACCATGAGGGCCGGTTCCCCCGGCGTTGCAGGCTGGGGTGGTCACAAGTAAAAGAGACCTCATGCGCGCTCCACGCTTCCAATCTCGACGCGAAGCTATCGCCAAAACGAGCATTCTATGTCTCGTGGTGGAAAAACAAAATACAGCGCCACTGCATCTTTGTCTCTCCCCGTACACATTGTTGCGCTTTCATGACCCGGATGAATGTGCGCGACTCGTTTTCCTTCTCATTCCAGCAGGCACGCTACGTGTATAGGGTCGCACCTGTGCGGCTAGCAATGGGGGTCACAACTCCAGTCAGTTCGCCTTCTCGTGGGTACCATCACTTCCTCCATAATATTGGCTGATATTTTATCCTGAATCTTTTTTGGAAATCGACTCCTTTGCACGCGTAGCTTCCTAGGTCATCTAGTCATGGAATCTGCAGCCACGGCTCAGCTGCCCAATCCCTGGCAGTTTGGTTCGAGCTCAAATGTGGGTTAAGCACTCACTGCTCCAGTGCTGTAGCCATTCTCGTCGCATGGTAGCCTTATTGCTGTTCCCTGGGTATGTACCGCAACAGTTTGGCACGAGCGCCGAACAGTCTGTGCTCGACGTGGTAGTTTTTGGGTTACGGTCAGTCTCTCTCGCCTTGTAGCTCTTGCGATGCGTTCCCTTACTTAGGCGAAATGTCGACTGCCAGGCTAAATGAAGCGTTAGAGAAATCGCTGGCCCTCAGCGGAAATCTTATATCTCAAGGGACTGAAGGGATCACCTGACTCAATGCACATGGACGGGATTCACTATTTTTGTGGGACACGTTGGATGGAAAGTAACAGGAACCGATCTACAGGAGCTTGTGTAACCCGAAATTTCGTAAAATCTGATACTGCAGATGGGTTCGAGATGCCCAAAGGTCTGTGGCATACGTCGCCCCAGTTGCAGACGGCAACAGCAATAAAGCGACCGAATGTACATGCTGTTATTAACGAGAGCTTGTGTCGCTGGACCGCCGATCGTGTAACGGTGAGGAAACCAATACACATTGTAATAAATGGGGAGCCTTCCAGAGCTTGCCCAAGTGTAGTCATAAACTCGCATGATCCAAGCCTGCGCAGAAAGTTCCCTGTCCTTGGGCTTAATTACTAGTTCACTACCAGGCTTTTTCTACGGTCTCGGTGACATGTTGTGGAGCTGTCATTCAAGATCCTGGATACCGGCCTCGTATAGTTGACGGCAATCAACGGCTCCAGACACAATACGAGCCTTGCCTGTGTTGAAAATTCTAATTCAGACGCGAAGTGTCGAGATCTGCGATACGTTGGGCGTATGAACAACAATACACCGCGTATGGGTGCGGCGCCCGCTTTTGTGGTCGGGAGGGAATTGAACGATGTACATCGTTATTGCTACTATGATTACAGTCCATCCACCTGGCCGTCCCTCTCCCAGATCATCCTTCGTCAGCTTACGCTGTCGTATAGATTAGACTCAATGGAGCACTCCAAGTCACCAGGTCAACACTGGAGTTCGCATTCCGCTACCAGTCGAGGCCGCGACGAGAAGACTGACCCGGGTTTTATTGGGCCTTCGTATGAATGCACGTCCCAGCAGCTTGGAAAAGCCTTTCGGCTGACAACAGCCGGGGCATGCTAGATCACGAAGGAAGCTGGCCGAGGCTGGCCGAAGCTTGTATCATGGGAAACGCCCATCCACTTAGTTCTCTAAGCATGCAACACACTGGTGCGTCAATTCAGTATTTCCGCGGAAACTCCTGGCTCCGGTCGGTCATTGATCTCACCCAAATCCGAACAAGCATGAGTTCGCCTCAGTGTGGAGGGTCGCACCGCCCGCAGAAGCGGGTGGGACACAAAATGGAGCTAGCCTCTGTCATTCCTGGATCATAAAACGAGATGTGTCACTGACTTACACTTAGTGGGGACGCTTATTGGGCCTCCCGCTGTGTAGCACTCAACATTGGTAGTGTTCACCACCACCCCAGCGACGAAAACTGCACTGTGTGTCCATGTACAGAGGGTACGGGGGGATTACAGTCCCCTATAATCTCTTCGCCATCGCATACTGGCCCCGAGGTAGCCCGTCTCACCGGAAGCAAGCACAAATGTAAGTGATATCGAGGTCCTTGCAAAGGCACACATGCCCAAGACAATAGCTATAACGGCACCATTCGCTGAAGGGAAACGTAGATGGCGCCAATGCCGGTTTATGAGACTTGAGTCGACTCTATAAGCTTTGCCCATACGACGGTGTGGTTGCGGAGAGACTGAGCTCCTGGTCATTGAAGTCACTGATGGCCTTCAGCCTTGACGAATTGACGACTAATCTACTGTATTAGTCTGTGTGATTGCAACACCGATGTACTCGCACATGAGTTGCCAACTTTGTCAGTACTGTGGCAAGCTGACACTGTCGTCCCCGGCGTACACTCCGCACCAGGCGAAATAGATCACCAGGCGAAATAGATGTCTGTAGGATAGACCTACTGAGTAGGTGCACATCGCCGTCTGCCTTGTGGTGCTCTATTCATATTTCTTATGTGATACAATGACACTCTGGCAATGACTGCTCAATTTGCGATCCGAGAGGAATCGTATCATGGAACGAAAATGGAGGCACGCGCTGATGCTACAGGTTGTGGGCGATCATGATCATTGCCTGGTATGTCGAATCAGGCTAGCTTCCCTTTTCCATCCCCCGATCCGAAACCCGGATGCAACGGTCTTGAATTGGGCCCGCGGGCTGATCGTCATGCCCAGCTGAGCAATATTGGGAAGTCAAACCCCGGCCATAAATAGGGTTGTTGGCCGCACACAAGTCTGATCTATAATTTTTGGTTAGCCGCAGGAGAAATATCGTTTCATCGCCTTACTGAAGAAGACACGCGATGCTCCTCCTATTCCCGCCCATTCTTTCCGGCCTGTTGGCTGTTCTTGTCGTTTTCTCTATCCTCAATCTGCTCAGAACACCAATCCCTGCCTCCCATGGGGTCCTAAGTTTGGTCCGTCGTCGCCCTTGGATGCTCGGCTGCCTTTTTGTTGCCTATATGGCTGCATCCGTAGCGCTTCTATTTCTGCTCCATTCAGTGGGTAAGAAGTCTGTAAGGGAATATGTATGGATTTCTGCAGCGTCCTGGAATGCCGCCACATCGGTAAGTCTTAGTGCTGAACTGTGACTACACGCTAACCTCGACAGCTGCTTTCGTTTGCAGGCACTATACATTCGGGCTCCTGGTTGCTGGCCTGCGCCATTATCTTGACCAGTATCGTCACTTATGCATTAGCTGCCCTGAGCATCTTAAGCATCAAGCTTGAGCTTGTGAGCCTTTTGCCGCACCAGATCCTAGCGTTCATCTTCTTTGTCTTCTGTTGGCGAACCGCTCGGGAGCACGCGCTACCAACTCGTGGTCTTATTCTATTCATGGAGGGCGTATTCGGGATCTGCATCCTACTTGATGTCCTGGCACTCATAATTGCTGCCTCGGTCCAGCAACACCATGTTGTAAGTTGCACAGCATACAGCCATGAGCATCGCTAAACCACCAGTTCAGACAGCATGGGCACTTTCTTTTGCGTCCGCATCGATCCTTCAATGCTCGATTTTGATGCGAACTAGGCTATGCTGTCAAATACGCTCACGACAGGGGCAAGCCTAGCACATTAGCGGTTTGCGCCTTGCAGTGTCGGAAGCAGCTACGGACTAGTGGTTTATCCACGACGAGTATATGGACACTGGCATCAAAAGCTCTTTGGGCAGTCTATTAAACCGCCAACAGATGCACTTGGCCCGCCACTGTGTCTGGATGGCAGGTGGTATGCGATCGGAGATGCCAAGTTAAGCGAGGAGTTTGAAGGTGCGTGTCGATCCTGTGCACTTGAGGCCCCATCCGGGTCTTCTCAAGATGTCCTTGCGGATGGATGGATGTTAATACACCCGAATCGAAGTTCCTACGGGCCTTGAAGCTACCTGGTTTGACAATTTGGTTTGTTTGGTTCGTAGCACGCCAAGCTCCATCTGTAGATAAAACATATGGACTTGTAACCCGACCTCACCATTCTTGGTCCTATGACAGGTCTGCTTGATGATCAAGTTCTTCACGTGTTCAGTATCTTATCCTCAGCAATTGAAGCACGGCCTGCCGCAGCCGAGGCTGTTTCATTAGTGTTGGTCGCATGCTGAAGATCCACGCCCTGAGGAGCGACGCCGGTCAATTCCAGTCTTTTTGTCGCAGTTGCAAACCTGATTGTCGCCCGCACGGCTTGCATGTTTGGTTCCCATCTGTCGTCATCCAACGCGGCTTTGCATTCCAAGAAGAAAGATAGAATCCCAATCTTGGTTGGTCCGCACTTGAGCCAGGTTTTCCCGCTGTGCTGTCCAGTTCTTTGTGACGGGCTAGGCCTGTATGGGTCTCGGTAGTCGCTCTCGATCTGGACTACGGGAACCCATACGAGCCCCTGAGTCCTGAGCTCCGCTCAGAAGCTCTCCCCCGTATTCTAGACTTTCCCTTTTGTTTTATTTCTTCTCCAGCTTTAGGATACTCGTTGCAGTCGCTCAGCTAGTTGTCAACACACTCGGTGGAGGCCCTTACATTCTTACACGGAAAACAAAATGCTCTACCGCCTCTGATGCTTGTCCGCGATCGCACACACCCGATTCCATTATTACGGTAACGATAACGGTTCAGTCGCATCATGCCGGTGTGGAGCTGTGCCAGCGCGTTTGACTCTTCCCTTTTCAGCGAGTCGTTCAATGTACGAGTGTGCCTGCCTGGCAGGTCTTTGTCGGTTCGCTTCGAGTACTTCCCGACACTGTCCGATAGCTGTTCGCCCGCTGGTTCTTGGGCAAGAGCTAGCCTGAGTGCCGTCACCTCGCCTGGTGCCAAGGAAGTTCCGCCTAGTACGCCTTTTCCGTGGCTCATTTCGCCGCGACCTTGGCCAATCGCCGCGATGCAAGGTCCTGTTCACTGGTCGGTACCCATCGGAGTCTGGTACTGCAGACTCGCTTCTGGAGGCGATTACTCTGGTTATATAACCCGCGGATGGTGCACTGTCCGGATTGCTGCTGGGGTCGCCAGGTTGCTGCCGCTACCGAGCTGTCGCCTACCACGACCGTCGCGTCTTGATGGACAAGACCTGCTGGTATACCTCTGAGCGCTACCGCTACCCCCTCCAGCCCAGCTATGTACGGATTTTGTTCGCCCGTAGGTCTGATGTTGACAGAAAGGTGGGCAAATTGTGGCCCATGCCGCCATGTGTTGTGTCGCAAACAACGGGCCCCCATGCCCAATGAGCTATATCTCAGCAACGCAGCGGTTGCCATAAGGATGTGCTGTACGCTATGCGATGGGGCGTTTCCTCAGAGACACGCTGTTCTATCACGGGGATGCGACTCGTCCACGGCTTCTGCTGCTGGTGCCCATCCTCGCGCTCACAGCACGGAGGAAGTACGTAGGAGAGCCCGTACTCCTCTACAAAGCTGATCCCGACGACCGCGCTTTGGCCCATCGCCTCCCTCCGAACTGAAGAACGTTGGGCGATAGAAGGGCCCGCTCTTCCGATCACGGTGGCTGGTCGCGGAGGCCTTTCCCCTGCGGCCAGGATATTTGGACGTGGAATCCCGGCGAGGATGGCGCCATTCTCATTGCCACTGGGAGAACGTGATACGGTGAGGAACGGCCGTGGGCTAATGACATGTTCAGCGCGTTGCCGCCCCCGAGAGCCTGTGGCACGGGTTAAAATCGTGCCCCAGTTGGTAGGGTACAAAGCTTCTTGTACTAAACTATGGCCCGTGGAGCCACTCGTCTGTTTTGTCTAAGTTTGGTGCGATTCTGAGTTTTGCGCCAGCGACCTCTATAGACTGCCGTATGCGGGAGGTGTGCAATGCTGGGACATCAGTGCAAAGAGTGTCAAGCAGCAGAGCCGAAGTGCGTGCCATGCGGTGGGTCACACGAGTCGCTCGGCCAGAACTGTCGCATGAGGAACACACGCGGCAATGAGTAAAGCCTTGAGCATCCTACAAGTGAATGTGCGAAAGCGAGAGCCGGTTCAGCAAAGCCTGATGAACAACGATACACTCAAAGACTATGGCGTGTTGGCGGTCGCCGAGCCGTACGCGAGGCTGGCGGACGGCAAGGTTATTACGAGCCCGATGTGGCAAAACAACTGGACGGGGATGATGCCTACACGGTGGCACGATGCGCTCTGCCCCATCCGGAGCATGCTTTGGGTGAGGAGCGACATTGAGGCGGAACAGGTGTCCGTCCCATCGGCGGACATTACGGCAGCAGTGCTTCGGCTGCCGGAGAGAGATGTACTGGTCGTGTCTGTTTATGTGCAAGGAAAGAGCCCAGAGACGCTCATCTCTGCCACAGGTGCACTGTACGAGTTGATTGGGACGTTCCGTGACGCCACGGGCAGACGTGCAGATGTGGTGTTGGCGGGGGACTTTAATCGACACGTCCTACTTTGGACGGGAGACGACGTTTCAATCCTTAGGCAAGGGGAGGCAGAACCAATCGTCGACTTGATGGCTGAGCATGGCCTCCGCTGCCTGCTCCCGAGAGGGACGAAGACGTGGCAGGGCCAGGGTTGGGAGAGCACGATTGACCTCGTGCTGGCAACCTCGGAGCTGGCGGGCGAGATGGTGGCATGTGTTAAACACCTGACGGACCACGGGTCGGATCATCGGGCGATCCAAACAACCCTCGACGTGGAGCTACCCGAGCGGGTGACGACACCCAGGAGACTGCCTAGCAGGCAGTCAGTGGCGTTAGGCAATAGGGAGACAGCAGTCGCAGCTATAAGTAGCTTGTTCCTGCAGCAGCAGATAGATTGAATCATCATCACTTGTTCTCCTAGTTCAGAGCTTCAACTAGAGGTGGTGGACTGGCGACCTGACGCGCCTGCATGGGGCGTACACATTCTGGCGGAACCGGGCCAGGGCACAGAGACGGGCGGCGCAAGCCTGCCCGGACCTGGAACGACGGTCCAAGGAAGCAGCAAAGGAATACCATGACGCCATCCGGTCTCAGAAGAAGGCTCATTGGGAGGACTTCCTATCCGAAGGTGTCCACACCTGGAAGGCCGCCAAGTACCCAGCTGGACCTTAGCAGGGACACAGTAAGCAAAAAGGTGCCGCCGCTGAAGACTGACAGCGGAGCCACGACCAGAAATAGGGCGGAACAAGCTGAGCTGCTGCTCGAAACGTTCTACCACCCGCTGCCAGCGAGAATTGAAGACGAACGATTGCGACCACAACGGAGAGCAGTACCCCTGCCAGCCTTGACCCTGGAAGAAGTCGAAGTCAAGATCATGGCAGCGAAACCGTGGAAAGCGGCCGGAACGGATGGCCTTCCCGCGATGGGGTGGAGGCAGCTCTGGCCCCCGGTGAAACACCGCGTGCTAACGCTCTTCCGGGCGTCGCTGCGAGGTCCTGGAAGCGGTTGTCGCGGAGCGCATTTCGTATGCGGCGGAGGCGTACGGACTGCTACCTGCGAACCGCTTCGGTGCACGGAAGCGACGGTCGGCCGAGCAAGCACTCCTTCTTCGCGGGAGCAGATCTACAAGGCGTGGAGAGCCCGCAAAGTCCTCAGCCTGATCAGCTTCGATGTCAAAGGCGCGCACAATGGAGTGTGCAAGGAACGATTACTGGAAAGGATGAGGTCCAGGACCAGGTGGTCAGGTGGGTGGATGTGTTCTGCTCCGCCCGAACGGACACAATCGTCGTAAACGGGCACACGGCGGAATTGTGCAGCCTGTCGCAGGCTGGACTGCCGCAGAGCTCACCGCTGTCGCCAGTGCTGTTCTTGTTCGTCAATGCGGATCTGGTGCAGCGAAGGATCAAGGCGGTAGGCGGCTCAATCGCATTCATTGAAGACTAGTTGGCTTGGGTCACCGGCCCAACCACGGAGGCGAATCAGGCTGGTATCCAATCAATAATCGACGACGCACTTAAGTGGGAGGAGGGCCCGCAGTGGCGCGACATTTGAGGCGGACAAGACGGCGGCCATCCGCTTCACACGCACCGCCGCACGGAGCCGTGACGCGGCGTTCTACGTTAAGGGCCAAGAAATTAAATCTCAGACGCACGCAAAGATTCTGGGGCTGGTAATGGATGCCGGGCTTCGATACCAGGAGCATATGGCTAAGGCTGCGGAAAGGGGACTCACGGCCGCCATGGGCGTGAAGAGGCTGAAGAGCGCATCGGTGCGCAGGCCATCATCGGAGCGTTCCGGACCGTGGCGACCGCTGTGGCCGAGGCGGAAGCTAGAATTCAGACAAGAGAGGAACGACACAGGCAGGCGGCGCCGAGGCTTTGCGTCAACCTGCGGATCCTCCCGCAGACGCATCCGCTCGCAGCGTTGAGGAACAAAGCAAGCAGGCGGTATCTCTCACCAATGCAGGGTATTGCGTCGATGGTGGCGAGGGCTTCCACGGGAACGAATGAAGATCATTCACGAGCATGCCTTACGACCATGGACATGGTTGCCCAGCTGCGGACGGGGATGGTGCGGCTGAACAGCTACCCTCTCAAGATCGGTGCAACAGATTCCGACATGTGCGACTGGATAGGCAACAGAGATAGTCGGACATTTTCTATTTCGATGCAAGAAGTGGACAGAACAGCGGGAGATTCTTTTTACATGCTCACGAACAAAGATTGGCAACTTTTCATTCTCTCTAGGAGGAAAAGCGGCGTCGGATGACGACAAATGGGAGCCGGGTGTGCGCGCTGTTCGGGCAACAATCAGATTTGCAATTGCGACGAAAGGACTTGCGAACAGCCGGACTACGCAGGGCGCCAATCGTTAACATGCGATTCTGACCCGCGACTTTAACCTGCGACTACACTAACAAACAGCCTCGACATTGGCAGACCGCGCTTCAGTTGCTGAGAATAGGATGCTTAACACTTGGAGAACCTGGCCTTCAAGCAGGCCTGTCATGGGATCAAGCGCGAGGTTGGCTTACAAGCGTGCGACGGTTTTTATCTGCTGGGTTTGGGGTGCCACGTACGAAACGAACCAGATTGTCAATTAAGCAGCGTCGAGGCCCTATAGGGGCTTCCCTCCGGGCGTAATAAATCCATGCCATGCCGTATGCGGTCGCCCACGATTTGCTTGCTCGATTTTCTGCGGGGACCTTGGCTCACCGCCTTCACACTCAGCGGGGTTCCTCTGCCCCTACACCATGTCCCACATCGGCGCCTCAAGTCGCTACGCCGCCTTAAACCGGGCCATTTCAGGGTCGATCCGTCAAGCGACCAGAATTCCTGTGCCGCAACACAGATAGCCTGCATAGGACTGAGGTAGCTGGGAACAAGGCAACACCGACCCCATAGCTCTCTTGTCGCCATGACCCAGCATCCAGGCGAGCCGATAAAAATGCCGTCGCGGGCCGCCAATGACAGAGCGCTAGTTCTGGATCCCGATCTGCGCTCACAGATCAACGCTGTCCTGTTGCGCAATGACCATGCCGCAAAGTACGTACAACACCTTCCTTGCATTGTCCGGTTGCGCCGCGGAGTGCCGGGCTGGCGCTGTCCTGTCTGAACTTGCCGATAAAAGCCGACGCAGACTCGCGCGGACACGCAGCCTGGAAATGGTCTTTAACACGGGATTCAGGATCCAAGACGATCTCCTCTACGCCCTACATTCTCATACTTCCAACTGGCCCACCGCTATTCAAGACCATGCCCTGTCTCTCTTGCGACCGGGGGAGGAGGCCACCTATCCAAGCCTTCTGCGCCGTGTCCTCGATGATGTACGAGCTGCCTCACCCACAGCGTTCGCGGCCGGGAACGGCAATGAAGCACCTAACGGAGATGATGGAAGGCCCGGTGGCTATGCAAAACTTGACGGTGAGGGGCGTGGCCTGACTTTACCCTGCTTGGTCGTGCAACAGGCACTGCATATTACAAAGGAGAGCCTCAAGGCGATATGCGACTGCGACGGGGAAAGTATTAGCCCGCCGTGGAAGTACTTGTTGGAACAGACGAGCGAAGAGACACAGGTTGGGGGGCGCCCCGGGGGGGGGGGGAGGGGCAAACCCGGGGGAGCCGGATCAATGACCGGTAGACCGACGGACTGACCCCGTGATACGTCGAGAGAGGAAGAACGGGAACTTTACGGGCACAAAGCTCCAATCCAAAGCACGCCACCAGGCGCACATGATATGGCACGGGACGATGGTGTATCCTAATGTATCTCCGGCTCCGTGAAGTGGTTCTCGACCGACTCGTCTTGTTCCGCCGTGGCATCCCGGCTGGTCTGCGTCTCACTTCGAGACGTAGCCACGCTTGACTATATTCACTAGGCGCCTCCCTTGGCCGGCTCAAGCAGCCGCCCTGGCAGGCGCTCATCTTCGGCGCTGTGCGGCATTTCCTGCTCTCGTCGCGAAAGCGTGTCTGGCACCGCCGCATCCCTGCCAGGCCGGTGCACGATCGTGAGGTTGTACCGCAACAACGTTTCCGCCCACTGCGCCTGTCGCTCGCTCAACGGCTGCTTCTTGGTGAAGTAGCGCAGGTACAGGTGGTCCGCAAGACCATGAAGTATTCTACGCTCCTCAGTTCGGCATGCCATGCTCAGAATCGTATAACCGCCAGCAGTTCCTTGTCGTGGATCGGGTGGTTGCATTTGGCCGGCACGCATTTCTTCGAGAAAAAGGCTACGGGTGGTACGATGCCGTCATGCCTTCTGAGAGAGCGCCGCCGGTAACATACCCAGACAAGTCCTCTCGACGATTGTTTCTCTATCTGGGTCCTATTGCGCTAAAACCGGCGC
Organism: Purpureocillium lavendulum; assembly: GCA_029168975.1. NCBI lineage: Eukaryota > Fungi > Ascomycota > Sordariomycetes > Hypocreales > Ophiocordycipitaceae > Purpureocillium > Purpureocillium lavendulum. Next base: position 538,343 of record JAQHRD010000011.1, on the reverse strand, counting down.
GCTAATGAGCCGTGCCTGCAGCTCGTCGAATGCGGTCTAACATTCGTTTAACTACGCGAATGTAGCATCCATTTTCCCCAGCGCTGTCAGCGGCGACGCCATATTCGAGAATTTGGGTATGAATTGCCGGTAGTAATTCGCGAACCCCAGAAAGCTTCAGACTGCCCTCGCCGACCGTGGTGCCTCCCCATTCCTAGATGTCTCGCACCTTGTCCGGGTCCACCCGGATGCCTTTGCCGGCTTCAGCGATGAAGCTCAAGTACTTGACGCTCGTCGCTTCGAACCTGCACCTGTCAATGTCGATCTGCAGGCCAGCGTCCCGCAGCCGAGCCAGCACTTGTTTGACCTTTTCCGATAGCCGCCAACGACCCGCTCGAATAGATGAGGAATTCGTCAATGTACGCTGAACGGAACTCGTCGAGAAACTCTTCGCGCACCGTGTGTAGCGCTGGAAGGTGCCGGGCACGCCCGTCAGTCCGAACGGCGTCACCAGCCATTCGTAGAGCCCGTATCGCATGCGGAAAGCCGTCTTCCATTCGTTCCTCGGCAACGCGCACGTTGTGGAACGCGGCAATCACGTCCGGTTCCGTCGGCCACTTCGCCTTGGACACCGACCGCAGTGACTCCTCAATCAGAGGCAGCGGGTAGCGATTCTTCTTGGTGATGGCGTTGAGCGCGCATTGGCCCACGCAGAAGCGCAGCCCGCCGCCTGGCTTTCGACGAACAGTACGGGTGCGGATGCGGACGGACTGCTCGCGCGGATGAATCCCTTGTCCAGTAGCTGGGTGGGTGTCCGGCCCAGGATGACCAGCTCCTTCCGCGACACACCATGGAGAGGCCCCCATAACGGCTGGCGGAGCTTACATACTACTCAGTCACTCTCGGGCCCAGACACGAACAAAATCGATACATAGCTGAACTGGCAGCAATAAGCGATGGCGCTGAAATGCATGCCAGCCGGCCTGCGTCGGCGAGAGTTGACGATCGTGACAAGCAACCGCTCAGATTGCAAGTCATCCGAAGGCCGCGCCAACAACCTGGACAGTGCAGTGCCCGACAAATATACGATCGCATCGGGTGTCTCCGGGGACGAGGGTGCGGTGTTACTTCCGGTGGGCGCCGGCAAAGGATGATGACCTTCGGCTGGGTGCATTAGCCAAGACCACACAGCGCAGAGCAACACAGGAAGGATGGATGTGTGGCAGACGCACCACCCTACCGGGCAGGGTCCACAACGCTGCAGCTGGCACCCACCCGCCAGTGCAAAGTTGGTCAGCTGCCGGCAGGTGTTGGAAAGTACTGTACTCCAAGCACATGGACAAAGCACTATCGGGCAGCCACACTCGAGCGCTCTACAACGCGTTGACGAAAGGGAGGAGAAAGTGCTGGCGCAGCTTCGAACAGGCATGTCAGCATTGAACGAGTGTCGTCATAGAAAAGGGGTAGTGGAGTCGGACATGTGCGACTGCGGATAAGCGACAGAGACGATTGAGCAGTTTCTGTTTCGATGCAAGACGTGGATAGCACAGCGGGGGATCATGGTCGAGTATTCGAAGACGAAGATGGGAAACCTGTCATTCTTCCTGGGAGGCAAAGTGGCGTCAGACGGCGACGGATGGAGACCAGATGTAACGGGCTGCGCCCGTGGCGGGCGTTGGCAGTCGCTCTCGACGTGGGGGTCCCACGCGGGCCCCAGAGCTCCGCTCAGGAGCTCGCACCCCTTTCCCGAGTTTTCTCTCTTCTTTCTTCCCTCTCCAGATTCAGGATACTCTTTGCAACCGCTCAGCTAGTTGTCAACACACTCGGTTGAGGCCGTTACACCAGACTTGAAGGCAGAGCGTGCGGCAGTTCAATTTGCGATGGCAACAAAACGGCTCGACTTGGCGCAGCGGACGGGCACATAGTAAGCAAGGCGATGGGACTATACTACCATTCAACAGCCTCATACTTGGCAGACCGTGCTTCAGCTGCGGAGAATAGGACGCCGACTACTTGGAGGAATTGGCCTCCAAGCAGGCCTGTCACGGACATATTTGGAAGCGTAGCGTAGTGGCCTTCTAGGGGACTCCCTCCGGGCGTAATAAACAGCAGTCCTTGCTTGAAGTAGGCCACCGCCATGCTCTGGGCGGCTCCCTCGAGACGGGCATATACTATGCAAATCGAGCCTCGTCGCTCCTGAAGGCTTCACGGTCGTGGGTGAGCTTCGCACGCATTCTAGGTACCGGGGGCGATATTTCCCGCGTGTCCCATCGAACTTTGGTGAGTCGGGAAGTGTCAGCTTCTTCTTGGTCAACATGTTTTCCGACGTGAAGCTGCGCTGGGGTCCCGGTCGGATGATTGGTGGGCCCCTGGTTGCGGTGTCTAAGCCGGCGTCGCGATGGCGGATTGCATAACCCTGAGGGATCAACTGTATCCTGTCAAAGTCGACAGCGTCAGTCAATCGGCGGTGCTGGACGGCGACGGGAATGTCTTGAATGGGTAGGTGAGATTTGGAATCAGAGCAAGTGACGATTTCGTCTCCCGATCCGACTGCAGCCGTTCTTCATCTCCAGGGCAGGAAAGTCCTGGTGGTATCGGTCTACATGCAGTGCAATGACGTATTGGCCATGCTGGGAGCAGTGCGAGAGGTGAGTGGCCTGATTTCTTGGCGATGCCGCAGCCGCAAGCACGCGGATGGGTGTAGTGGCGGGAGACTCCAACCGTCATGATCAGCTGTGGCGAGGCGTGGTGGACAACGGACTTGACACGGCTCCGGCAGATCTACACACTCTGGAGGAACCCGGCCATGGCCCAGAGAAGAGCGGGTCTGCCAGCGCTGGAGCTGGAGAGAAAAGCGAAGGAGGCGGCCAAGGAGTAGCATGACGCTGTGCGGAGGCAAAAACGGTGGCATTGGGAAGAGTTGCTGGCCGAGGACGGCGACATCTGGAGAGGGTCCAAAGGCCTGGGGACGAGGGTGTCCGCGAGCGTGTAAAAAACGGTGCGCCGCTCAAGGAGAGCCGAACGGTGACGAATGGTTGGTATGGGGGGCAACGTGGAGTACGTGACGGCAAAGGGCAAGAGAGAAGTTTTGGCCCGGTTCTCGGTCACACTGGGGCCGCGGGGGGACGTGAACCCGTACATCGCCGAGCTGGAGGCAATGGCATGGGCATTTCGATATATGTCTGCGAGGCTGCCGCACTGGAACGTGGTCATCGTCAGGGCAGCCGTTCGAGTGGTAGGACAACCTCGACAGTAATCCCAACAACAGGCAGTCCAAGACGTGTACAGACAGGCGACGCTGCTGCATTTGTAAGGCGTGTTGGTGTCCGTTCTGTGGATGCCGGCAGGGCACTACGGCTTCCGGCCGTGTGCGGCGGCCAAGGCAGCGGCAGCGAGGCTGTAGAGGACGAGTGCGTTCGGGAGAAAGCAACTTAACAAGCACGATCTACGAGAACCAGGGATTCTCGTGTATCAAAACGGCGCCTCCATAGCCCCTCTACCCCGAGTGCCTCGGCCCACTGCCAGCGGATATGATAGGCGCCGTTAATCAGATCTTGTACATGGCTCCGCACGTCAATGCTAGTTATGACCTCAATCTACCCTCTAGCAACTACGGCGGCGCATTCTACGTGCCTAAGTGCATTCACTTGAAGTTGTGGTGCTCTACTCGTACAGTAGTTCAGGCTGCTGCCAGGTATGGGTGCTCCAGACATGTCATTGTAGGGCCCAGATGCTTATACGTCTGTCCCTTGTCGGCTTCCAGTCTCCGAAGTAATATGATATTAATCTGGTTTCTCCCACTCCCAGGTATGGGAGAAACGGCGCGGGGGAATTGAGTGTCGCGCGTCCAGTCGGGCGGGGCTGGCAGGAGGCAAGTGCAAGCTTCAGTCGCCCAAGGAACACACTCGCGCAACAGGAAGCTGTCACCAGCCAATCGCCCACCTCTCCCTCTTCTTTCTCGGCCGTCACTACTGGGATAGAAGGGTCGCTGCGCCCCTCACGAATTCATGCCGGAAGCGAGAAGTCTTACCCCGAGGCACCTGCATCAAGATACATAGCGCAGCACGCTGATCTGCATGAACTAACCCGTGGACAGGGCTGCAAGGCCTGCTCGCACTGCCCGTCCCCCAATTTGAGGCACGGTTCCCCACTGACGGTGTCTTAAATCCGTTGCCGAAATGGGTATGCTCGATCGCTAAGAGGGCCCGCTGGTTTCGTGTACGCCCGAGTCAGCCGCACATCATCCTGCCACCGCCTATGGGAGGCACCCAGCCGTCGCACACCCCGGACAGGTACACGAGGCCGGGTACGCCGACTGTCATACGAAGAGAGTAAGTAGGTACTTCAGGAGGTGGTCAGACGGTCGAGGTCTGATGGGCACCTGTGCAGAAATCGCGTGGCCTGCAACCCGGAGGTTGTTGGCCCCCATCTATATGAAAAGGCCTGGCCCTTCTCCCTGCGACCGCAAGTGTCCTTCTGACCTCATTTAAGTCCCCTCCAAATCTTGGCTCGTCGTCATTCACCGGCATTGGTGAGGCCTCAGAAGATCGGTACAAGAGATCACCGCAGGCGTCTAGGCTCGCGACAAAGGATCTGTCACAATCTTGAGCGCCAGTTTACAGATGGCGATTAACCCGAAGCGGGCTACAGACGGACAGCAGCCCATCGACATCCCGCACCTTGACTCCCACTCAATTTGGCCTGACCCGCCAAGGACGTTGCCGACATTGCGCGCTGCGATGGCTCAAGCCGCGAGACAAACGCCGCTCTGCCTTCCTCAGGTAGATCCTTTATCCGAGGTCACTCCCGAACGCAGCGATGTCGAGCTGCAACCCGATCCCCACGCTCACGTTTCGACCCAAAACCCGTCACGATGGGCAGATGTCAGACAGCGGGCATTGTCCTTATCAGGGGCTCCCGAATCGGCATTGCCTGAGCAGCCTCCACTACCCGCGCCGTCCCCAACACCAACGCTTCCGGCCGTGCGGGTTGCGCAGCTGACTATGCCCCAGATGGTGCCGACCGCCCAGGGTGATATGCCTCACTTGGCCCCCGATCAGGCGGTTAAAAAGACAGGAAGATGGACGCAGGAGGAGGACAGTCTCATCATTGAGCTCAGGGGCGGTGGCATGAAGTGGAAAGATGTGTCGAAGCGATTGGAGGGCCGGAGCGAAATCAGCTGTCGTCTCCACTACCAAAACTACCTTGAAAGACGCAGCGAGTGGGATGAAGAGCGAAAAAACAAATTGGCGAGGCTGTACGAGAGGTAATCTGGATTTAAGCTCACGTTGACAGGGGCATATGAGCCATGAGGCACGGCATGTCCACAGGCTTGCTAACGCTTTCCTAGGTTCAAGGCTGAGATGTGGGCCGAGATCGCCGCGATTCTCAAAGTCCCCTGGCGAGCAGCTGAGGCCATGCACTGGCAGCTTGGAGAGATCGGCATGGCTCATCGAGCCGGCGTTGTTCCATTCTCTTTGATGGTGGGTGGCGCCGAGTGCATGGCAGGGCCGTCTGTACCAAAGCCCACCGCCTGTTTCGAGCATCAGGGCAGCGCAACTCATTGCTCGGTACCTCCATCGCCGCGAGCTGAGTACGCACAGGGTGTGCCAGTGCCAATTGTGCCGGTTGATGTTGCAAAATACCCCCGGGTCGTCGATTCACCTCCAGCGCCGCCCTCACCGCCGTCCGCATCAGCGCGGGCCTACCCATCCGGCATATTTCGGGGTCAGGGTGGAATCTACGACGGGATCGGCCCAAATCTTGCGCCGATCGGAACCCAGTGGCAGCATCGCAGCCGAAGTCCGCTTCCCGGTCTTGCTGAACTCAGAACAAGCATCGGCCTCAACGCAGACCCGGCCGAACTTTCACGATCGAATGGGGATATTGGAGTAACTTTGCCATGTACGCAGCGCTACTTCTCTCCGCCTCCACCAACCAAGCGACCGCGAAGCCCGAATGTATCTCCCAGAGGGAGTGACAGAAAACGGATTGCTTATTACCATCGGCATCCGCAGGCGAAATGTGCGCCAGACCAAGTTGCACAATCGAGAGCAAATCAAGACCGCAGGTCAGATTCCGCGGCCAGAATCAACCTGCCACAATCGCTCCCGTCTTCGACGACCGTAAACGTGAGCCTCTCGGCAGAAACCAATTCTATTCGGGCTGTTCCTCCGTTAAAGCCACACCACTTGCCTTCCGCTATCCCTCCCCCATCTCGTCGGGGCTTTCAACTTCGACCACCCCCCAGAGACCTTGGTCAAGCATCTATGACAGTGGTCAATCAGTGCGACTACAGCAAGCACTCGCCGGCGCGGTACGATCCGCCGGACGACATATAAACGCAATATATGTTGCCCAAGGAACGCATAGTACGGCGCTCAGCCCTTTAGCACAATCAAGACCAATCAGCAACAATTACGGAATCGCATTGCGGGCGATCCTCGTCGCACACACTATGTGGACGTGGGGGTTAGCCTTTAGAATCATACGCCAGCTGCGAGACAACTTGGACTGCATTCGATTCAGACTTAAGGCATGCAAAGTCCGCGCGCGTGTACCGGAGTGGGCAGAAACGAAAAAAAGTGAGGCTCGGTTACTTTGGGCTGCATGGGATACAATTGTTTTCAAGGATGAGGATGAAAATCCTCCGTGGTTCCATAGGTAAAGAACGAGCGCTGGGGAGTTGCAGACGTCGTCGCGGCAGGAGAGGAGCGAAAAGTCTGTATTTCTATGTCACTTCGTTGTTCGAATATCCATTCGCTGGTCAGAGTAAAAATTCAGGTCTGCGTCTCTTTGATCCCCTTCAGGAAAGCATATACTGCTTCCCAATTTAGACCGATTGAGAGCTGTACAAACTTGGCGATTTCTTTGCGCCTCATAAACCTGACTGCTACTCCCACCAGCTCTTGCACATCTTCATGAGGGATCAAACCCGCCTTATGTGCTTGGCACACGCGGCTCAGGAGCTCAATTTCGCTTGGAACGCTTAGCGTCGCGCAGAAATTCAGAAGACGTAGCAACTTACTGGACATGCATGAAGAGCCTATTGACGGTGTCTAATTTTTGGATTTCCTTCGTGCGTCGCACGCAGTGGAAGACGTAAAAGTGAGCTAGGTCCCTTGTTTCCCGTGCACAAGGGCGATTCGCCGTACTCAGCGATTGGAGCTCTATCAGAGGTCCGGCCATGTGCATTATCCAACCGTCGTCTTCGCCAGCGTGTCCGTAGAATGTCGCTTCGTGTATTGGGACAATGTCACATCGGATCTTGTAGTACGCTTGGCTGTTGATGGACCGTGCAAGGAAATCATTCCATGCATTCTCACCGTAGACTGCTTTGAACTGCGTCTCTTGCGGCCACGGAAGCTTTCGTGGATCCAATACCAGCGGTGCAGTTCGGGGATGCTCCCTGAAAAGTCAGAACTGCATTTCCACTGAGCATGTGATCGTGACTATACTCACCAGACGAGGTTGACGCATGTCCATATCACTACCATATGGAACCAATCCGCATCATGGCCACTGCCAGCTGTCAGAGAGATTTGTAGTACAGAGTCAGCGGCGTTGTGCTTACAGCTGCATTTTCGCCGCCATGCCCAGAAACTGAGGCTGACTGTTCAGCCCCAAATAACGACAATGAAGGAAGTCTAGAGCCAAAAGCTGAATCTGAACCATAGGCCCAAGCGAGGCAGCGGCATAAACGCCGATAGTGGGCCACTGGCCGCAGTGAGCCTCTTCAATGTTGTGTTGGTCCGGGTCTTTGAGGTGGCAAACTAAGCTTCCAATGGCAAGCACGTAAGAAAAAATGCGGTACTCCGGCGTGATGTCGTTCATTCCAGGCTTGCAGCAGCCATAGTATAATTCGTAGGCCCTGTACACTTGCTGCACAGAAAGGATTGGCCACCTTGGTAGCACTTCGTCGATGAAAGCCAGGAAGTACCGCTGGGTCCGAGGAAAGACAATCGTCGCCGAGGAACCCCACTGATATTGGTCAGTGACGTGATGCGAGCGCATTCAGTGGGCCTTACGGTGGCAATTTCTTCGCGGAGCTTCAATAGACCCATGACGCGGGTGTAACAACGCCCGATGTCGTGCCTGAAAAGAATAGGGGCAAGAAGAGCTTAAGTATCAACCCCCGTGGCTGGGTAGGATCTCTCATCGGTGGGAGGGTCATTCAATGCTGCGGGCTGCATGCTGGAGGCATGCGGCTGCATCAAGGTTGATCATAGCTAATCATGCATAGCATGACGATATGAGGCCCGGTCCGTGCGGGAGGTGTGGTACTCTTGACCTAATGGCAACCAACTAGAAACACTGCAGTGGCTGGGAGCTCAAATTGTACCCTATCTTACATGTGAAGCATTGGCTACTCGCCAATAACTGCTCGCGGCATGCCGGCATGAGGGTCAAAGTCTCGGGCCACCGGTGTCACATGCCCCAACAGTCCAAAGTACTTGGGAATGAAACCAGACTCAGCCAGCGACGAACCGGATCACGTTTCCGTAGCAAGTCGGAGAACAGGGACAACATTCAGCAGGACAACTTCTCACGGGGAGAAGCTTAAATTTGTCGTTACAACCTAAACAGACACCCAAGAAGAGCTAGGCTTGGTAGTAGTTGATGTGAATGACGGGCCTCAATAGCGTGTGGCCCCCTCCTTCCCTCTCCCTCCCTCTCCTCCCTGTACTAGGGCATCTAATTCTCTACGCGCGGAATAGGCATATCTCTCAAGGAACAATTCGAGCCTCCGAAACTGCCTGGATTCGGCCATCGTGACACGAAAGCAATTGCAACGCGTGCCGGCTTGTATACACTGAAGTCTCTCGCGAGGGATGCCATCCACCCGCGGGGCGAAACGCCCGACGACGATGACGGGCACACAGCGCGCTTCAACCCAAAAGTTGCGGTAATTCTACTTTGTAGACGCTTTGTCGGCGCGAATGATGAAAATAATCAGATTGTAGTCGCAACTGCGCACTCGCTGTCTTTCAGGCGCTTGCAGTGAGCGGGCGCTTCGGTGAATGTAGTTCCTACGACGCTGGCGGATACCTATGCTAAGTGCCGTGGGGTCACGAGGAAAGAAGCCTGACGGGCTAGCTACCTTCCGCCGGTTGCGATCGGGGGCCTTGCAACGGTCCTCCACTCATTGAGGTGTTTTGGGCAGTGCTGCCAGCCCGGGACCGGCGTTCAGCTCAGCGTCGGAGCGCTCGTGGACGTGCACCAGTTTCGGAAAAGTGTTACAGACCACCGCCTTCAAGGGCATGCAGTGTCCATAGCTGGTGGCCGAGTGTGAATGGGCACGTAGACATTCTCGCACAGTACGCAGGCGGAAGTGTGCAGGTGTCGCCAGACCCCGCCAGGAACACGCCGCTCGTACTGAAGCGTGTGACGCCACGGCGTCAGCGCGCATGACATTACGGCACCGCGCCGAGCCTAGACTGGTACGAGGGGTTTTGTACTCCCCGTCTGGCCGCGTCCCGGACGGGCACGTTCGTGCAATTGCAAGGCCAGTCGACAGGGTCCGGCGTAATGGCCTGTTCTGCCCGTCCACAGACGAGCAGGGTTGGCGCGGCACGTCGACCGAGAACAAGCGTCAATTGACCAGTCATCCGGCCTCTAGTTTCCGCGGTCATGTCGCAACCCCTGGTCAAGGGACTCGGGAATGAGACACCGTCGAAGGAAGATAGAGGAAGGGGAAAGAGAAGAGAAGTCGGTGAGACCCCTCGCGATGGCAACGGACGCCGGGTCGCCGCAGATCTTGCTTTTGGCTCAGGAGCAATGCATGACAAGCTAGTGCAGCCCCCCCCCCCCCCCCCCCCCCCCCCGGGGGGGTCTACGCGTTTGCAGCTTGCACCACAGCAACATCATCGAGTTTTTGGACGACGCCACGAGAGAATTAGTCCTATGCCCCCTGACCAAGGAGCCATGTCGCCGGTCGACGCCCAAACAGCGAATGCGCTGGTACGTACTGCATTTGAGGCCGGCGTCAAGTAGACGCGGCGAATCGACACAAGTGGTGGGCCACAAGACCCCAGCCATTTCCTTCGCCGTCTCATTCGGTTGAACAGTGCTTCGCCATTCCCGAGAAATTCCCAAGTCTTCTCCTGCATGCAGGGCGAGTGGTATCGTTGGCGCTGACCCTCCAGAAAACGAGGTTCTTTAGACTGAGCGCTTGGGTAAGTGCCGCCCAAATCGCCATCATCTTCCCAATGGTGGACGACGACCAGGATCTAACCTAGCCTTTATAGAACTCTCCGTTTTCGACCCGGATACCCTATAAGCCAGCCGCCCCGGCATCGCCCCCAATGCCTCACTCGACCGAGCGATGCGGCCATCCCGCATGTGCCAACCACCTACAGATTCATTCGTCGCACTATATCTTCCTAAAGCGGACCTTTCCCTGCCCCGGAGATTCATCCAACATTTCGTGGCAGCCACAGTGTATCCATAGTTATAAGCTCTTGGTGTGCTGTTGTCTTGACTGGATAAGCGTGCTGCACACGGGGGTCCGGAGAACGTGGTTGCCAGGGTGGTGGAAGAGGGCTCGACACTCCACAATCGATCGGTTGAGTAGATTGCACTGGTGGAGGGGGCGGCGATTCTATCCATGCGCGGTTAGAGTGCGTGACAAGTACGGGATTTTCCGTACTCGCACAACGCATCAAACCAACGCTCCAGCCTCCATGCGATGGTTGATGGTGTGCCGGGGCAGAGGAAGCGACCCCACGGCACCACACTACGAGATACCGCGGACAGAGGCTCGCTCGATGGCCGGGTCAGGTCCGGTCACGGGCAATGGCACCAACGGCAAGACACGCGTTGGTGAGCGCGGTTTCGGGGCTACCGACGTGCTTATACGCATTGGTATTTCCCTGTTAGAGGCCGACGGTAAAAGATGGCAACGAGGCCGGGCACTTGCCGGCGCTCAGGGAATGAGACGCCAGGGTACATCAGTTTGCGTATTGTGCCGAACGAAACCGCGCACAAGGGCGGGCTTTGTTTTGCACGATGCGGCTGGTAAGGATATTTTCAGGAACAGCGAACTTTAGTGTCTGGATGAGCAGGGATGGTGACAGAGACAGCGAGCATTAGCGCCTCCCGCTAACAGGGTTGGTGACATTCAAGTCCTCGGCGTCGACACCTCAGCCGGCCGCCGGCCGCAGTGGCTACCACCAATCCTTGGTAAATTAGCGCAGCCCTTGCCACAGCGTCTTCACCTGCATTGTTGTCGTACCTCAGTACGCTCTAGAATGTGTCTTGCAAGTTGCAGATGACGCCGGCATGGCGACGACACGGCTGATAGTCCCAGTGCGTAACCCCGTCGCTCATGCAGACGTTATCTCTCGCCGCACGCCCCGCCACCCCTCGTCGGAAAGGAGACGAATGTAGCGTTAACAACGTTTCAGAGCCTTTCGTCCCGAGGAAAGTGTCCTCGATCTCTGGCTCCATCCTGTCGGTACCTGGAGACAACTTGAGCCAGTCAGCCAAGCAATAGAATGACTTCCGCAAGCGTAACGCACGGCAATATTCCACGCCCACATCCCAACGTCCTTCGCCTCCATTTTATGCGAACCCGACACAACAGCACCGGTCTTCTGGGCCGCCAGTACGATTGTTGACGCGGTCAAGCGCTGTCAGTGTGCCGCGTTGTGTACACAAATACAGAGGGCCTAGGTTCCTCCTAACGGGATGCTCTGTGCGCTGTCATGGCAGCGCCGAAACGGAAGACGTGCCGTTAAAAAGTCCCTATCGCACCATACTAAATAAGCTACGGTCACATGATGATGATGATAATTATTAACGTCCGGGAGCTATAATGATAGCTGAAAGCCCCTATCGGGGTAAAGGACGTGCTGGGCTAGCTAAGGTACAGGAACATGCCGTCTCTCTATCCAGCATCTCAACGGCACGAAGGCGCTGTATCGGCGAAGGGGCATTCCCGTCAGCAGGAAAGAACCCCGCCCAGTCCAGAATTCTCTTGCACAGGTAGACATAATCCAGCTCCAGGCCCCAAAGCCCAGAAGCCGTGTCTTCTCCCGTCGCCAGTAGCTATGATGGCAGCTGCGCAGCCGTGGGGAATACCCCTCAAGGGGCCAAAACCCCACGGTAGCTAGGACGCTCTGAACGGAAGCTTGTTCCAATCCAGGGCCATCGATGAGAGCTCTGCACCATGTGGCCTAGCGATTTGTCTGTCATTGTGGTATTTGCAAAGCCCGGCGATGGCACGGGCGGCAGCCGAAGCTGCTGGGGAAGAAAAGTTGTCTCTGGGCAACAGGCGTTGCGGAGGTCGGTCGGGGAGGCTTTTGGTGGCCGCTGTGAGCGGTGGCATCAAGATGATACGTCGGGGGTTCAGGGGAGTTTAGACCCAGAAAAGTCGTAGGCTGTGGAAGCCAGAGTCGGGGAGGGGGAGGGGGGGGGCGTGTCGAGGCCCAAAGGTCGCGGTGAGAGGCCAGCCGTCAGGCTGGAAGCAACAGTGTTATCTGGGCAGCAGGTGTTGCAGTTGTGGTCGGAGCCGTGGCGAGCCGCGAAGGCAGCTGAGATCGCATGGTCCCAAGAGGTCGAAGGGTAGACTTGCCCGAAAGGTCGCGAGCGGACGTGAGTCGGACGAGCGGACAATGCTGCGTCCGAGCGGCTGAGGCTGCGGCGAAAGGCGCGAGCGCAAAGGCTCTGATTGTGACGACAAGCATTGCGAGCGAAGGTGAACTCTCCAAATCCCTTCGTCGAGGCAGCTGTTAGGGCCACGATGGGTGCTGAGCTGCAGGTGCTGTCAATTAGCCTGTGAAAAGCTCACGGCTTAGCGAGACGCTAACAGCGCCAGGCAGGTAAGCCATGGTCTGAACGGAGCTGAACTGAATTCCTACTCGGTTGTAGCCGCTTTAATCACGCAGCCATGCCTGGTAAAGCGGGGTCTGCGGACAGCCGACGCGCCGCGGTTGGACGCGACGCCGCACTTCGCCCTGGTATGCAGCAAGACCAGCTGTCCCAGACGTCCAGCCGTTCTATTTGTTCTATGAAGTTGCCCCCTGTTGAAGAAAAAAGATCTGTCTGCTACCTTCCGGTACAAAATGTATGCTGTGAATTGTCTGTTTGCGGCTCAAATGTTCGGCTCCGTCGATGCAAATGCGATCCTGCACCATGTGTGTGGTCTGTAATACCTACAATTCCCCCCAGCCGTCAGCTTCGTCTATTCTGTTACCCATCCTGTCCCCGGGACTTGCGTATGTTCGTGTAAGTTTGGTGTCGATATAATCACGTTACCTCCTGCTGGGTTCCTATGTGGCTGTGTGTTTGAGTCTGCTCGACCAGCAACCTGTCCGCAGTACGGACCGAACTTCCTCTCCGTGAAATGCAATGCTCCGCTCGGTCCAAGCCGTCGAATTACTAGGCCTCAGAGCCCCAGCGTGGCGCGGTCGCAGACAGCGTCGCGTTTTGGGGGGGCCATGGGGGCGACAGGGGACGAGTCTGTCTGTATCTGTATATTTGGTAGCACCGGCCGTAGCGTGCTGGTTGTCTGGAGCGCTGAGCTCGTTGGGGATGAGGTCGTTCAGTTCGGGGAGCTGTCGTTGCGGGGTGTTGCAAACATTGTCGTGATGACGGGTGACCCGGAAACCCATCCGTAGCTGTAGTATTGATGTGGGAAATCGTGTTTGGGCTTCACCGTGGCACTCCGCGGAGCCGAGACAGGGGTCATATAACGCGGCGTGGTTGCCGTGCGCGTCAGCTCTGTCGTGTGTGTGGCGTGCTCTCGATGTAGTGTGGTTTTGTCCCGCATCCTGCCGAAAGCATCGGGGCCCCCTCGAGGTGCATCACGTCGGGGGACGCATGATGGCTCGTGGAGGCCATTGCTATCGGAAGCGGGAGTGCTTCGCTCTGTTTGGTGCTGTTATTTCAAAAATTTCGTACACTACACGCTGGTGACGATGTTTTCGTAAGCCACGGTCACAGCAGGGCGACTGATACATGGGCGCCCGGGCGGGGATCCAATAGATCCGCGCCCGGGCGCGAATTTAATGTTCCCGCGCCCGGCCGCTGACTAATAATTCCGCGCCCCCCGGGATCCAATAGATCCGCGCCCGGGCGCGGATTTAATCTCTCGCGCCCGGGCGCCCACGAGGAATGCACGCTATACTATTGGCTGAAAAACCCCCAAGACTGACAACAGAACAGCGCGTCTGCTAGCCTGCCTGACTCGTAGCGGGTTGGACATCAGGGACCAGGGCACTAACAAACAGTCGCTGCACATGGTTGCAACATCGTCGTAGTGGCAACATGGTTAGTTATCGATATTTGGGGTTGGCGTCGTACGCAATTGAGCCGCCAAGATGGAGGAGCAATTTTAAACGGAAGGCCAGGAATATGACCAAGCAGCGTGCACACTCTGTGCTGGTGTTCATCACTTGTGGTTTCGCATGCGCTGGGCAAGGCCCGCCATAATATGATCATGAGCTCCGTCCCCGCAAGCAATGATGTGCACGGCAAAAAACATGTTTCACGATCACACATTCTGATTTCATGCCTTGGTTGCAATAAGGCTTTGTTTTTTCATCGTCACCCGTTATTAGACCAATCTAACAGCTTCCATGATGTTTGTGTGGTCGTTTGTTAAGATATAAGTACACGTTCTTCGGTGGGCGCCCGGGCGCGAGAGATTAAATCCGCGCCCGGGCGCGGATCTATTGGATCCCTGAGTTGAATTGACGCTTAGTCATCATTCTGCTCGTTGACGACCGCAGATTGAGTGGATTGACGCGGAATTGAAAAGGTTGAAACCCGAACCACTCCCCGTGATTGACTATACTTCGTCTCCCAGCAGCTGTATGGTGCCATGCGCCGCTTGCGCAGCGCCGTAAACACACCGAGCGAGTCGCGACAGGCGTAAGTTTCTAGTACTTCTGGTCCAGCGCTCTAATTAAGTTATTTGCCAGAAGTACAAGCAACATTACGAGACAGGTACACGTAGGTGCAATGACTCACAGTAGTCGGCCTATCCCCAGGCGGCTACCCTGAACCAGCACAAATCAACTGATTTCAACGCGTTGTAAACGTTGAAACACCTTACGTGGATTGATAGGCTTCAATCTTGAAGGTGAATTGAATTGATTGAATTGACGTACGGGCCATCCACTTCAATAAAATGGACGACGTGGATGTGGACGTGGAATTGATCGCCAGCCTGTCTCAGGTGCACGCCCATTCTGGACGATTTTTATCGAATCTTCCTACCCTCAACTCGTGCCACCGGGCCAACGTACTTCCATCTACCCCACAAGAGATAGTAGAACACAGAACCTATTAGCACAGAAGTATACAAAAGAGACGACCAATTAAAACTAGCAGCCGTGATCGGGTAGTATTGAGGCCAAAAGCACCAGAAGAAGGCCCAGGTGGAATATATAATGGCAGCCAGGTTGATGGGAACACCGAATTTCCCTAATGTGAACCGAGCTTGTGGGAGTGTCGTCGGATGTCGAATTCGTCGCCATAACACGCAGCCAATACTAAGGCTATAGCATTGCAGTAGCGCAACTATGTTCAGTGACGTGAAGGCGTAAAATGCGACGGGACTGCCCAGATATATGAGTGCCAGACAAATACTAATGACGCAAGTAAGTGTACAAGCGTTCAGCGGCATGTTGTAAGGGGCACGGGGCTTATTCAGCCAGAAGCGTGCTATAAACCAACAAATTGATTGCATTGCAGAGAAGAGAGCAGGAAGCTCTCGAGGAGCTGGCTACCTGGCGACATATAGTCGATACTCAGGGGCAGGTTGTGAGACCTCATTTGGTGGCGTTACCAGCATCGGCGTCAGCCGAATGCGCACCAACGGCTCAGCCCGTTACATCATCCCCTTCCTCTCCTCTGTCTCTTCCGCTGTTTGACAGGCCCGTCATTCTGCTCTATGGGTCCGTATGCGGTTTCGAAACGGTCTAATGCTGCTGTATCCTGTAGTGCCGTCACTGGTTCCCAACTCGGTCGAGTGTAGCCTTTCCATTTCACGTATCCCTCCCGTCTCCGGCCATTCCACCTAGCCTGCAGTATCTCTTCGATTTCCCACTCTTGTTCTCCTTCGTCGTTCAATATGGGTTCCGGTTGATAGTCGTCCTGATGCTGTGATGGAAAAGGGTCGTTCGCTGCGAGCTTAAGAAGGTCGGTGTGAAACACGTTATGTATTCCCGGAGGCGTGTCCAATCTGTATGCCAGTGGCGAAACCTCTTCTAAAACGGTGTACTTGGCATGTTTCCAATCCAGCTTCTTGCTTGGTCGTACCGTCTTAATATTGCGCAGGTTCAACCACACTTTATCCCCTACCTTGAGTTGCGTCGCGGGCTGACGGTGCTGGTTAGCGTATTGTTGTTGGACCTCCTGGGCGTGGGCCATCGCTGCCTGTGCATATTCCCAAGCTTCTTGGAGCTTTTTGACAATTCCTTCTCCCCTCTCGACGGGCGATTTATTTCCGTCCCGCAGAGGCTCATCCGTTTGGATAGGGTCAACCGTGTAACCGTGCGTCATGAAGAAGGGGCTGATTCCGGTAGAGGCCGCGTTCCTGTTGTTGATCGCTAACTGGGCTATGGGGAGTAGCTTCTCCCAGTTGTCTTGGCAGTGGGTTGCGAAAACGCGCAGGTATAGTTCCACCGTTTGGTTCATCCGTTCTGTTGAGCCGTCCGTTTCTGGGTGGTAGGCTGTCGATATCCGGCGCGTGATTCCGAGGAGCTGGCATACGCGTTTCCATACCGCGTTTATGAATTGGGGGCCGCGGTCGCTGACAATTGCCTCGGGGAAGCCGTGATGGGCTACAACGTGAGTTATGAAGCCGTTTGCAATAGTGTCGATGTCTTCATCTACCAGACCACAGAGGACGGTCCCCTTACTCAGCCGGTCAGTGATCACCAGAAGTGTGGTGGCACCTGATGCTGAGCTAGGCGGGAGCCCGGTGACAAGATCCATGGAAGTCTCTCTCCACACACGCATGGGGATCGGAAGGGGCCTCAGTAGGCCTCGTTTCTGATCTCTCCAGGGGTGGGCTCCGCCACACGTATCACAATTTCGTATGAACCTTCGTACGTCCTGTGAATAGTTGGGCCAGTAGAACCTTCTGGAGAGAATGCTGAATGTATTCTCTCGTCCGGGGTGCCCGGTGATGGGGGAGTCGTGGACTTCGTGCAATATGGCAGTTCGCAGGGGTTCGTGATCTGGTACCCATAGGGAGTCTCTATACCGTAACCAACCGTCATCCCCGATCGTGCATTCCGAGATGTTGATTGGGAGTTTTAGATCTGGGGGGAATCTTCGTGCCTTCTTTGCCACTGCGTTTAATGCTTGCTGGAAAACTTGATCTTCGCGGGCCCCTATCGACCATGACCCGATCAGGTTTTCTGGAAGCAGTGGGGGCTGGTTTGGCAGTTCGTTTGGCATGGTTTCCGCTTTCCGTATCACCACCGAGGGGCGGAAGATCTCTTGTACGCGGGCTGATAACCTGATGTCATCGACGCTGGCTGGCAGGTCTTGTTCGCGTCGGGATAATGCATCGGGGACGGGAGCGTCTTTCCCAGGCCGGAAGGCCAGTTTGATGTTATATCGAGAGAGCTCCTGGGACCAGCGCACTTGCCTTTCGTTTAACCTCTTCTTCTGAGTAAAATGTTCGAGGTTCTTATGGTCCGTGACGATGGTGAATTCCCCCACACTTCGTAACTCTGCGTCCCATGCTTCCAAACACCGCATGATAGCCAGCAGCTCCTTGTCGTGGATTTCATAATTGCATTCCGCCGGGGTGTGCTTCTTGGAGTAATAGGCCACGGGTCTAAACAGGCCGTCTTCTCCTCTCTGTGACAGACAGCCCCCGGTCACGTATCCTGACGAGTCTGCTTCCAAGCGGGTTTCCTTTTCTGGGTCGAACTGGGCCAGGACGGGGGCCGTAATAAACTTGGTCTTCAACGTTTGGAAGGCTTCCTCTTCCGCGTCCGTCCATCGGAAAGCTATGTCCTTTCCAGTCAACGCTGTGAGCGGCCGTATAATCTCAGCGAAGTCTTCGATGAAGATTCGATAATAATTGGCGAAGCCTACGAACCCTCGAACTCCTTTTTGGGTTGTTGGCGATGCCCATTCCATGATTGCTTCGACCTTGGCGGGGTCCATCCTGATTCCTACCCCGGCTTCGATGATGAATCCCAGGTATTTAACGGTCTGGACTTCGAACTCGCATTTGTCAATATCGAGGGACAGCCCGGCGTCCATGAGTTTCTCTAGGACGCGGAGGACCTTCTCTCTGTGGTCTTGCCTCGATCCGCAGGTGAATATCAGAATGTCGTCGATATATGCCGAGCAGAACTCATCCAGGTACTCCCGGAGGACGAAATTAATGTACCTCTGGAAGGTTGCCGGAGCTCCTGTCAGGCCGAACGGCATGACCGTCCACTCGTACAGTCCGTACCTTGTGCGGAATGCCGTCATCCACTCCTGCCCTTTTGTGATTCGTATCTTGTGAAAGGCGGCGGATACGTCCAGCTTGGTGAACCATTTCGCCCGGGTGATGTTGTTCAGCGTCTCCTTGAGGAGAGGCAGGGGGTAGCGATCCTTTTTCGTGATGCTGTTCAACGCCCGATAATCGACACAGAACCGTAACCCGCCTCCCGGCTTCTTCGCAAAAAGCACTGGGGCTGCGGCGGGAGAACTGCTGACTCGGATGAATCCTTGGTCCAGCAGTTCCGTAAGCGTTTTCCGCAGGACCAGGAGTTCGTCCCTGGACATGCTGTACAGGGGCCCCCATGGGATGGTCTTCTTCTTCCCGTCTTCGCCGGTTTCGATCTCGATAGTATGGTCGATGCCCTGTCGGTGTGGCGGCAATTCCTTGGCTTTCTGGGCATCGAACAAGGGGAGGGCTTTGTGGAAATGCTCAGGCAAGAGTTTCATCGGGTCGCCTTTTACCTTGGGCTTTAGAGCTTTGTTAATATCCGCAAGGCTCGCTGCGAATACCCGTGTCCCAAGCTCGGCGGCGGTGGATTCTCTTTTTGCTCTCCGGACTAATGCTGAGTAGGCCGTGGCCACGACCCTCTTGATAGAAGTCTGGGTCGGTGGTCTGTTTTCCACGCTGCGGACCGTGATCCCTGATGTTCCGATGTATAGGGTTCCTTCGGCTGGGTTCAGTTCCACTAAATCTTCGTTCATCCACGCCCGTCCTAAAATTAGCTGCTCGTTCAGACCGCCGATAATGTAGGCGTAGACCATCTTTCTGCTGTGCCCGTCTATGTCTATGTCGAAACATGTGATTTCGCTGATATCTGGGCGAGGGACTCCTGCGACCAGTTCTAAGAACCGTGGTCTGATTTTCACACGCTTCAGGTTCATGGAGGTGGCGAGGGAGTCATCGATGGCGCAATAACAAGTGCTACCCAAGTCGATCAATGTGGGCACGAATTTGGTATTGTCAATCATGACATCGACTGTCATGAGGCTGCTTTCCATTTTCTTTTGCGCTTCTTCCCATCCTCTTTCCACTTCTTCCTGAGAGTACCCCTGATGGCGGTTTTCACCAGGGGTTAGGCTTTTGGGGTTTCGTCTTCGTCTTCCGGGACTTCCTCTACCACGGGAAGGACAGTGTCGGTAGTGGCTGTTGCGACGGGCCTAATCGCTGGGGCGAATTTGCAGTGTGTGTAGGCGTGTCCGCTTCCACCGCACCGGAAGCACAGTCCCTTCCTTTTGCGCTCCTCGAGCTCTTCTTTGGAAACCCACTTGGCCCGGAGTACCTTGCCGTTGGCCCCTTTTGCGTAGCCACCTTTTGGATCGGGGGCTTTTGTGGCGGCTTTGTTCACGTGAGTCGTAGTGGTTGCTTCCCATTCCATGGCATTCTCGGTTGCGTTGGCTGTTGTGCCAGTGGTGGTACTCTTGGGGGGTGTCTTCCGACGCAAGTACTCTTGTTCCGTGGCGAGCCTCCCAACCGATCTTGTCCATGACGTCCATTCGTCGTCTCGTAAGTTCAGGGCATTGGCAGCGATGGTTTCCCTTAACGGATCGGCCAGGGTATCTTTGAACATGCTGACCTTGGCCGCGTCGTCCCAGTCCCAGGCACCGCTCTCCGCTAACAAGTTCTCGTACTTCCGGAGGTGAACGATGTAAGCAGTGTTACCTTGTCTCAATTTCCTCATCTCGTTCAACGCGTCGGTTTGTCGGTGTGGGTTGTCGAAGCATGCACGCAGGTGGTCCAAGAAGTCCTGATGGGTGTAGCCATTGACCTCTTGTTTTTCCACATAAGATGCTACCATATTGGCCGCCTTGCCTCCGAGCCTTGAGTAGATGTATGTAAACTTGTCATTGTCGGTCGGAAGGCAGGTGGCGTCCGTGACCAGCTTCCGCTTCATCTGGTTGATCCAAGTCCTGAACTCTCCTGCCTTTCCATCGAAGGTGGAGACATTGGGCAGTTTGGGCCGTGGCCGACAGACGTCCGGTTCGGTCGTTGGGTCTGAAGGTCCTGACTGGAAGCTTGGCGGCGGGTTGGGTGTCGGCAGCCCTGTTGTGGTTCCGGGTGTGATGTTCGTTGCTGCCGTGAGTCGAGACGTGAGTGTCTGCAGCAATTGTTGTTGAGCGACATTCTGGTCGTTGATGTGGGCGAGTCTGGTGTTGAGATCAGTTTGCAGTTGGTTCCAAATTTGTTCGTAAATCTGTTGGGCCGACTGCTGTCCTTGTGGATCGCGTGTCGGGGACCCTGCTGGTGGCCCTCCTTGCATCTGTTGATCCATTGTTCCGTAGTTCTTTGTGTTTGTGCGAATACTTATGATGGGCAGTATTATGCACCTTTTGAGCTTCTTCCTTTATCGTGCGGGTACTGTTGTGAGTACTGTTGCGCACGCCGTTACTGTGTTTCGAGATGCGAATGCAATCAATATGTAAGGGGCACGGGGCTTATTCAGCCAGAAGCGTGCTATAAACCAACAAATTGATTGCATTGCAGAGAAGAGAGCAGGAAGCTCTCGAGGAGCTGGCTACCTGGCGACATATAGTCGATACTCAGGGGCAGGTTGTGAGACCTCATTTGGTGGCGTTACCAGCATCGGCGTCAGCCGAATGCGCACCAACGGCTCAGCCCGTTACACATGTTGCGAGAACTGTCAACTCGCGAAATCCAATTCGAGAATGGTAGCCCATCATCGCGGGCGAAGGCGAAAAGGTCCCGGCTGACGGCAGCGAGATAGGATGTATCAGCGAGTATAAGAAGCAAGACAGTGAAAGCCAGCAGAGTAGTCACCCATGTCTCCGACATTGATTGGCGGAGAACGTGAATGACTGGATACGCTGTCGGATCCGTGATAGCGATGCCAACGTCGAGGATGTGATAGCAAAGAGTGATGATAGCCGGGAAGATGAGGCAAAAATTGACAATGTAAACGCTGATAATGGCTTTGGGTACTGCCATAGCCGCATCTCTAACTTCTTCAGCCATGTGTGCTGCCTTATGGAATGCTCTGATTAGAAGTGAGAATATCGGCAGAAGAAGAACACTCACGGTGTCGATCCCGACTTGTGTAAATACCCCGGATACTTGTCCGATCAGGACAGAAAGCGGTATACCTGACCACCCTCCTGCGCTGCTGAACCCGGTCCAAACTTCAGCAGATGTCGCCTTCGGGGCGTTAACCCATATAGGTATGATGAGCGCAAAGTAGACCATGATGTGAACGACGAAGACTAAAGTCTGTAGGCGAGGAAGTAATCTCGACCCAAAAACATTAAAGAGGAGTGTGATCCCTATAATCCCAAGCAAGAGAGCTGTCGCGTGCCAACGCGGAGAATCGTAGCCAGGTTGTAACGGGCTGAGCCGTTGGTGCGCATTCGGCTGACGCCGATGCTGGTAACGCCACCAAATGAGGTCTCACAACCTGCCCCTGAGTATCGACTATATGTCGCCAGGTAGCCAGCTCCTCGAGAGCTTCCTGCTCTCTTCTCTGCAATGCAATCAATTTGTTGGTTTATAGCACGCTTCTGGCTGAATAAGCCCCGTGCCCCTTACACAGGTGCGTTGATTGTGATGATTGATTGTGTGATCGTCGCCGCGAGAAAGACTCCTAGAGCATTTCCTGACTGCCACGCCAGTGTCGAGATCCATCTTTTGCGGGTCAGCGCTATACACCTGAGCGGACTTGCCCCTGGACTTACCCCGCTACGTAACTGAGAACTTTTTGATATCTTTCGGGCGCAAATTCACTGACCCAGTGGTATTGAGCACCGGCAATTGGTGCTATGCTAGCCATCTCAGCCAAGCTTAGATATATAGGGCCGAACCCAAGGAAATTCCAGATGACTGAGTATATCAGGGCCGGCCGTCCGCCGTTCGTAAGGCCCGGAGTGACCGTGAATAGGGCAATTTCCCAAATTGCGGTTGCCACCGCCACGAACGAAACGATAGATAGGAGCCGAAACTCCCGGACAAACTTCTGATGATGTCCCATTCGCTGCATATCGCGTACGTCGTGACAGGTCGAACTTGTCGAGCAGTTATTGATGGCCAAGATTTGATGATGATACTCTTCCGCAACGGAAGTGGATGGGCGGCCCTCACATTTCCCGCCGTCCAGGCTCGGGTGTGGAATCGGATGAACCGTCATCGGGACAATTTCCGAGAGAGTAGCGACAGCGGCGCTCCTGGTCTAAAAGTAGATAGCGATGGGAAATGTGCTGCTTAGGAGGCGCAGATGGGCGCGAAATCCAATCTTGAATATGTATAAACTGTCCCGTGCGGGACCGACTCTTTGCTGGAGATATATGGCATTTAGGACTAAGACATATATTGATTTCGTGTGGTGAATTAGGCGCCTGCTTTTCGGGTTTGGCAATGGCAGTCCCGCATTCCTTGTTCACAGCCCCGAGACATCCGCATCGGACTTTAACGAATTACACCCGATGCGCGATCGTGCTCCTTAACAAGACAGGAAATTTACCTCATACCAAGTGGGGTTGGGATCGCGCAGGGTACCGCTGGCCGACCGCCACCCATAGACCGTACTATGGCACTGGATTGCAAAGTATGTCATAGCCACGAGCGTGGAATATGGCTTTAACAGTACAGACAAGCAGGGGGTTCAGATTTTCGCTTCCGCTCTACTGTGAAATCCCCTAGTGGCCATGGCGCGAGCGCTTAGGTGTTTGCCCGAGGTAAGGGGCCAGCGCGTTACCGGGTGTCGCACGGCACGTATGCATAACTGACTGACGACCGGGCAGAAGGTCCCCAGTGAATTTGGGCAACAAAAGACTCTTGATTCTTCTATCTAATGATTGACTTTAGTCGGTGATTTATACCCGTCCTGATTGAGGCAGGCACCTGAGACACGGCAGGCAGAAGCTGGGTTGCCTGAAGCTATCGCCACCGGTGGTAGGCAGCAGTGCTGTTAACGGTCTACGTGAATGAGCGGCTTGATATTGACATACCCCCCAGGTTGAACTTGTTCAAACTGTAAATCCAAGAGAAGTCAAGGAGTGAGAGAGCGTGTTCTGCGACCTTAGTCGCTATCTGATTCATTCTGCGTTTCAAGGACACTCTGAATGTCAACGAGAGCAAGTTGTTCAACGAATCGCTTGAACTTTTGGTCTGGCAAGACCTTTGTGAGTCCGTCCGCGACCATCTCCGTGGTCGGCGTATATGAGACCTGAAATTGGTTCTGCTGATATGCCTGTCTTGCCCAGCAATTGTGGACATCAACATGCTTGAGCTGTGTTTTCAGCCGAGGTAGATCGGCCGTAACGAGCCTGATCGTTTGTTGGTTGTCGCATTCGATTTGAAGTGGATGATCCAGCTTCAGATTGATCTGTTGAAACAGACGTTGCATAGCTATGGCTTCCTTGGCCGTGCTTGTGAAAGCTAGCAGTTCGGCTTCGGTGGACGAGGTTGTAACTGTGGCCTGCTTGCTGGCCTTCCAACTGACTGGTCCGCCAAACAACGTGATGACATATCCTTGCGACGACTTTCGAGTTTCAGAATCATCCGCAAAGGCAGCGTCTGACGCGACGCGAATTTCTCGTGGAATGCTACTGTGGTTGACCTTGACCATATCCGTGGACCTGTTGCCGTTGAATTGGATAGCGAGGTAACGGGTTGACCAAAGGTATTCCATTAGTCGATCTGCTAAGTGATCATGCCTTTCGGATGGGTTGAGCAGATGTTCTGCCAGTTTCGAGATCGGCTTGGCGATGTCGGGACGTGTGATAACCGCGACATAGTTGACGGAGCCGACTTTCTGCTGATAGCGGTGGACCTGATTCGGCGTTGACTGGTCCTCCCGAGGTTGGAGTTTATTTGAGGGGAATAGATTACCCTTAAAGTGATCGCGCTTGGCGATTCCGTATTGGTTGGCGATATTGTCGATGTATGAGTCCTGGCAGAGCCACAGCTTGCGAGCTGTCCTGTCTCTGAGGATTCGTATTCCTAGGAACCACTTGAGTTCGCCTAGGTCTTTCATTTCGTACTGGGCTTTGAGCTTGACGATGAATTCATCGGCGGCACGCTGATGCTTCGCGCGGTGCAGCAGGACGATGTCGTCAACGAAGAAGAAGACGGTGAGCCAATTGTTAGTGAAGAGACATGGCTCCTCCTGGCTCTGTCTGAGACCAAGCTTCTCAAAAGCTGCGGTCAAATCTTTCTGCCATAGCAGAGGTGAGCGTCTGAGTCCGTACAATGCTCGTAGCAATTTGAGAACCCATCCGCGGCGACGGTAGCCGTCCGGGAATTGTACGTAGACGTCTTCGTCAAGTACACTGTTGGTGAATGCGTTGATCGCATCGAGCTGTCTCGTTTCCAGGTCGAATTTGGCAGTGATTGCCATTAGTATTCGGAAGGAACGTCCTGCGAGGGTGGCTGCGTAGGTATCCTTGGATCCTGGCTGCTGCAGATCGCCTCGAACGCAGATCCGTGCTTTGAACTTCTGGAGGTATCCGTGTTTGTCAAACTTGTATTTGAACACCCAAGTGAGTGGCAGGACTTGGCCAGTTGCCTGGTCCTTTGGGATTGGTTGAACCGTTCCACGCTTGTTGACGCTTGTCCACTCAATCTCCATGGCGTTTCTGAAGTCTTGCTCGAACCGGTGCTTTGTGAGCTCATGATAGTTTCTCGGTTCTGGAGGAAGGCTCTTTCGGTGCAGTCTCTGCTCACGGCCAGTGAAGAAGCTGCTTCTGTATACTGCGAATGAACCGGCGGCGGCTTCGCGAGCTCGCTCGGTTTGCTTTCTTTGACGCGCTGACTTGCGTCTGGGCTGGTCGTTCTCTCGTGTGTCGGATCGACCGTGGTCGTGGCCATGCTGAATGTTTGATGCATCCTTGTCGTGGATCGTGTGATCCTCTGACTTTTCCGATTGGTCGTTGTCTTCATGCAGGTGCTGAGAGCCTCTCTGACTCTCGTCCGGCGTGAGATACCCCGTCTGGCTTGCGACTTGCGCTTCATACTCGCGAAGCTCTTCGCTAATGGGTCTGCCTCCAACCCATACTGTCGACTCTATTGAAGCCGATCGTGTCGACCTGTCGTCGTCTTCCGCGCTGGACTCGCCATGTGCATGTAACCCGAGTACTTCGTTTTCGTCGAGCTCTGAGTCGCTTTCGATGTGAGCGGGAAGTTGAACCTGAAGCGGCTCAACAGAAGGTAGAGATTGGGGCTGATGATCTTTTGGATCGTAGTGACAAGTTTCGTCGAAAGTTACATCGCGAACTCGTCGAACCTCCTGTCTTTCTGGGATCCAGATCCTGAAGATGTTGGTGAAGTCGTATCCGACCAGATACCCGACCTCAGCATGTGGGTGGGTCTTCAAGTGTTTCTTCTGCTTTTCCTTCAGGGCTTCTCTCGTCAGCGGATAGGCGCGGCATCCGTATGCCTTCAGGTGGGTGATATCCGGCTGCGTCTGAAGGTACCCCGTGTCGCGGTTATTCTCGCGCAACCACTGGTGCAGCCGTTCAAATGGCGTCTTCCAGTTGTGGGCCTGCTGCGGCGATCTGTTGTGCAAGTATACCGCTGTCTTCCAGGTCTCGGGCCATAGTTCGTCTGGAAGGTTGGCACCAACCTGCATGGTGCGAGATTGGCTGCCTACTACCCCCCCAGATCGCTCGGCGGGACCGTTCTGTGCTGGTGTGTCGGGTGCGGTGGGCTCGTCTTCGATACCCCTTGACTTGATCCAGTCCAGGTATTCCGATTGCAGCGCTCGATCATTATCTCGATGGATAATGCATATCGATGTGTGGAATTGACGCTGCACGTAGGCTTCGAATGCCTTGTGGACTCCGAGGACGCTCTCGACGGTTGCATCTCTCAAGAGGTAGATGTAGATCATTGATGTGTATTCATCTCTGATCAGGGTGGCATGTTTCATCCCATTGTATCCATTGCTCATGGCAAAGATGTCAACGTAAATGCGCCAAAATGGGCGTGGTGCTTTCGTTTGCGGGCTTCGTCTTGAGACAATGCGTTTTGCCTTTGAGACGGCGCAGTCTTTGCACTCGATTTTGAGCGGACCTTTGATCTTCGCTCCCGTTGTTTCCTGTACTAGGTGCTCAAGCGCTTCAGCTCCGAGATGACCTAGGCGTTTGTGCCATAGCATGGCGTCTGCGGCGGACTTGGGTCTCGGCTGCGCAGATGACGTGAATGCGGTTGCCTGTGCGGCGTGCGATTCGTAATTGACTTGATTGAATTCAATGACAGGCTGGCGATATCGCCTCTCTGTGCGAAAGATCGTCTTTCCGTCCTTGAAGACGGCGCCCGTTGCTGGGTTCCAATTGTATCCTCGTTGGACAAAGCGGTCCAGGGACGCAACATTTGTGTGGAATCTTGGGACATAGGCCACATTCTGGAGCTTGAACGTGTCCTTTGTTCCTATTCGGATGAGCACGTCACCGTGTCCGAGGATCTCGAGGTGCGTGTCTCCGGCAAATGCTCCTTCAAGCTCGTCACAAGGCTTGTATGTTCCCTCGACAAAGCGTTCGGAGTTGTTGCAGATGTGGAAGTCGGATCCAGAGTCCAGAATAAAGGAGTTTTTGAGTGGATAGACAGCTGTGGTTGTGAAGGTGGAATGGTTGCATGTGCCATCCTGATGCCGAGTCGGTGTCGAATGTCCCGACAGAGTCGCGGCTATGGCTCCAGCGAAGGCGGTGCCTTTTAGTTCCGACGCAGGCTGTTGCTGGGGCTGCCCTCCCGTTTTCCTCTTCTTCTCAATGGCCCGTTCTACCCTGCCCTTCATCGTAGGGTCTTGAAGTTTCTGATTGATGTCTTCCTGGACTTTGCTGTCCGGAGACCATCCCGCTGGTCGTGCAGACTCAGACAGGTAGTAGCACTCTGAGTAGAGATGCCTTCGACCGCAGAGGCAAATTGGCCTTCCCCCTGGGTTCTTGCTGTTGGCCTTGGAAGCATGGGGCTCCCCCTCGCCTTGGTATGTGGCGAATGCACCCTTTGGGTTGGGGCTGCTGGAAGTGGTTCGGTACGATCGTTCGAATATTTCGCTGATCTTGATGCCATCAGGGAAGCTCTTTTGCCAGTCGTCATTCGAGCTGATCATTGCCTCTCCCTCCATCCGATTGATCCAATACTTGGAGAATGTCGGGTCAATTAAGCCGACTGCTTTGAGGAAGTGTCGAGTGGGTCGTAGGCCCTTCACATCAGGCAGATCGAGGTTCTTGGCCTCGTTCAGTATGACCTGCCATTGTGAGATCCATTCCTCAATCTTGGTTCGATTGACTGCCTTGAGTGTGGCGTAATACTGGTCCGTGATTTCAGTCTCACGAGCCCAGTCGGTTGGCTTGATCCGGTTCTTCAGGATCATGAGTTCTTTAGCGACATCATCTTCTTTGGCGATGATGTTGTAGTAACTGCCAACTGTCTTGACGATGTGCTCTTGCAGCGTGACGAGTGCCTTCTTTTTGTCTTTGTAGACTTGAAGTTGGCTGCGATAACGGGCTTGGAGGATCTCGTACTTGCGTAGATCATCTCCGATCAACTCGTTCATACTTGCGGCGCCTGCCTTGGCTTCGCTTGCGGTTGGCTCAGCTGGTGGAGTCAGTTCCGCCTTGTTGGCCAGGCCAGGGTCGACATGCTCCCAGACATCCTGGGTCTTTGCGAACTTGCGGACTATGCTAATCCACACGTCCCAATTACCGGGTCCTTTGAGGACAACCCGGGAAGAGACTTCGAGGTCAGTAGCGGGCATTTTGTGGGCGATTGCGTAGTGGAAGCTGGTGCCTAATTGGCGTCACGTCCGTCTGATCAGCGCTTCTGATCACTGTGGCATGCTATTGTGCAACGGTTCTGTGGTGCTCAATTAGGTCGTGCAAACCGGGCTCATAACTGTCGCACGGCACGTATGCATAACTGACTGACGACCGGGCAGAAGGTCCCCAGTGAATTTGGGCAACAAAAGACTCTTGATTCTTCTATCTAATGATTGACTTTAGTCGGTGATTTATACCCGTCCTGATTGAGGCAGGCACCTGAGACACGGCAGGCAGAAGCTGGGTTGCCTGAAGCTATCGCCACCGGTGGTAGGCAGCAGTGCTGTTAACGGTCTACGTGAATGAGCGGCTTGATATTGACACCGGGAGTATTAACAAGCAACAAGGCAGCGTTTCTTACTCTCCGGAATCCCCCAAAGCAATCATGATAGCGGCATGTCGACTAGATACACGAGAGGCCCACGATACAGTTCGAAACGGCGCGAGTGCCGGGTTTGACAAACACCAGGGGAAGGTAATTGAGGTACTGAGAAGGGCACCTGGCTTGATACGTGTCTCCTTCCGATCATTACAGCCAAGGGCAATGTTGGCCAACCGCCCAAATTCTCGAAGTTCGTCCACACTTCCTTAGAAGGTGCGGCTGGGGCGTATACCCATATCAGAATAACAACGGCAGAGAACACCATGATTTGAACGGCGAAAATGATTGTCTGGCAACGGGGCAGGGTTTTGAACCCCCCACTAGAAGTGTCGCGTGCCACGGTGGTGCTGTATAACGGGGAAAATTGATCGTGATGTTGGACTGGATGATCGTTCCCACCAGGAGAACCCCGACGGCGTTTCCCGCCTGGCAAGCCAGGGTCGAGTTCCAACTGTCCGATGTAAGCCTCAATCCGGGGGCTGCTGGTTGGGTGCGTGTGAGGGAACAATCAGGTGACTTCATGCATGTCTCACTTGTGAACTTGTACAACTAGCCAAAGTGAGAGCCTTCCTTACGAAGCTCTTTCTTCCCCCTTTCTCTCCTTGTAGACAATCACTTTGTCCAAGTCGCACTCGACCTGTTCGTGCCTTGTACCGTCACATATTGTCTACCGAAACCACAAAGCGACCGATCACCGTCCTCGACGTGAATGTCGCTAGCCCGTTTTCATTATCCCAGCCGCAACCCAATGCCCACGCAAGCAGAATCTCCATTTATCCTTGCAGCCAACCAGAGAAAACAAATCCAACGAAACGAACTGAACCAAACGAACTGAACCAAACGAAGCGACCAAACGAAGCGACCAAACGAAGCGACCAAACGAAGCGACCAAACGAAGCGACCAAACGAAGCGACCAAACGAAAAGAACCCAAGGGTAAACAAGCCGTCAACCTTAACGACAACCGCCTTGGTCCGCAGCCATGGGTAGCACCCCCGTCGATCGGGTCCCACCCTGCCCCCTCCTCAACGAGAGCAACACCGAAGAGACCTTCCGAAGCACTTTCGCAGCCAATCCGTCAGGCCTTATGAAAGAAGTCTTCCTCGTATGCAATGCCGCCTACAGCATGCAAGAGGTCATCGACTCCCTACGCATTTCAGCTGCCAAGACCAGTACAGAGGTGGAGGACCTCCAAAACCGCCTGGAAAATACGCTCATCACCAAGAGTGACGGAGACGCAACGATCACCCGCCTGATGGCCGAAAACGAAGCATACTTAAATGTCATCCAGTCAGGAGGAGCTTCACGTCGCTCACCAGAACACCCCGATCCTGAAGCGTTCACTGGCGAAGATCCCTCTCTTCTGCCGAGTTTCCTGCAGCAGCTCGATTTGAAGCTCGAAATGAACAAAGACTGGTGGAGCTCAGAGCATCAACGCATGGGATACGCAGTCTCGTGCCTGAAAGGCAGAGCGCATGATCAAGTGAGCTTTAACATCAAAGATGGTGTGGTCCTCTTCGACAGCGTCAGCGCGATCAAAGCCATTCTTCAATCAGCCTTTGGCGATATCGACGCGAAAGCCACAGCCCAGCGCAAAATCTTTGACATGAAGCAAGGCCATAAGCCCCTTACGGTATTCCTTCCCGAATGGTATGCCATCGCCAAGCTCACCGAGTGGGATAGTGAAGCCCTCATCGCGCATCTCCGGCGCGCTCTCCACGACGACATTACGTGGAGACTTTCACTCACCAAGGCCAAGGACACGCCCAGCGAGCTCACCCAGTTCATGGATCTCGTCCGGACCTGCGATAACGAATGCCGCCAAGTAGACGCCAACTACTTCAGGAAGAAGAACACCGCTGGCTCAACGAAGCACAGTGGTCATGTACCGGCCCCGGCCGCAGCGCCCTCGACGACCCCGAACGAGTCCGGAGATTCCATGGATTTAAGTGCGATCACATGGGGAGCAGAAGACGTTGCCTCAGGTCGCAGACCAAAGACCGACGCGGAGAGAGCAGCACGCAAGGCCTATTGCACGAAGCACGGACTCTGCCATTGGTGCAGCTCGGACAAACATCGCTCGCTCAATTGTGACACGGCGCCCTGGAAGACGGAAAAAGAGTAGTCTCCGGCAGAAGTCGCCGCAGGAGACGGAGAAAGAAAGTCACCTTGCTACTCTCTTCCCTAGACACCGAGCAAGATCATTTGTTACTACCGTGTACTTTAGTCGACGATACATCTACCTCGATTAAAACGAACGCAATGCTTGACTCGGGCGCTACCGGAAAGGGGTTCGTAGACGAATCATTCGCGCACGCCAACAACCTCACGCTATACAAACTAAAGAACCGTCGCCGGCTGAACGTAGTCGATGGAAGACCCTCCTCGGCTGGCGACATCACTCACGTAGCCAAACTCGAAATGGACATCAAAGGACACAAGGAGAGGATGCTCTTTTACGTAACGAAGCTTGGGAAGTACGACATCATCCTCGGAAAACCCTGGCTGACAGACCACAACCCCGTCATCAATTGGAGCACAAACATGGTCAGTTTCAACTCTGACCACTGTCGCCGACACTGCATGGAGAAGGGACAATATCAATTGGCAGTCACTGGAGCCAGTCCGCTGGCAATTTCAACAGCTAGTACGACACTGCCACGCCCGTCGTTCCCCAGAAGGGTCGGCGCCGCCGCCTTCTACATGCTAGCCGAAAAGCGCGACGTCGACTTATTTTCACTATCGCTCTACGAGATCGACAAGAGGCTGGCCGAAATCGGAGCCATCGCTGAAGGTTCCACATTCGTAGAGCCAAAGGCACCCCGGTTCAGCGAGGCACTTACAGACTTACAAAAGATGAACCGAGAACTCGCGCGACAGGACGAACTGGTGGTCCCTCTCTCAAACGGTCAACGTGCCCACGACCTCCAGGCTTCCCGGAGAACTGCAGCCGACATGTACCTTTCGGGGGCATCCCTCGAGGATATTCGCAAAGCCCTCGAACCAAAGGCTGTGGTTGATCCCGCAACAAAGGTACCCGACCATTACCACCAATTCTTGAAGGTATTCGATCAGTCAGAGGCAGACAAACTCCCTCCCCACCGGGGCTGCGACCATGAAATCCAGCTTCAACCGGGCACAACTCCACCGCATGGGCCCCTGTACGGCATGTCCGAGGAAGAGCTTGTCGTCCTCCGGAAGTTCCTGCAGGAAAACCTCGACAAGGGGTTCATACGGGCCAGCACGTCTCCAGCAGCCTCGCCTGTGCTGTTCGCGAAGAAACCAGGAGGCGGCCTTCGTTTTTGTGTGGATTACCGAGGTCTCAATGCCATAACCATCAAGAACCGATATCCGCTGCCACTAATCCAGGAGACCCTTTCCCAGCTCAGCCAAGCCAAGTATTTCACCAAGCTCGATGTTGTCGCAGCATTCAACCGCATACGGATCAAGGAGGGTCAAGAGTGGATGACGGCATTCAACACAAGATACGGTCTCTTCGAGAGCCTGGTGATGCCTTTCGGATTGTCAAACGCCCCGGCCACCTTTCAAGCCCGGATCAACGAAGTCCTTCGCCCGTTCCTTGACAGATTCTGCACGGCGTATATCGACGACATTCTCATCTACTCGGACGACCTCGCCTCCCACAGACTCCACGTCAAATCGGTGCTTCAAGCACTTGAAGCCGCAGGCCTACAGCTTGATGTCAGGAAATGTGAATTCGAGACCACCGAAGTCAAGTACCTCGGAATGATCATCTCCACCACGGGAGTGCGAATGGACCCCGCGAAAGTCGACTGTCTTGTCAACTGGGAAAGCCCCGTCAATGTGAAGGACGTCCAAGCTTTTTTAGGATTCTCCAATTTCTACAGGCGTTTCATTAAAGGATTTTCACGTATCGTGCGACCACTTGTTGCCTTGACACGGAAGGCAGTTAAATGGAATTGGACCAAGGCTTGTCAAGAAGCATTCGACGCGCTGAAAGATCGCTTCACGTCCGCTCCAATTCTCAGACACTTTGACCCGGCAAAAGAAGTGTTTGTCGAATGCGACGCGTCCGACTTCGTGTCCTCAGGCATTCTCTCCCAGGAAGACGAACAGGGAGTTCTACGTCCAGTGGCTTTCATGTCCAAAAAGTACGATCCCGCCGAGTGCAACTACGAGATCTACGACAAAGAGCTCCTTGCTATTGTCCGCTGTTTCGAATGCTGGAGACCCGAACTCCAAGGCGCACATCACCAAATCACAGTCGTAACCGACCATGCTAATCTCCGCTACTTCATGACCACGAAGCAGCTCTCAAGGCGCCAAGTCAGGTGGAGCGAATTCCTGTCGCAGTTCCAATTCGCTATCAAGTCAATACCGGGGAAAGAAAACGGAAAAGCCGACTCTCTTACACGGAGGTCGCAAGACGCACCACAGGACGCAAATGACGACCGCATCCTGTACCAACAACAGGCGCTGCTTAAGCGCCACAACATTGACCGATCACTACAAGACCAACTCAAGCTTGACCCCGAGCTCTCGGAGCTCTTTGCAAACCTTTGCTGGGAACAGGAAATCGCGCTCTGCCCCGCTATTCTCGACGACGTTCAAGGTCCAGAGCCAATCGACCACGAGATCACGAGACTCCTTGACAAGGGATACGAAGATGACGAATGGTGGACGAAAATCAGGGACGAGATGCTCAAACCCCATGGCGTACCTCACTCCAAAGAAATCCCCCTATCGGAGTGCATGATAAATGATGGCCGACTATATTTCCGAGAAAGATTGTACGTACCCCAAGGGGAATTGCGGACCCTCCTCATCCAACTCGCTCACGACAGCGTTGAATCCGGCCACCCCGGCAAAAATAAATTGTACGAGCTCATCTCACGCTCCTACTGGTGGCCGAGGCTCAGCGCTGATGCGAAACGGTTCACACGGAACTGCCACGGATGTCTGAGGAACAAGGCCTCCCGGTTGCAGTACCAAGGGACGCTGAAACCTCTCCCAATTCCACTGCAAAGGTGGAGAGACCTGTCTGTTGACTTTGTTGGCCCAATACAGCCTACACCCCGTGGATTCAATGCAATTATGGTTGTCGTCGACAGACTGTCCAAGGACAGGCACTTCTCGCCTTGCAAGACCGACATGAAGGCGCATGACCTGGCAATGCTCTTCGTCCGAGATGTATGGAAGCTTCACGGGCTCCCGGATTCCATCGTCTCGGACAGAGGACCACTGTTCATCTCCGAGTTCTGGAAAGCAGTGTGCCACCGCCTGCAGATCAACATTGCCCTTTCCACGGCCTATCACCCGGAGACTGACGGCCAGACGGAAAACGCTAACGCCTTCCTCGAGCAATATCTCCGCCAGTATGTCAGCTTTGCCCAGGACGATTGGGATGAGTGGCTCCCACTAGCCGAGTTCGCAGCCCGCAACGTCGTCAACGACTCAACTGGGATGTCCCCATTCTTTGCAAACACAGGCTACCACCCTCGCATGAGTTTTGGACCCCCTCGACCACTACCACGCGCAACATCCAAAGACCTAGCTAGGCGCAGCAACCAAGGCAACAGCTTCGCCGCCAAGATGCAAGAGATCACCGATCTGCTACGGACAAACCTAACTTCAGCCCAGGCCGCACAAGAGCAATTCGCCAACGCAAAAAGGTCGCCGGCACCAGCGTATCGAGTCGGCGATAAGGTGCTGCTGAGTACACGGAACATTCATTCAGCCAGGCCCATTCCCAAACTCGATCACAAATTCATTGGCCCTTTTCGAGTGAAGCGTGTGCTCAACGCCCATTCCTACCAGCTGAGCTTGCCACATGAACTAGACTCTCTTCACAACTCGTTCCACCCCAATCTGCTGCGACCGGCACCGAACGACCCGCTGCCTGGGCAATACAACCCACCGCCCCCGCCGATCGCACTGGATGCAAACGGAGAGAAACTCTGGGCAATTGAAGCAATCTTGGATTCAAAACGCACAAAGCAGAAGGGTTTCCAGTACCACGTTCAATGGAGGGGCTATGACCTCGAAGACGCAACATGGGAGCCACTGCACAACGTTGTCAACGCACACATAGCCATCAAAGAGTTCGAGAAACGCCACAAGACCAAACCTCGACCCACGAAGCAAGAAATGCAAAATGCTCGTCTCCAGGCTACCTGAGATGTGGATGAATCACAAGCAATGTCTTGAAGAAGCTTGGAGAGGGAGTAAGGGGAGACCATATGTGAGGGAACAATCAGGTGACTTCATGCATGTCTCACTTGTGAACTTGTACAACTAGCCAAAGTGAGAGCCTTCCTTACGAAGCTCTTTCTTCCCCCTTTCTCTCCTTGTAGACAATCACTTTGTCCAAGTCGCACTCGACCTGTTCGTGCCTTGTACCGTCACAGTGCGCTTACCCGGTCAAGTAGCTGAGAAGGCTCTGCATGCCATCGGGTGGAAATTCGCTTACCCAATGATACTGTGCTCCGGCTATGGGCGCCATGCTGGTCATTTCGGCCATGCTCAAGTAAATAGGGAAAAAGCCTAGGAAATTCAGAATGTAGGAGTACAGTAAAGCAGGACGGCCCCCATTGATCAAGCTTGGGCTGATCACAAAATATAGCCATGACCCAAACTGTGATTGCGTTTGCCGCGAAGGAGGCTACGGCAAAGGGGCGGAATTGTCGGATCAGCACCTGCTTTCGGCCCATGCGCTGCATATCTTGATGATCGCTGGTCGTGGGGTGTTGGCGTGATCCCGTGATCTCTGCATGATAATCGGTCGCCAAGTTTCTCTTGAACAGTGGTTCTTGGATCGGGATATCAGTCATGGCGGAGTAGCTAGCGCGCCTGCGGGTTGATTTCTTTCTGCAGTTCGCGGGAAAAGATTCGCGAAGAGGCGTGTAGGTCTCACCCAAGGCTTTTGAGTGGAGCGACCCCATCGGCGACACAGGTGCCTTGATCCGATCCGCAGGGAGCGCCGCAGGGAGCCGATCTCAACTCTTTCGCCACCAGGATTTCTTTTTATTCACGATGGAATGCCCCGGCAGCTCCGTTCCCACCCTCCTTCACAGGGCCGCTAACCCTACCTCTCCAATCTGGTCTCTCCAATCTGGTGGACTCGGGTGCGTCGCCTTTTCGCTTTGGTCGACGCTGACACTGACCCGCCATGACTATGGCAGTGCCCTTTGTATGGCTTTGGAGACTAAAAGTGCCATTCCAGTGTGTCAGGCAATTGGCTCCACAGCAATCACAGCTAGCTGGCTGTCTAGGCAACTACCACCATTGAAGGCAAATGAGACATGCGATTTATAGCCCTCCCCCCTTATCCGCCCTTATCCGGGACACTGCTGCCTGGTTCGGAGGCAGAGCAAGTCGGAGGGATACATGGTAGGCCCATAGCCTCAGCGAAATCTTGCCTGTTGTGATTGCATCCTGCACATAACCACCCCTCTCCCACAGGGGCCCCGGTCTTCGGTATCCCTATGCAATCCCCGTTTACTCGCGGCCAGCTGCACCATGACACAAATATCACCGATTTCTGGAAGCTCAGCTTGGGTTTCATAAGAGACTCTTTATTCTCGGCTGCATTGGCCCCGGTACTGGCACAATGCCGGCGAACCTCGAGTTCGGGCTTGTTCCCCTTCTTTCTCATTGCCGGCTTCAAGGCGTCCTGCTGTGTCCCAAGTCCTTGGGTTTATAATTGAGCCTTTTCCAGAAGGGTATACTTCTCACCGAATTACTCTGTGGCCTTTCGGAACAGCAGCCGCTTCCTGGGCCATGCCCAGTAAAGCGGGGTCTGCGGACAGCTACGGGTGGATGGATGGATTTTATTACGCCCGGAGGGAAGTCCTTATAGGGCCTCGACGCTACCTAATTGACAATCTGGTTCGTTTGGTACGTATCACCCCAAGCCCCACGGATAAAATCGACACAGCACTTGTAAGCCAACCTCGTCGTTGTTGATCCCATGACAGGCCTGCTTGAAGGCCAAGTTCTTCAAGTGTTCCGCATCCTATTCTCAGCAACTAAAGCACAGTCTGCCACAGCCGAGGCTGTTTTGTTAGTATTATCGCATGTTACTGATCCACACCCTGAGCGACGCCGGTCGATTCCAGCCTCTTTGTCGCCATTGCAAATCTGATCGTCGCACGGACGGCCTGCATGTCCGGTTCCCATTTGTCGTCATCCGAGGCAGCCTTGCCCCCCAGAAAGAAGGACAGATTCCCAATCTTTGTTCGTGCGCACTTCAGCAAGATTTCCCGCTGTGCTGTCCAGTTCTTGCACCGGAAAAGAAAGTGTTCTACGGTCTCTGTCGCTTGTCCGCAATCGCACAGACTCGATTCTGCTGCTCCTATCCTGCGGAGATAACTGTTCAGTCGCATCATACCGGTGCGGAGCTGCACCAGCACATCTACTTCTTTCCTTTTCAGCAAGTCGTATATAGCACGGGTATGACTGCCTGGCAGTGCCTTGTCAATTCGCTTTGAGTATTTTCCGACGCTTTCCGGTAGTTGTTCGCGCATTCCTTCTTGGACGAGAGCTAGCCTGAGTGTTGTCCCCTTCGCTTGATACCAGGGCACTTCCGCTTCGCATCCCCTCTCCGTGGCTCGTTTCGCGGCGGCCTTGGCCAAGTGCCGCGATGCGAGCTCCTCTTCGCCGGCCGGTGCGTACTTTAGTCTGACAGCACAACCTCGCTTTTGAAGGCGCTTCTCGTATATTCCGCGGATGGTGCATTGTCCAGATTGCTGCTGGGGCCGCCTGACTGCTGCCACTACCGAGCGGTTGCCTACCACGACCGTCACGTCCTGAGGGACAAGGCCTGGTGGTATAGACCTGAGCGCTGTCGCTATCGCTTCCAGCTCTGCTGTGTACGGATTTGTTCGGTTCCAGGTCCGACGGTGACAGAAAAGGTGGCAAGGGCGTGGCCTGTGCCGCCATGCGTTGTGTCGCAAACAACACCTCCCATACCCACGACGCCGTTCCTCTGCGACGCAGCGGTTGCTATACGGATTTTCTGTACGTCATATGGTGTTTGAGCCACCTCGGGGTCATCCTCACCGAACAAACGGATACCGTCCGACCATGGCCGTAATGCATGCTCGTGAATGACTTCCATTCGCTCCGTGGACGCTTTGGCCACCATCGAGGCAATGCCTTGCATTGGTGAGAGATACCGCTTGCTTGCTTTATTCTTCAGTGCTGCCAGTGGGTGCGTCTGCGGCAGCGTCCGCAGGTCCACACAGAGCCAGTGTGGCTAACAATCAAGCTCGAACTTGACAAGTCTCAATCAAGTTTGACTTCCCGTCAAGTCAAGTTCTCAAGTCAGGTTTAACAGCTGTCGTCAATCAATCAAGTTGCAAGTGTGTCAAGTTGTCAAGTAACGTAATCCACCACCGAGTGCGCCACACCACCGAGTGAGCCACTTTCCACCGCAACGCGTCATTCTCCAACAAAATATTGAATTCCTCCACAACACATTATGACCTTGCCTTCATATGAAAGTAGGGTCCTTCTGGCTATCGAAGCTCTTCAAAAAGACCCAAAGCTAAGCCTTAGAGGTGCAGCAAAACTCTATGAGGTTGATCGAACGACAATTGCTCGGCGTCGGAGTGGCCAATCCGCACGACAAGATGCCTGGCCTAATTCAATGAATCTGACCAAATCAGAAGAGGAGGCCATTATTCAATACGTTATTGAACTAGTGACACGGTCATTTCCTCCCAGATTGCGTGGTGTTGAAGAAATGGCCAATCATCTTCTGCGCGTACGCGACGCGCCTCCTGTCGGCAAGAACTGGGCGTCCAAGTTTGTCAAGCGCCGGCCAGAGCTCCGGACGCGTTTTTCTCGTAAATATGACTACCAGAGGGCTAAATGCGAAGATGCAAAGCTTATCGGTGAGTGGTTTGCTCTCGTACGGAATACAAAGGCAAAATATGGGATCCTTGATGATGACACCTACAACTTCGACGAGACTGGCTTTATGATGGGCGTCATCTTCGCAGGCATGGTCGTCACAACATCTGACGGCCGTTCGAGAGCTAAATTAGCCCAACCTGGTAATTGGGAATGGTCGACTGTGATCCAGGCCGTCAGCGCACTCGGTTGGGCTATCCCGCCGTTCATCATCCTCGCCGCCCAACACCATCTCGCCAATTGGTATCAAGAGTGCGATCTTCCGGCCAACTGGCGCATCGCCACAACCGACAATGGCTGGACTACCAACGAGGTTGGTCTAGATTGGATCAAACACTTCGATCATCACACTGCGCCTTGTACGAAGGGCCCATATCGGCTGCTGATCCTCGACGGCCACGAAAGCCACCACTCAACCGAATTCGAGCTCTATTGCAAAGAGCATAACATCATCACGCTCTGCATGCCCTCACATTCCTCTCATCTCCTTCAACCGCTAGATGTTGGTTGCTTTGGACCACTCAAGCAAGCATATGGCCGCCAGATCGAAGACCTGATGCGAACGCATATCACACACATCACCAAACTCGAGTTCCTCTGCGCCTTCCGCGAGGCCTTCTTTTCTTCCATGACCGAGAAAAATATACAAGGAGGCTTCGCAGGGGCCGGTCTTGTGCCGTACGACCCTCGGAGGGTTCTGTCAAAGCTTGATGTACAGCTACGAACACCGACACCGCCGGTAACCCTCCCTGGGACCCCGCAAGCTTGGGTCCCAAAGACGCCGCAAAATGCGCGTGAGGCTACTTCGCAGTCAAAGCACATCAAGAATCGCATCTCCGCTCATCAAAACAGCTCTCCAACCTCCATGCTAGCCGCCGTAGACCAACTTGAAAAGGGGACAACAGTCATCATGCATCAGGTGGCACTTCTACGTGCTGAGGTCTCGACGCTTCGTAAGGCAAATGAGGCGTTAAGTAAGCGCCGAAGAGCCAAAAAAACACGCGTACGGCTTGGTGGATCTCTTACTGTGCAAGATGCACAGGATCTATTAGATCAGAAGGACCTAGA
The DNA here is from genome assembly GCA_029168975.1 of Purpureocillium lavendulum. Lineage (NCBI taxonomy): Eukaryota > Fungi > Ascomycota > Sordariomycetes > Hypocreales > Ophiocordycipitaceae > Purpureocillium > Purpureocillium lavendulum. Next base: position 498,797 of record JAQHRD010000011.1, on the reverse strand, counting down.
TGAGCAGATCAAGACGGAAGAGCGCCAAAGTTATCGTCGTGGAGGAGGGGCTCGTACGAAGTTTCCACGCTGCAGTAAATGCGGCGGGACTGGCCATAACGTACGAACGTGCCAGAATGCTACGGAAGGGTCTAATGTATCAAACTAAATGTAATTATTGTAGGTACTTCATTTTATGGTGGTTTGGTTGAAGATTATATACGTGTTGCAGTAGAAAGTGGCTCACTCGGTGGTGTGGCGCACTCGGTGGTGGATTACGTTACTTGATGTCAATAATTCAAGAGATGACTACCCTGGACTGGTGCGAAATTGGCCAATTACGTTGCTCAAAGTCGATGTCCCTTGCCCATTGTGGGGCTGTTGTACGGTTGTGGATCTTCACGAAGGCGGAGTGGAACCCTACTCCTCCTGCTCCACCTTGCCGCTATCCACAACGCGTCGCATCGACGCGTCGTTATGTCGCTGCACGCGTTTTGGGGCCCAAGCCGGTCGTCAACCACGCGAAGCTTATCGGTGACATCTTCCTCGAGGCAATCTACCGATCCAAGCGAGCCGATACCGTCGACCGAGCAAACGCCAGGCCTGGAGCAACCGCTCCATCGGTCTACCTGCCCTCCACATTCTCTGTCGTTCCCAATTGACTGGGGCGTGCTTCGGCGTGTGTGTGTGTGTGTGTGTGTGTATTTTCCGTCCAGCGGCCGTGAGGCCGCTCAGGTCCCTATGGGGCACAGGACGTGCTGAGCTGAACTATCTAGAAAAGCGCCGCGAAGAAGCCTAACCCAGTGCTGCTTGCAAGACCTCGCAAGGCCGAGCTGTCGAGGTCGAACCCGGAGGCGGCTTTCCTACCTCCCGCATGGTAGGTTTTCGCTAAGCACACAATACAAGTGACTATGGCTGGCCCCCGCGGCAAGTCTTCTCAGATGTCCATCCAGCATTTCATCGGCTCGGAGGCGCTGCGTGTCAGAGCCTGGTGCCCGTCAGCGGGTCTTCCAGGCGCGTGGCGATAGCCACAATGGTCAACCCTTGGTTTTCACCGGTCAGAATTCTCTCGCTCGTTCGGCCAACGCTGCTGCCGCAGTCCCATGCTCCAGTAACCAAGCAAAGGAAATGATCGAGGAGCGGCGGCAGGGAAAAACCCTCGGAAGGAATCAGAGGCTGTCGCGCAGCTTGCCTTCAGGGAGAAAAACCTCCGCAACCGGTCACCGTGATTGAAGGGCGAACCCTCCAATTGCCCAATAGCTCCTTGGTTCCGAAGGAATGCTATGGGCCAAAGTGCAATTGTCGAGACCGGCTTCGCAGAGGAATATGAACTCTCCTAAGGTCTTCCTCTGTGCTGTTAGGGCCACGATGGGCCTTGGCAGCGAAAGCGCGGTCAGGTGGCCTGCAAAATCTGGCCCAAGCTTAGCGAGCCGCTAACAGCTCTTCAGGGGTGCAGATTTTTACAAGGGAGAGTTGGGGCGTGCTTCGGCGGCACGATGGCACGATTCTCAAGGGTATACAGTATCGCATACGGGACAAGAGGAACGTGGGCAGACGAGTGAAGGTCTCGTGGATCTATTCATATGGAGCAGAGCTGGAGCATAGTAACGACAAGTACTTCCTATGCGCCGATTGCCATACAAAGAAGCGGTATACCAGCCAGTTATTCGCAGCAGAATCGACGACGGCCGCAATCCAGCATCTTTTAGAGTTCCATAAGATCAAACGGCCATCGAATTCGACCACCGGTGACGATGATATCGATGCCACCAATGCCGCAGAAGTTTTCCAGCTCATCATGCCATTTAATGAGGATGAGTACAAGCAAAAGCTCATTGACTGGGCCATCAAGTTGCGCCTTAGCTACCGAGAAGTCACGGACGAGTCGACCACTGATTTACTCACATACGGCAAGCCTCCGCTCGCGCGCCTGTTACCAACGCATCACTCAACGCTCTCGCGGTGGGTGAAGGATTCGATGGCAGCACGCTTACCATTCATCATCGAATTGGTGCAGTCCGCACTCAGTCGTATCAACCTTTCGATCGACGGATGGCGGGCTCATAATCGCAGAGAGTACATCGCTGTTTGCGGACACTTCGTCGATGGCCAGGGCCATCCTCGAACACTCCTACTCGGCTTCCCACGACGTTATGGCGGTCACACTGGCGACGACCTCGCAGCATTGGTAAAGCCAGTAATTCTACAATACGGCATCGGCGAGAAGCTCGGCTCCTTCGTTATGGACAACGCTGATGACAACGACAAATGCCTCGAGGTGTTACAGCGTTCCTTTTCCTCGATCGATCCGGAGGCAGACCGTATCCGCTGTATCGGCCATATCATTAATCTCGTCGTTAAGGCTCTCTTATATGGCGAAGGCGTCAGCGCGTGGGAGAAGAATCTGATTGAGGCTTCCGAGGAGCAGCGTGTAGCGCTCTGGACCTCAAAGGCGTCATTGGCAAGCTGCATAATCTCGTTGTCTACATTAATCGAAACGACGCACGCCGTGAGCAGTTGAGAGCTCGCATGCGCGTCGCGAAGACAAGCGACGGCATGCTGTTCGTCGGCGTGCTCCTCAGTGACGGTGGCATTCGATGGAACGCGACGTTCTACATGATCGAGCGTGCTCTTAAGTGTCGGCCTGCCATAGATCTTTACCAGGCACAGTGGAAGCCTCCAGATAGAAACGACAAGCACAAGAATGACTTCCTCACCGAGGCTGATTGGCACGAGCTTGAGCTCTTCTATAGGCTCCTGCAACCGTTCGAGCGACTCACGAAGCGACTGCAATGCCGTGCAGATGGCGAGGGCAACGAGGGCGGCCAAGGCTCGGTGTGGCAAGTACTTTACGCCATGGACTTCTTGCTCACGAAGCTTGAGAACGTCAAAGACGAGATACACGCAATGGATGCTGATAACGAGGACGAACTTCCGCCCTATTACTCCGCAGGCGTGCTAGCCGCGTGGTCGAAGATCAACACGTACTACGAGCTCACCGACCGGTCACCAATTTACCGTATGGCCATCGCTCTCCACCCAGCCTACCAATTCGAATACTTCAGGGCGAAGTGGTGGAAGCGAGAGGATGGATAAGGACAGCACAGAAGGAGCTAACTGCATATTACGATCGCTTCGCCGCAGTCACGGTGGCCGCCGACCACGTCGACCAGGCCGAGACTTCTCCTTGTTCCTCGCCGACGCTCGACGATGAATTCGATGCTTGGGGCCATACAACAGATCGACCACACCGTGGCAAGAGGAGGAAGATGGAGACTGAGTGGGAGGTCTGGATAAAGCAGGTGCCGTCGAAGGACGACATGAACATTAAGAATCCTCTGGCGTGGTGGGTGGACCGTCGCCACATTTGGCCCATTCTCAGCAAACTTGCCCTTAACATCTTCAGTACGCCGGCGATGAGCGCAGAGCCAGAGCGCGTATTCTCCGACGGCGGCGAGCTTATCACCGACAAGCGCAACGGCCTTGGCGATGACACAGTTGAAGCTGAGATGGTACAGAAGAGTTGGATTACTTCCAAGATTTTGCATGGGATTGCGACACCTCGAGGTCTATACAAATTACCGGATTAGGTATAGTACATCAAGTACTTGACAAGTTGTCAATCAAGCTCATTGACCGTCAAGTCAAGCTTCAATCGAGTTGGACACACCTTCAATCAATCGAGTTCGATGGTCGAAATTGAACTCGATTGATTGTTAGCCACACTGGACCACAGCCTGCCACGAATGGCTACGAGCAGCCGACCTGGGCTTCGATTCAGGGGCGACGCGTGAACGCGTCTTGGCTACGCGGGCAAAACGAACCATGAACCCCTGCCCGTATGAGGGCTCTGTCATTGGTGCGATCCATTCGAAGCCACCAATAACCTTACTTACCCTACATCTTGGTCTGATCGGGTTGCAAATGCCTTCATTGAACTCTCCCCTGTAAAAATTCTGCACCCCTGGAGGCTGTTAGCAGCTTGATAGCTGGGGCCCGATTTGCAGGCCACGCGACCGCGCTTTCGCTGCGGGGGTCCATCGCGGCCCTAACAGCACAGAGGAAGACCTTAGGAGAGTTCATATTCCTCTGCGAAGCCGGTCTTGACAATTGCACTTTGGCTCATAGCTTTCCTTCGGAACCAAGGAGCTATTGGGCAATTGGAGGGTTCACTCTCCAATCACGGTGACCGGTTGCGGAGGTTTTTCTCCCTGAAGGCAAGCTGCGCGACAGCCTCTGATTCCTTCCGAGGGTTTTTCCCTGCCGCCGCTCCTCGGCCATTTCCCTTGCTTGGTTACTGGAGCATGGGACTGCGGCAGCAGCGTTGGCTGAATGAGCGAGAGAATTCTGACCGGTGAAAACCAAGGGTTGACCATACCGCCTCATGTTTCCGCTGACGGAATGGGGGCTTCGATACGCAGCGCCTTCGAGCCGATGATATGCTGGATGGACATGTGGGAGGACTGGTCGTGGGATCTGGACCCTGGGCACTTGTACCGGCGTGCTCAGCGACACCTACCGTCGGGCGTAGGAGAGCCGCCTCCGGGGATCGAGCCTGACAGCTCGCCTTTGCGAGGCCCTGCAGGTTGCATCAGGGCGAGGTATTCTGTGGTGGAAATTCCAGGTAGTCTAGCTCAGCACGTCCTGTGCCCCGTCTCGGGGACCTGAGCGACCTGAAGGTCGCTGGACGAAAAATACACTACTACTACTACTGCAAATGCCTTCATTACGGCCCTCCCAGGGCGAATATACGAGAAACTCCTCAAAATCTACTATTTCAAGTATATCAAGTTTGGGACGAAATAAACTTACTTACTTGAAATACATTTGATGGTCAACTTACTTGACTTACTTGATGTACTTGACTTGATACTTGAATTGGGGTCAGCGCTGCCCGACACGTCGGTCGCGGTCACCGTATGGCCTTGTTCATGGCCTTGTTCATCCCCCTCAGCACCCCTCTCCCGAGGCAGAAAGTGTCGATGAAAACGCATGGCGTTCGGCATTCCCCGTGCTGGAACTTTCCCCGCCCCTCGAAGCTCTTCATTCTGATGCGGGATAGCTGACTGATGTTGCCCGGAGCCTCCACTCTCGGCAGAGGCACAAGACTTCTGTGGCCTCTTTCGTGGTCGGCCACCTCGCAGCGGCCTTTTGGGCAAAGACTTAACAATAGCTTCCGCATTCTGTCTCCATTCAGTCTGTCCCTTTGTAGGCGGCTTGGGCTGGATGTGACGGAAGGTTGACCCGTTCCCTGGCAAGCGGTCCGCCGTGTTGTCAACCGCGTCCCCCTTTTCAATGGCTGCCACCTCCACATCAACGTCGGCGCTGCTCATTCTATCTCCAGAGACTCTCTTCCCCTTGTCTACTCTACCACCGGCTTGCCCGGTCACAACTGACAACGAGCGTACTCCCATGCGACCAACCGGCTCGGACGTCCACAAAGCATCATCCATCGTGAGATATCCAACTGCCCATCGATGGTTTCAAGGTAGACGGTAGACGGACAAATCTCTGTCGCATAAATGCTACCTTCAGTGGCAACACTTCGCTTCCGGTAGAAGAGTATGCTGCTCAACGCGACATATGCTCCGGCATACCTCAAACGCTCCCCCGCGTGTCCTCTGCGGCACCCGGCACCACTCCACTCCTCCATGCAAGTCCATCGTCGCCGCCTCGACCGCACGCATAGAAAGTGTCACCGCCATTTGTCTACAGCAACCTCCCAAAGCCGCACTGCTCTCCGCATGACTCCAGCTCAGCCAGCTCAACCGTTGCAACTGCCGTGGATCGTGTGTTGAAAAGAGACGGTTGCAGCAGTCTTTGCAATTCATTGTTGGAGTAGAAGTAGGGGTATCCCTGCGAAACATCTGCCGCAACAGATCCTCCGGATCCTTCGACGGACACTCTCCGCACCTTTCTGCGGTTCTCAAAGCATTTTCTCCAGACCGCCCCCGCGTGTACCCCACTACTCGTCCCCATGACCATAAGGCTCCATCGACTCCTCCTTCAGCCCTGTACCGCGGCTGCCGCCGAATTGAATCACGGGAAGGCAAGTCGGTAGATTAAATACATGATATCTCAGCTACGCTCAGGTTCAAGGAACAGAGCGGCTCAAGCACCTGTTGGTCATACGAGCATACCATGTCTTCTTCACACATCGCCCGGGCTTCACCTCTTCGACGGCCGCTCGACAGCCCAAGAGGCGCCGGCGGCGACATGTCTATGATGTTCTTTGTGCAACCGGACTGCCCTTCCAGATTCGCTCACCCGGACGAGCATCGCATCAAGGGCCTCAACGCTGAGACTCTCGCCCGCATCTTGCTACCTCCCCCATCGTGGCTACTGACCACCAAATACGAGCCCCTCCGAGCAGATACCGGCGAAGCGCCGACTTCCATTTTCTTCAGTCTCAACCTCTCCATATACAGTCAATCAATTGTATCTTGCGAATGGACCGAAGAGTGGTTCTTCATGAATGGCCGCGTCCATCCCTACGCTCTTGCCTGGGAGGTTGAGCAGCACGACGGTCTTGAGTCCGACGCAGGTGGCACTCTTCTGTATACCATGCCCGCCCTTGTCGTTCGCGACCAAGGATACCAGCCGTAAGGGACAACTCTTCCCCGCACGCTCTGTTGCCCCCAACAGGGCCGGCTGACAATGACAAAGCGTCCTCCCCAGGCTCTTTGCCTCCATGGACAGCTTCCCGTGTGTCCCGCCTGTCGTTTCCTTCACCGGGCTCATTGCTGGCCCAGGCCACTCCTTGCTGCGCAAAGACCTCCTGCCGGACCTGGACGGCACCCAACTCAAGTGCTGCGGCTTCATTCAACTTTCCACTTACCTGGCTCCAGGGAACCCCGACAAAACCCCTTTCAAAGGCTTTCACCCCTTCCAAGTCTTTGTAATCTTTCCCATTCACGCCAACCCTTGGGCCATCTTATGCAAGAAGATGGCCGAGAGGCGAGATACTCACTTTCAGGCTCACATCCACTTCTCCTGCACGGGCAAAGTCGCCGGCCTCCTCGACCACCGCCTCATGGTTCAACCACCTGGCTCGGACCGTGACTACGTTTTCATCGTCGTCCCTGATTCTTGGACTTTTCTCGATAGGCCTCCACCTCCGCAGCCGCATCGGCCCCGCCTCTGGCGACACCAGCAAAGTGGCCAACCTCATCTGCCGCAGAAGCTTTTCAGCGCATGCGAGCGGCATCTTATTCTGTGGCTACGCCAGCCACCGTCCCACCGAGCCCTCCGCCTTCAGCCTCAACGTCGGCTTCCGCCGACCCGATTACACCTGCACGGAAGCGCCCATGTCCCGAACCGGCCGAAACGCCAACGAAGAAACCCCGTACCTTGCATGTCGACGCCAATCATGCCACGCTTGCCGACTGGGGAAGCCCTGCTGCACGACCGCATCCTGTGTCGACTGCAGCGTCATCGACGACGACGGGTGCAGCTAGCCACAGCCCGGCCTCGCGGAACGCCTCGGATGCCGCGCTTGATTCAATCGTCGCCCACACCTCGGACTCGCCAGCCCGTCCGCATCGCCACCGTCACCCAAGCAAGAAACTCATGGAAGCAGAATAAAATATGCATATGACCACTCAATAAGAATGTTCTTCCACAACCATCAGAGCCACATAAAGAAATGAAGTCAATACCTTGCAGTGCCTTCTCGCGCTTCAGCAGAACTGCGTTGCCGTCGATCCGCGGTCCTCTCCTCAGAAGCTTGGCATTTGTTGCCTCTCCCTCGGCACGCATACCTTCTTATGAACCTTCCAGTCCTCCTTTTGGTGTTCTTTGCCGCAGTAGGCCACTGCATGACACCTGTCGCATCTCTTCACTCCCACTGTCGTCGCGCATATTTTGCAAAACTTAATTTCCACACAAACGCTGCGGTCCGCGGTTCCGTACACTAAATCCGCATCTTGCCGCATTTCTCGTATCAGTAGTTGCATTTGCTCCATCGCTTCAGTCTCGCACTGCTTTTCCCCCACACAAGGCCGTGACCCAGACCACAACGCGTGGTGGTGATGCATGCAGCGTGGACATTGGGCCAGACATTCCAATAATAAATAAATAAATAATTTTGGCATATTGTTATGTATTTATTGATAAGCCCCCATATTGATATGTATTGTTAAGCTTATCAATTATTATTAATATAGGACTGGAGGGTCAGCTGACTCGTCGTCCGCCCCTGCGACGTCAATAATCTCGTCGTCTACTGCAACATAGAGTTTGCGGATCAAATCGTTCTTCACCCAATTACCCAAACATTGCAGCTCCTCGATAGTATCAGCCGAGAGTCGTGCCCTATCCCATGAAATGGTTCGCCTTGCGCAAGAGAACACTCGTTCCGGGTCGTCCGACATCGCCGGCACACTGAATATGTCAAGTGCCATTTGGTGTAAGCGCGGATACTCCATCCTCTGCTCGTCACGGCACCACCATTCAAGCGGAGTCTTTGTCGTTGTATGTCTTGGCGCAGATTCGACGAATTTTTCCAACTCATCCTCATCGTCCGTTTTGTCCAAGACACTCATTGACTGCTTGATGCGTTCGTACGGTGTTGCCTCCCCTCGTTCGTTCCTCAGCCGAGAGGCCGACTCCGACGCCAGCGGCCGGTCCTTGTATTTCGCCCAAAGCCGTCGCGCACCATTAATCGCGGTTTGTCGCCATTCCTCTGGCCAGTGGCGGTCAAGGTATCGCCGGCGCTTTTCTGGATGGAGCAGCAATGCGGTGGCGTATACGGGGTTTTTGTCACTCTCTGCGTAATATTTTGCGAGAACCCACCAGCCCATGTGAACCGAATTAACCATGCGCGCGTTGTCTGCATATTTGACCTGCTTTTCACGTTAGCACAAATCCAGCCAGGTGATTGCACTGCCATGCCTTACTTTTGCATCCTCAAACTGCATGAAGAGAATATCCATATTCTCCAGAACCTGATCTATCGATGCCCACTCCATTTGCTGCTCCAATGTCGCCTGGTGGAATGGCTGCAAGAATTCGTGAGTCATTTTGAGCACTTGCCAGTCATCGTGTGTAAGTATGTCAGCCTCCAGCTCATTGTGGAACTGGTTGAGCAATATTGACAATGGGCCTTCCTGGCTTATAGCCGCATCCAGTAGTTTGTACCATGAGTTCCAGCGAGTGATATTGTCAATACCGAGTGCCTTTCCTGCAATGTCATCCCAGGCATCGTTGCGTACCGTGGAGTTCCGGATGAACACTGCGATGTTGTGGAGTTTACCTAGTGGGCCGATGCTCCGCCAGCCGGCGGTGTCATTGCGTTTCTTTCGTTTGCCGTGGGTCGTTTGCCGAGTACTCGAGTGCACCTGGTCGTGCAACGCGTCTGCGACTGTTACATCGCTCGCTTCGTCTTGCGCCTGTTCCATTGCGGCCTGTAAGGCCTCCTCGCTGGTTGCAAAGAGAAACGCTTGCAGCGACAAGTTAATGATGTGGCCGGCACATCGCGTTCGGGACGATACCGGATCGAATGAAATACCGTATTCCTGTGATAAGTCAACAGCAAGTTGGCGGAGGCAAGTATCGTTCTTTGTGTCATTGTCCCCAGTGAAGTAGCCGATTCGGTGTGCCAGGCTGTACCGTCGAATAATCCTCATCAAGTACGGCGCCATTGCTGCGCCGGCATGCGAGCGGCGGAGGTTTGGGAGACCTAGCAGTGCCTTGCGAGGGCTATAGCCCTCGTCAACCCACTGTGCATGAACGGCGATATATGCCTTGCGCTGAGGGGACGACCACACATCCATGGCGATGTGCACGAGGCTCCGAGCACGTCCCAGCTGTCTCCTTACGGATTCTTGATGCGCTTCGTAGGCCCTATCCAAGTCCGACGCTACGGTGCTAGCAGACTCGGTCAGGAGCTCTTGAACTGCTGGATTCACAGCTGCTAGAAGCGCCTGATACTCTGGCCACGTTGCAAAACTCAGAGGTAGATGCCTGCGCGCGGAGAGGAGCATCTGTGCCTCTCGAAAGGCATCAACGTTGATGGCACTCCGCAGTGTGTTCAGTTCGTTTTTTCTGACATCCTGCGCTCGCTTGACGGTCGTTCTTGCGAAGGCGTTTTCGATTGCAAGTTGGCGCTTGTCTTGGGAGGTCGAACTCTCTTGAACGACAATGTGGTGGGATTTCTCAAGATGATAGCGGGCGTTGCCGGAAATGTGGGTTGACCAAGATGGATTGCGACAGCGCTTGCAGTAGTGGAGTACATTGCCACTCATTGCGTGTGGCTCGTCGCCCTCTGCTTCTCGAAAATGATCCCATGTTGATGTGGCTCTCAATTTCCTTCTCTTGACCGTACGCCGGGCGGAAGGGGCCTCGGAGTCCGACGGCGTGCTCGCAACTTGTGAGACACTGTCGTAGGGATGGGTTTTTGACGTCATAAACCCCAAGTGACCAATTGACGTCACAAACACCAACTGACTGGTAAATTACCGTCATAAACTTCCTTCCTAATTGAGTTTAGTGGATTTAATATAAGGGGTTAGCGTTTGCGGTCATCAGTTGTTCCAGCCCAGAGCCTTGAGTCTGGGTACGTACCACAAGGCGAAGTCCTCACCTGGCCAGCGACTCCACTCAGCCAGAGCTCGACAATGCTCGTGTAGTAATGTATTCAAGGGTTTGGGAAGCATTGGACTTTTTCATGGGTCTTCGAGTTGGCATTCTGGCAATTTTACACTGGTAAGAGTCACGTGATAAATGACCGGTCATAAACCTCGAATTTATGACCGTCATTTACCTCGGGGTTTTGGTAATTTACCTCTAGGTAATTTACCTCGGGGCAACCCTACACTGTCGGACGGTAAGACGGACGAAGAGCTGGGCGTGGCGCTCGATTGGGGCGGTGTGGACCTGTCAGCATCCATTTCCGTGTTCTTGATTGAGTTGATGATGGATTCCCAATTGCACATGGCAATGTCGAGGCAGCAGGCAGCTCCCCCTCCGAGAGCTGAGGTCATTCGGGCTCTTTCCAGGCCTGCGAAGAGGCAGCATTGCGCATGCAGAACTACTACTCATCAACTTGAAACAGGAGTCTAATTGCGCAGGAAAATAAGTGGAGCTTGTTATATTGATAATTATTAACAATATATATTTATTGGCAGCGTCCATATTGTTATGGATACCGATAAGCTTAACAATAAATATGCCTTTATCAATAAATATATATTGATTACTGGAATGTCTGGCTGTATGCAACCTACTGCAGGGGCATACGCGAGTCTGGCCCCAACCGGACGCTAAGTCTCGCCTGTATTACCTGGACCTTGGCCAGCGAAGAGGGTGGCGGTGACCAGAACCAAGCCAGTACACCTTCGGTAGCCCTAAGCGTTCCCCATGATCATAAGGTCTGCGGGGATAAACTTATTCATGCCGCGACAATCATGGTCATACTGCTCGTCATGGCAGGCGTCCAGACTGGCGTGATGGATCACATCCTAAAATGGATGAGCTTTGGGATGGGCCCGTTGACTGCTGCGTGTTAGATCAGTGTCAGCTTTCCGCCACAGGCAGGTACCGACGTCGAAGCGCTCAGCCGCTTTTCCAGTGGAGCAACCCGGCACGGTGCCGGTGGTCTTTCAGATGCCAAGAGCGATCATCCGACCCTTGTGCCCAAAACGGCCATGGACCGTTCGATTTGCAGCCATGGTGTCCAGCTCCCTGTTCCTGGCGGGGATTTGCGCAAATCCTCGTCGTGTCTACAAACACAAAAGCGGGGCGATACCTCAATCCGCAGTCCAGGTTCCGGTACAACCCGGTCCGGGACACAGGTAGGGATGGATCGTCGGCTAGCGACAATCTGGTGCGATTGGATGGACTGATTGAACTCCGGCCAAATCCGGCCGAAGAGTCGGATCCAGGAATAAAGATCGCGCGCGACGACGAGGCAGTGCTAGCACATCCCAACCTTCTCGTCTGAGTTGGAACGGCAATATGGTCGGATCGTTTTGGGCGTAGGGACGGACTATGTGGCGCCTGAGTTACCCCTGGCTCGACTGGACTCTTGCGGTCTCCAACGGCAGTCGTCAGTAGTTGATACGTCTCCCTGCTCAGTGTGGGGTGTAACATTAACCGACGGGTAAAAGTGGCTCAAGCTAATCGAAACAGACGTCCTTCTGAGGTAGTCCCACGTTCGGCCCCGGAAGCCAACTAAAACCGCGACGTCTAGTAAGTACGTCGTATTCTAGCAATGAGATAACTAGTCATGACGTCGCCAACAAGGCTGGCGGCAGCGCTCTTAATAGTGCGGACCATGAACTGTACTATTAGTGCACACTGCAGTGCACACTGATAGTGCGTGGACTATTGGTTTAGTGTGGGTTTTCCGCACTGCACTGATGGTCCAGTGTAGGGCTCTTGCACTGACAGTTCAGTGTAGGTCGACCACACGGACCAGTAGTTCAGTGCGAGGATCCCGCACTGATAGTTGCACTATTAGTGCGCCCAGGACGCAACGGCCGGGACAGCCTGTTTCGGCCTTATGAACCGCGGCATGTCAGAACGCGATGCCAGGGCACTGTAAGGGGCACGGGGCTTATTCAGCCAGAAGCGTGCTAGAAACCAACAAATTGATTGCATTGCAGAGAAGAGAACAGGAAGCTCTCGAGGAGCTGGCTACCTGGCGACATAACACAACCTTGTTAAATTTGAGCCAAATGCATTGGAATATATCCTTCTCTCAAAACATGCCTTCGTCGTGACGCGCATTGTGCCAATTTTCCACTGCCTGACTATGGCCTATACCGCTTGCAGGCTCTTTTATGAATCTTCCAATCCATCCTTTGGTGGTCCTTGCCACGGTAGCCCACTGCCGAACATCCTCCGCACTTCTTTACGCCCGTCGTACTGCCACATATCCTACAAGAGAGAAGTTCCCGGCAGAGATTAGATCCGTCTTTGGCATCTCGCTTGATTTCTCCCATGATATCCGCCAGTTCTTGTCGTATCCCTATGTCGCACGCTCCCTTCTCACACACCGCACAGACGTAGACTCTGATGGCCGGGTCGTCCACTCGATGCAGCCAGGACATAGCGTGTTGTATAACATTTGTTGCTCTCGATCCACAGTTTTCGCACCATGCGCTCGATGCATCTCGGCAATCCTGAGCCCGTACCTTCAGGATCGGCGCTATCGTATTCAGAAATCGACCATAGTAAGCGCTCCCATGTCCGCTCAGTTGGCTTTGGCGGACAAGCTCCTGCGGTATGTCATGGACGAAGCGTAATGTTTTCTCGGCGCCGTTGTAGTAGAATTCGAACCGGATTGGTACAACCGCCATGACTTGCAGGATGGGTTAATGCTTCTGTAGAAAGAGGACGCATGCTGGCGACCATTGCCCATCTGGCCGCATTCCCACACTTTTTATCTGGTATCGTGGCTGCTCGTTGCTGTTTCCCCCTACACGTAGCTACACACCATTTGCTCTGCGGCTGGTCGACGTACCAGGATCCCCAGCCAAACCTGCACCAAATGTCTCAAATCTCATGCGAGCCATACAGGGCCACCGAGCTCTCTTTGCTGAACTTTCACTGCCCAAGAGTGTACTTCAATCCCTCCAACCCTCATCTCGAATTCGCAACTTGCCTTCTTCGTTCCTCAAGGCCTTGTGCGCAACCCGCGACCGGGTTGCCTGCCCCTGTCTCGCGGTGTCCTTGTGACAAGACAGGGATTGCGATGATTGGTGGCGGCGTATTTCCCTGCCAAGCCGCCGCGGTAGTGTGTTCCTGAGCAATGTGGTTGGCCACATGACACGTGCCCATAGCCGCAGTGTCACACAAACAACCAGTCCCACGCTGCATACCACGCTCGGTCAGGTCCTCACGGAACACAGACGCTATAATGCGTGGTGTTTGGACCTACGTCGAGATCAAGGCTCACACACGCCGTCTCAGGCGCCGCCAGCAGCTTCGTTTCCAAGAACTGCACCACAAAAGCAGGTCTTCCCCTTGCAAGGGCTCCGAACTACCGTACCTCTGACTCGTACTCTTCAGGATAATTCCCATAGATCTGTATGATGCCAATTATGATACCTGTGGAGCTAATTGTCTCACGTACAGTTGTTCCACGGTGAACTATGATAGTGGTGGCGGACCTTTCTCTGGCCCTGACGGTTCCAATCGGCATCGTCGCTTTATGGTCGATCACGAGCGCATACGTTCCAATCACCGTTGGGTCTCTCGGTCCCTGCATTGGTATCTTTCTTAAGTGGCGTCCGACGCTCAATAGTCCCAGTTGAATGGCTGGCTGCGCCTCAGCTCAGAACGAAGCTATTCCCTTTGGGCTTTCCGCGTAAGTATTTCGCCTGTTGTGCATGGAGACGGCCCGAATCGAGCACCTGCAACTGACACATTTCGTTCGACAGTGCCCTGCACAGGAACAGCTGAGGGCTACTTGGACCCTACCCGAAAGCTCGTCAAATGTGTCACGATCCAATTCGGACAACTCTCCCCTGTAAAAATTCTTCGTAATTTTAAAGTTACAGGCCACCCGACCACGCTTTCGCCTTCGGGGCCCTACTACCGGAACTTCGGGTTGATTATCACAGCACCTGCCGAGTCAAACCATCATTCTCTGAAGACATACCGCCTGTCCCTTCGGCATTCCGTCTCGCAGAACCGTCCCGTCCCTTGGTGGCCGCACATGCCGTACAGGCAACACGAAACCACTTCTCAACAAACGCCTCTTCAGCCCCCTGTGCACAGTATGCTGTTGGTTCCCAGGAAAGTTGCCGATGCCCAATCAGAGGTGAGGCCGATAATGTGGGGCCTGTAGTGCGAGGTTTTTGAGGGCTGGGGGATCGACGCGGGGCAATGGGGCGGTCCTGGACCATGCAACAAAGGTCAGGCCACTATCTTGCTTGCGGCCGATGCAATGCTGCTCAGAGCCCTGCATTCCAGCTGGCCCCAAGTACCCACCGCATATTTCCCACATCTGCCCCTCCCCCCTTGCAGTTCAAACCCTCAGGCGGAGACCAGGGAAACCATCGCCCATCTATGAACAGCCACATTCATCAAAACGAAGAACCCAATTTCTTCCACACCCTCTGCTGCCAATTGGAAGTCTAATTGTGCCAGTTCGTTGACTCTTACCAGTTCACAAGGAGTTTTTGAGACGCTCCGGTTGCAGAGAGGTGTATACAGCAGGAACGCGAACGGCTTCAACATGCAGGATCATGTAGCGGCTTTGAACCTGCTTGTTGGCACTTTGTTCTTGCTATGGATGACAGTTCAGTTTGTCGACTTCCGCGCCCGTAACGCATCGCACACACCTTACTTCGATTCATCGATTGCTTACAACTGGGGAGCGCACGGTGTTTCTCCGCAGCAGTCCTATCGAAGCGTCAAGCAACGGTCCCCAAAGCCAAATCTTGTGCGACAAAATGAGCACTGCGATACTGGCTTCGTCTTCCTCCATCGGCCAGGTAAATACCACGGGGGGGCGCCATTTATGATATTCGACAACAATGCAAATTTGGTGTGGATGCCAGCTGAACACCAATGGGATGGTGTTGAGGTTTCAGATGTCACAGTCCAGCAGTTCAAGGGTCGTAGTTACATTGTATACCGGCAGCTTGATGGCATCCCACCAGACAATAGCTCTCAACGCTATATCATGGTACGTTTTAACGCTCTACAGTCGGGAAAGGGGATGGTGGAAAATGCTGACCTCCAACAGGTGGACGGGTCTTACCAAGTCTTTACAGAAATCCGACCAGTGGGATACTTCAATGGCGAATTGCGGGGACTTCGGATTAGCAAGAATGGTGGCGCTATCATCAACTTCACGAACCAAACCCGAAATGACGCGGAGAATACATCGCCCCGAATGGAAGGGATATACGAGAGCATATTCCAAGAGGTAGACCTTGAGTCTGGAGAGCTACTCTTTGAATGGCGTCCGGCATCCCATACGGCATCAATTAATAGTGTCGATAAGAACACTGAAGGGGACTATCTGGTAGCAGGGTCCTTTTCTGGCAGCAACACGGTAATTTGCATCAGCCACAAACACCGGCATATACTCTGGCAACTCGGTGGCTCCGCAAATAACTTCACAGACGCATCAAGCGGCGCTGCTACCCGCTTTTCGGGATACCACCGGGCAAGCTCTCTCCAGAATGCAACAAGCCTCGTCATCATTGATGACGGATCAGCCACAGCTACAGTGTCCACTGGTAACGGGTTCGAAGTCCGCGTCCTGAAGCTCGAACTTGACTTACAGCGAATGATTGTCTCTCTCGCTAGGGCGCACGAGTCATCGAGTAAAACGTCAAGTGCCTCTGCCATTCAGCTTCTACCTAACGGGAATAGTTTGCTCAGCTATGATGGCATACCTTCCTTCAGGGAAGTCTCGGAAAGCGATGTACTCTGCGAGGTGCACTTTAGTCCCAGCCGAGTACCTAGCCTGACCCAAGTACCCGGCATGGCAGCTTTGGCCCAGGGCCAGAACTATCGCATTTCCAAATTCCACTGGGTTGGGCAGCCCAAGAGTCTCCCTGAGATCGCGGTCGATACTGAAGAAAGGGCAGTATATGTCAGCTGGAATGGCGCCACGGCGATCGACGCGTGGGTTCTCCAAAGCAAGCGCAAGGGAGACAGTGATGCTTGGTTCGATCATGTCTGGGTGCCGAAGGTGCAGTTTGAAACTAGGATACCCATTCCTCGTCATTCTGAGGAGATCCTTCGCGTCGTGGCGCTAGATCGCCAATGGAAAGTAGCGGCGTATTCCAGGACTGCGTCAAAGCACATAAGAACTACTCTTCAGTCTCACAAGACTGGACAGCATCTTTACTGGATAATGACTGGTATAAGCGTCATTTTTCTTGGAGTCTACATGTACAGGAGAGTTCACAGGGGAAGGGATATGGGCGATCTGGGGGAGCGAGAGCCACCTGAAAAGCGCATTGTAAACGTATAAAGCAATAGTCCCTGCACATAGATCCCGGCCACCCCCTGTTATCGGCCACCCAAAAAAGCGGGAGCGGTTTTCATGAAGACCAATTCAATCGCCCTTCACTGCCTACCAACGCCCACTACGATACAATCGTCACCGATTTCTGAAAGTTCATCTTCGGTTCCATCAGGGTCTTCATTCTCAGCTGCATTGACCTCCGCCTGCGCCCGCCGCACTGCCTCAATGTCGGCGAACCTCGAATTCGGGCTCGTTTCCACCCTCTTCCTCTTCTTCGGCTTCACAGACGCCAGTTGTGTTTCCAGCGCTTGAATCTGTAATTGGGCTTTTGCCAAGAGGCCATCCTTTTCGTCAAACCCCTTTGTAATCTTCCTGAACAGCAGGCGCTTCGTGGGCACGTCGTCGTCGAGCTGGTTGAATTGAAGCACTTGCACCTTCAGATCTTGAGGACGCCTCGGAGTCGACCACGCGATCTGCGATGCGTCTGATTGCCATCCCGACGTAGAAAAAGGGCTTCTGAAGGCATCGGGCGCGTTTTTCGCATCCTTGTTGCGCTTGTTGCTGTTCTCCAGCAGGAGAGGGTATCACGGGGCGAATCTAGGGTGCGGGCAATAACGTAGTTGTGCCTTAAGGAGGATGGAAGAGGAAGCTATCTAGACTACCGCTTTATGGTGCGCTAATGGTCTGTGCTCACGTGAGTGTCTTAGACAAAGTCGCGATGGTGCTGTGACAGTATCCCCCCTCTAAACACCATTCGTCCTCGAATGGTTCTAAACCGCAGCGACAGAAACAAAGCTACCGAAAATGGACCCCGATCTGCTTCACCAGTTGTGTCGCTGCGAAGGACACTCCTTTGGCCGTTGGGAGTGGTACTCGTCGTAGGCGGAGGCTTCGTCTTGGTTGAGCTGGGGGCTTCTTCACCCAGGTAGGGGGGCCGGGCTTGTCAGGATGCTCGCGGTGGAATTCTAAGAGTGTGTCGTCCTGTCCCTTCAGATCTGATGCTGGTTGCCAGCTTGGGGCATGGTGTTTCCACTTGACGAGGTACTGTAAGCCGTCCTTATTACGGCAGTCAAGGATCGAATCAAATAGCCATTTCTCTACCACCTCTTCCGTTTCGTCGTCCCGCTCGAGGATGCGGCCGCGGATGTTCCGGGACTCATTTTCATTAATCTCACCCTGGCCAGGGAGCCCCATGCGGTTCCCGTCTTCGTCTGTGGAGACTGGTCGCAACAGTGAGTTGTGGAACACGGGAAATATGCGGATGCGGTCGGGGAGTTCGAGGCGACATGCGCGTGGGTACACGCTAAGGATCTTATAAGGTCCCGTCCATTTGTCATCTCCTTTCTTCATTGGTCGGTTGGTCTTAAGGTATTTGGTACTCAACCATACCTCCTGACCGACATGGTATATAGGAGACTCCGTGCGGGACTCATTGGCATTCCGTTCGTATCGGTTTATAGACTGATGGGCTAGGGCGCGTAGCTGGTCGAGGATCCGCTCGAATCGCTCGGCCACAATGTTAGCCTTATAGAACCCTCTCCTCTGTGCCATGGAGAGGTTCGGCGGGCATGGATCTGCGGGTTCTATGCCAAGGCGCGGGTGAAAGCCATAGTTAGCGAAGAACGGCGAGACGCTAGTTGTGTCTGATGTGGCATTATTCGCGGCAAACTCAGCCAGCGGAAGCCAGTCAACCCAGTCGTTTTGGTGGAAGCTCATAAACGCGCGGAGGTACTGCTCTACCCTGAGTTCATGCGCTCTGTCTGACCGTCCGTCTCGGGGTGGTAGGCCGAAGAATGCTTCAGGCAAATGCCAAGTCGTCTGGATAGCTGTCTCCAGAATTCGGATACAAACTGAGGGCCCCGGTCGGAGACGATATTGTCTGGGGCCCCGTGTAACGCATAGACTCTGCTTACAAACGCGTCGGCAAGCTCATCAACGTTAAGGGTTCGTGTGGCGACGAAGTGACGCATCTTAGTTAGACGGCACACAATTACCAGGATATGTTTATAGACAGACTGAAAGTGCTTGCAGTCGGGCAGGGGCGTGATATAATCAACAGAGATATCTGACCAGGCACGAAACGGGACGGGCAGCGGCTGTAAGAATCCAGGCGGGGCAGAACGAGATGTCTTCGTGCGCACACAGAGGTCACATCCTTTCACGAAGATCTCGACATCTTGTGACATTCGTGGCCACCAATATGTCCGCGTGATTAAGTCGAGTGTTTTGACACGGCCAGGGTGCCCTCCTGGTCCCGATGAGTGCGTTCTGTAAATAACTTGGATCTTGGCTTCGTCGGTGGGGGGTAAGAACAGGCGGTCCCGGTAGTAAATCCGGTTACCCCGGATTTGGCAATCCTGCATGGCTACTCGTAGCTCTCTGCGAACCGATTTAGGCCAACGTTTGACGTTGGGGTCTTGTAGTGCTGTCAGCATAGTCTGGGCGAGGTCAGAGTTGTTATATGCCTGGTCAATAATGTCGTCAATGGGTCTCTCCAAATCCGGAGTAAGGGTGGTCGCGGGCGCCGCTGCCATGGGAGTCGTGTCGTCAATGTCGCTGAGTAAGTCTGCGAGAGCGGACGGGTCGAACCTGTCCCGGGGTAGCAGGGTCTTCCTTCGCTGTTTCAGGCGATCGTCGTCAACGTCAGATTTGGACGGCACATCCTGAGATCGGCGACTAAGAGCGTCCGGTCGAACGGCCTTGGACCCTGGGCGGTAGATGATGCGGAAGTTGAACTGAGAGAGGAACTCGGACCAGCGAACCTGACGCTGATTCAGCACCTTGGTTGTTGTGAAGTACTCGAGGTTCTTATGGTCTGTCATGATCTCGAACTCTGACGCATTCCCTTGGAGCTCCGGTCGCCATTCTTCTAGGGCTTTGATGATAGCGAGTAGTTCCTTATCATAGATCTCGTAATTGCATTCGGCTGCGGAGTGCTTAGAAGAGAAGTACGCAACAGGTCGTAGGCTGCCATCGTCGTCATACTGAGACAGTACTCCACCAGAGGCCCAATCGGAAGCATCTGTTTCCAGGACAGTTTTCCGGTTGTAGTCAAAAAAGGCAAGGGCGGGACCTGTGGTGAAAGCGGTCTTCAGTTGCATGAAGGCGTGCTGCTGCCGTTCGGCCCAGCACCAGGCTGACTCTTTCCGCAGGAGGTCGTTCAGGGGCCGACAGATTGAGGAGAAATCCCGGATGAAGCGGCGGTAGAAGTTTGCGAATCCGAGGAAACGTTGGAGTTCGCGCACGTTGGCGGGCTTCTCCCACCCAGTAACCGTCGCCACTTTGTCTGGGTCCATCTGGATTCCATCACTAGCTATAATGAGTCCCAGGTACTTGGTTTTTGTTGTTTCAAACTCGCATTTGTTGATATCGATTTGCAAGCCCGCTTCTATCAGGCGGTCTATAACCTCGCGGACGTGTTGACGGTGTTCCTTGCGCGTTTGTGAATAGACTAAGACATCGTCGAGATAGGCCGTACAGATCTTATCGAGCTGGTCGTACAGAGTATGGTTGATATAGTGTTGGAACGAAGCGGGGGCGTTGCAGAGACCGAAGGGCATGACTAATGACTCGAAAAGGCCAAAGCGTGTGATGAATGCGGTTTTCCACTCGTGCCCCTCGGCAATGCGTAGCTTATTGAAGGCAGCGATAACATCCAGCTTTGTATAGTACTTGGCGTGGCAGAGAGCGTCTAAGGTTTCGCGGATCAGTGGCAGCGGGTACCTGTTCTTGATTGTGACCGAGTTGAGTCCGCGGTAGTCCTGACAGATACGTACGCCACCACCAGGTTTCGCGGCCAGGAGAAGGGGTGCAGCACATCGGGCGCGCGACTCGCGGATGAATCCCTTGGTCAGGTTATCATCAAGCCACTTCCGGACAACAAGGAGCTCTCTGGGGGATAACGGGCGGTTCTTCTGATATGGAGGCTCCTTGCCAGGGATAAGTTCGATTGTATGGTCCCAGCTGCGTCGTGGGGGTAATTCATTCGCTAGATGGGGCAGGAACCCGGTCATTTTATCTTGCAGCCACTCAGGAAGTCTTGCTTTAATGTCTTCGTGGGAGAGATCCGGTTTCCCTTTCAAGAACTTATCGACGTCGGCGTCCGTCACGCGTCGCAGGTGTTCCTGACTGTAGCAGTCATCAAGGAATTCCTGGAACGCACTAGGGAATAGTTGGGAGACGGCTGCGTGGTCGCCGCGTTTTTCGAGGATGTCTTGGAACACGCTCTCCGGCAAGTCGGGGAGTTTTATCAAGGGGGTTTCCGTCTGGATAGCGTCGAGTTCAGGCCATGTAATCTTCATACACTGGGTCGCGCCGCCTTTGCAGAACTGGAGGAAGTTGGCGGCGGCTAACATCTTGATATCAGACAGATCAGGCCGGTCATATGGGTCAGGCGGGCGCGCCCCCTTCGGCGTGGGTGGAATTGGCACGCTGAGCTGCGGCATTGGCGGGGCATGATGTTCCTGGTGTACTGGACGCCGACTGCCTGCCTTCAGGGTGACCGGTGCTGGCTTTAACTGTGGCCTGTTGGGGATCATCCGGGCCCGGGTCTCAGGCTCCGGCGGAAAATGGCTCGGTCGAAAAGTGCGGAAGTGGTCTTGGCCGGGAGTGAGAGTCTGAGGGATATCTAGTTCCACTCTTCCCTCGGGGTGAGGCTCCTCGTCGTTGCTGTCTTCGACAGAGGGCAGCCGGTAGGAAGAAGCGGTTCGTATGGAATCACCACTCCCGCAACCTTCATCTTCAGTGTCCCCGACGGAGGCCTGATCCCGCTGGCGGGAGGGCTGGAATTCGGTAGGGGGCGCAATGTCGTGTGGCCTGGGACTGGGACTGGGTACCGCCGGTGCGAAACATGGTGAAGAGCAGCAGCGAGTAAGGCAATACTGTGACTGGAAAAGTAGGGTCATTCTCGCCCAGTCGATTGTGGGGTTGTGACGTTGAAGCCAGGGGAGTCCAAAAATAAGCGGAGTGTCTGGGGATAGCGTGGTAACAAAAAAGACGCAAGCTTCGATGTGATTCCCCATACTCACGGGGAGGATGACATAGTGGGTAATATTGTCAGCGACTTTCCCATCGGCGAGGATCAGGGTGCGTGGCTTTGGTAGCTTCTCGGTTTGGATCTTATTAGTGCGTATAAAGCCGCGGTCGGCGAATGCCCGCGCGGAGCATCCACTATCGACTAAGCTATTCACTTGTACGGGTTGTTGGTGCGCAGGGAACAGTGTGGCTTGAATGAGTAGCGACTTGCTATTTATGGACCTGAGAATGAGAGGTTCATCGCCACAAATAGCTTTGCGGATCCACAATGGCAATAAGCTTGTAGGTGTTCCTGAAGACCTCCGGGCGCGACGGTGCCCGGAGGTTAGACGTTTCCCTGGGATCTATCTGTGTCTGGGGTTGATCTGGCGTCGGTTAAGCTGCTGGTGTCAGACTCGATAAAGCCTTGGTCCATGGAGTGAAGGCGGTTGAAGGTAGGACTAAGGTAGGGGGGCTGCGCGTAGTATTGCTGGGCCGGTGGGAAGCCTTGGAGTTGTCGGTACTGGGGCTGGGGTTGGTGTGTTGCATTCGGGACCTGGGACGAGGGACGAGGGGAGTAGTAGCTGCCACGGCCGTGGCCACGAGCACGAGCGGCGTCACTGCGTGGCGTGTTATTCCGAACGCTGTACTTGGCATCGTTGTTCATTTTCTCCTGGCAGTCGCGGATCCTGTGGGTTCCGCCACAGTAGTAACAGAGGCCCCGTTCCTGGCGCTCGCGTCGGCGAGCTTCGGAGGTCGAGGACGTACTAAATTGCATGGGCTCGCCAGCGTCAGCAGTGGGCGCGGCTGGAGCTGCCGGGATGTTTGGGCGGGGGTTCTCAGGGGCGGTGCGATGGCCGGGCTCACGTCGGCTACGCATCTTCCTGATGTGTTTGCTCTGCTCAAGGTCGTTGTAGACGTCCTGGCACAGCTTTTTCCATCCAGGCCAGTCGTCATTCCCAGGTTTGCCGCTGCGGTGCATGACTTCGTCGATGACCTCATTGGATACTTTGAGTTGGAGGGCTTCAACCTTCTGCTTGTCAGTCTTGCCAGCGAGGGTTGCAAGCTTATTGAACTCGGCGATAAAATTCTCAAAGGGCTTGTTCGTCATGAAATAGTTGTCGAAGTTACGGCTGGCAGTGCGATCGAGGTCGATGGTTTCGTATTGGCCGTTAAGGAACTCAATGAGGTCGTCGGCAGTCTTCCATTCCCATAGTTCTGTATCGTCGGGGTTCATTGTAATCGCATCTAGGCTCTGGCGGACAAGCGTGTAGGCGCCGCCATCAAGCATACTGCCAATGTATTGCAAACGGCGGAACTCAGTGTTGTAGATAGTCTTATCCACGGCTAAGTTGCGCATAGCCTTGGAGCGCCAGCCGACATACTCTTCTTGTCGCTTCTCGATATCTTTCTCGGTGGCATTAAACGTGGGGTGGTCTCGGGTCTGGCGACGGAGAAGCGGAGAAGCTGGCCATCGGTATGCTTAGGAGCGCCGACTCGATCGATCACCTTGTTGAGTGTGGCAACCTCCTTCTTCAGGTCGCGATTCTCGTCACGGAGGGTCTGAACTTCCTCATGGAAAATGCTGGCTTTGGCGTGGAGGGATGACTGGATGTGCTCGCAGTACTCCTGTACCTGTCTGGCGTAGTATGCATCTTTGTCGGCTTCAAAGACCGGGGACAGATCGTGGGTAGTGTCGGCGCAGGTAACAATGGTGTAGACATGGGGGAATGCCGTAATGCCTTCTAAAAGACTGGCCTTCCAGGCGGGAGTATCGGTTTCCTGGGCCATTGTAGGTGTCTTCGGGGGTATCTTCAATCGCGACGTGTCAATCGCGCTGTGGGTGTTTTCGTGGATGGTCTCAATCGCGACGCGTCAGTCGCGAGACTTCGTGGTTCTAAGGTCGCCCCTTTCAGGCGTGGTGGCTGGGCCGCGTACAAGATAGACAGCGGCGCAACCAAAAAGGAAGGCACAAACTATCACGGGGCGAATCTAGGGTGCGGGCAATAACGTAGTTGTGCCTTAAGGAGGATGGAAGAGGAAACTATCTAGACTACCGCTTTATGGTGCGCTAATGGTCTGTGCTCACGTGAGTGCCTTAGACAAAGTCGCGATGGTGCTGTGACATCCACGCTTGTCGCGAATGACAATCGACCTCTTTTCTATTCCGGCAATGTCTTCAGAGCCAGAGAGAATATTTAGCCTTGCCGGACAGATGGTCACAGCTCAGAGAGGCCGCCTCAAAGCGGACTGCCGCATAACATATATGGCGCCATTATTCCACACATAGTGTGGGCCTACACTTTTGCTGTGGCTTAGTGGTTTGCTGACACGGACCTTATAGGAGCGGCTCAATGTATTTCGTCGTGGGAAAAAAGTGGGGCTATCCAAATATCCAAATGAGATCCAAATGGATTCAAATCAAAATCAAATCAGATCCATGATTTTGCTATCCAAATCAAATCAAATTGGACCCCGGATTTGATTTGATTTATCTATTTGCAAGTCTGTTCGCGTTTATCAGACGGTTAGTCGATAGTTATGGTATTTGTTAACCTTATGTCGCGCGAGCTTGCACCAACAGAGATATTGAACACTCCACTGGGCATGACCCATTCCTGGGATGTTACATTCCAGTAGCTCAGGTCCTTCCTCCTCAGTTCAAACGTAACTGTCCCATGCTCGCCGGGTTGGAAGCTTCTCTTCCTGAAGCCGCGAAGCTGCTTGGCCGGCGTATCTGGCACCGAAGGAGGGAGGCCGACGTAGAGTTGAGCTACTTCGGCACCGACACGGTTGCCGGTATTCTTGATCGTCACAGACACATTAGCGATGGTGTCGTAAAGGCTCGTGTTGCCGCCAGGAGCAAGCGTATTCGTAGCGGGTTCCTCTATCAGAAACGCAGTAAGGTCGGCATAGTCGAATGTGGTGTATGCTTCGAGAAGTTAGCCCAAGATCCAGGACCTTGCGTGCCAATAAGAGCTTGCCAAGCAACTACTGCGAGCACTTACAAAGACCATACCCGAACGCATATCTTGGCTCCAGGCCTTCTTTGTCAAAGTGTCTGTAATCAATATAGAGTCCCTCCCGGAAATCGTCACTGGCTTCGTTGGTGATGGCAGTCCCGTAGTCGGCCTCCTTCATCGCAATCGTGTAAGGGAGCTTTCCAGAGGGCGTTGAATCCCCATAGAGTACGTCGACTAGCGCATTTCCGGACTCCTGTCCTAGAAGGCCGGCCCAAATAATGGCAACCACGTTACGAAGTGCCAGGATGGGTTCGAGAATTAGTGGCCCAACGCTATGGATCACGACGATCGTAGGCTTTCCAGTGTTGTTGACCGCTTCCACAAGTTCGTTGCCGCTCCTATCAGGGTTTAAATTAGATCGGTCGCCTCCATCAAACTCTTCGGCTGAATAAGAGCTGAGAAATACCACCGCCGTCGCTGCTGCGTTTGCCGCCATAGCGCCGTTGCTTGGGTCATTGCTAGTCGAGTTCGCAACAACCGTGCCTGCTTTCATTATTGCATCAAGTGGAGTCACGAGTTGTGGAGCTTCCGCAGCTCCCGAGCCGCCACCTTGATACACTGTGTCCGCGGTGGTATTTGCCCCGATTATCGCCAACCTGTCGGATTTCTTCAGAGGTAGTGTGTTGTTATCATTCTTCAGAAGAACGATGCCGTCTCGCGCTATTTTCCTTGCCAACATCTTGTGGTCATTCGGCACAGAGACGTTCGAAGGAGGGTAGCCACTGTCTTGGCCCACTAAATACCATCCGGCCAAGATACGTGTGACCATGTCATCAAGACGGCTTTGAGAGACATTGTTGCTATATCCTAGTCAATATCCGTTCATCTCGCTTAGCTTCGGAATAGAAGACAAACCTAGATATTGCATTTGTGAGATTGCCGCCCCAGTATACTGGGTCATAAGTTGGGAAAGGGAAGGCCATATCTAACCCGGCATTGGCGCTCTCGGCTGTAGAGTGCTGCGCACCCCAGTCGCTCACAATATATCCTTGAAAGTCAAGCTCGTCCTTTAGCAGGCCCTGCAGCAGCAGCTTATTTTCACAAGCATGAGTGCGATTGACCAAGTTGTACGAACACATGATTGAGGCCACGTTAGCTTTAATGGCGTCAGCAAAAGGCCAGAGATAGAGCTCATGATTTGTCCGATCGTCGATGTTCGAGCTGATTGTGTGCCGATTTTTCTCTTGTTCATTGCCAATGACATGTTTTGCGCAAGCTTGAACCCCAGCTGCTTGCATACCGTTAATGGTGTTTGCCATTGCGATGCCTGTTAGGTAAGGATCAGGGGAGAATCCTTCCCAATTCCGACCTCCGGCTGGAATCTTCCCAAGAGGACCACCCGCTGGCCCGAGGAGGACATGGACGCCGGCCGCTTTTGACTCGGTGCCGAGAGCAAACCCTCTCGAATAGATCAGCGACGTATCCCATGTGCTGGCCGCCTGGATCCCAGCCGGAAAGACTGTCGCATTCTTTAATAAGAATTTGACCCTAGGATGTATCAGATACTTTGAACAGTTATATTCGTCGGCATCACTCACGCGAGAGGGCCATCCTGGAGACAGAGAGCCGGGTACCCAATAGAAGGAACTACCCGTGTCACCCCGGTGCAGCTCTCATCCCGACTATAACCGGTAACCATATTGATCTTGTCTTGCTGTGACAATCGCGGCAGGGCGGCGATTGCTTTATCATAAGGTCCTGCCCAAACGCCATCTCCAGCCTTGCTTAGGACTGGAGAGGCTAGAGCCATAACGTATAAGGTAACGAAGTGCATTTGAACTTCACGGTGGCGAGCGTGGCCGGGGTATAGTGCGCGGTATCTGGTTGAAATTCTGTCGAAACTTAACTGACTTTACAGCGACATTCCTCATCTTTATACCTGGACACTTCCACTGCCCTCGGGTCGATGGAATTATTGAACCAGACTAGCACTCCGCATCCGTATCATCGACCGATACTCCCTTGGTCTTATTCGGGCCGTCTCCATGCACAACAGGCGAAATACTTGCGCGGAAAGCCCAAAGGGAATAGCTTCGTTCTGAGCTGAGGCGCAGCCAGCCATTCAACTGGGACTATTGAGCGTCGGACGCCACTTAAGAAAGATACCATTGCAGGGACCGAGAGACCCAACGGTGATTGGAACGTATGCGCTCGTGATCGACCATAAAGCGACGATGCCGATTGGAACCGTCAGGGCCAGAGAAGGTCCGCCACCACTATCATAGTTCACCGTGGAACAACGTACGTGAGATAATTAGCTCCACAGGTAACATAATTGGCATCATACAGATCTATGGGAATTATCCTGAAGAGTACGAGTCAGAGGTACGGTAGTTCGGAGCCCTTGCAAGGGAAAGACCTGCTTTTGTGGTGCAGTTCTTGGAAACGAAGCTGCTGGCGGCGCCTGAGACGGCGTGTGTGAGCCTTGATCTCGACGTAGGTCCAAACACCACGCATTATAGCGTCTGTGTTCCGTGAGGACCTGACCGAGCGTGGTATGGAGCGTGGGACTGGTTGTTTGTGTGACACTGCGGCTATGGGCACGTGTCATGTGGCCAACCACATTGCTCAGGAACACACTACCGCGGCGGCTTGGCAGGGAAATACGCCGCCACCAATCATCGCAATCCCTGTCTTGTCACACGGACACCGCGAGATTCCTGTCACGACTAGTCGCAAGCTGCCGGGTCCTTCACTCGGTGTATCGGCTTTCCCTGGAGTTGGGCTGGGGCGCAAGGTTGAACTATTTGATGGACGCCAGGGTGAAAAGTCAGTGACGGTACAACGAGAGGCTGGGCATGGAGCTATGTGGCGGCGCTCTCAGGGCGTAGGGTTGTGGACAGATACAAGGAATACAAGGCGTATCCAACATGAACTGCACTCCATTATATCCAGAACCGTCCAGATGAAACCGGATTGAGCTCCCCCCGGGAGTCCACCGTGTGATTCCATTATTGGCCTCCGCAGTCCAGCAGGTGGGAATGCGGGGTACCATTGAGCCTGGGGCACAAGTGGGGCAACCGTGTAAAGCTACAACCAATCTCACAATTACCATCCCTTACGGAGCGGCCTGGGGTTACAACCATAAGCAGCTACTCTGCGCTGGCCCAACTCTCCTGCCAGCTGTCCTTCTCTCGTGCATGGTGAGGTACCAGACAGTTTTGAGGAATGAAGGGAAAGACTGACGGTTCAAATCTGCGCTCGTTTTTATAAACGCGACACTCAAGTTTCATTTGTCGTACGATTTGTGGCGTTGGAGCCACTTGCACAACCGCGTCGGAGACTCGTAGCCCACCCACAGCGTCACCACCCAGTCATATATCAGCCAGAAAAGGACCGAAACGAGTACTCGTGGGGACTTGGCGGTAGAAATTCCGTCGCATCGACCTCGCAGCTTTCTGGCAGGACTGTTGGCATGTCAATATCTTAGCCGACGGCACCATGAGAGGATGTGGGGTACCTTCTCCACAAATCTGGACCAATGAGGCGTTCTATCTGGCTCACTAAACTAGCTCTACCGTATGCCTTGAGGAACGAAGAGATGAAAGGATTCTGCCCCGCCTGCCTTGAGGAACGTACGTTTCCGAAGGGACTTCTGAACGGGAGAACACCCCAGCCGCCTCCTCTCACTTCTCCCTTGAGTCCGGAAGCCCATCCCTTCATTGGCAGCGGCTTCACCGCCAATTCCATTGTGTTCGAGCCCGCGCTCTCGTTTGCTCCTTTTTCTTCCACATGGCCGCCTGGTATTGGGGTTAAGTTGCCCACCTGATCGACCGGACCTTTCGCGGGTGTTCTGTGTTGTACGCAGAAGCGCAGAGAGGTGTTCAGTCAATGCTTCGAAGCGCTGTGCTAGATAATCTGCTGGCCAACCATCCTCCCTTCCAGATTAATGGGTATTTCGGGTTTACGGCAGCCATCGCAGAAATGCTTCTGCAGAGCCACGATGGCGACTTCATTGACCTGCTACCGTGTTTGCTGCCCGAGTGGGAACAAGGTACGGTGACAGGGCTGCGGGCCCGCGGTGGTGTCTGCATGGAGAGTATGAGCTGGAAGGACGGCAAATTGCTCAGGGTAAAGATATCAGGCGCTTTTGTGCGGTCGAAGTTAAAGTGGAACTGGCGCCGGGGTCTTCAACCCTGTCTGGTGTGTGGCCATGATGTCGTTTCGATTCAAGACGTAATACCATTGGCAATTGATATACACGCCGAACCACTCCGGGTAAGCAGACCGGAATCTGACTGTCGGCGGCAACCTAGCCTACGGAGGCAATGGTTAGAATGGGAGACTGTCTCTGATGAAGAGAAGCAGGAGGCTCGGCTGAAGCGCAGACGGCCAAGCTCCCGTAAACGGCCCGCCATTTCAGTGCGTTGCGTGGAAGGGAAAGCGTTGCGTGGAAGGGAAAATGTTGCGTAGAAGGAGGAGCGTTGCTTGGAAGGGAAAATGTTGCGTAGAAGGGAAAGCGTTGCGTGGAAGGGAAAATGTTGCGTGGAAGGGAAAATGTCGCACTGCACGTGTGCATAACTGACTGACGACCGGGCAGAAGGTCCCCAGTGAATTTGGGCAACAAAAGACTCTTGATTCTTCTATCTAATGAGTGACTGATGTCGGTAATTTATACCTGTACCCGTAGGTGTTGTATGTAGCCTTGGATTGGCCGTAGGCATCTGAGACATCGCAGGCAGCAGATGCGTCGCGTGAGGTTGTTCCCACCATTGGTAGGCAGCGGTGCTGTTAACGGTCTACGTGAATGAGCGGCTTGATGTTGACAGAAAATGTTGCGTGGAAGGGAAAGCGTTGCGTGGAAGGGAAAGCGTTGCGCGGAAGGGAAAATGTTGCGTGGAAAGCGTTGCGTGGAAGGGGGAGCGTTGTGTTGCCCGGGAGAAGCGGGTCCAGGCCTCGTCGTGCACCTTGGGCTGGGCCCCCGTTAGCTTCAGCGGGTAACAAGTGCTGTTTAGTGCACCGTATGCCACCACGCCAGCACGGGCGTGTCGACGACCCATTAGAGGCAGCACATTATCTGCCTAACATGGCCGGCGCTTCGCGTGAAGGCATGTCCTAGACCTAGCCGAACCAGTACATCCGAGGTCAGCTCCGTGATTGGCGCTCGTTGCGTAGTGGACGCATCCAGTCCCGGGAGAGCCTGGACCTAGATGCAGCAGCGCCCCGTCCGGATACAATCCCACAGCACGACAGGACCATGCGGGCCTGTTACACACAGATTCAGCACAATCCTATCAACAGAACCTTAGCAATCGTGTTATCGCACGAGCAGCGCTGATCTGCCGCCTCGGATCTATCATGACGGCGTGACCTGCGTGACTGCGTCAGAGCTCGGTGGTGGTTTGCCGCCTCGTGACCCTGGAAATCCAAGTTGTATTCGCCCTTCCGTCCTGCTTTCTCCCAGATTTTGCTATATCCGCAGGTGTCTCGATCGAACGGCATAACTGCAACGGATCTGGTGCGAAATTATGTTCTCTGCAATGGCTTCCACCATGGCTAGCAAGCTTTAACCATAAGTCACGCGAACAAGTGAACAAGGAATGTGCGCGACGTGATTATAGAACTTTTAAGGGTCTGTACAACAAGAGTTGTCGAGGTGCAGTCGGGGGGGTGAGTGCTCGGAGACGAGCTTAACGCCGTCGTCTGCACGCTTGAGCGCAGCCAGAAACCGCAGCTTCGTCGTCGATATCTTCTTTCCAAGGCGAACAATAGCACTGTCTTTGTAAGTTTCGGTTTACCATCCCACAAAACCTTCTGAGGGGGCAGGTTAGCAGCTATGAATAGAGCTAGTTGGCGACCGAACGAGGCCTTCGGGATCTACGGGACGATAGAGCCGCACACCAAGCAGTTCACGTTGTCGGTCCAGGTATGATCGTCGCCAGACACATTCGACCTCAGATCACGGATTTCCCATACTGTTGGACATTCTCAAGGTTCAACCTCGCTTGGAAAAGGCCATCGTAGGCATGGCGCGTTCCCTTGGACGATCTTGTACGTGAGGAAGAATTTCTACCTGTATGACACGCATGGAAATAATGTGGCGCCCAAGAACTGTTTCGAGAAGGTAACGACAAGTGGGACTAATACTATTGTCTTGCGGGACGTGTCTCAAGCTGGCACTGCGGTCAGGAAAGTGAGGCTTGTGGACGTTGAGGAGGAGCAAACGAGGAGGAGGATAAGATGAAAGGGCTAGACGTGGTACGAGGTTCCGCTTCGGCGACGAGGCGTAGAACTGTTAACATGCCCTGGCCATGCTGACGGACTTGGGGGCGTGACATTCGGGGGTTTACAGTACTTGTCGAGTCCTCGACGCTCCCAGCCTCACTGCTCTGTCCAGTTCTGGGTGCGTTCTGCTGCGGGATGCCGCCAATCCGTCCGGGATGCTGCCAGTTCATGCGGGATGCCACCAGCCAGCCCCACTGCTTCGTCTAGTTCTGGGCGCGTTTTGGGATGCCGCCAGTCCCCACTGCTCGTCCAGTTCTGGCCGCGTTCTGCTGCGGGATGCCGCCAATCCGTCCTGGATGCCGCCAGTGACGCCAGCGCCTCGTCCAGTTCTGGCCGCGTTCTGCTGCGGGATGCCACCAGCCAGCCCCACTGCTTCGTCCAGTTCTGGGCGCGTTTCGGGATGCCGCCAGTCCAGTTCTGGCCGCATTCTATGAGATTTACGCAACGCCAGCCCTGAAGGGCGTGGCCAGAGTTTGCTGCCCTCCTTCCCAGCTTCGTCGGTCAGAAATGGCCGACAGGGGTGTTTCTAGAAGTAGAGGAGGCAACGGCAATGAAGTGGACAATCGTCTGCAGCCATCCCTGCCTCTTTTTGGGAGTGATCGGTGATGGTCACAACCGACCGCTCAACGAGGGCTGCCGCAATCCTGCAACCACTCCCGTGGCTTCTCTGCGGCCTCTTCGAGCGCTGCCTGTCACGGTTCTAGAAGCTGATGCTTGTCAAGGGTATCACGTGCCACGGCACGCGATACCCCTATTCTTATGCCGTGCCCAAAGAAGCCACTTTCTGCGTTCCTCTTGCTTCCTTGCGCTACGTCTTGTATCTAGAATCGACTTATACTACTTGTTCAATGACAATGGGTTCGAACCGCATTACTAAGCTTGATCTTGACGTGAGACCCTCACATTACGTAGCGCCAATAACGACACCAGAGACAACGATACCAGAGACAACGATACCAGAGAAAAAGATACCAGAGACAAAGATCCCAGAGACAACGACACCAGAGAAATCGATATCAGTGACAAGATATGGCGCCTGGGGACAGAACCGAGAACCCCAACCTCGGCGTACAAGTCGACCGACGACGTCGACAGGGCAGCGAGATTTATATACCAGTGGACCCGAGACTCCACGACAACGACCCATCTGATGGCGAGGAATACGAACCGATTAACGAAGACGACCGTGTGTCGCAAACGGAAGCTGAAGCTGCGCTTCCCACGGAAGATGAGATCATCGATGCTTTCGATTACGTGAGGCGCGACCACCCACTGCGCCCATTACGAAAGTCTTGCACGTTGGACAATGTAACCCAGATCAACAGCTTGAGGAACCATCGCGAATTCTGGTGGGAGGTACTCGTCGCGATGAATAAGCAAGCGAAGACGAACATGAACCAGGCAACGGATCAGACCATACGGGATGAAGTTATCCGACTGGCGGAAGAGAATCGCGGCCTGCGAAGAGATAAGGATCGTCTGACCAGAAGGTCAGAGGAGCTGACCCGAGCGCTGGAACAGGCGCAGAGCGACCGGGAACGAGACCGAGAAATCCTCGCTCACTTGGGTTCTCAGTCACGAGCCGCCCGTGTGCGATCTCATGACGACGAAGACGTTGGAAGACTGCGGCAACGACACGATCTTACAGGCACACGAAACGAAACAGGAAGGACGACATCGCCCCAACTGACGCCGTGGGGCTCGGAGCTCCACAACAACCCGAAATTCCCAGATGCCCCAGTTTTCTCGGGAGATCGTCGCGCATTCGAAGCCTGGAAGGACAAAGTGCGCGACAAGCTTGACAATAGCGCAGCCCAATACCCCACCGAGCAACAACGAATACAGTACATTCGGAGCAGAACCGAGGGGATGGCCTACGAACAGATACGGGCACAGAGCCGACCGGAGCATCCGCGTTCCTTTCGAACGGCCGACGAAATGTTGCAGGCGCTTGACAAGATTTACGGCGACAGGAACAAGCGAAGTCGGGCAATCAACGAGTTGCGTACCCTTCGCATGGGTAGAAGGCCCTTCGACGACTTTTACGCGGAATTCGCTCGCTGCGCTGCTGAGATTGGATACGCCGACGACGCAATGATACCGCTGCTCGAGAATGCGATTTCCGACGAACTAGCGAGACAAGTGATTGGACTGCAGAAGCCATTTGACTACTACGACCTGGTCGAGTTCTACCGCGAAGTTGACCATCAAATGAGAGACTACGACAAGAGAACCGCCAATCGATTCAGACCTCCTCGAACGACGGCTGCGTATGAAGCTCAGCGCCAGAAGGAACCTTCTTCGAGCGCCATACCGAAGAAGGAAGGATACTTTCCCACATCCGCGGATCGCGCGCTCCTGTCTAAGCAAGGTAGATGTTTCAAGTGCGGAGAACATGGACATCGGATTGGCGAATGCACCAATCCGCAGATGAGAGCAATGCCGCGTTTCTTCCAACGAGCTACGAGTAAGGTAAATGAAGCCACCGTGGAAACCGACGATGAGAGAACAGTCGTGGAGGGAAAAGACGAGTCCTAGGTCAAAGTCGTGAACTAGGACAGGAAGACGAGGGACTTCGGTCGATGACGATTTCAGCTTGCTCAGTACAACAAAGAGAAGAGAAAATGACTGGGTTGCATTTGGTGCTGCCATGTTCCGTGGACAAAGGCAGAGATCAGATACAAACGACAGCCCTTGTTGACTGCGGAGCGAATGGAATCGCCTTTGTTGACCAAGACTTCGTGCGCAAGAACCAGCTACCACTATTTCCATTGCGCAAGCCACGTAGACTCGAAGTAGTGGACGGACGACAATCCGTGGCAGGACGAATTACACACCTCGTCAATGCTTTGCAAAACCTTGGGGCAAACCTCGAAGACCTACACTTCCACAGCCGGAAGCAGGCAAACGGACAAAGGCAACAACGCAACTCGAGCCCCGCCCGCCAACAGACCAAGTCTGAACGCAGTGTCGAACGTCCAGGCCCCGACCGAATGGACTAGGAGCCTACAAAGGTCGGAAAGCATGGCAGCCGTGGAACTCAGGAACGGAAGATCGGTGTCCACTGGGCCAAGGAAGAACGCAGATGTTTTCGCGGACACATAGCCGCGTATTGCACGCGCAGACCAAGAGAGCAGCCGGGCGAAAGGTCGGAGCGGCCGGTAGGGAAGGCGGAACACCCACAGCAGCGGACCAAGGCAGCAAAGGTCGAACCCCGGGACAGGGAGAGACGAGACCAAGACGACGATACGGACAGTCAATACGAGACTGCCTCAGACAATGGGTCGGAAAACAAGTAGCTCCTGGCAAAAATCGCCGCCAGGAGCACCAGCAGGCTCTGATAGAGTGGAGGCAGTTTGAGGACAAGATGGACAGCCCCCCGATGTATGCAAACATAGGGATCAACCGAGAATATTATTCCAAGGTCTTTATTGACTGCGGCTGTCTGTGCTACGGAACGGTCAACGAAACGTTCGTCCGCAAACTGCGCCTGCCGCGTATTCCGATCAGGCCGCGAACCCTGGACCAAATCAGCACGTCGCTATACGGTGCTATCCGGGGTGTTACGTACGCCGACATTGACATCGATGGGTACCGCAAGAATCGAGTCTTCTTCTACATCATTCCCGGGCAGGATGATGAAGTCGTTCTCGGACGGACTTGGATGAACCAGGAAGACGTGACGCTGTACCCCTCCAAGGGTTTACTGCACATCGGCTCGCAGGACCATTGGGTCAAAGAGAGAGATCCCAACCGCACCGAGCGCTACGAATTATCCGGACAGTCAGCGGCAACGTTTGCGGGGCTTGTCCGGCGAGCAAGGAAGGAGAATGAGAAGGAGGGGAAGCGGGATCAGCGCGGACTGCGCGTCTTCTCGGCCAGCATGGCAGACATAGAGAAAGCGCTTGCGCCGAAAAAGAGGACCGATGCCAGGGAGAGACCACCGACGCACTATCACGAGTACTTGGCGGTCTTCGACCGCGACGAGGCGGATCGCTTGCCTCCACACCGGCCAGGGTCCGACCATCGGATCGTCCTGGAGACAGACGCGAACGGGCGGGAAAAGGATGCACCATGGGGGCCGCTCTACGGCATGTCGAGGGAGGAGCTGATCGTCCTGCGCCGGACGCTTACCGAGCTGCTAGACAAGGGATTTATCCGCGCGAGCAGTTCGCCAGCGTCTGCACCCGTGCTCTTCGTCCGGAAGCCGGGGGGCGGGCTGCGCTTCTGCGTGGACTATCGCGGGCTCAACGCCATCACCAAGAAGGATCGTTATCCCCTGCCTCTGATTGAGGAGACACTCCGGTCGCTGTCGAAGGCGAAGTGGCTGACGAAACTGGACGTCATTGCCGCGTTCCACAAGGTGCGGGTTGTGGAGGGAGACGAATGGAAGACGGCTTTCCGCACCCGATACGGGCTCTACGAATGGCTGGTGACGCCGTTTGGACTGACGGGCGCGCCCGCCACCTTCCAGCGCTACATCAACCACACGCTGCGCGAGTTTCTCGACGAGTTCTGTTCAGCGTACATCGATGACATCCTCATCTACTCGAGCGGATCGCTGGCGGATCATCGGAAGAAGGTCAAGCAGGTGCTGGCAAGACTGCGTGACGCCGGCCTGCAGATTGACATTGATAAGTGCGAGTTCGAGGCGACGAGCGTGAAGTACTTGGGCTTCATCGTTGAAGCCGGAAAAGGCATCCGGGTAGACCCGGAGAAGGTGCGGGCCATTCAGGAATGGGAGGCACCACGGTCGGCGAGGGCAGTCCGGAGCTTTCTGGGGTTTGCGAATTACTACCGGCAATTCATCCCCAAATTCTCCAATATAGCGTCGCCCCTGACAGTGCTTACAAAAAAAGATGCCGCATTCGCGTGGTCGAAGGAATGCCAAGCCGCATTCAACGAGCTCAAAGTGCGCCTCATTAGCGCACCGGTACTGGCGCAATGGGACCCGGACAGAGAAACAATCGTCGAGACAGACTCGTCCGGGTATGTCACGGGCGGTGCCCTCTCTCAGAAGGGAGACGACGGCCTCATGCGACCGGTGGCCTTTTTCTCGAAGAAATGCACGCCGGCCGAGTGCAACTACCCGATCCACGACAAGGAGCTGCTGGCGATCATGCGATGCTTGGAGCACTGGGACGCCGAGCTGAGGAGCGTCGAGTCCTTCACAGTTTTGACGGACCACCTGAACCTGCGCTACTTCACCAAGAAGCAACCGTTGAGCGAACGCCAGGCGTGGTGGGCGGAAATGTTGTCGCGATACAACTTCACAATCGTGCATCGGCCGGGAAAGGATGCGGCGGTGCCAGATGCGCTGTCGCGACGAGAGCAGGACATGCCGCATAGCGCCGAAGATGAGCGTCTGCGAGGACGTCGCATACAACTACTTGAGCCGGCCAAGGGGGGTGGCCTAGTAACCAGAGTAAAGAGTGGCTACATCTCCAAAGGCGACACGGACCAGCCAGGAGATGCCACGGCGGAGCAGGACGAGTCGGTCGAGAACCCGTTCACGGAGCCGGAGATACAGGAACTATGGAAGGAAGGCCTGAAGCAACACAACCGGTATTGGCTTATCAGGAATGCAGTGCAGGAAGGCGAGAGACGGCTGCCGTCGCAATGGGGCCTGCCGGTCATGCTGTCGGAGTGCTCTATCGACGAGGGCCAGCGGCTCTGCTGGCGAGAACGGATCTGGGTGCCGAACCACGAGCCGCTGCGCACGCGGCTCATGCAGGACACGCACGACTCGGCGCTCGCTGGGCATCCGGGACGGGATATGCTCAAGTCCCTGCTGGCCAGGCGGTTCTACTGGCCGGGGCTCGACGCAGATGCGCGCCGGTTCGTAAGGAACTGCGACGCGTGCGGCAGGAGCAATGTCTGGAGGGAGAAGCGGCGCGGTCTTTTGAAGCCGCTGCCGGTGCCGGAGCGGATCTGGTCGGAGCTGTCGATTGACTTCGTGACGGAACTACCACCGACAAAATCGAACGGGTCCACGAACATGATGGTGCTCACGGACCGACTTTCTAAGAGCGTCGTTTTGGAGTCGCTGAAGGACATCACAGCGGAGACGACGGCGAGAGCGCTGATGCGGAACGTGCTGCAGCACCACGGAATCCCCGCGGCCATCGTGACGGACCGGGGGACGCAGTTCACCAGCAGGATGTGGAAGAGGCTGTGCGAACTGTTGCGCATCAAACAGAGGTTGTCGACGGCATGGCACCCGGAGACGGACGGAGCAACGGAGAGGGCTAACCAAGAGGTGGAGAGGTACATACGGATTTTCACAACGTACGCGCAGGATGACTGGGACGAGTTGCTGCCAGCGGCCGCAATGGCCCTCAACAATCGGACGGCAACATCGACAGGACTGAGCCCGTTCTTCTTCACACATGGCTACCACCTCGAGCCGGTGCAAGTCAAGGAGGCACTGCGACCGGACGGAAAGTCACCTGTGGCAAAGGCAGAAGGCATCGTAAGACGATTCCAGGAGGCAACGGAATGGGCACAGGCCGCCATGGCTTCGGCGCAGGAACGACAAGAGGATAATGCGAACACGCGGAGGCAACCATCGGACCAGTACAAGCCTGGAGACAAGGTATGGCTACGTCTCCGTAACATCCGATCGAAGCGGCCATCCAAGAAGCTCGACTGGCTCGCGGGTAAGTACACGGTTCTAGAGACGGTAGGATCGCATGCTTGTCGACTCGACACGCCGCCTGGGGTTCACAACGTCTTTCACGTATCGCTCCTGCGGCTCGCGGCTGACGACCCGTTGCCGTCGCAGACGTCGGACGACTATCGCCCGCCGGCGATCCTCACGGACGACGGCGAGTTGTGGGAGGTGGAAGAGATCTGCGGACACAAGAAGGTAGGACGAGAATGGAAGGTATTGGTCAAGTGGGTTGGCTGGGTAGGGCCAACATGGGAACCTGTGCGATTTCTGTCGGACACGACGGCATTGGCACAGTATGAGGCCATGCATGGGAAGATTGAATCGGCGGAGACCCCTCGAAAGGGGAGGAGGAGAAGGGGAGTATTGTAACGGGCTGGGCCCGTGTGGGTCTCGGCAGTCGCTCTCGACCTGGACCCACACGAGCTCCTGAGCTCCGCTCAGAAGCTCTCGCCCCTTTCCTGGATTTTCTCTTTTTCTTCCTTTCTTCTCCAGCTTTAGGATACTCGTTGCAGTCGCTCAGCTAGTTGTCAACACACTCAGTTGAGACCGTTACAGGTACTACCTCGCGCCCATCATCCGTGGTTAGATACGATGGCCCGGTATACTTATCCATCACCATCATAATGACAGACGGCGGGTCACGGTGCGTATCAGCGCCAGGCGCCCAACCGATGTCATATATTGTCCCTTGAGCCCCATTGACTAGGCCCGTTGGATGCCAGATGTTCTGTCGGCTTTGGAGATGGCCTGCCGCTGCGGAAACGCAGCCTGGGGCAGTGGGCCAGCCGTGGATGGTGACCTCGAGCGGCCCAGCGTGACGCCACGTGCATGTCTCCAATAGATTACCAGGCGCCTGATGTGCATCCCTGTCGGCGAGGCAGCGCAAGATCCTTCGACATCAACGACACGGCACTAAACCCCAAATGACAAGAATATTCATGTTCCTGCAAGAATCTCCTCCAAGGCTTGAGATTGCCGGGCAGATAGCTCGATTGGCTCGAGCTCGTCACGTCGTAAGCCGCGGTGGGCGCTCGACACTGCTTCACCATCCGCGGCTGGGTATGCAAGGGTTAGCCTGCTGAGCCTACCCCTCGTATAAGGGTTTTTCCGGTGATCTGCCGGATCTGGCGATCTGCCGGATTCACCGCTCCTTTGACCTTCGATATCAATCGGCATTAACTCAACAGCCATGACGCCGATTGACGAGGCTCTTGCCTTTCTGAAGTCGTCGGATGTGATTAATTATGCTGCCACTGCACGTCGTTTCAACTGCGACGAGACTACGCTGCGACGCCGACATCAAGGCAAACAGCGCTCAAGACGCGATGCCGACCGATTGTATAAATCACGTTTGTCAAAACAGCAAGAACGGGACCTTATTGCCTATATTCACAAGCTTTCCTCACGTGGCATTCCCCCTACCCTATCTATGATCAAGAACTTCGCTCAGGACATCGCGAAAACGGAGGTCGGAAAGGACTGGCCTTACCGTTTCGTTCAGCGCTATCGCGATGAGCTCGGTTGCACCTGGTTCGATGGGCTAGACATGTCACGCAAGAGAGCCGATAATGCATCCAGGTACAAGGCATACTTCGAGCTGGTAAGTTGATCTCCAAAGCCTGTATTTCGGTGCTGACGATGGAAGATCCGCACCAAAATCGAGAAATACAACATCCTACCCTGCAACACGTACAACGTCGATGAAAAGGGCTTTCTCTTGGGGGTGATCAATCGAACGAAGAGAGTATTTGCCCTTAGTGTCAAAAAGCAAGGCAAATTGCTCGGGGCAGCGCAGGACGGTAATCGATCGTGGATTACCTTCCTGGCATGCGTCTGCCAGGACTTGTCGGCACTGCCCCCATTCCTCATCTACCAAGGCAAGCCAGGACAGGTCCAGGATACTTGGCTCACGGAATTTGACCCAGAGCATCAATCTGCCTTCTTTACTCCCTCAGAGACGGGGTGGACAAGTCACCAACTTGGCAAAGAGTGGCTTACTAAGTTACTGGTGTTTTCGACCGTTTCACCAAAGCGAAAGCGCGAAACGGTCGCGATTATCGCCTTCTGATTACCGACGGACACTCCAGCCATGTTAATATGGACTTCCTGGAGTGGTGTGACCAGCACCGGATCATTGTTGCAGTATTTCCCCCTCATTCCACACATCGGCTGCAGCCACTCGACGTGTCGCTCTTCAGCCCTCTCTCAACCGCTTACTCCAACCAGCTTATCCAGTGGACGGCAAAGACGCAAGGCCTTGTTGGTCTATCGAAGCGCGAGTTCTGGACGTTGTTTTGGAACGCATTCGAGGCCTCGTTCACACCCGAGAATGTCGCGAGTGGGTGGAAAAGGACCGGACTGCTGCCTTTTGACCCGGAAGTCGTCTTATCGCAGATCATTGAGAAGGGAGAAGACGATTCGGACACGGGCGGCGACTCAGCAGAATCATTGGCCCTTCAGCAGCCTTCCGCTCGGGACCTGCGCCGACTTGTTGACAAAGTCGCCGACAAATCGGCGGCAGACGCTGACCGCAACAGCCGCAGGCTGAAGAGCACGCTCGAAAGCCTTCAATCCGAGGTCGAACTGCTTCGATATGAGAACCGAGGTCTACGCGAGACAATTATTCATGAGAGACAGCGCAGGCAGCGCGGTAAAGCTCTGAAAGATTATCTCTTTGACCGTACAGATCCTAATTCAGCACAGGTGTTTAGTCCGGCAAAAGTCGCACAAGCTCGCCTCAGGAAGGCGGCATTGGAGAGCCAAAAGAAAGAAGAGGCTTTGCAGAAGGAAACACAAAAGGTTCAACGGCAGCAGAAGGCGGCAGAGCGGAGAGCTCTTACTCTCGAGAGGAGAAGGCAACGAGAGGCGGAAATGGAGAGAAAGCGGCAGATGAAGGAAGCCAGACAGCAAGAGAAGGAGACTAATCGGAGGGTTCGACAAGAACTGAAGCGGCACTGTCAGGAAACAGCGCAGGAAATGCAAGATGAACGACAGGTGGCTTCGGAGACTCGCAAGAAAAGCCCGGGCGTTCAAGACGAAATAATCGTCGCTCCTCAGCCGACACCAGAGCCGCCTGTAGCGTCGCAAGCACCGGATCTCCTCCACGACAACACAAAAGAGAAGTCATCAACTGCTCCAATACGCGCATCTCGTACGAAAAGACCCTCTTTGGCTGTTGAGAGCGAGCGGGAGATGGTGGTCGCATTTCGGACCTCCGGGCGACCGTGCCGGAACAGCAAGCGGCCACGATGGCTTGACGACTGTGCCTTGAGGAACGAAGAGACGAAAGGTTCTCCCTTCCGACCCCTCCATAAACTCGGGCCACATAGCGGTCCGTGCCCTCCCAGCCACTCCGCGCCACTTCCTTCTCGCCCTGGATCCCTCAGCTTCGAAGCCTCCAGCCACAACCACTCGTACCGCCTCCCTCGACCACCCCACTGACCGCCGCCGCCGCTCCGGCCCCACCGCTTTCTCCCGACCCTCCGTTTGCTCCGCGCGCCCACTCTCACTCTCACTCTCGCCGCCGAGTATATACACCTCCTCTGCATGCAAAGGCTGTTCTTCTTCTAAGGCAGGTCGTGCTGGAGGCGTAATGGACGTCTACAATGGACGCCCTCTTGCGCAGGGAGGAGCCCGGGCGCTCGCTCCTGCTTGTCCCGCCGTGCGTGCGACGGCCGGGTCCAACTTCTGGGTTGCCTTGACCCACCTCTTCTACACCGCTTTGCCTGACGTTCCCCGAAGCATAGACGTTCGAGCGCACCGATGGATTCATAGACGTGGCGACCAGTTGTCATCAGCGCCCTCGCCCCTCGGGACGCCGTTAACAGATTCCTTCACTCTTTTGCTCCCTCCTAGCACCCGTCCGCGACCAATTCCGTCCACCACGTAGCCGCCATGCCCCGACCACAGGTGGCGCCAGTGTCACCCGAAGAGATTCGGCGCGCCTTGACGGATATAGAATCGCAAAGGGCCTACCAGCGCCGACCAGAGCTTGTCAGGGTCCCCCACGAAGAGATCCTCCGTGTCTTGCATGATATGGATCGCCAGCGCGCCGAAGACCGAGCCCGCCGCCGTGAGGCTCGGTACCAGAATAGCCAACCCGTGCACCCGCCAACCACTCCGCCACGAAAACGACCTAGGGAAGAAGAGGAAGCGCTTCCTACTCCACCACCCACGCTGCCAAAGCGATCCCCGAAAAGACCCCGGCCGATGCGAGAAACTGTGCAGCTCCAACAAGACTCTGTCGAGTCCGCCCTACATCAATACGAAACCTGTTTCCGTGCCAAGGAGCAGGCGTCAGCCATGAGGTCCTGGTGCAACGAGGTTCCGCTTGCCCTTCAGGTAGACGCCGCCAGATCGTTCTACCAAGCATTTACGGAGGAAAGGACGTTGCCGATTTGCCACTGTGCCTTCTGCTACAGAAAGGCAGCGCCCTCAGAACTCACCACGTTTAATTGGAGGACCCGTTTGTCACCCTCCCTCTTGCAAGCCACCAAGTCTGCCCAGGACTGTGTCGACTGCTTTTCATCCCACGAGGGCTCCGGAGTTCAAGTGTGCCGCGAGTGTCGTGTCAGCTTGGACGCTGGACGGCTGCCCAGGGCCTGCTCGGTCAATAACATGGCCATTGGGTGTGAGCATCGATATCCCGAAGAGCTTGATGGCCTCTCTCCCGTTGAGGAGAGGCTCATTGCCCTTCAGGTCCCTTTCGGCTACATCACAAAGTTCACAGTTGACAACAAGACCCGATCGGACCTCAGTTACCGGACGCATGTGAGAGGCCATATTGTCGTCTTTCCCAACAAGGTGGAGGATCTCGTTGCTACCGTTCTCCCACATCCTCTGCTGCAGTCCGTCGAGGACATCCACATCTCCTGGAGCGGCTCAAGTAAACCTGGCTCTGCAGACGTTAGACATCTACTCCAAGTGCGCAAATCCCGAGTGAGGGCCGCCCTGTCATGGCTGCAAAAGAACAATCCATTATACGAGCACGTCGAAATTAACCAGGCGGAGATAGACGGCTGGCACTACGCCGACGGCTCTGACGTCCCAACCCTGATCATGGATCGCATGCAGAGGGAGGAGCCGTCGACCTTTGAGAAGACACAGACAGATCACATCGTCCCTGATACCGACCGGGGTTTGGCGGAAAATAGGCTCACCAGCATCGATGAACTTCTTGGCTCCATGAACGCTCCGCCCGCAGATGAATGCTCCCATGTCGACAGTGCAGTCAATGCTCCACCGACGGAGCAGCGTCAGCCCTCGCCCCTCGTAGCCGAGACTCATGTTCCCGGGCCAACTACTACCGACGGCGACGTTAATACCGTCTGTGAAACGTCTACGTCCGGGATGTTTCCCCTTGACGGACCAGCCGCATTCGCGGAGGCAGATAAGCTATCGTTTCTTTCCAACGTTGTGAACTCTAGTCAGGATCTCGCGCCTGATCCTGAACCGTGCGCAATACAGATCCAGACGGCTGGAGACCAGCCATACATCCGGGTAGAGCGCGGTGCGGACTTCGCCGACAATCTGCACGAGGACTTTTTCCCTCGGACTTTTCCTAAGCTATTTCCCTGGGGCAAGGGTGGCCCGAAGGCTTTGCGGGAGTCGAACCTCAGTCCACGGCTGAAGCCTGTCGGTCGCCAGTCAAGTCACTCGCTCGCCTACTGGACCAGATACGTGCTACAACGACACGGCGGCCGCTTTGCCACACATCCCGTCTTTTGTTTCTTGGTGTTCAACATCCTCCTCCGCTCCTCCAACCGCCGTATCAGCATGGTCCGAGTGGCCAAAGATTCTTTCCCAAAGCTTGAGCAGGTCCACCTCACCCTGACCGCGGACCAGCTGAAGAGGGCTGAGGCAGAGATACGAGAGACGGGGACCACGAGTGACCGCGACGTATCGTTTTTGCTTCGCGAGCTGTCAATCTTTGGCCATGCACAGCCACTGTCGAACGAAACTAGATTGCTCATGCGAAGGAAGATCCAAGCTCTTAGCATCTGGACTGGTATGCCTGCGATTTGGATTACCATCAACCCCAACGACGTCAACAACCCAATAAAGATGATGCTCTCTGTCCACAGGCTCCACGACTGCGACGCCGCCAAGAGCCTCTTGGCGGATCTTCGTGGACGGTACGACGAGATCGCGCTTAGCATCATGGACCCAGTCAGCTCTGCCATCTTCTTCCACCGAGAAATATCCCTGTTCTTCGACAAGTATGTGAAGGCAGGGAAAGAATCCGTCTTTGGAAAGATTAGCCATTACTACGCTACGGTGGAGACGAACGAGCGGGGCAGTCTACACTTGCATGGACTACTCTGGCTGGACGGCAACGTGCAGTTGCCATCCCTGATAGACGACATGGCTAACCCGGACGAAGGAGCATACCGTGCCCAGGTGGTCCGCTACGTAGATTCCGTCTTCCACGAGTGCTTAGACGAGGATGCCGGGAAAGCGGTGCGAAAGGAGAGGAAACCGATCCAGCCCATTGCAGAGATGATGGCCAGTTCCCAAACTCTTACCGCGGCCTTCGACGACGAGTCCAACTTCATCGCACACTGCTGCCAAGTTCACTCTCACACCTTCACATGTCTCAAATACTCTCTGAAGGGACTCGTCGAAGAAGGCACA
Organism: Purpureocillium lavendulum; assembly: GCA_029168975.1. NCBI lineage: Eukaryota > Fungi > Ascomycota > Sordariomycetes > Hypocreales > Ophiocordycipitaceae > Purpureocillium > Purpureocillium lavendulum. The sequence goes on along the minus strand of JAQHRD010000011.1, from coordinate 454,318 downwards.
GACAAGCACAGACGAACGGCTTGCCGGTTCAAGGCGCCTTGGAAGCTCGTGGAGGAGACGGGGTTCACAGACGACGGCCTGCTCAGAATCAGGCGTAACCATCCGCTCGTCAATCGCTATAACAAGTCATTGGCGATTGGCCTTCGCCATAACCACGACGTCTCGATGATCTTGACAAGAACCAAGGGTCTAGCCATGGTGTACTACATCACCAACTACGCGACTAAATTAGACACGCCGATGTGGAAGCGCCTTGCTCTCGCCGCCGATGTCGCCCGTCAGCTTCGCGAATCCGGCAGCGCGAGGTGCCGCGCAACCGAATCCTCGCAGCGCAATCACAGGCACGAGGCCGTCATGAATGAGAGCCGCCAATTCCTAATGAGGACTGCGAATCGCATCTTCTCCGAGCGACAGCTCTCGGCTGTGGAGGTCTGCTACCACCTCCTTGGCTATTGCACTGACTTTACCAACGTGCCGCATTGGTCCTTCCTAAACTTGACGGCGCTATACTGGGCAATTTTTCGGCAGTGGCCACATCTTCGCCATCAGGCCAGCGAGCTGATGGATGGTCAAGAACCCTCCGAGACAGTTCCTGTGCGGGAAGGTGGGCGGACGCTTTTAAACTTAGACGCTTACGCCTACCGAGGCCGTGTCTTACGGGACTTGTGCCTGTACGACTATATGTCTATGATCCATCTGGTGCGTCGGAAAGATCGAGCAGAAGATGAATCGCACATTGCTCTTGACGAGTCTGCTGCCGAATATGAGGGATGGATCCAAAGGCTTCGACGACCCGAGGAGTATGCCGTACCAATCTTCCAGGGATTCATCAGCGACGACCATGAGGACGAGCACCCAGTGTATATTAAGCGGTAATAGCTCTCGTGCCCCCGTGCCCCTGCAGCCTGATTCTGACCGTCTCCCTAGAAACTCTGTGCTACATCTGGCCCTCTTCGTCCCTTGGGAAGACTTCCTTTCCAGGACACAGGGCGCTATCACCGACATATGGTCAAGTTGCGAAGCTCGCCTTTCTCCCCGGCTCCGCTTTCACGTCTCGAATATCGGTCTCCTGAGGAAGTCGGCTGAGGATGCGCGGAGAGACGCGAGACTCTGGGCCAGTCGATCGGAAGGTGACGACACAGTTGACGTTGAGTATGCACTTGGCGGCGATGACTATGGAGAGGAACCTGCAACAACGGCGCACCAACATCAAAATTACACAGCTCTACTCCAGGTTCTGCAGAGTGCTGTGCGAGACTCTGATGTTACGAGAGGCTCACCAGTTCTAGGAGGTCTTATCGACGACCTGTGCGCGGTGAACCCGGTTGAAGAAAGGAACCCTTTGGTCCAATACCAACAAGACTGCTACGGGAAGACACCCCTTAACCGAGACGGCATTCAGGCAGCAGCCAAGGCTCAAAATCTACTGCATCTTCGGATGCTAGATGAGATTGAGACTGGTTCCCAGGCTGCCGCACTTTCCACGGATGGTGCGGACGTGGGCGGTGTCCCGGCTAGTCACTGCGACTCTGACTCTGCCACCATGCACCCACGTGCCAACCTAATAATAGAGCAACATGGCCCTCGAATACTCGTCGACGTCAATCCAACGACTACATTCGTGGAAATGGGACACGTTGTCGCAACCAGTTTTACATTGAACTACTTGCAGAGCATGGCCCTGCACCTTGTCTGCCGGTTTCTGGATAAGATTACCGTCGACCCCGGTTCAGCAGGTCAACATCTTCAATATATTGGCGGGCCAGGTGGCACAGGCAAATCGAGGATTATCGATGCCTTGAAAGCCATGTTCGAGGCAAGGAATAAGCCACATCTTCTCCAGATAACCGGCACTTCCGGGAGTTCCGCTGCCCATATCGGCGGCACGACAATCCATTCAGCCTGTGGGTTGGATGCCCATCGTGCCCCAAACAAACCACCGCCACCGTTCTCGGAAGCGAGGAAGTGGGTATGGAGCCAGAAGCTGGTTCTCGTAATTGACGAGGTCAGCATGCTCGGAGGCGCCACTCTGCACGACGTCAGCCGTCACCTACAGGCTCTCCGTGACTGTCCGGACGAGCCGTTTGGCGGTATACCTGTAGTTCTGCTCATGGGGGACTTCCATCAGTTCGCCCCAGTGCTTGAAACAAGCCTCCTGATCAGCAGATTCCCCGACCGGCCTGAGGCCCCCATGCGACAAGCGACCATCTCTCACCATAGCGGCTGTAGATTGTGGCACATGTTCAAAACCGTTGTGCTCCTCGAAGAGCAAGTCCGAGCACGAAATGATCCCCAGTTCGGTGCGCTCCTGGATTGGGTTCGCAACGGGCTCCAGTCATAGCAAGACCTCGACTTGCTGAACGCCAACATAGTAGGCCGCCCCGAAATCGCATTTCACAATGGTTTGCGTGCTATAACGCCGCTGAACCGCAACCGATGGGCCCTCAATATGGAAGCTGTTGTGGACTGGGCGCGCTTTCACAAGCGACATATCGCAATCTTCGTCTCCACGCACACATGGCGCAACGGCACTGTTTCTCAAAATACGATAGCTCAAACCATCGGCCAAGGTGACGACTCCGCCTGTAAAGTCCCCGGCATTTTCTTCTACGCCCAGGGTATGCCTGTGGTTGTGAACAAAAACATTTACACCGGTTTGAAAGTTGTCAATGGAGCAGAATTTACTGCCGTCGACATTGTACCCGACCCCAATCACCCAGGATACTACTTGGCGGATGGCGTAACCATCCACTTCGGACCACCGTTAGGCATCCTTCTGCAATCCAAGGAGACAGAGGCCTTGGCCATACCATCCCTCCCCGCCGGGACGGTATTGATCCGCCCTATGTCGCATACGCTCGACCCGTCCAACCCGCACTTCAGATTCTTGCCAACAAGATGCACGCGACGAGGACTACCAGTCGCACCGGCGTTCGTCCTCACCGACTACAAAGCCCAGGGTAAAACTTTCGTCGAAGTCCTCTTGGAGCTACGTGGGAATCGCATGACCAATGGTGAACCCTCCAAGTGCGATTTCACAAGTCTCTATGTGCAGCTGTCCAGGTGTACTACGCTTCAGGGTATCAAGCTTCTTAGTCCCGTGAGACCCCAGGATTTCATCGGCAACTCTCTGGACCAGCCCATGGTTGATGGCATGCGGAGACTCAAAAAGTTGGCCGCAGAAACGAGACAGGCATATGAGGGTCGGGGTCGCGAAGAGCAGTGATAAAGTGGACATCCACAGTAGCTTCCTGTGCGTTGTAGACGGGTTACACTTCATAAGGTGAGCGGACGGCATGCCAATCGTCCGGATCCCGTTCCCCTCCATCCCCAGGGCGTAAGTGCTTCTGTTCCTCGCAATAATCCCTCCACCATTTTTCGAAACCCTGGCGGCTGTAAAGCCATCTCGGCGGCCCTTCCCCGTCCCCAAACAGGTCCAGGATGTGGTCGCAGAACATCCATATGCCTTCAAGATGCTGCGGCAAAAGTGGCCTCCTGTCTTTGCGCGCGACCACAACAGTCCCAACGTGCGACTGCCACTCTGGCGGCGCGTACCCAGAATCGGCGTCGACGTTGAGGTACGTAGCGATCTGATTGTCGAGGTCTGCGCGATTAACGGACTCGGTCCCGACCCGATGCAGAACGAGCGGGAGCCCGATCAGCCCCGGGATGGGAGGCACCTGCCCCGAGAAAATTGGATGATCTCCAGATATTGTTGTAGCAGACCAAAGTGGGAACCTGCGCTTTTCAACCTCGCAGCGGACAATGACAGCATCAACATGTCCCGCATTTGTCGGGGTCCCAGCTGCGGCCGACGTATCCAGGTGTGGTGAGGCACTCACTGCCGGCGGGCCCGATTTTGCCGCCGACGCCCGCTGTGACGCCGCCTCCGGCTCCGAATCCGTGTCTATGTTGTCCCATTTCGAGTAATCGATAGGAGCCATTGGAATCTGACCGATTGCGCCAGTAATTACCGAATTTTCGCTTCATTGAGTTGGTCCACAGACAAACTCAAGTTCACCTTGCCACTCACATGATGACGAGGGGAACGCGCCTGATGCCCACTGCCATGCGCCCTGTCTTAGCGCCTGATGCCCACTACCATGCGTCCGTCCCTGCCCAACTCCAGTTCGTTCCTCAAGGCATTGGAGGTCCCCACAGGGGACCGATCACCTGTCTGGCATACTCTCAGGAATGCAACGAGGTGTAAATCCGGCGGGTCGCCAGATCCGGCGGATCACCCGAAAAACCCTTATCCCACAGGCCCGGGCCGCCTTGCCTTGCCGATCGTTTGAGCCACCTCAAGCAACCTGGAGACAAGTTTCTCGACGAAGCGATTGTGTCGATGGGATGTCGCGATGCATGACTGTTAGAGTCTCGTGGCTTTAAGCCGCAAGCGGCTTGCGCGATCGTCCGCTGTGACTCCTGCAACGCCTTTCGCGTGGGCGGGATAACTAACGTACAATCGATCCCAGAATCTCGCTGGGGTGAATGCCGGGTGGTCGAGTTTGCGCTTCTTGTGCGAATGGCCGTCCCGTTCGTAACGTTATTCCGTTTCCTGCGAAGCCGAAGACGCAGGGCGCTTACGCAAGTCACGTGGGTCGACCTGTTTGCGAAACACTAGAAAGTGCACTCAGTCGACAAAACAGGAAAAGGCAAGGTTGCCTTGCACATGGGTACGAGGAAGGCGATTGGCCGGTTGTCCCGTCCTGTTTGTTGTGACCGCCGAGCAACGTGTGTGACTGGCTACAGGGTGCACGCTGTAGGGTGCGCCATAGCGTGTGACGACTTCATCACGCCGCATCTAGCCGCCCGGGCTGCGCCTTAATCGTTGCTCTGCTACCGTAGTCTCTGTCTGAATTGGGTGTAACGACCCGTGCGAGAATCGAACGTTGAAGAATGCAAAGATTCGAGGGGTTGGGTCGCCGCGAGGCTCTGTCAGTCAGCTGCATTGTGGTCCCGTCAACGACACTGGTGTCAAAATGTGAGATTTATTAGTTGTATTGGCCTTAACCACTGCTCAAGTCAAGAGGACGAAGGTCCGAGTAACATCTTACACGAAAGGACATCTACAATGCCAGGGCTCGTATCAATCGGGACAAACTGAACGGCCACTCCCCTACGGCAGCACTAATCAAGCTCTTTGACGAAAAGGAGATTCCGTACTTTGTCAAGTGGGCTGATGACGAGCCTAACCGCCTTGTTGGCCTTGTCTGGACCTTTCCTTACTGTCTCCAGATGTGGAAGCGGTTTCCCGAGGTGATCAGTTTCGATAACACGTACAACACCAATCGCTTCAAGTTACCATTGCTCCAGGCAACAGGACAGACTTGCGTAGGTTCGGTCTACAGTGCTGCATTCGGTCTTATAGACAATGAGAGACGTGAAGGGTTCCAGTTCCTTTCCGAGAGCATTCGACAGCTCTTAGAACAGCACTCTATTCGGCAACGGGATGTCATTATTACCGACTTCGACGAACAGATGAAAGCTGCCCTAGATGATCAGTTTCCCGCGGTTCAGAGCAGCTCTGCATTCACCACATCAACTCCAACGTGCTGCTCAGATCGACATGACGGGCCGTTGGCGATTTTGTCGCCGGCTTCTGAAATGCGCGTACGCGCGCAAATGAAGTCTGTCGACCAGTCAATGTTGCCCTTTCTCAGCCTTACATCGCAACAGACGTCGCCCGAAGTTGGGAGACGCATTGTGTGCCAAACATTCGATTGTAGGCTTGTGTTGTCCCCCCTGATGCTGGTGCCTCCACGAGTGACAGGTCGGAGTGCCTGGGCCAAGGAGCCTGCAGCCACAGTGAGTCCGATTCGTGTAGCCGACGCATGCTACGTCGTGGCATCACTCGAAGTCCATCGGAGCCAACTGAGCGAGCATGCTCATGCCTGTTTTCGCGGAGACCGCGATCGCGATTTCGTTCGCTTTGCAGGAGGCTCAAAGTCCAAAGGCTGAAAATCCCGTGATAGTGGGTCATCCGAACTGTCGGACTCGTAGGTGGTTTGCGCGTTCGAATCTGTATGAAGCACCGTTGTCTGGCTGGTTACGATCGTGTCGGCGGCCGATGCCTCGCTTGTGAAGCTCGATCCCAAACCTGCCGCGTTTTGCGACGGTGAGAAGCCGGTGTTTCGGGGCAATCTTCCGTTGGCTTCCTCAATGGCATTGTCTCGCTGTTCCTTTGCCCAGTCCCGGAGATTGCGGTACGCGGTAGCACCTTGCCGGAAGGCATCGGCATCACCGGTGAGGACCCGCGCTTTGATCTGCGTCATGACGAAACCGGCCCGATTGTTTGGTGCAGATGGTGGGATAGGATGAGACGTGTACATCTTCAAAGTTCCGCCATGGTAAATAGATGTGATAGCATAGGCCCGGTTGTCGAGCGTTGCTACCTGGCCGTACGTTTGGACGCTGTGTATGGCTCTCGCGCCGAGTGCTCCGTCATAACACGCCTGTCGGGATGCGACTGACAACGATCCATCGGGACCCTTCACCGCCAGGGAGAAGTTGGGAATTATGGGGAGATCCTGCTGTGTAGATGGCATTATCATCTTGTTCAGTTCACTGCGAACAGCTCTGTTGAGCTGCTCGGGACGCGCGCCGTAATAGAGGTCGGGGTTGCCCGGCACAAGCGTACCATCCGTCAAATGGTCAAGATTGGTGAATGGGATCTGGCCAGCAACACACTTTCTGTCGCCTGCATTCCCCTCTATGACTGGAATAACCGTTGTCGTGACATCTCTCTCTTTGGAAGCATGAGTGTCTGCACGCTTGAACCTGCGGAAATCCTCGTCCGTAAAACGAGACGGGGAGAGCGATTTCCTTGGCTCTGCCATTATTCGGCATATCTCACTCAAGTTTTCGGGCTCTGGTGGTAATCTACCATCTGGGTATTCGTACCCGTCTGGGAAGACATCGTGATCGATAAGATGCTGTTGAAAGGCCCGGTCGTATGGACTAGTGCTTTTCGTACTCGTCGTATTCGGGGTAACAGTGCTTTTCGACGGGGAATTCGAGCTTCTCTTTGTTGGAGACTGTGATCCTCTCTTTCGGCGCCGCGAACTCGACTGGCTTGAGCTCATCTCGCCCTGGACTTCTACAGGTATCCGGCACTACTCAATCATTAATAGAGGATAAACAGGCACGAGATTCTTGCGCTTACCCCTCGTATATCCCACAAGTCGGGGCCCCCTTGTCTGGCAGAACGTTGGAGCTGCCTCAAGCAAGCTGGAGACAATTGCTCGACGAAGCGACTGGCGTGGATTGTTCGTTGCGACGCACGGCCGCAACAGTTTCGGGTCTTCTGGCCGCTAGTGAATTGCGCGTCCCTCCGCTGTGACTCTCGCAGCGCCCTTCGTGTGAGCGGGATAACTGACAATCGATCCCAGAATCTGGGTGGAGGGAATGCCGGGTGGTCGAGCTTGCGCTTCTTGTGCGAACGGCCGTCTCGTTCGTGTTCCGATTGACGCAAAGGTGAAGGCGCGTGGCGTTTCCACAGATCAGACGTGCGTCGACCTGTTAGCGAACCTTCGGCAAGAACCATGTTTGGCGGCTTGATAGATGGTCATGGTGAAGCGACGCTTTTTATCAGAGCCGAGAGTTGACGGAGGCGGGTTGGGTCAGAAGGCACAAAGTGTCAAGAGGATGACATGTCATCGTGAGAAAGCCCCACTTTTTTGAGTCCAAAGCTCTTCACGACCAACCAAAACTAGGCGCCTGCGAAACATGACTGTCGCACAGAGAGCCAGCACTGACGCCGGATGCTGTAAAAGGCATGTTGAGACCGAGCACTTGCATGTGTGGTGTTTTGGACCCTGGCGTCGGTCAAAGCTCAAACATAGGCTGTGTCACGGGTCGCCAATAGCCGCGTTTACAAGGACTCTGCACCACAAAGCAGGATCTCCTTTGTGTATAAAAGAGCTGCGCGCATTGCCATGCATTTGGCTAGTTCTTCAAGATAATTCTCATCAATTGACTGATACCAAAGATGGACCCAGTGGACCCAATTGTCTGACAGTTATGAGCCCGGTAGCGACTTCAGCGCTCCAAACAACTGACTCCGACCGCCGTACATGTACCTCAGCCGACACGGCGCAGACCCGACCAAGGCAGCTACACGGCCACAGCAAACTGGCCGAATTGACTTGCCCAATACCACTGGGTCCAATCTGATGTATGCACCAAGGCTAAGATGACCATCGACGAGGTCAGACTCGCCAAGTCTTCCGACTGGAATGATTGGTACGAGGACTTTGTCGCAAGAGCAGAGACATCCAAGATCCTTAAGTACGTCGACATGGACAAGGATGGACCAGAACTGGACGAGCCAATGCCGCCATCGACGTCCAGTGAGATGCTGCACAAGCTGAACAAGGAGGCCTTTGAGGCGTGGGAGCAAGGCAGACAGGAGAATGCTGAAGCAGTGGGACCTAAGCCCGACACAATCAGCGACCTGTCTGAAAAGCAATGGACTCATCTCACACGCCTCCAGGCGGAATACAAGGTCCAGATGGTTACGTACGCCACCCACCAGAAGGCATACGCCGACCTCGCCGCCTGGGTCCGCTCGACCGTCGATAGGTCCTACCTTAACAATGCGTCCTCAAAGTCCAATCTCCGCGTCATTGTCCGCGAGCTAAAGTCAAGCCTTGCACCAACCGCCAACGAAATGAGGGAAGAGGCGCGACGGAATTACCGAAACATCTTGACTCAAACAAAGCGAGTGAAGGTGGAAGACTGGCTGGTAGCTTGGTACAAAGCTAAACTCGAAGGCGAACGACATAAGATTCCAGAGCTTGAAGGTGATTCCACAATCAACGATTTCCTCACCGCAGTCGCCGCATTTGACTCGGCCTGGTCAAAGCAATATCGCAGCCTAGTCGCAAGCAACAGGAAGACACAGAACAAGGACGGTTACACACTCCGACAGCTAGCCGAGCTCTTCGGCGAAGAAGTCCGCAGCACAAGGGCAGCTAGCAAGCAACCGGACGGTGTCTTCGCAGCCACTGATAACGGTGCTCTGACCAGCCCTTGCCCATGTGGTCTACCCGCGCGTATGCACCGCTACAAGCCAACAGACTGTGCTGCTGTGCACATCGCGATCAACGGGTCATACAAGGACAAGTACCGCGTCAAGCCGGGGCGCCTCAAGCATTGCAAAGAATCCCTGAAGCAAGCCAAGTGGAAGAACCTAATCGACACGGTAAAGGAATCTGCGAATTGTGAGAAAGCCAGCCAGCCAGCCGATAAGGAAGATTTGCGCAAGTATGGCAACTTTGTTGGGTTGACGCTTGGTGCCGAGACCCTTTCCGACGGAACTACCGACTCCGTTTTCGCCGCATTGAACCAGCAACATCCTCTCTACAACTCAACCATCCTTGATGGTGGTGCAACGACACATGTCGTCAATTGCGAGGACCTGCTGGGTGATATCCGTGAAGCACCGGAGGCGGACTACGTTATGATAGGCGACAGTTCGCTGAAAGTTCATTCACGAGGCACACGGACAATGCGGAAAGTGCTTGATGGAGCAGACGGAAAGAACACTCGCGATCTTGTTCTCGTCAATGTGGCTTACGTTCCGAGATTCCACACGAACATTATCAGCGCAAAGAGACTCAAGAGAAAGGGACTTTGGTATTGTGGATTTGACAATACGCTTCGGATGGGAACATTCGAGGACAATGACGTCCTCTGCCGACTCACCGAGATGTACGATCTCGATATAGTCGAATACAAGCCTGTTTCCCGTTCCTGCCTCCAGCGTCCACAATCGCCGATCTCAGTATTCAACGCCTTTCAAGACGTGTTCTCGTCCTTCCAAACACAAACACCACGGCGAAGAATGGCAACATCAAGGCAGTCGACCCCACCACGATCGGACTCATCTGAAATATGGCACCTTCGAGCCTGCCATGTAGGGCCAGATGTGCTAGAACGATTAGTTCTACAGACCAAAGGAGTCCGAATCAAGGGTCCGACAACAATTCAATGCAAAGCCTGCAGTCAAGGCAAAGCTCATGAGATTATCTCCCGCAGGGAATCGGCGAACAGAGCAAGACAACCGTTTTATCGTGTCTTCGCTGACCTATTCGAGTTCCCTGCGGCATACAATGGACACCGCTACATTTTGCTCATCACGGATGAGTTCAGCGGTATGATGTTTTCCTGGTCCTTGTCCTCAAAGACGGAAACCGGAGGGATCATCATGGAATTTGAAGCCCGCATCAAGCGACATACTGGTGCATCGATCTGCAAGATCAGAATCGACAATGAACGATCAGTCATTAACCTACCTCTCCAAACCATCTCCGAGTTCCAAAGGTGGGCAAAGGAAGAGGGGATCGACATCGAACTTCCGCCATCCAACACCAAAGAACCCACGGGTGGTGCCGAGAGGCCGGGGGGAGTCAATCAACAGCGAATGCGGTGCGTGATTGGACAGCTGCCGCAAGAGCTGTGGCCAGAATATTACCGTGCAGTCGTCTGGATACACAATATTCTTCCGAGACGAAGGAACGGCTGGATGACCCCACGGGAGGCGATAGATCGATGGTTTCATCAGCATTTCCGTTGGTACAGACCGCCAAACGTCGACTTTGATTCAACAAAGGATCACCGACCGGACTGGTCCGGGATCTATGCATTCGGATGCAGGGCATATCCCCTAAATCCCCGCTACAAGGCAGGACAAGACATCAAGCTATTCAAGCTTAGCCCAAGAGCGCATGTAGGATACTTGGTTGGCTATCAAGCCAGCAATCTCTATCGCATATGGGTCCCTAAGCTCAATCGGGTTCTTCTGTCTAGAGACGTACGATTCAACGAGGAGGAATTTTTTGACCCGACAAAGGAAGACGAACTCGAGACCACGCCTGTTATCGAATACAGACCAACATCAAAATCTCTTCAACCACTTCCGCAACAAGACTGTGACTCGATCTTGACCGAATTCCTCTACGAATTTGACGAAAACGTACTAGGCATTAGCCCGGAAGGTTCGAACTCGGGGGTGGGAAGGACTGAAGGCGCTGCAGACGCTGAACGGACCGAACCAGGAGGAGCTACGCAGCCTCCAGCCCAGATCAGATTTCTCACACCGAACCGACCACCGATTCTTCCAACGCCGGACCCGACGCCACAGCAACAGAAAGCGAGGGACGCCTCGTCAGCTGAGCGTTCGGAGACAGCCGGCTCAGACACATTGAAACCGAACCCTAGGCAACCCAGTGAGGGGCGCACAGCTGGACCTGGGACGACCGGTAGTACGGAGACTCCAGAGCTGCAGCAGGCAGAGAGCTCACCTGCTCAGCGATCAGAGACCGGTTCAGAAATTGACTATGAAGGCAAACACGAAGCTGAAACCCCTATATTGATGCCATCCACTCAGCCTGATCAACCTGACGAAGAGCAGACATCAGCACAAGGACAAAGATCGCACGCTCCATCACCAGACGACATGAGTCGAGAGAGCGAGCAAGAGGCCAGTGAAGAATCAAGCAAAAGCCAAAGTCGCAATGAATCGCACAATTTGAGTCCCAAAGAGGTTATCAAGGACTCAATCGAAGTGAGATGGCCGCCACCAAGCCGGAAAAGCGCAAAACCGGACAAGCAGCCACGAGATAACCAACAAGCAGATCAACCTGGACCGAGCAACGATTCTAGACGTCATCGTCGCCGGAAGCCAGAAGAACTGTACGGCACCGAACCGACTCGAAAGAGTGCAAGGACGCCAAAGCCGAAGCAGAGGTTCGACGACACAATTAACACGGTCTTAACTACCCTGCTACCGGTTGAGCAACACCCTGAGGGAAACCTCGTGACATTCCACAGCATCTTCCTGATCGCCGTCTCGAAAGCAGCGAGAGATCATCGACCGCACCGAGATGATCTAGTTCGGCTCCCCAAGCGGTACCAAGACCTGGAAAACCACCGGATGGGACCAGAGTTCAAAGATGCCATAAGAAAGGAGTTGCACGATCTCCTCCAACGAGGCACCTGGAGACTGATTGAGCGCGACAAAGCTCGTGGAGTACCTTTACCACTGAAGTGGGTATTCACATACAAGTTTGATCAAGATGGTTACCTCCAGAGATGCAAAGCTCGCGTGTGTGTGCGCGGGGATCTCCAAGACGACGACGGGGGCCTTGAAACGTATGCCGCCACACTCGCAGCAAAGACCTTCCGGATCATCATGGCAACGGCAGCACGATTCGACCTTGACATTCGACAATTCGATGTCGGAAACGCATTCCTATACAGCGACCTCAGAAAAGACCAACCCGTCTACGTACAATTACCTCAGGGGTATGTAGATCTTGGCTTCCTGAAACCAGGGGAGACGTCAACCATGATCGCCGAGCTCGAGAAGGCACTGTACGGTCTTCGAGAGTCTCCACTACTCTGGTACAACGAGCTCTCCCAAGCACTCGAGGAAGCGGGGATTGACCGTACGCATGAGGAGCCGTGTGTTTTTACGAATGGCAAGATCCTTGTTCTCGTCTATGTTGATGACATTCTGATCCTCGGCCCACAACAAGAGAAGAAGGCAATGGACGACCTCGTCCGACATCTGCAGTCCAAATATGATCTGCGTGAAGAATCCTTCCAGTGGTACCTTGGCATTAGAGTCATCAGGGATCGGCCAAGCCGGAAGATCTACCTCTGTCAAGACGCATATATCGAGAAAATCGCCCGCAAGTATAAACTGTGCGATTCAAAGCTCCGAGTGCCATCTATACCGATCACCACCATTCCCCTCACCAAGTACGATGGACAAGCCTCCAAGAACGAAATTAAAGCGTACCAAGAACGAGTTGGATCATTGATGTATGTCGCGGTCATGACCAGACCCGACGTCGCGCGAGCAGCAGCCCAACTCGCAAGATTCTTAACAAATCCGTCACCCGAACACCTTGCAGCGGCCGACCAGTGCATCCGTTACCTCTACACGACGCGATATCTAGCCATCGTCTATGATGGGTCGCACACCGGCGAGGCACTTGTGATCGCAAGTGATGCATCTTTCGCCGACGACATCGAGACCCGGCGGTCGTCACAGGGATACGTGATGATGTTGTTCAACGGACCCGTCGTATGGAAGGCTGGTTTGCAGGACACAATTACGACTTCGACAACCGAAGCAGAGATCTTGAGCCTTGAAAGAACCGCCAAGGAGAGCTACGCACTAGACCGACTGCTCAGAGATGTCTCCGTAGACCTTGGTCCCCTGAAGATATATTGCGACAATCTGCAGTCAATCCGACTTGTGATCGAAGAAAACCAGAGAATCACAACCAAGTTGCGGCACGTCGACGTTCAGAACATGTGGCTGAAACAAGAATTCAAGAAGGGTAGGTTCCTGGTGGAGTATTTGAAGACTGATCAAATGCCAGCCGACGGCTTGACGAAAGCGCTACCGAGATCGAAATTCGAACGCTTCCGATCCATGTTGAATCTGGTCGATATCAAGAGGCAGATAGATTTGGAAGGAAGGCCAACCTAATAGGATGAGAGTGACGCTGTCGCTGGCTATGACGCTTCAAGCAGCGTTGACTTGATCACTCAACGCTGGGGGGTGTGTCGCACAGAGAGCCAGCACTGCACCGTATCTCATACATGCTCAGACGCCGGATGCTGTAAAAGGCATGTTGAGACCGAGCACTTGCATGTGTGGTGTTTTGGACCCTGGCGTCGGTCAAAGCTCAAACATAGGCTGTGTCACGGGTCGCCAATAGCCGCGTTTACAAGGACTCTGCACCACAAAGCAGGATCTCCTTTGTGTATAAAAGAGCTGCGCGCATTGCCATGCATTTGGCTAGTTCTTCAAGATAATTCTCATCAATTGACTGATACCAAAGATGGACCCAGTGGACCCAATTGTCTGACAATGACGCACAGGCCACTGCGGCACCGACCAGCTGGGGGGCCGTGACGCCGTGACTATCTTCACGCACCTCATCATGGCCCAACCCAATATGAGGGCTGTCAAGGGCGCTTCATGAAACAACAATTCGGCCACTAATGCTGTTGGGTGGCCGGAACCTTGGCTGCGATCAAGCGATAGACCATGGCTACCAACCATTAGCCGCTCGCCATTTCTAACCAGTCTTGTTGCAACATGATTGGGCATATGGTGGGAGGGATCGAACGATTCTTCACCCGTTCCACACCGGGCTTGCTCTGCTTCAAGTCCTCGGCAACGCACGGGTCGCACCTCGAACCAAAGTCCACCGGGATCAACGGTCGCTGGCCTGGTGACCAGCAGGGGCAGAGAAGAGAGTGCATGAGTGCATGATCTTGATCCGTCAGGGTCGGAAAGAGGTAACATTGACAAGCCACTAACGGGAGTGAACTGGAAGAGTTACAGGGACATGAGCGACTGGGCCAGAAGTCTGGTCAATGATATCGTCATTCGAATCAACTCTGTTACCAGCCCGAATCCTCTGCATCTAAGCTTCACAATAACCCGTCATCTCTCTTGGTTGTACTTCCTAGTCTAAGTACTGCCTTGCGCATTGCTGTCCGTCTGAGCATTATCGGGCTGGACATTGTCTTGCTGGGAGTCACTTGGCTGAGCGCCATCAGGCCTGCCACCATCTGTCGGATCGTTTGTCTGGCGATCGGCGTCCGCTGTCGCGTCACGATGGGCGGTGTCGTTGGTTTCTGAGCCCGACCTTGGAAACTCACGGAAATGCACAATCGCGGTGTGCTCCATCAGGACGTAGAGCCAAGAAACGTACTGTGCGACGGCAACAGAGTTATGATTGTAGATTTCGAGAGGGCAGCTATTTGCGAACGTCCGACGCTTGGACCAATCAGCCCAAACGGGACGAGGAAGAGGAAGCGAACGAGTGCGAAGTATGGACACGATCCATTCGCACAAGAGATAGAGTCCACCAGGGTCAGTGTTGGTAGGGTTGTCGAAGAATTGGCAACGAGGTGCATGTAATGCAGTGATGTAATTAATCCCGGCGATTAATTAGCGATTCAATGAATCTGAATCTGAGGTTGGATTATTTATCTGAATCGTAGCTCTGCAGGATTAATTAAGTTTCAGTGATTAATTAAAGTGGATACAGCGGACTTGCTCCTAATTCATTGGCTCCGTTTGGCACATTTGCTTGGCCGTTGCCACACGGAGAGACGGAGGTAGCACGTCGGCATAGAGTGTTGATCCAATCTGTACCCGTAACCTAGATTAAAGGATGCCAACAGCAGCTTTCCTTCAATTCTGCAATGAGGTGCTGAAGCACCGAGCCACGTCGCCGCTCTCAAATATCATGGTTTCTGCGGATCAGTCGTGTGCCCTTGCCGAGGATCTCGACAGTCGGGCCGGGACCAAGAGGCCTCGTGAGGACTTCGGCGTCGCTGGAGAACCTGCACCGTCCTCCGAGGCCTCTGATACTGCAGCATCAAGGAAGCGCTTTCGCACCCCAACAGCAATCGATGTCTGGGCTGAAAGCCGACAGCCAGCGAAAAGCGAACCAGAGCGGAACCGGCACGGCCAAAGAATATGGTATTGCAAACGGTGTGCCTACACTCAAACAGCCCACAACAGAGTTCGCGATCACCTCCGGGACAAACACTGCATACGAATTTCCGAAACAAGGACCGCAAAAATGATTGGTCAACAAAACGCAATCGACAGGCTATTTGAGCAACAAGCTGCGAGACAGGAAGGGCATGATATTGAGCAGGAGCATCATCTTCTTGCGGCGGTGGATGACGAGTTGTACAACCAAGCCCTGGTCAACCTTTTGACGGCTCATAGCCTGCCACACAGCCTGGTCGAGTGGCCTGAGTGGTACGCCATGCTCCACACAGTCAACTACATGGCCCCAGGAGTCGTTACGCAAAGTCGGGGCCAAGTTCCCAAGCTGCTGGAAGCCAGCTTTATCACGCATCGCGAGAAACTGAGATCAAAGTTAAAGTCCTCACTTACACAGGGGCACTTCAGCATTGACATCTGGTCCTCTCCCAACCACCACAGCCTCCTCGGGATCGTGGCCCACTTCATTGATCGGGAGTGCCGGCAGTTGCGCAAGGCCTTGCTTGCGCTCCGGGAGCTTGAGGGCGCGCATAGCGGGGAAGCAATTGCAGAGACCTTCCTCACGGTCATTGATTCTTATGGACTGCATGGCCAGGTTGGGTACTTTACGCTTGACAACGCTTATAACAACGACACAATGCTGCAAGCCATTGCGAAGGCCTGCGACTTCGACACCGCTCATCGCCGACTCCGCTGTAACGGACACATCATTAATCTAGCTGTGCAGGCGTTCTTGTTTGGCAGGAATAAGGATGCCTCCGATGAAGCATTGCGCCAGGTGTCACAGCTATCCAAGGACGAACAGGAGGGTGTTGCTGACAGGCGAGACACGGCAACTGCATGGCGGCGCCATGGCGCACTTGGGATGCTTCACAACCTTGTGGTATGGGTACGCTCATCTGGCCAGCGCTATCAAGCGTTTTCCAAAGCTGCCGGTCGCATGATTCCCCAGGACAACTCCACCAGATGGAACTCCTGGTATCTGATGATTCACGTTGCGATAAAAGCCCGCAAAGAAGTGAACAGCTTTATCGATGACCACTACACGGAAGGCGACATCAGCCTCGATTATCTCCACCCCGAGCACTGGCAGGAGCTTCAGGAGATCCACGACTTTCTGCAGCCATTCCACGAGATCACCAAAGACACCCAATGGGACAATTCATCTCTAGATGAGGTGATTTGCTCTATGGATTTTCTTATCACGCATTACAAGGCCTCCACAGAGAAGTTTCGACACAGCCTTACCATGACTGATCGCATCATGACCAGTTGGTACAAGTTCGACGACTATTACAGGCGCACAGATGACTCCCCAGTCTACGCCGCTGCAATCTTGCTTCATCCGAGCCTCCGACGAGCACATCTGCATGAGGCGTGGAAAGATCAGTCACAGTATATCGGCCCAGCAGTGGAGGCCGTTCGCAAGTTGTGGGAAGATTACAAGCCGCGGCAAGTGCCGACAATTAACGAGGACCTTTCTGCATACGAGGCGTACAAACAGCGTATCTATCAACCGCCGTCTTCCCATGACGAATTCAATCGATTTATAGATGGCCCAACATTGCCCATTGGCTCGTCATCTGCTCTTTCTTGGTGGCTTGAGCCAACCCAAGCAACTTCATTTCCAAACCTGTACCGCCTTGCTGTCAACATTTTCTCGATACCAGCAATGTCTGCCGAGGCGGAACGAGTGTTTAGCGGAGCGCGCCGGACGATAACCTGGGACAGAAGTCGGTTGTCCGTGAAAACTATAGAGCAAACAGAGTGCTTAAAGCACTGGATGAAGAGTGGCTTGCTGGACCGCGCCTTCATGTCCCCTGACACAACTGAGGTGTATCGGGACAGAGGTGGTCGAAGAGTCCTCAACGACCCAGCCCAGGAAGCAGCAATACCACTGTGAACAGGCAAAGAAGCGTACGACAGCCCAAAGTTAATTAATCGCTGAATCATTAATTAATCATTGAATCCTACTCCCGATGAAACTCTCCCCTGTAAACACTTCCCCCCACTTGGTGCTGTTAGCACTTCGTTAGTGGGGGGAGCGCTTATGGGCGATTCCACCACACACCTTGCCGTCGGAGCCCATCGCCACCTTAACAGCGCAGTGGAAGAACTTTTGGAGAGCTTCTTATTCCATTGCAAAGCTGCCTCCGACGGCGAGCCGACGCGTTTTTCGGCTGGAAACTCGCGAAGGGACAGCTATGCTGTCTCTGAGTGCTATTTGGCGCTCAGCGACGCGACCATCCTTCTTCCAACGACGCGCCGACGCGCCGAAACCGACCACCGAGCCTCAAGAAACATCAAAACATCAGAGTCACAGTACAGTAAAGGAAGTCGTGCCCCCTTTCGAGTACGCCAAATGATGGAAGATGGACTTGGATGCCCCATCACTCCTGCCCGACAATAGTTTACGGCATCGGATGTCGAGGATTACGCGACCGAGGCACATGGTACGAGGAAGGATACCGCCAGTACGACGTCGAACACGCCGAACAACAGTACAGAACACATCGCGAGGATAGTTTATCCTCCCCGGATGACGCGCCGCTGCGCCAAAAGTCGTGACTTCTGAACCTCATGAAACACCAACTTCACAGACACAGTACGGTAAAGGGGGTTGCGTCCCTTTCGAGTACGCCCCAAGATGGAAAATGGACCTGGTTGCCCCATTGTTCCTGCCCGACAATAGTTTACGGTACAGACTATCGAGGAATACGCGACAGCGACGCGGAGCAAAGGAAACGGACGACCAATCTCCACCGACATGACGACGCGACGGCATCAACTCTTCAACCTCCCGAAACGCCAAATACTACAGCCCCAGGACGGCGATGGAAGTCGTGCCCCTTTGCCGGTCCGCGCATGATGGAGGACAGACCTGATCACTCTGCCTCCTGCCCGACCACAGTTTACGGTTTGAAGGTTCATGACACCTCGCGACGTCCGAGATGGATTGGAAACCACAGCGAACAAACATTGTTAAATTTCACTTCTCAAAACTACATTGAACAACTCTACACAACACCGGCAACAACACCACGCACAGCTCAGAACTCCTCTCTCAAGACACTTCACATGCTGCACCATTCACAGCTAGCCTACATCCCAGCACACTGTCGATGCGTAAGACGCGCTTGCCACGCGTCCGACCGCTGATAGTGTCTATGGTGTCATTGGCAAGCGCCGCCCCTAGAAATCAACGAGCATGCCCCCTGCACTTCAAGTACTTTCATGGGGAAACATCTGCACTTCACGCAGCGCGCCCAAGACAAGCAACTATCGCGGAGGGCAGCAAGGGCTACGCGGCCCAGCGATAGAAGTACAGACAGTCAGAACGGACACAGGATGGATCCTCGGGTTAGATTCCGGTTCACATCCATGGCAAGACGACACAGCAGCGCAGACGAGTGATTACTGTTAAACAGAAGGCGAGAAGGGCCGGGAAAGGCCTGACAAGAGCACATATACAGAACAGCCAGGAAGGCTACAGATACGGGTGTCATTCACCGGAGCATACTGGTGGCTCGACTGGAGGAACGACCTGGTGCAGCCGGGCAGTTCGTTGCAGGAGGAAAGTGTACCTAGGATGTAAAGGACGGGGGCATCCGTATTTATAGTCGAACGCTGCATAGCTGCCCCTAGGAGGGCGGCTGGGACAGCCTATGAATTAAAAAAAAAAAAAAAAAAAAAAAAAATCCTACTCCCGATTCAGTAATTAATCTGAATCCTTGGCCCGATTCAGATTAATTGATTAATTACATGCCTGCCGATCTGTCTCGACGCAATCGAGCATCATCGACAGCAGTGCCACGAGCCCCAGAGCGACAGATACGATAATAGTTAAGCCAGAGCCTCCGCCACAGTATCAAGTGTGCCGAGCAGTAAAGACTGTCAAGGCACTCTGGAGTGAGTGGACGGATGGCCTTCGCGGCGGGCCAGCCGTTGCCGACCTCGACAGCAGATGGGGCAGCGGGTGGCGCGCCGGCCGGCAAAATGAATTGCAATGGTATTCGTTGCGGCTCGAGGTCATTAGGGAGATTCGCAAAGTTGCAAAGGCCCACAGGTGTATTGAGGAGGCAGCGATGCACAGGGTCGATTTACAACAGCAACAAACCGGGTGCTCGCTTGACTTATTTTGTAAACAGCTTCGGGCGAACAGGAAGGCACAGATTGGACGATCAAAGAAGTAGAAACACGTCATCTTGGATCCCCTTTGGCCCCTGCAAGTGAACGAGCTCGTGCTGCTGCTGCGGCAGCACTCCAAGCAGCGGGATTTGGATCGGTCGGTCGGCCGCGGTGGAGAAGGGGTGGGTCTTCATCCGTGTCAGGTGCTGTGCCATCTTTGGGCTGAGTGAGAGCCCCTTCCACCCCGCGTGCTCCTCCGGCTTAACCCCGACCACAGCACCCAACAGGCAGTTGCAGTGGCAACGACTTCCAGACAGGGTGTGGCCAATGGGCTTGGCACACGATTTGCCACTGTTGGGACGCACGGACGAAAAGTGTGTAATTGACCGTAATACAGAGGACCCTTTGTACAGTAGTAGTAGGCTATGCACTCTGTCCCGCCCTGCGTCAGCAACACCTACGCATCCGACCTCAGGCGTGTCTCGCCCATTGGCTGCCCGCCGGCCTCCGCTGCCTCCAGTGAACAACCTGGTCTCGCTCGGCCGTCAGACTTTCAGACGACACAACCAAACCCAACACCTAGCGACCCCCCGAGCCCCCTGGGCCACCATCCGAAGCCATGTCCAAGTCCCTCGTCGAGATAAGCTCCAAGGACCAGTTCGACGAGACGCTCAAGAGCTCCAAGATTGTCGTCGCCGACTGTGAGGCCACCAGTCCCTCCTTCCGATGAGCCAAGAGCCCACGGCCAGCTCTCGGCCCGAAGCCATCCGCGCGCGAAGGATGTTCGCTGCCGCCGCGACACGACGAATCGTCCGCTGACTCCGGCTGTGCCTACTAGTCTACCCCGAGGAATTCCCTCCGTACGAGCAAATCGCACCTCTCTACCAGACGCTCGCCGAGTCGCTCTCGGGCCCCAATGTTGTCACTTTCACCAAGGTCAACAGCGACAATAACACCGCCCTCACCCGGGAATACGGCGTCACCGCCCTCCCGACGTTCCTGCTCTTCCGCGACGCCAAGGTCACCTGGAAGACTCAAGGCGCCGACCCGGCGGAGCTTAAGAAATTGGTTCAGGCGCTCGCGGCCGAGGTCGATTCTCTTGGCGAGAGCTCTGGGGGAGGCGGCAGCGCGGGCGGTGTTTGGAAGGGCGCCGAGATTCCCCGAGGCTATGCCGACATCTCGGACCAGGTTGAGATCCGCAACTGCGAGCTCCTCAACGCCGATGAAGACGCGGGACCCGTCAAGGTCCTCTTCAATGAGTTCATGCCTAGCGCCCTCGACAAGAGCAAGGCGGGCGCCAAGGACAAGGACTGGGTGCAGAGCGGCACCGACGATCAGCTCCTTCTCTTTGTTCCTTTCCAGGGGTCCGTGAAGCTTCACACGCTGCAGGTATGCGCTCGCCCCGAACCCCACCTGTTCGCCGTACTGAGCCCAGCGCTGACTCGGACTAGATTACCTCGTTACCCACCGATGGCCAGGACGCCATCATGAGACCCGAAGTCATCCGGCTGTACATAAATCGCACGCAGAACATGGACTTTGCCGAGGCGGACGAGACACGGCCCACGCAAGAGATCACCTTTGAACCCGAGGACTGGAACAAGAACGGCACGGCCAACGTCAGCCTGCGGTATGTCAAGTTCCAGAGGACGACAACTCTGGTCATCTACGTCCAGAGGAGCACCGAAGGCGCCGAGGCTGTCCGCGTCGACAGGCTCAGGTTCATTGGCGAGGCTGGCACGAAGCGAGAGATGGGGAAGCTGCAAAAGGTGGGCGAGGACGAGTAGGAGGCCCCGAGTTTGACGGCGACTGGTCGTTGCGGTGGGCACGCGTGGTGCTGGGATATCCTAGGTGACCGCCGATTGGGCGGTTGTGCAGACCAGTCGAGGTTCGGCCGGGTTCGGGAGCTAGCAACGGAGTTTTGGTAGCATCGGTAGAGAGCATCAGGTGCAAAGCAAATAAGACACGAATTATGGCCTTGCGGACGGACCAACTTTGCTCAGATTGAGCCGAGGGGCAATCGCGAGATGAGATCTCGGCCAGGCTTGCAAACAAATAAATCAAATCAAATCCGGGGTCCAATTTGATTTGATTTGGATAGGGAAATCCTCGATCTGATTTGATTTGATTTGATTTGAGTCTTTTTTTTTTTTTTTTTTTTTTTTTTTTTTTTTTAATTCATAGGCTGTCCCAGCCGCCCTCCTAGGGGCAGCTATGCAGCGTTCGACTATAAATACGGATGCCCCCGTCCTTTACATCCTAGGTACACTTTCCTCCTGCAACGAACTGCCCGGCTGCACCAGGTCGTTCCTCCAGTCGAGCCACCAGTATGCTCCGGTGAATGACACCCGTATCTGTAGCCTTCCTGGCTGTTCTGTATATGTGCTCTTGTCAGGCCTTTCCCGGCCCTTCTCGCCTTCTGTTTAACAGTAATCACTCGTCTGCGCTGCTGTGTCGTCTTGCCATGGATGTGAACCGGAATCTAACCCGAGGATCCATCCTGTGTCCGTTCTGACTGTCTGTACTTCTATCGCTGGGCCGCGTAGCCCTTGCTGCCCTCCGCGATAGTTGCTTGTCTTGGGCGCGCTGCGTGAAGTGCAGATGTTTCCCCATGAAAGTACTTGAAGTGCAGGGGGCATGCTCGTTGATTTCTAGGGGCGGCGCTTGCCAATGACACCATAGACACTATCAGCGGTCGGACGCGTGGCAAGCGCGTCTTACGCATCGACAGTGTGCTGGGATGTAGGCTAGCTGTGAATGGTGCAGCATGTGAAGTGTCTTGAGAGAGGAGTTCTGAGCTGTGCGTGGTGTTGTTGCCGGTGTTGTGTAGAGTTGTTCAATGTAGTTTTGAGAAGTGAAATTTAACAATGTTTGTTCGCTGTGGTTTCCAATCCATCTCGGACGTCGCGAGGTGTCATGAACCTTCAAACCGTAAACTGTGGTCGGGCAGGAGGCAGAGTGATCAGGTCTGTCCTCCATCATGCGCGGACCGGCAAAGGGGCA
Organism: Purpureocillium lavendulum; assembly: GCA_029168975.1. Taxonomy (NCBI): domain Eukaryota; kingdom Fungi; phylum Ascomycota; class Sordariomycetes; order Hypocreales; family Ophiocordycipitaceae; genus Purpureocillium; species Purpureocillium lavendulum. Next base: position 431,634 of record JAQHRD010000011.1, on the reverse strand, counting down.
CGACTTCCATCGCCGTCCTGGGGCTGTAGTATTTGGCGTTTCGGGAGGTTGAAGAGTTGATGCCGTCGCGTCGTCATGTCGGTGGAGATTGGTCGTCCGTTTCCTTTGCTCCGCGTCGCTGTCGCGTATTCCTCGATAGTCTGTACCGTAAACTATTGTCGGGCAGGAACAATGGGGCAACCAGGTCCATTTTCCATCTTGGGGCGTACTCGAAAGGGACGCAACCCCCTTTACCGTACTGTGTCTGTGAAGTTGGTGTTTCATGAGGTTCAGAAGTCACGACTTTTGGCGCAGCGGCGCGTCATCCGGGGAGGATAAACTATCCTCGCGATGTGTTCTGTACTGTTGTTCGGCGTGTTCGACGTCGTACTGGCGGTATCCTTCCTCGTACCATGTGCCTCGGTCGCGTAATCCTCGACATCCGATGCCGTAAACTATTGTCGGGCAGGAGTGATGGGGCATCCAAGTCCATCTTCCATCATTTGGCGTACTCGAAAGGGGGCACGACTTCCTTTACTGTACTGTGACTCTGATGTTTTGATGTTTCTTGAGGCTCGGTGGTCGGTTTCGGCGCGTCGGCGCGTCGTTGGAAGAAGGATGGTCGCGTCGCTGAGCGCCAAATAGCACTCAGAGACAGCATAGCTGTCCCTTCGCGAGTTTCCAGCCGAAAAACGCGTCGGCTCGCCGTCGGAGGCAGCTTTGCAATGGAATAAGAAGCTCTCCAAAAGTTCTTCCACTGCGCTGTTAAGGTGGCGATGGGCTCCGACGGCAAGGTGTGTGGTGGAATCGCCCATAAGCGCTCCCCCCACTAACGAAGTGCTAACAGCACCAAGTGGGGGGAAGTGTTTACAGGGGAGAGTTTTCGATTTGATTTGAGTCCATTTGGATCTCATTTGGATATCTGGATAGCCCCACTTTTCTCCCACGACGAAAGACATTGAGCAGCTCCTATAAGATCCGCTTTGAGCCGGCCTCTCTGAGCTGTGACCATCTGTCCGGCAAGGCTAAATATTCGCTCTGGCTCCGAAGACATAGCCGGGATGGAAAAAAGATCAATTGCCATTCGCGATAAGCGTGGATACTGGCGTCTGCGGAGCAGCCAGTATTGGATCGGATCGTCAACCAAACAATCGCCTGGATCGGTACTCGCCACCCATTCTGCATACTCGTCACGCACGGAACACACTGAAGGCGCGGGTTGGGCGCCGAGCTTCCTAATTGAAGCCATGAAGTCATCAAGATCCGTTGTCATCCTCGACACAGTCGGCTGTTCCGGGATAGTATCTTGCTCGATCGGGAGACTTCGATACTCCTCCCAGACCTCTTGCACCGCGGTCCTTCCTCTGGTCAACCAGTCCGGATGATCAGACCATTGCGACTCGACTGTCGACCAGCGGAATGCAGGGTGGAGGACGAGGCTCGCGAGGTACGCAGGGCTGTCCTCGGTGAGGGCGTAGTATTGGTCAAGCTTCATCCAGCCGAGATTGCAGCCAATTCGCAGGTAAGGCTCCTCGTCTCGTTCATGTTGCAACTTTGCCTCTTCCAGGTGCTTCAAAAGCCACTCCATTGTCAACAAAACCTCCCAAATCGCGCCGAATCTGCCTTCCCGCGGTCGGCCCTCCAGGCGTTTTGTCGCGATCTTCAATGGCTTCAGAATCGCCAAATACTCTGCAATAACGGACCAGTCCTCAGCGGCCATCCGATCATCCACAATTGTAGGCTTCTTGCGACACTTCTTCGGCATCGGTTTTGCCCCATTCTGTGTCCTTCTCGCCACGTATTGGCTCCACTCTGTCACTTCCGCTTGGACCAGCGAATCAAGTGCGTTGCGAAGCGTGTAAGCGCGCTCCATCATCGCTTCGGACGAGTTCCAGCGAGTAGCGTTGTCCATGACGACATCGTAGGTTGTTTTGTCTTCGAGGCCCAGGGCCGTGTTCTCAATGGATTGGAGCTTGTGGAGCCTTTCAATGCGCTGGCCAGACCTTTCCACCCAGTGAACAGTATTGTGCAGCTTGCCAATGGGGCCCTTTGATCTCCAGAGTTTGACCTCGTCTTGAATCTCTTTGTCGGCTTGACAATCCTCTTCGAACGCGTCGGCATCCGTACCGAAAAGAATGGATCGGGCGACGAGATTGATGATGTGGCCACAGCAACGGAGCCGACGATGTTGCTTTTTGAACCCCAACTCACGGCCCAAGTCTTCAAGGCACGTGTCGTTGCTCTCCGCATTGTCTGTGACAAAGTATCCGACGCGGTCCTCGAACCCATACTCGTGAAGTATCTCGCTGACACGATCGGCGAGATTTTCCCCGCAGTGACGACCTTCAATCCGGGGCAAACCGAGGAGAAACGTACGGAAGTTCCCTTCGTCGTCAAGAAAGTGTACGGTAAGGCCGAGTAAAGACATAAATTTTCGAGAGGACCACGCGTCAAAGGAGACGTTGATGCGGCTTAGCGACCGACGAAGCAATTCCGTTACCACGCCTTTATGACGATTGAAGGATCGTACAATCCAGTCGCGGATGGTGCTATGGGTTGGGACGCTGCCCGAATCCACAATGGCGCTATTCGCGTAAGCCAGAAGATCACGAAAGTACGGACTCTCCAGCTTGTGAAATGGGATGTTGTCGCACGCCACCCAGCGTATGAGGAGATGCTGAAAGCGAAGCGGATCAAAGGACGAGATGAAGGCGTTCATCAAAGCCTGGTCCTTGGGTTGGTGGGTGTCGAGGTCAACCATGTCCAGAAGAGTGCGCTGCTTCTTCCTCTGTGGAAGCATTGGTCCGCCCTTGCAAACGTGGTGAACTTCTTCCATATGGCTGTTTGCCTGACTAGTGGAAGCAGCGTCGTACATGTGCGTTATGGTAGTCTTCTTGCGATGGCACAATTTGCAAAGCCAGTATCGATGACCGGAATCGGTGTTCTCGATGTCGAAGCCATGCTCCCATACCCATCCCGTCCGCGCTCGTTTTCTATGCTTGCGTATGGAGAACCCCGCGAGACGATTCCAATCAATGCCTTCATACCCAGCGTAGTCGATCGAGGGCGACGTGTCGCCCGTTCCGTCCACGTCGGGCTCTAATGGGTCAAAGTCGGGGGAGCTCTCGGGAACGCTAAAAGTGGTCGATGGGGCGCTGGAAAGGTTGCTTGACAGCATTTCGCCTCTTGTTGTTTGGGCCATTTTTGAGTAGGCTGAAGGTGGCTATTGTTGGCCATCTGCCACAAATAACTGGCTCCCACATCACAAGCACGCCCATGATATATCCTGTAACCGAACGCGTCGCGTCAAGTGTAAAAAGAAATCTTGGTGACGAGGCTCGTCAAAAGTAAATGCGCGTGCGGCCACTTCCTGGCTACGCAGGCTCTCGACACTGATTGGTCGCAGTTACGGATGTGGGGCTTATCCAAATAATCAAATATCCAAATGAATCTGGGCCATCCGATTTGATTTGATTTGAATCGCCGCAGGGGCGATTTGATTTGATTTGATTTGGATAAATTTGATTTGATTTGGTTAGATTTGATTACGATTTATCTGTTTGCAAGCCTGCATGACCTTGCCGATCGTGTTCAGTAGAGCGATGGGTCTGTATGATTTGGGGATTGTGTAATCGTCTTTCCCTTGTTTTCATATGACGATCGTTGTAGAGTTCCTGAAGTGCTGCGGGCAGTACCCAAGTGATAGGCTCTGATTGAAGATCCGAGTCAGATGTTGTCGGATCCAAGGCGACGCGATCTGCAAGGCTCGATTGACGATCCCATCCGGTCCCGGCGCCTTGAGGGGCGCCGCGTTGCGAATGGCATCTTCGACTTCCTGTTCAGCGATTTGTGGCAGGTTAATTGGGTCGGCGTAGACCGCGTTGTCGATGTCCTCCAAATTGGCCTCCGGTGGTTTCGGGAAGAACGCCTTCCGGAACAGTTCCGCTTTTTCGCCAGGGGTGATTGCTGTTTCTAATGTTGCTGGGTCCTTCAGTGCTGGTGTTATCGCGGATGTTTGGCATTGTCTGTTCCGTGCCCATTTGGCAATTCGCCAGAGTAGTTCTGGTGATTCTGCCGCTTGTTCCACCTTTTCCCGGTGTGTTTTGTCGTAGCGCTTTGCTGATGAGTCTCTTCTTTCTATTCCTTGCCGCGCGGTATGCTTCCCAGCTTTCCACTGTGTGGTCGCGGCTGTATATCCGTCGGAGTCGCTTCGTCTCTGCAAGTATCGCAGAGCATTCCTCGTTCCAACCTGCTTTTGATCTTGGTGTCAGGATGGACTGTGGCACTCCTGCCTCGATGGCTGCCATCAACGCTGTGGTGATTTCCGCTACGTAGGAGTTTAACGCCGCCTTTGTTCGCGGCCTTCGTATGGAGGGCAGTTGTTGCCTCAATGTCTTGCTGAAGGCTGCCTTGTCGATTGCTTTCCACTTGAGCCTGGATTTGGGCTGAAGTTGGGTAGTAGTAATGTCTAGCGACGTGACGATTGGTAGATGGTCCGAGTCATGATTGATGTCTTCGTCTATTCCGCACTTGGTCAGTCTATCGACCAAGCCTATAGTTGATAGACTCAGGTCAATAGTGGATTGGCGGTCGGCTTCTTCGAATGTAATTGTTCCCGCAGGGAGGTGGCTGGTGAGACTGAAGTCGTCCATGATCTCGAGCAACTCATCTGCTTCGTCATCCGCGCGTCGTACTCTACTCCCTCCCCAGCGTTCGTGGTGTAGATTGAAGTCTCCTACAACGATTTGTTCTCCCTGTCGCAGCCCCTGCATCTCTCGCCTCAGTTGGGGCAGTATACTTCGTCGGTTCTCTTGCTGCCTGTGGGGGTTGTACACATTGTGTATGGCGATCTTGCTGTTGCCTTCTGCATTTGTCTCCAGGATGAGGGTGCAGAGGTCTTTGCCAGCGTTCTTGAAGTGCCACTTAGAGTGGTCGAGTTGCTTATTGATAAAGAAGCACACCCTGGTCGGCTCTCCCTCTTTCGTGGCAGGGTAGCACAAGTGGAAGAGGTCTTTGGCCGGGTGGTGTGTCGTTTCACTAAAGGCGTTTTTCCATGGTTCCTGGATGGCGAGGATGTCGTATTCCCGGATTCGGGGGTCTCGGAGCAGGGTCGCCATTACGGTGTCCTTGGATTTCCTGACGTTGTACTGTAGTATTGTCAGCGTATTCTTCGTGGTCATTCTTGGTTGTCAATGTCCATTTGCAGGTTGTCTTGTGTCCAGTGTATGTTCGCGTCTAGGGATCCTAGCGCGCGCCTTGTCCTCGTCACTGCCCGCTTCGGTCGTGCCTTCTCAGCATCCGCCGGATCCGTGGCATTATTAATGTTGAGGTTTGCATTCTCGTTGTGGGATTGGCTGCTTGTTGGGATTTGGCGTTTTTGGATCTTCTTGGTGGGTGACCTGCTGCGGCTTGGTCGTGTCCCTTGGGACTGGCGCGGTTCCAGAGTCGGTCGGCCTGGCCTTGTCGTTTCCTTGGTTCGATTCAGGCTGTCGCCTGCCGCTGGTACGAGAGGCATTGGGTTCTCCGGGTGGTATTTCGGTCGTGCCTTGTAGGCGTCTTTGATCTTGGCCAGTTCCTGTTTCCGTGTCGGGCACTGGCTATTCCAGGCTTCGTGTTCTCCGCGGCAGGCGGCGCATTTCCGGGGCGCCATGTCGTCGTTCTTCGCGGGACACTCTCGGGTCGGGTGATCTTGCGCGCAGTAGCCGCATGCTGTTGTTGCTCTGCATTGGGTTCCTATGTGGCCATATTTGTGACATCTGAAGCACTGTCTCAGACGGCACTGCCTGTCGTATCGCTCGCACTGGAAGACTTCGCCTTGCCAAATCAGTCCCTCGTCGATGATTCTGTTTGCGTCCTCCGCTTTCGCGAATTCCACAATCACAGATGACGACGATTTCGAGGACGACGATTTCGTAAGCCAGCCTATATATTTGATCTCTGCATTTGGTATGAACGGTTTGTTGTCTTGCAGGAGTTCGTCCCTCAATTCGTCAAAGTGTGTCATATCCATGGAGCTAGTGCGAATACCGTGTGCTAGTACGCCGTAGGTCAGAATGCGCACCGTGGCTCCGTTGCCGATCCTTTGCTCCCAGTCCTCTGCAAACTGTCTAAGAGCTTCCATGTCTGCGCTGGTCGTAGTCTTTATGCTGAGGTCACCGCTCTTCAACTGGTTCGATGAGGCCACTTTGATCTTGTTGATGTGCTCGTTGCTGCTCTGTTCGATAGCTCTGTCTATGTGGGCCTTTAGGTTACGCGGGTTCATCGCCCTGATGCTGGCGATCGTGACCGGGTCTCGGATGTTTACGATGATTTCACGTTGTGCTTGGACGGGAGTTGTTCTATGGTTCACGGGGTTGTGCATGCTTGCAGCAAGTCCTCCCCTGGCAGCTATAGTGGCGTACGTGTGAGCGAAAGTGTTCTGCGTCGGCGCTCCTGTTGGCTTCAGGCCTTGCACCATCTTCATTGTTGCCTTGCCGACTTCCATAGCCTCTTTCGCAGCGGCGGTTGCGGCCATTGCGGTATTGGCGTTCTCCTGTATGCTTGCGATGGTCTGTTGCGTCATTCTGTTGGTGTTCTTCAGTTCGTCTCGGATGTCGTAGATGGCTTTATTTGTCTTTTCGACGGCGGCCTTCGCTTCGGTCTGTATGTCTCGGATGGCATCTCGGACGCGACCAAGGTCAGCGGCGCCCTGTAATTTGACGATCAAGGATAGCGTTCCAAGGATCGAGTGTCTGACTTTGAGCGGATCGATGGGTGGTCCATCTGCGTTGATTGACTTCAGTGCTGCCTGGAGATACGTGCTCAATTTCGTGGCGTGCTCTCGGTAGTCGGCGGGCCAAGTTTGATCCTCCGGCCACGGGGTCGCCATGGTGCGTGCGTCGCGCTTGGCTGTGCGACGGACACCAGGCTATCCAATTGACCTTTCGGAGCGTGTTGCGGCGCGGTAACTTGCTGTTGTTTCAAAACTTTCGTACTCGCTGGTGATGATGTTTTTTACGTGCAGAGGAATATAAACTCTCCTAAAGTCTTCCTCTGTGCTGTTAGGGTCATGATAGATCCCAGCTGTAACGGGCTGAGCCGTTGGTGCGCATTCGGCTGACGCCGATGCTGGTAACGCCACCAAATGAGGTCTCACAACCTGCCCCTGAGTATCGACTATATGTCGCCAGGTAGCCAGCTCCTCGAGAGCTTCCTGTTCTCTTCTCTGCAATGCAATCAATTTGTTGGTTTCTAGCACGCTTCTGGCTGAATAAGCCACGTGCCCCTTACACCAGCAGCGAAAGCGCGGTCGGGTGGCCTGTAAGATATGCCCCGGCTAACGAGCCGCTAACAGCTCCACGGAGTGCAGAATTTTTACAGGGGAGAGTTGAGGCGTTGTCGTCTCCATGGCCATAGTGAAGTTCAGGGACAACCGCAGAGTGGAGAGGGAGCGTGGTAGCGGCCATGTCGTTGCCACAAGGTCGCTAAAATGGATTTCGTGCTGCGAAATGGACTCTGTACTCTACCGGCTAATGTGGATATGCTGGTGCCGGTGATGGAAAATGTGAAACGCTACGGCACCGATGCCGACAGCAATGCGTGTGGGCGCCGATTGTCGATGGCTTCAGCGATTAATTCAGGTGGCTGGGAGGAAAGCCGGCCATGTGCGGGGAAGGGAAGACGCGCACGGTGGGATGTGCGCTTGCCCGATTTGGACGGTCAGCCATACGGCGTCCGTAACACGGTTTCCGTAGTAAAGTGGTTCGGCGTGCCTATCAATTGCCTTTGTGGGAAGAATTGCCATCTGAAGGAGAATCTCTTGGAAAAAGATCCAAAGGAAGACGATTGCTGTCGATTATTTTGCTGTGGGGTTGAACCTAATCTTGCACAATGACGGGTTCCACTGAGGGGGACGTTGAGTCGGCGGGGCCGGCGGGGCGAGCGGGGCGAGCGGGGTTCGCGACACCAAGACGATCATCTCGTCTGGCGATGCCGAGTGAGAAGGGGAGCTTGGGAGGGGATGAGGCGGCCCGAGACGCGGTGAGAGCAACGAACAAGCGTGTCAGGCGATCTTCATCGACCGGTTCCGAGCCGAGATCGACGTTCGTCGCCAGAAGCGAAACCGCGGATGAGGAAAGCGAAAGGGCATTGCTATGCAAGGTCCTGGAAAAACTGAACGATCTCGAGAATGGGTCAATTAACCAACAGCGATTGATCCACAAATTGGAACAAGAGGTAGTCGACACCAAGGAAGAGCTGCAGAAGGTCCGGCAACAGCTGCAGACCCTCCAGGCGTCTGTGAACCCAACGGTAAACAGCCAAGTGCAAAGCGGCCCGCGGGCGTCCTACGCAGACGCCGTGCGAACACCACCAAAGAGCCAGCCTACGAGCCCACGGTCGCTTTCTTCGATGCGCACCACCACGTCCACATCCACCGACACTCTGCACTGTACGATAGACACGTCCAGGGTTGAGGAGCCAAACCAGGTCGAGGCGCAGGTAGGCAACATCCGACGAGCGATCGAAACAGAAGTCAAGGTGAGGGAAGGTCACGAGGCGTGGAGGTGCGCAGCAGTGATCAAGGACCCCAGGAACACAAACCGAGTGAGGATAGTGTGTCGCGATGAAGCGGAATTGCGGCGGGTGAAGGAGGCGGCGGAAAAGGTCGTGGTGCCGGGGGCGCGTGTCCTGAGGGATCAACTCTACCCGGTCAAAGTCGACAGCGTCAATCGATCGGCGGTGCTGGACAGCGACGGAAATGTCCTGACGGGAGCCGCCGAGGCGCTCGGCAAGGAGAACAACGTCACGATTGCCAAGATTTCCTGGCTCAGCAAGAAAGACTGCGGCAAGGCCTACGGGTCCATGGTGATTTACGTGACCAAGGGAAGCGATGCGAAACGACTGCTCGACGGCACCTATTTCGACCTGGCCGGCGAGTCTGCCTACACCAACGTGTTTGAGCCGCGAGTCGGACCGGTGCAGTGTTACAACTGCCAGGAGCTGGGCCACAAGGCCTTCTCGTGCAAGAAGCCAAGGGCTTGCGGAAGGTGTGCGCAGCCGGGGCACGGTCACGGGCAGTGCCGGGCCGCAGAACCCAAGTGCGTCCTGTGCAACGGACCTCACGAGTCGTCCAGTCCAAACTGCCGAGTACGCAACCCGCCAAGGAATGCATAGGGACCTGCGCATCTTCCAGTTGAACGTGCGCAAGCGGGACACGGTGCAGCTCGGGGTGATGAATGATGTGGACTTGAGGGACTATGCAGTCCTCTCACTGACAGAGCCGTACGCGCGGCTGGTTGACGGCGCGGTGGTGACGGCCCCAACGAGCCACAGCAACTGGACGAAGATGGTGCCGAGCGTCGCCAATCCGGCGGGATGGCCGATCCGGAGCATGCTCTGGGTGCGGCGAGACTTGGAATCAGAGCAAGTGACGGTTTCGTCTCCCGACCTGACTGCGGCCGTCCTCCGTCTCCAGGGCAGGCAAGTCCTAGTGGTCTCGGTCTACGTGCAATGCAACGACGCGTCGGCCTTGCTGGCAGCGGTGCGAGAGGTCAGTAACCTGATCTCACGCTTTCGCAGTGGCACAGGCGAGCGAACGGATGTGGTGGTGGCGGGGGATTTCAACCGTCACGATGTGCTATGGGGAGGTGAAGGCACGATAACGAGACGACAAGGAGAAGGCCAGCCGATCATCGACCTTATGAACGATCATGGCCTCCAGAGCCTCCTGCCGCGCGGTACCAAGACGTGGCAGGGACCGAAGCCTGGTCTGGAAAGCACAATTGACCTGGTGCTGGTTACGGAAGAGCTGGCAGAGGAAAGGGTCAAATGCGCGATACACCCGACCGAATATGGATCAGACCACCGGCCCATCCAGGCGGTATTTGGCATTGACGTCCCCTGCCGGGATGTCGAGCCGCGGTTCCTGTTCAAGAACGCCCCCTGGAAGGCGATCCGCGACAGGATTTCGAGGGAGCTGAAGTTGGTGTGCTGGCCGGCCTGGGGTCTGCAAGGACAGACTGACCGGTTCATGCGCATTGTGAGCGAGGCAATACAAGACCTAACACCGCGAGCACGGCCAAGCCCATATGCGAAACGGTGGTGGACAGCGGACCTGACCCGGCTTCGGCAGATCTACACGTTCTGGAGGAACCAGGCCAGGGCCCGAAGGAGGGCGGGCTCGCCAGCGTCGGAGCTGGAGAAGCAAGCCAAGGAGGCGGCCAAGGAATACCATGACGCTGTGCGGAAGCAGAAACGGCAGCATTGGGAAGAGTTCCTGGCCGAGGACGGCAACATCTGGAAAGCGTCCAAATACCTGGGGACGAGGGGATCCGCGAGCGTGGAAGAAAAGGTACCGCCTCTCAAGAAGGAGGACGGAACGACGACGATGGGCCGGCAGGATCAGGCAGAGGAGCTTCTCCGCACCTTCTTCCCGCCGTTGCCGCCGCAAATCGAGGCCGAGTCCGAGGGGTCGCAACGACCACCGGTGGCGTGGCCGGAACTGACCATGGAAGAGGTGGAGAGGAAGGTGATGGCCGCCAAGCCGTGGAAGGCGCCCGGGGACGATGGCCTGCCGGCGATGGTGTGGAAAGAGCTGTGGCCAGTGGTCAAGGAACGCGTGCTGCACCTGTTCCGACTATCACTCGGAAGCGGCGAGCTGCCTGAGCAGTGGAGGAGCGCGAGGATCATCCCGCTGAAGAAACCCGACAAGGATGACTACACGGCGGCGAGAGCCTGGCGACCAATCTCCTTGCTCTCAACGCTGGGCAAGGTGCTAGAGGCGGTGGTCGCGGAGCGAGTAGCGTATGCGGTCGAGACGCATGGCTTGCTACCGGCCAACCATTTCGGCGCGAGAAAGAGGCGCTCGGCGGAACAAGCGCTCATCCTCTTGCAAGAGAACATTTATAGAGCGTGGAGGATGGGCAAGGTGCTCAGCCTGGTGAGCTTTGATGTCAAGGGAGCATACAACGGCGTGTTCAAGGAGAGGCTGCTGCAGAGGCTAGCGGCGAGAGGTCTGCCTGGGGAGCTGGTTCGGTGGGTGGATGCATTCTGCTCCGAGCGGACGGCCAGCATCGAGGTCAACGGGTACCGCTCCCCCCAGAAACCACTTCCACAGGCGGGCCTGCCGCAGGGGTCTCCGCTGTCGCCAATTCTCTTCCTCTTCTTCAACGCGGACCTTGTGCAGACGAGCATCAGCACGACGGAGGGCGCGATCGCCTTCGTGGACGACTACTCGGCCTGGGTGACAGGGGAATCAGCGGCGGCGAACCGGGCCGGGATCGAGGCCATCATCGAACGAGCCCTGGCTTGGGCCAGGCGGAGCGGTGCGACTTTCGAGAGCAACAAGACAGCCGTTATCCACTTCACGAGATCGGCTAGAAGGGGCAGCCAGGGCAGCTTCGTGGTTGATGGACAGACTGTGCAACCGAAGGACACCGCCAAGGTGCTGGGGGTGGTGCTGGACGCAGAGCTCAGATACAAGCAGCACATTGCCGAGGCAGCTGCCAAGGGCCTGTCTGTCGCGATGCATTTGAGGAGACTCCGGGGTCTGTCGCCGAGGGTCGCCAGGCAGCTGTTCACAACTGCAGTGGCGCCGGCCATGGACTACGCCTCCAACGTGTGGACACACGCTTGCGGAGAGAGGGAGACGGCCTGGTTGAGCCAAGCACAAGCAGTCGGAGCGCAGGCCGTGACTGGAGCGTTTGGAAGCGTCGCCACGGCCGTGGCTGAGGCAGAGGCGAACATTGAGCCAGTGCTTCAGCGACATACCAGGGCTGCCGCCAAGACGTGGATTAGCCTACGCACCCTTCCGAGGGAACACCCGCTGGCGAGGCTGAGCATGAGGATATGTCAACGGTTCACGTCGCCGATGCAGAAGATGGCCATGCGGTATAGGGACGAAACAGGGGAACGGCTGGAAAAGATACGAGAGTACGCCATGGCACCGTGGGAGAGCCGAATCCACGTCGCGTGCGGTGTGGACCGAGACGAAGCAGCGGAGGCTGCAAGCGCGGCCCGAGGCTTGGTGATCTCGACGAGCTCTTCAGAGAGGGGAGGATTGGTTGGTATGGGTGGCTACGTGGAGTATGTGACAGCAAAGGGCAAGAGGGATATGTTGGCCCGGTTCTCGGTCACGCTAGGCCCACGTGAGGATCTAAACCCGTACACGGCCGAGCTGGAGGCAATGACGTGGGCATTTCGGTACGTGCCGGCGAAACTGCCCCACAGGAACGTGGTCATCGTCAGCAGCAACAGGGCAGCCGTCCAAGTGGTGGGGCAGCCTCGACAGCAATCCGGGCAACGCGCAGTCCAAGAGCTGTACAGACAGGTGAGGCTGCCGCATCTGCAGGATGTGCCGGTGTCCGTGCTGTGGGTACCGGCAGGCCATGAAAGCTTTCGCGCGGGCGTGGTGGCCAAGGCAGCGGCCCGTGAGGCTACAGAGGAAGGGCGCGTTCGGGAAAGGGCAACTTATCAAGCACGAGCGACGAGAACGAGGCTGCTGCTCGGCCAACCGCAACAGCAGCGGCCAAGAATACCCATCGGGGTAGGACGGTATTCGCAACGTATTGACACAGCGCTTCCGGGCCAGCACACGCGGGCCATCTACGACGCTCTGAACGCCAAGGAGTCCAGGATACTGGTACAGCTACGAACAGGAAAGTGCAGGCTCAACAGGTACCTGCACAGCATCAGGGCTGTGGGGACGGACCAATGCAGCTGCGGCCAAGCACCGGAGACAGTCGAGCATTTCCTATTTCGCTGCAGGCGCTGGAACTCGGAAAGAGAAGGCATGATACGGTACAGTCGGACTAAGATGGGGAACTTGTCTTTCTTCCTGGGAGGCAAGTCTGGATCGGATGGCGAGCGATGGCAGCCTGACATGGCGGCTGTCCGAACGACGATCAAGTTTGCAATGGCAACAGGAAGGCTGGATGCAGACATGTGAACAGGCGGATCTGCGATGAATTGGACAAATGGACAGGAACCAAGCGCGTAACATCCTAGTCGCGCAGCCTCGCACTGACCGACCAAGCTCCAGCTGCCGACGATGGGACGCTGGGCACTCGGGGGGAATGACCTCAGGGCAGGACAGTCAGATCGCGGAATGAGGCTGCAGGGGCCAAGGAAGGAAACAATTGTTGGGCTTTAGGTGTACGGCTTTTATGGCAGAATGAGCAAATAGCCTCTCGTTATGGCCCTTTAGGGATAATCCCTCCGGGCGTAAATAAAGTACATTACATTACATTCCCTTGTATATAATGGCATATACGTTCACATCTGGTCGCGATGCGTACCTCTTGCGGGCAGTCGATGAATCTTGATGGTAAACACTAATGTTTTCTCTGGGCGCTGTAGGCTTGCACGAGCCTATCCATCGGGACCAGAACATCATTGACCATTGTTCTCGGTGTGGCTAACAATCAAGCTCGAACTTGACAATTCTCAATCAAGTTTGACTTTTCGTCAAGTCAAGTTCTCAAGTCAAGTTAGGTAGTAGTCATCAATCAATCGAGTTCAAGGAGTGTCAAGTCGTCAAGTATGTGTGTGTGTGTGTGTGTTTATTTAACGTCTTGCGGGTATTCCCTATCGGGACAAAAGACGTGCTGGGCTAGGCGCAATTTACAGTACTGCATCCTCTCCTAACATAGGCCACCGGCTGTAGACTTATTCGGTCCCTTGGAATTCTCCTTCAATCCGCTTTGCGACGGGCCTTGCTACCAGGACGCGGCTCCTCACATAGGCCTGAAGACGACCATAAATAGCGCCCATCCAGCATAGCTTCGGCTCTTTGGCGCTAAAATGCGAGGCCCTTCCCCGTCAGCGGGATCCAGGCGCTGCCCGCCCTCGCAGCCTCTGTGAACGATGACCGTCTTTACATCGCTCGGGACCACGAGTGCAAGGCGAGGTCAACCCTCGGTTTTGCTAGCCAGAATTCTCTTGCGCCTCGGCCGACACCGCTGCCGCGGTCTGCACCCCAGCAACCAGGTGACAGAAACGGCCCAGGCGTAGCGGGAGGGAAAAACCTTCCGAAGGGAACAGAGGCCGCGAGCGGCTTGCCTTCAAGGAGAAAAACCGACCGCAGCTAGCCGCTGGAATCGCACGCCGCTTGGTTCTGAAGCGAGCGTGCGATAAAGCAGGACCACGCCTTCGTGCGAAAGAAGATGAACTCTCCTAAGGTCTTCAATCGTGCCTCCCTCCGAAGAGTTAGGGTCCCGGTAGGACCCCGAAGGCGAAAGCGTGGCCGGGTGGCATGTAAAATTACCCCGCACAACCAAGCTGCCAACAGCTCGGAGAAGCGAAGAGTTTTTACAGGGGAGAGTTGAGGTCGTGCGGAGCGGAGCTGCGGCATCTGTTGTCTTCCATACCCTACACACCGGCGCCCAAGAGACCAACGATACTTTGAACAACTCTCCCCTGTAAAAATTCTGCACCCCTGGAGGCTGTTAGCAGCTTGATAGCTGGGGCCAGATTTGCAGGCCACCCGACCGCGCTTTCGCTGCGGGGGTCCATCGCGGCCCTAACAGCACAGAGGAAGACCTTAGGAGAGTTCATATTCCTCTGCGATGCCGGTCTTGACAATTGCACTTTGGCCCATAGCTTCCTTTGGAACCAAGGAGCTTTTGGGCAATTGGAGGGTTCGCTCTCCAATCACGGTGACCGGTTGCGGAGGTTTTTCTCCCTGAAGGCAAGCTGCGCGACAGCCTCTGATTCCTTCCGAGGGTTTTTCCCTGCCGCCGCTCCTCGGCCATTTCCTTTGCTTGGTTACTGGAGCATGGGACTGCGGCAGCAGCGTTGGCCGAATGAGCGAGAGAATTCTGACTGGTGAAAACCAAGGGTTGACCATTGTGGCCTTTGCCACGCGCCTGGAAGACCCGCTGACGGGCACCAGGCTTCGACACGCAGCGCCTTCGAGCCGATGATATGCTGGATGGACATGTGGGAGGACTGGTCGTGGGATCTGGACCCTGGGCACTTGTACCGCCGTGCTCAGCGACACCTACCGTCGGGCGTAGGAGAGCCGCCTCCGGGGATCGAGCCTGACAGCTCGCCTTTGCGAGGCCCTGCAGGTTGCATCAGGGCAAGGTATTCTGTGGCGGAAATTCCAGGTAGCCTAGCTCAGCACGTCCTGTGCCCCGTCACAGGGACCTGAGCGACCTGAAGGTCGCTGGACGAAAAATACACTACTACTACTACAATCAACGGAAATGTAGAATGGATTGACGTACTATATAATCAAACGTGATATTGATTGAGTTGAATTGACGTATTTTGTCAATTTGGGCAACCCGGTTGAGTAACGTTGAGTGATGCGCATCCTTGCAATTTGGACGCTGTGGTGAAAATGGCAAGTGACATCGACACCTCGGCCACCAACGAGGGGCAAGAAAACCCCGTCGGCCTCTACTGCGCGGCATGCAACGGCACAATTGGTGCTCAGCCGGTCTTGCGTATCTGCGGTTGTGTGAGTCTTGCCGATCTGACGACGACCGCAGTTCTGACACGGACAGCTGTACTGCAAGGCGTGCAATGCCAACGCCGTGCGCCGGTGGAACAGGCAAGATTTTGCTTGCAACATCTACCAACATTGGTGCCAGGGAAACCACGTCGGGCGAGAGACGTTCGGGCTGGACGAAGAATGCAGCATCTGCTTTGAAGCGTTTGTTACGGGCCCGATCCAATGCCTCCCCTGCGGTCGGCTACACCGTCTTCTTGCGCTGGACAGGCTGCTGATATGTACGGGCAGGGCATGTCTTTCACGAGCGATGCCTCGTGCGGTGCAACTCTCGGGCCAATGACTGTCCTCATTGCCGTCAGCGGCATGGCAAGGACGCGAAATGGACAGTCGGCGCGCTCAATCTCCAGTCCGGTTGCAAGGGCACGGCACGGACAGGACGGGAGGCCTGGTGGCTGAGGACGTCGAGGGAATCGACGTAGCAAGAGAGTGGACGGGAACTGCCAATGTCGGACGTTTGACACGGATGGTCAGAAGCGGCCGATTTACGCCAAGTGCTCCAGCAACATCTATATAAGACCACGATGCCCCGACGGGGACGATGGACGGAAGTGCAACTCGACAGCCCATCGCGCGACCAGGCAGCCATTGCCTACTTTCTTTGACTTCCGCCTCCACGCCATTTGCGTGTTCTCTTGCCTCAACGCCATGGAAGCATTCGTGACATCCGTCGTCCTTGTCCGCTGCTTGCGGTGCAGAACCGCGGCGGAGCTGATGTCCACGGATGACATTCATTTGCACGGATACGTGGGAATTGGGTACAACCTGGTTTATTGCACCGACTGCGCGGA
This sequence comes from Purpureocillium lavendulum, assembly GCA_029168975.1. Lineage (NCBI taxonomy): Eukaryota > Fungi > Ascomycota > Sordariomycetes > Hypocreales > Ophiocordycipitaceae > Purpureocillium > Purpureocillium lavendulum. The sequence goes on along the minus strand of JAQHRD010000011.1, from coordinate 415,371 downwards.
GAAGACTGGTCATCCTGGGGCAGTGCAGGTCACTTGACGGAATTTGCTGGCACCCAGCTCTACCACATTGTTCGTGACGGACTGCCACATAAAGTCGGCCTGAGTGTGATGACGGCACGGGTGAGCAAAACGCGGCAGGATGCGTTCTCGTCCGTCTGTTGTGGCAGCGCCGGCGGGTGAAGCAGGGGCAGCGCCTTGCGAGGAGCCGCACTGCCCCTGCTGACGGTCAGTGCCTACACTCGGTGAGCAGGCGGGATGTTGCCTAGCAGCGGCAGGACGCAGCGGGCCTTCACGCGGTATGCGGCATCAACAGCTGCGATAATTGCTGTTGCATGGCTGCGTGACGCTGTTGGGAGGCAATCGGGGTGGTGGACAGATGATCGCGCGGCGCTGGGCTTCACCAATGCTCGGCCTTGTCTCTTGCCACTGGGGAAAGCCCTGGCCTGTTTCTCAATATCTGGCCCAGGTGCAGACGAGCCTCGGTGTGTTGGTGGATGTTGAGCAGGATGGTTGAGGCGATTGTGCCGATGTATTGCAAGGCGATGATGGCTTAGGACAGCTGGCATTGTAAATAACTACGTAGTTTGTCTGCCTCGACGGTAGTGATTCCGCTTCGGCGGCGTCGGATGCGTAATCTTGAATACAAGGCCTCTACACTGTGGCTCTCCGTCCGGCACATCTATCGTAGACGAGCGACCCGGAATGCCGGGCGCGGGGACGTCGAGCGGCCACCTTCAGCGCCATCACCGGCGGCAATGACCATCGTTGCTCTAACGAGTGCCCGCCGGGGACATACGGGCCTGTGTTCGTTCCCCGGCGGGCACCCTAGGGCTGATTACAGTGATGGAGTCAGGGGGGCTGGCGGATGATCAAGAGCAACGACTTCCCTCTTCTTGCCTCTCCAGCCGCTATTTCCACCTCGGCATAATGACGAGCCTTGATTGCGCCAATTTTGCAATATTGGGCGTACAGCTTTTGAGCTGTTGCTGCTCGTGCAGCGGGGCACTCGCAATTGCAGTCGGGTCTGGCTGTCCGTGCGTCCGCAGCCGGATGTCTGTTGCTGCCAACAACGAGCGAGCGCTGGGGCAGCGCTCGAAGAGGCCGCAGAGAAGCTTCGGGAGTGGTTGCAGGATTGCGGCAGCCCTCGTTGGGCGGTCGCTTGTGGCCATCACCGACCACTCCCAAAAAGAGGAAGGGGTGGCTGCAGACGATTGTCCACTTCATTGCCGTTGCCTCTACTTCTAGGAACACCCCTGTCGGCCATTTCTGACCGACGAAGCTGGGAAGGAGGGCAGCAAACTGTGGCCACGCCCTTTAGGGCTGGCGTTACGTAAATCTCATAGAATGCGGCCAGAACTGGACGAAGCAGTGGCTGACTGGCGGCATCCCGAATTGGCGGCATCCCGTAGCAGAACGCGGCCAGAACTGGACGAAGCAGTGGGGTGACTGGCGGCATCCCGCATGAACTGGCGGCATCCTGCAGCAGCACGCAGCCAGACCTGGGAGTGTCTATATCTCGACAACTTGACCTGGAATGTCGGCCATTTCCCCCCACACGCGCCCCAGTCCGTCAGCATGCCATGTCGGCAAGGCAGTTTCCGGAAAGGGTCCTTGATGGGCGCGGTTGTGGCGGCTTGTAACGGCGCCAATTGGACTTGTGGCCGCGGCAAGTACGATCCTGCTACTGCTGCGGGGATGGGTCTCTTCAACAACTCGTCGGCGCGCCGAAAATCGAGCCTCCGAACCTCACGAAACACCACCATACAGAACCAGTACGGTAGAGGGAGTTGCCGCCCCTTTCCCGTACGGCCCACGATGGAGAATGGAACTGGGTACTCCATTTGTCCTGCCCGACAATCGTTTACGGCGCCGGAGATCGAAGAATACGCGACGCGACGCGAAGCAGACGGGCGGAAATGACCAAAGCAATCACGGCCACGACCACCCACAAAGAACACATCCCCAAGAACGCAACCACATTCGGTCGAACGCGTACCGACGCGTCGAAATCAACCTCGAACCTCACGAAACACCAACATACAGTACCAGTACGGTTGAGGGATTGATGCCCCCTCTCATGTACGCCACGCGATGGAGAATGGAATTGGGTCCTCCATTTGTCCTGCCCGACAACGGTTTACGGTTTGCGAGATTGACGAGGATGCGCGGGAGCCGGGACAGAGGTGGATTGACGATCCATTGTTCAACACAAACAGCTCAGAACTTCAATTCGGAACGCGACATATTTTTGCACTCACAATTAACCTGTGTCCTAGCAAACGGTTGCACCAAGAGATGCGTCCTGACGCGTCAGGGCGTGTCTTTCTGTGGCCATGTCTACAAGGGCCCACGTCAACACGAACCTCCAACACATGAACGAGCAAAGCCCCAAACACTTCCAATACTACACATACGGTCACATCGGCACTCTACGTAGCGTTGTGCAAACATACAGAACAAGCAGCCAAGAACATCACAGGATGGGAGCCCTCTGGGTAGTCCAGTCCCATCGACAGTGCTCAACATTACCGCAGACGAGTGATTATTGGTAGACAGAAGCAGAGGAGGGTCAGGAAAGGCTTGACAAGTCACAGACACAGAACAATCATTATAGCTATCTGCATGGTGTAACTGCTCAGAGCGGAAGGAGAAAGCAGCTCCGGATGGAGCGACTTGTATCTGGATATAAGGTGTGGGAACACGTGTATTATAGCTGAACGCTTCATAGCTGCTTCATAATGGCGGCTGGGTCAGTCTATGAATTCAACAACAACAACAACAGCAAGCGCCTTCCTCCCATCTGTCACACACGTAGGTAGGAAAAACGTGGGCCAAGGAATGCTTGATTCTCCTATCTAATGAGTGACTGTGATCGGTAATTTATACCTGTACTGGTTGGTGCGCTGTTGGCCGTAGGCATCCGAGACATGGCAGGCAGAAGCAGAGTTACGTGAAGTTATTCCCATTATGAGAAAGCAGTGGTGCCGTGAACGGCCTACGTGATCGAGTGTTTGCGATGCCTTTACTGCGACACCACCGGCGTTAGTTTTGCCAACACATGTCGTCGGTTGTCCACTCGTTCTCTCGTAGCGCAGCCAAATAACTCGGCTCGCCTCACAGGCCTTAAAAAATAAATTCATTGATGTTGACAGCCCCGGAGAGAGACTTTGGGTACATCACATACTAGATATAGCTAGCGGTCGGGTCTGTGCGTCGGCGTTCGGGTTCGTCAAGTAACTGTCATAATCTTTCGATGGCGGGCAGGCGTGAAGACAATGCCGACCCGCGCTTGATTGGAGACGAGGCCGCCATCGTCAGTTGGCTTTCCTCAAGCGTGGTGTGTAAAAGTAATGTCGAGGCGTCTATACTCCCAGACGCATTTGTTGTCGCAATTTGTACCTAACTACGGATAGAACGGGCGTACGTATCCAGGAATGATGCGAGCTTCTGAAAGCCTTCCGGATCATGCATTGTCACAGGAACATAGTTGCAGCGCCTGCCGCACAGCTCATGTTTGAGTTCTCGCCTGTGATTCCGTCCGTTCTGCAGGGCGAAACACCCACAACGACCACAGGCACGAGAGGCGCCTCTGTCCAAAAGTCGCGGTAGCCCCCGGAAAAGGGCCACCATAGTAAAATGGTTCGGCCCGAATTGCCTTGCGGGGTGCCGAAAGCCCGGGGGGCCCCACGGGGGGGGGGGGGGGGGCCGGATCTCTGTCTAGGGACTTAGTCGTGTGGCCGAACTCCTTAACAGATCTAATGCTGTCAACTCCTGGACCGGCCCGCTAGGTATATAGTACGCATTGACGCCCTCACTCTACACTTTTCTCGTCCCAACCTCGTGTGCAGGCACTTCATACACCCCCACAGGGGCGCTGTGAGCATACTGTGTGATGCCCGGGCTTAGCTCACCCACCGGCCTTTGCTGTTCTGTGGGCACTTCGTGTCTTCCCGTTCTACTATCCTCCGCAGGCGCTTCAGGCACTACCGGACTGGCAGTTCGAATCTCCACTGGGCCATCTTTGTCCTGCTCAATCTGTGTCCTCTGCTGCTGTTGTGGTTGCTGTTGTTTTTGTTGTTGATGCGGCGACTGCTGCGGCGTGGTAGGCTGCAATGCCTGAGCCGTGTATGGTGGCCAGTTGGCGACCAAGATAGGTCGCTTAGCCAGGGAGTTTCTCTTCGCAGTATCGACGCAGGCACCGATAAAGAGCACCAAGTGTATGAAGGCGACAATGAGGGTGAGTACCGCGGCAGCAGTGGAGCGGGAGACATAGGCCGGGGCCTCGGACATAGTCCACCCGCCACAGCCGCCGCCGCCCAGCCATAGGACCAGCGAGATGCCGACGTGAGCGCCAGGGTGGATGCCAGCCATAAACTTGCGGCACGCGAGGGTAATGAGCTCGGCGGCCGACCAGAGCGTAGCAACTCCAAGCTGCCAGGGAAGTTAGTCAAGAGGTATAACATGCACAGCATGCAACAGGGCTTTCCGTACCACAGGGCCACAAGCCAAGGGAGGAAGACTTATTGCATTATAACGGATGAGTGAGAGAGCGAGGCCGAAGCCGATGATGCTCAGCATGAAGGACAGTATGTGCAGTGACACCTTTGTCCACTTCCACCCCTTGGGCTCGGGCACACGCTGCCTCTCCTGCCACTGGTATAGTTGCTCGGGGTTTGGTTGGTTCTGCTGCTGGCTGTACGGCACGGGCTGGTACACCCGATTATACGGTTGCAAGGGCTGGTCGTAGGCGGCGGGATACTGGGCGAGGCCGGCGGGCTGGGCCCCGAGGTTCTGCTGGTGGTGAGGACGATGCGGCTGCTGCAGCGATTGCGGCGGCGGCGACCAGGTTTGGGTGCTAGACGCGCGAGCCAGGGTAGACTGATCGGAAGCCATGAGCAGTTGCTAGGCCAGCTTGACCAAATAGCCGACTTGGTAGTGAAGTCAAGCTCGCGGTAGTACTACGGTGGTTCGCCAATAATGCAACAAATGATGGAGAAAAGAGCGACAGGCAAAACATAGAACCGGCGCACAGCTTTTGAAAAGAAGCCAGCATGAGAAGCAGAGGAGACTGGCGATCTGTCTTACCATTATAGACAAGTCTTACCATTATAGACAAGGGGCATGTCAAGATCAAATGCCTTGAGGAACGAAGTTCCGAGAGGACTATCTACGTGCCGCCGGTCCTTCGCCCTGCCCGCCCTCCCCCCCCTCGCCCTCTCCTGTTGCTCCTCATTGGCCTGGCTCGGCCCCTGTTCCCTGTCGCTCGCGGGGCTCCCGTTTGGCTGGCTCGCCCTGCCCGTCCCCCATTTTTCTCCCCTCCGGAGTTCTGCTGCTCTGCTGTGAATCGCCGGTAATGTCTGCCCCGTGATTGGCCGTTTTCGCGTGTCGCAGCCGGGCCCTTCCCTTCCCCCCCCCCCGCCTGCTGCGCTCGCGCCGCAAGTCACCACTCGTCGCCGAGCCACTCGAGCGCCTCTCCCAGCGTCTTGTCGCTGAGCTCCTGCAGTCTTGCCTGGGCGGATCGCATCTCGTCCGGCACTTGGTTGCCGACGAGATCCCTCTCCCTCACCCTCGACACGAGCATGATGCCGTCCAGCGTCCGGCAACGCGACAGCTGCACGTATAGGCTGTAGGGGTCGCATTGCGCCGGCACCGCTCGGCCGCCCACGTTGGTCGTGCGTGTCCCTCGCAGCTCCAGCGCCACGCGGTCGAGCGACATCCCCTGCACCTTGTAGTCGGTGCAGGCGAACGCCGCCGTGCACGGCAGTCCTTTCCGGCTGACGTCGTTCTGCTGCCACGACCGCTTTCGCTGGCGTTGGATCCTGACGCTCATCGGAGCCAGCAGCACCGTCCCTGGCGGCATCCCGACGAGGTGGAGATCCCTCGTCGTCTCGGACGCCAAGACCAGTCCCCCGATACTTGGACCTTCCTCGACAAGGCCACTTTCAATCAGCCGCCCATGGCCCAGGTCACTCCCGCAACCCCGAAGCATGCCCCCTCAAACGCGTCTGAATACGACAACGCCATGGCGCGCTTTACTTCGACCAAGAAGCGCAATCGCGGGGCTGAAGATGCCACTCCCGTCGCACCCAACTCTTTGCCCCCGGGCCCCGCTGGCACGTCCACCATGCGGCCACTTCTCATCTCTGAGGATACCCCGACAAAGAAGCCGCGCTTGTCGTCAGCGCCTTCGACCATCATCGCCGCTTGTATCAGCGATCAGTCACTGTCCCAAGACAGTTTCGACGACGATGAAGACATCCGCGGTGACGACGGCGACGAAGACACCATGGGCGACGATGATGATGACACTTCGACTGCCGAACCCCTCCACGGCAGCGACACTGCTACTGGCCATGGCCCGCACGAAGTCCCAACATCCGACATGCCGAGGCCTCACTGCAATCGCCAGCCCCCCAAGAAATACCCGGAGGCCGTTTAGCGCATTGATAAGAAAGGAAACAAGACAAACCAAACCTACATTAAATATCAGCCAGATATATTGGAATACATCGTAGTTACTCTTCTCACCTTGTGCCTTTGTCGTGACGAGCAATCTGCTACGCTTTCCTTGCCCGACCACGGCCTATACCGCTTGCAAACCGTTTTATGAATCTTCCAATCCGCCCTCTGGTGCTCCCTGTTACAATAGGCCACTTTTAAACATCCTCCACACTTCTTCACCCCCGTCGCCTTCCCACAAACTTTACAAAACAGACCCTCCCTACAGAGACTCGCACCATTGTTGGCATCTCGCCTGATCTCTCCCATGATATCCCCCAATTCTTGTCGTATCGCCATCTCGCACGCTCCCTGCTCACACACCGCACAGACGTAAACCCCAATGGCCGGGTCACTCACTCTATGAGTCTATGTAGCCAGGACATAGTGTGTTGCAGAACATCTGTTGCTCTGGATCCACAACTTTCGCATGATGCGCCCGATGCATCTCGGCAAGCCTGAGCCCGTGCCTTCACGATGGGCGCCACTGTAGCCACAATCCGGTCGTCGTATGCACTTCCGCCTCCGCTCAATTGGCTTTGGCGGACAAGGTCCTGCGGAATGTCGTGCATAAAGCGTAACGTTTTCTCGCCGCCATTGCAGTAGAATTCGAAACGTATGGGCATAACCGCCATGACTCGGCAGATAGGGTCAATTGCCGATTAGATAGAAGTTAAGAACATGCTTGTTGGCCATGGGACGCCCGTCTGGCATCTCCCCCACACTTATCAATATTTTTTGTTCTGCTGCCAGATCCCTTGTTTGCTTTTTCCTCCAACACGTAGCGGCACCCCATTTGCCCAACTGTTGGCAGACATCCGGTACCCCCCAGCCAGACCTGCGCATGACGGCCCCCCCTTACTGTTCCATCGCCTACCTACGCTCCTCTAACCCTACAAACTTCCATCTCTTGCTTGCAAAATGCCTTCTTCGTTCCTCAAGGCTTTGTGCGCAACCCGCGACCGGGTTGCCTTCCCCTGTTGTTGCTGGCGGAAGCGGCAAGCGAGCGCCGATGAGCGCATACTGCTGACAGGTTCAGCGACCCTGTGGGATCGTACGTTGTCTCTGATTGGGTCGTCTGCAGCTCTCCTGGCTTACGATTGGCTAGATGTACACTTTTGCTTATTGGTGGCGCCCGCAATTGCGTCGTAATTCGCTTAGACCACGTGACCACTTATCGCCCGCAAAACCGCGTCCCAGAAATCGTGTGAAATCGTGTGCGCGACGCCTGATAAGTCCTGCTTATCATGTACGTTACGGCTAGCGCGCCAACCTGACAATTTTAAGGTGCCTGTTAGTCCGAAGTTCCTTTGTCCCGTAGCACAGCCTCGCTGACGAGATGCTACCCAATTGGTACCCAAGACATGATCGATGTGGGCTTCTCTGTTGTGATTGGCCGCCCCATATTTACCCCGCGGCAAGATTGTATGTAAATAGTGCGATGTCTGCTCCGTACCTGGCCATTATTTAAGCCCAACCCTTTCTTGCACCGTTTTGCATCCATTAAAATCTCACTAGATTTTAAGGCAAGAATTTATAGTAACATCAAGACGATGGTTGATGCACTGGAAATAACACCTGAACAGAGGCAAAGTAAGTGGTTCCAACTGCAGTCGTAGTAACTAAACTTGCTGAATAGTTATAGCGTATGAAGGTGCTCTTACGCAACTTCAAAGAGCCTGCATCCCGCGCGAAGCACTTGGCCATGAACTGTCACAAATTCATGAATTAATTGTATGTTGCCTGGAACACACCAAAAATATAGACAGAGCACTGGTAATTGGATAAATTTTAGCAACGTGCGAGACAATATCCGGATGGAAGTCCCGATGAGGATGTTCTGCAATACAACACTGCCGTGGACTCACTGGTAAATCACATTGTCCTCATTAATGAGAACATCCCACCCATGGATAGATTCATGGTGGAATTTGTCAATGCAAGTTCCAACTGCCAAGCTCTAATGAGAGATCGGGAGGAACTTCGGAATTTGAGGAACCGTATCGGGCATCAAAGAAATGATGTGGCCCACCCAGATATGATCACAGAGGCGGGAATGGCTGCATATCATATTACTGGGACTCCTATCAGCCATGTTATTGCAGACTTGACACGTGTGATAGCCCTATATGACAGTGGGTACTAGTCGACCAAGAATCGGTTTAACTCGTATGTTCTACCGCATCGGTAGTCATGGCCTGTGCGTAGCAGAACCCCTGATGGGCAGAAACTGCCACTGTGCTCCTACTGTCTCCGAAGGTGGTTGCTATGTGATTTCTATAGATCCTACTACTACTGTCTGTTTTCGCGCTCTCCTTTTCGGCGAAAATGCATCTCCCTGCCAGTTTTAGCCTCTGGTATTGGCTGCTGTATGTCTCGCCGTCCTCTCCGTCCTTTTTCACTGAAAAAGGACCATTGTTCAGCGCCCGGAACATGGACCCGGCCGATCTGACTGCCCCACCCGCGGCGGAACGGTCCGATAGGTCCAGGCAGCCTGGGCTCCCGCCCGACATGACTCTCCAGCGCCTTCTTCCCGAGGCGCAGGCAGAAACAGCACTCCCCACAAAGGACGACGCGCCAATCCGGCAGGTAGGGGAACCTGCGGACTGCGGCCGGCGCCGGCGCCGGCGCAATTATTGCACGGTCGCCTTGATTCTCCGTTGGTGGGTCCATGGCCCAGGGGATGGGTGCAAATAACGCAATGCGTTCCATTTAATGTATCTGTCAGACGTACGGTGTGGATACCAGCATAAAGGCGTCACTGTAGAAGGAGATGGGTGTGAGGGCAGTTGCCCAAGTGTATTGATCGTGATGTGTTCTTGCTCTCTCGCGTCCAACTTCGCGGTCCCCTTTTTCCTGTGTGGGTGGCTGGGGCGCTCATCTCGCTACACGCCCCTGTATGCACTTATCCGGTGCAAGTGGAGTTATGCACGCCCAGCTGTGCAACAGTATCAGAAACTTGGCTTTTTGTCGCGTGTCCCTCGGCACACATGCCTTCTTGTGAATCTTCCAGTCCTCCTTCTGGTGTTCTTTACCACAGTAGCCCACCGCATGGCACCCATCGCATCGCTTCACTCCCACGGTCGTTCCGCATATTTTGCATATCGGGACTTCCACGCAAACGCTGCGACTCGGCGGTCCATTCCTGGTATCCTTCTCCTGCCGCATTTCTTGCATCAGTAGTTGCATTTCCTGCGTCGCTTCCGTCTCGCACTGCTTTCCTCCACCAAGCCTGACGCAGGGGCCTCGTCCGGCCGCACCCATGTCAAACCGAAAAAGCAACGCGGCCTGCATCCCTGTAACGGGCTGGGCCCGTGTGGGTCTCGGCAGTCGCTCTCGACCTGGACCCACACGAGCTCCTGAGCTCCGTTCAGAAGGTCTCGCCCCCTTCCTGGATTTTCTCTTTTTCTTCCTTTCTTCTCCAGCTTTAGGATACTCGTTGCAGTCGCTCAGCTAGTTGTCAACACACTCAGTTGAGACCGTTACACTGAAAATAGTTAAAACCTTGAGCTCCTATAGAACCCCACCGGGAATCCATTTCTGGCCACGAACCATATTTAGTTCCTGAACGAGAGACACATTGGCTTTGCAGGTGACACGCATGGCTGCTTGGGAGCAGAGGTGAACGAGACAGGACCACAATTCATACCTAATCCACATGAAATGTATCGTTGCTTTACTCACTCGCAATATCTCGTAATGTCCCAAGCCATGACTTCAAACACTCCAGCGCTTCAATCGCACCTCTCCCCAGTCGATTTCGACGATCCGTGATGGTGATCTTCGCCCCAGAGAAGAGTCGTTCAGGCTCAGCAGACATTGCAGGAATATTAGATAATTACCTCGCACCAGCCACAGACGGAAAACACACCGCGGAGGAGGCAATAGCCTCCTCCAACCTTCTCCCAGCCTCTCTCAGGTACTCCTTCTGCTCTCTTTCCATCGCAGCAAATTCCAGTTCTTCGGTGTGATGCAGCTGCGCCCTCTTATTTCCTCTCAGTCCTAGATTCTCCCCCAGCCTTGCGTAGAAAAGGACCCTGTATCGATCCAGTTCTTTTATTGTTACTTGAATCTCCTGCCTGAGAGTGGAAATCTTCTCACTGCGCTCAGCGTCCCCCAGTAACATTGCAAACGCCTCAGCGTCAAGGAGAAACTGCTCTATGCCTTTCACGCTGACTTTACGTCGGTGTACGGCGCTGTGTCGGATATTAGCAACAGAGCGAAAAAGCATTTTTAGCGGCTTCCTGGCATGTTCCGCAGCTGAAAAACTCTTCTGTCTCTGAAACTCGTCAGTCCAGCGGTTCAATTCTACCGACTCGGCGCAATCCCATCCACGGCGTTGTAGTATATCAGGCATTACTCGTTTCCCAAACTCGTAGCAAGATATTTCCAGGCTGTCTTGTAGATATGTCAAAAGAGCGTGCTGGGATTTGGAAGGGAGGTAGACAGGAGACATCAATGGTTCGGCACTAAGAGCTCTCGAAGCCGTCGCCGTGCTGGTAAATGCCGTTAAACCCGAAGGCGTTCGGAGCGAATCTGCACATGCTGGCGAAGGTAGAAGAGGGCCTGTCGACATGCGGCTAATCTTCGACGCTATTGGCGCGACGGCTGCCATTTGGGGAACAGAGTGCTCAACAGCTGACATCTGCGTCGACCCCGAGCAGCAGTCGTGGGAATCACGCTCGACCGAACCGGGACGAAGATTCTTCCCTGATAGTGCTCCTGCATATTCAGTACTACAGCCTGGGATTTCAGCCGTTCTGTTTGTGTTGGCGTCAAGCTGCTTCGCCCGTACGTAGTCGTCGTACATATCCACCTTGGCGTCCAAAGGAGACTGCTTTGTATTAGTCTCCCGTTCCGATAAAGACGTTGACAAAACTGCATATGTGCGCTCTTCCTCAGTGTCTGGCTCTACTGTCGACACTTCTGACGGTTTCGAGCTCCTGGATTCGTCTGTTTCGTCGGCCGACTGTGTTAGTTCAATTAGCCTTGTTCATGTCCCATTCGACAATGACCGAAAGGCTCACAAAAAGCTCTGAGTCACGGCAATCAAAAGCTTGTCGCCAGTACATCGCACCGTCATAGAGGGCATTCTCCGCATCTACCGGTTCGTTGACAATAGCCCGCTTCACAACACTGACAACATTGATGATATCCACTAGACGGACTTGTTAGCTGTCGTTCGGATGACAATACGGATCACCGGATGCTAGCTTCTACTCACTGTGGTTGGATGCTATTAGCTCGTTCTGACCGTAATGAGTCTGCTGCTCGGACACCAGCGTTCCGCCGACAACAGTATTCGGAGGCAGCTCCTCTGGAGAGTACATCCAGTACACACGCGCATAGACATGGTGCTCGTCCAACGCCCTAATTTCGAGGATTCTCGCTACCCAGTGGTCTGTGAGTTGAACCATGTTCGCTTGATCAGGATCCTCATTTGCAGTCTTCTGCCGCGCGACTGTCCCACCATTGGCAATATAGACGAAATCTTCACTGTAGTACTTGATACCGTAGACTAGATCTGGTTAATGGTGTTTGTCACTCAAGCTGATTGCGTCGGAGAAGACTCACGAACAAAGCTGTTGTATCGTGTCATGTCGAGCCATTCCTTCCTCGGTTTGACGGTGTACGACACGTCCATTATCTGCGTCCCGAAGTCCCCACTGAGCCCGAACGGCCACTTTTGTGTTAGCTTCCTCGTGCCGCTTTGGTTGCCGCGCTTCCGCTTCTTGCTGGAGTTGTTCCCTGGTTCGTAGGATCGCGTCGTGATGCTGGTAACGATGAATGGACAGGCAGCACAGGCCTCGTCGTCGATCACACGGGACAGTCTCACTGGAGTCATGATTGATTCAGCCGTAAGACGGCGCAAGTGAATATGTCGGTCTTATGCTGGCGGTCACGGACTCGCATCGCTCTCGTCGTTTGCGGGGGCATGTGCTGGGTTCAAGTTTTTTGTCGCTTCTCCTCGACAAATGACTGTTTTTGTGCACGTGACTAACGTACCCCACAAGCGAGGGATCCAATAGATCCGCGCCCGGGCGCGGATTTAATCTCTCGCGCCCGGGCGCCCACCGAAGAACGTGTACTTACATCTTAACAAACGACCACACAAACGTCATGGAAGCTGTTAGATTGGTCTAATAACGGGCGACGATGAAAAAACAAAGCCTTATTGCAACCAAGGCATGAAATCAGAATGTGTGATCGTGAAACATGTTTTTTGCCGTGCACATCATTGCTTGCGGGGACGGAGCTCATGATCATATTATGGCGGGCCTTGCCCAGCGCATGCGAAACCACAAGTGACGAACACCAGCACAGAGTGTGCACGCTGCTTGGTCATATTCCTGGCCTTCCGTTTAAAATTGCTCCTCCATCTTGGCGGCTCATTTGCGTACGACGCCAACCCCAAATATCGATAACCATGTTGCCACTACGACGATGTTGCAACCATGTGCAGCGACTGTTTTGTTAGTGCCATGGTCCCTGATGTCCAACCCACTACGAGTCAGGCAGGCTGGCAGACGCGCTGTTCTGTTGTCAGTCCTGGGGGTTTTTCAGCCAATAGTATAGCGTGCATTCCTCGTGGGCGCCCGGGCGCGAGAGATTAAATCCGCGCCCGGGCGCGGATCTATTGGATCCCCACAAGCGAGCGGCCAACCCCGCCCAGCTCTACGGAATCGATTACGTCCAAACTTAACCACAACGCGTCAAATCAATTGAAATCACTCGCCATCGCTTGAAGAGGATGATGAAATAGCTATTTGACAAGTTCTTGCGTTGTGCCCGCTTTGTCCGCAGACGCCACAGCATCGCTTCTTCGGTACGGAGCGACTTACACGACTTGGATTCTCATGCATTTCCTGCTTCACCTGCAAATCGACTTCTCTCTGGGCAATTAAGTCCTGTCCCTGACCTAGAGTCATACTCTGACCTCCCCGGAGGCGTGTTTTCTTTGCTCTCCGACGCTTGCTAAGGGTCGCATTCTCCTCTTCAAGCATCTTCATCCTCGTCTCCATTAGGGCGAACCGGTGCATAATTCCCTTCGCCCCCTTCGCAAAATGCTCCACGGCTTCAATGATAGACGTCGGAGAGCTTCCCTGGTGACGAGAGATGCGGCCTTTAATAAAATCAGACTGCGAGCCGGCTTCTGTGGCGGTGGTGGGCGTCTTGGAAACCCAAGTGTTGGTCTCGCGGTGAGACGTCCCTGGAGGCATTGGGGTCTTCAACTTCACATCAAGCTTCGATAGGACTGCTTCCGAGTTATGTGGCACAAGCCCAGCTCCTCGGAAACCCCCTTGAATGTTTTCGGGGGTCATTGCTTGCTGGAATGCCGCCCAAAACGCAGGGAAGAAGTCCTCCTGGTAATGTGCGTTGCACCTTCCTTCATCTTGATCTCAACTTGCCGACCGTACGCTTTCTTCAGCGGGCCAAAGCAACCAACATCAAGAGGCTGGAGTAGATGGGACGAATGAGGGGGCATACAGAGCGTAATGATCTTGTTGTCCTTGCAGTAGAGCTCAAAGTCGACTGAGAGGTGACTTTCATGGCCGTCCAGGACGAGTAGGCGAAATGCGCCCGAAGTCCGGGACTTGGTATGCTCGTTGAAATGCCGAATCCAATCCAGACCAATCTCATTTGTCGTCCAGCCGTTTGGAGACGTTGCGATTCTCCAGTCGCGAGAAATCGCGTCGTCTTGATACCAGGTCGAGAGATGGTATTTGCCCGAAACGACGATAAATGGCGGGACGCAGAAACCCAACGCGCCGACGCCCTGGATCACCGTGACCCATTCCCGATTGCCTGGTTGCCTCATCTTCACGTTGGAGCGTCTTTCCGAGCTAGTGACAACAATCCCGTTGGCGATAACGCCCATCTGAAAACCGGTCTCGTCAAAGTTGTAAATGTCCGCGTCGGCAATCCCGTACTTCGCGACCACATTCCGCACGAGGCAAAACCACGCGTTTATCGCGTCCGGATCTTCGCATTGGGCTCTCTTATAGTCATATCTGCGAGAGAAACGCGTCCGGAGCTCTGGTTGGCGCTTGACGAAGTTTGAAGCCCATCGTGGTCCAACGCGTGGCGCGCCACGGTCTCGGAGCAGGCGATTCGCCATGTCTCCAACCTCACCCAGCCGGGGAGGGTAAGATCGCGCATCTAGGTCGAGGACATACTCGACAATCGTCTTTTCTTCTAGCTCCGTCAATTTCGCAGAATTGGGTGGGCTCTCGCGTCGGGACAGGGTTCCCTTTTGACGGCGGCGGAGCGTCGTTCGAGGGACATTATAGATCTCAGCAGCACGCTTCGCAGTAAGATCCGGATCATTTTTCATAGCCTGGATGGCGAGGTTTAATTGACTCTTTTTTGCGGGGGTCTCCATAGCTGGTTGTTGAGAAAGACGCGCCGGAAGTTATGGATGCCGTAGAATTGGGCTGGGGTGGCCACTCGCCTGGGGGGCCACTCGCTATGCACAGACGTTAAGGGTTTTTCGGGTGATCCGCCGGATCTGGCGACCCGCCGGATTTCCACCTCGTTGCATTCCTGAGAGTATGCCAGAAAAACTCCACAACCACGTATAATCTCGTCCTAATTTTAACATTAAATGGAAAATACGGCTGTAAAATATGTCTCATCCCATTTCACAGTCGTCAAGCCATCGTGGCCGCTTGCTGTTCCGGCACGGTCGCCCGGAGGTCCGAAATGCGACCACCATCTCCCGCTCGCTCTCAACAGCCAAAGAGGGTCTTTTCGTACGAGATGCGCGTATTGGAGCAGTTGATGACTTCTCTTTTGTGTTGTCGTGGAGGAGATCCGGTGCTTGCGACGCTACAGGCGGCTCTGGTGTCGGCTGAGGAGCGACGATTATTTCGTCTTGAACGCCCGGGCTTTTCTTGCGAGTCTCCGAAGCCACCTGTCGTTCATCTTGCATTTCCTGCGCTGTTTCCTGACAGTGCCGCTTCAGTTCTTGTCGAACCCTCCGATTAGTCTCCTTCTCTTGCTGTCTGGCTTCCTTCATCTGCCGCTTTCTCTCCATTTCCGCCTCTCGTTGCCTTCTCCTCTCGAGAGTAAGAGCTCTCCGCTCTGCCGCCTTCTGCTGCCGTTGAACCTTTTGTGTTTCCTTCTGCAAAGCCTCTTCTTTCTTTTGGCTCTCCAATGCCGCCTTCCTGAGGCGAGCTTGTGCGACTTTTGCCGGACTAAACACCTGTGCTGAATTAGGATCTGTACGGTCAAAGAGATAATCTTTCAGAGCTTTACCGCGCTGCCTGCGCTGTCTCTCATGAATAATTGTCTCGCGTAGACCTCGGTTCTCATATCGAAGCAGTTCGACCTCGGATTGAAGGCTTTCGAGCGTGCTCTTCAGCCTGCGGCTGTTGCGGTCAGCGTCTGCCGCCGATTTGTCGGCGACTTTGTCAACAAGTCGGCGCAGGTCCCGAGCGGAAGGCTGCTGAAGGGCCAATGATTCTGCTGAGTCGCCGCCCGTGTCCGAATCGTCTTCTCCCTTCTCAATGATCTGCGATAAGACGACTTCCGGGTCAAAAGGCAGCAGTCCGGTCCTTTTCCACCCACTCGCGACATTCTCGGGTGTGAACGAGGCCTCGAATGCGTTCCAAAACAACGTCCAGAACTCGCGCTTCGATAGACCAACAAGGCCTTGCGTCTTTGCCGTCCACTGGATAAGCTGGTTGGAGTAAGCGGTTGAGAGAGGGCTGAAGAGCGACACGTCGAGTGGCTGCAGCCGATGTGTGGAATGAGGGGGAAATACTGCAACAATGATCCGGTGCTGGTCACACCACTCCAGGAAGTCCATATTAACATGGCTGGAGTGTCCGTCGGTAATCAGAAGGCGATAATCGCGACCGTTTCGCGCTTTCGCTTTGGTGAAACGGTCGAAAACACCAGTAACTTAGTAAGCCACTCTTTGCCAAGTTGGTGACTTGTCCACCCCGTCTCTGAGGGAGTAAAGAAGGCAGATTGATGCTCTGGGTCAAATTCCGTGAGCCAAGTATCCTGGACCTGTCCTGGCTTGCCTTGGTAGATGAGGAATGGGGGCAGTGCCGACAAGTCCTGGCAGACGCATGCCAGGAAGGTAATCCACGATCGATTACCGTCCTGCGCTGCCCCGAGCAATTTGCCTTGCTTTTTGACACTAAGGGCAAATACTCTCTTCGTTCGATTGATCACCCCCAAGAGAAAGCCCTTTTCATCGACGTTGTACGTGTTGCAGGGTAGGATGTTGTATTTCTCGATTTTGGTGCGGATCTTCCATCGTCAGCACCGAAATACAGGCTTTGGAGATCAACTTACCAGCTCGAAGTATGCCTTGTACCTGGATGCATTATCGGCTCTCTTGCGTGACATGTCTAGCCCATCGAACCAGGTGCAACCGAGCTCATCGCGATAGCGCTGAACGAAACGGTAAGGCCAGTCCTTTCCGACCTCCGTTTTCGCGATGTCCTGAGCGAAGTTCTTGATCATAGATAGGGTAGGGGGAATGCCACGTGAGGAAAGCTTGTGAATATAGGCAATAAGGTCCCGTTCTTGCTGTTTTGACAAACGTGATTTATACAATCGGTCGGCATCGCGTCTTGAGCGCTGTTTGCCTTGATGTCGGCGTCGCAGCGTAGTCTCGTCGCAGTTGAAACGACGTGCAGTGGCAGCATAATTAATCACATCCGACGACTTCAGAAAGGCAAGAGCCTCGTCAATCGGCGTCATGGCTGTTGAGTTAACGCCGATTGATATCGAAGGTCAAAGGAGCGGTGAATCCGGCAGATCGCCAGATCCGGCAGATCACCGGAAAAACCCTTACCTGTAAAAGTTTTATAAAAAATCTTAGAAAAATGGAAAAGTACTACTATTGATGTAGCTAATGCATAGCTAAAGTATCGTCGATTTGTATATAATATTAGTGGTTTTTGCAAGGGAGTTAAAATGGTGATGTAAGGGGCACGGGGCTTATTCAGCCAGAAGCGTGCTAGAAACCAACAGATTGATTGCATTGCAGAGAAGAGAACAGGAAGCTCTCGAGGAGCTGGCTACCTGGCGACATATAGTCGATACTCAGGGGCAGGTTGTGAGACCTCATTTGGTGGCGTTACCAGCATCGGCGTCAGCCGAATGCGCACCAACGGCTCAGCCCGTTACAGGTGATTTCTATGGGATTTTGAAGTGGTCCGTTCTGTAACGGGCTGAGCCGTTGGTGCGCATTCGGCTGACGCCGATGCTGGTAACGCCACCAAATGAGGTCTCACAACCTGCCCCTGAGTATCGACTATATGTCGCCAGGTAGCTGTAACGGGCTGGGCCCTGGTGGACAATATCACGGGGCGAATCTAGGGTGCGGGCAATAACGTAGTTGTGCCTTAAGGAGGATGGAAGAGGAAGCTATCTAGACTACCGCTTTATGGTGCGCTAATGGTCTGTGCTCACGTGAGTGTCTTAGACAAAGTCGCGATGGTGCTGTGACAGTATCCCCCTCTAAACACCATTCGTCCTCGAATGGTTCTAAACCGCAGCGACAGAAACAAAGCTACCGAAAATGGACCCCGATCTGCTTCACCAGTTGTGTCGCTGCGAAGGACACTCCTTTGGCCGTTGGGAGTGGTACTCGTCGTAGGCGGAGGCTTCGTCTTGGTTGAGCTGGGGGCTTCTTCACCCAGGTAGGGGGGCCGGGCTTGTCAGGATGCTCGCGGTGGAATTCTAAGAGTGTGTCGTCCTGTCCCTTCAGATCTGATGCTGGTTGCCAGCTTGGGGCATGGTGTTTCCACTTGACGAGGTACTGTAAGCCGTCCTTATTACGGCAGTCAAGGATCGAATCAAATAGCCATTTCTCTACCACCTCTTCCGTTTCGTCGTCCCGCTCGAGGATGCGGCCGCGGATGTTCCGGGACTCATTTTCATTAATCTCA
The DNA here is from genome assembly GCA_029168975.1 of Purpureocillium lavendulum. Classification (NCBI taxonomy): domain Eukaryota; kingdom Fungi; phylum Ascomycota; class Sordariomycetes; order Hypocreales; family Ophiocordycipitaceae; genus Purpureocillium; species Purpureocillium lavendulum. The sequence goes on along the minus strand of JAQHRD010000011.1, from coordinate 396,961 downwards.
CCCTGGCCAGGGAGCCCCATGCGGTTCCCGTCTTCGTCTGTGGAGACTGGTCGCAACAGTGAGTTGTGGAACACGGGAAATATGCGGATGCGGTCGGGGAGTTCGAGGCGACATGCGCGTGGGTACACGCTAAGGATCTTATAAGGTCCCGTCCATTTGTCATCTCCTTTCTTCATTGGTCGGTTGGTCTTAAGGTATTTGGTACTCAACCATACCTCCTGACCGACATGGTATATAGGAGACTCCGTGCGGGACTCATTGGCATTCCGTTCGTATCGGTTTATAGACTGATGGGCTAGGGCGCGTAGCTGGTCGAGGATCCGCTCGAATCGCTCGGCCACAATGTTAGCCTTATAGAACCCTCTCCTCTGTGCCATGGAGAGGTTCGGCGGGCATGGATCTGCGGGTTCTATGCCAAGGCGCGGGTGAAAGCCATAGTTAGCGAAGAACGGCGAGACGCTAGTTGTGTCTGATGTGGCATTATTCGCGGCAAACTCAGCCAGCGGAAGCCAGTCAACCCAGTCGTTTTGGTGGAAGCTCATAAACGCGCGGAGGTACTGCTCTACCCCTGAGTTCATGCGCTCTGTCTGACCGTCCGTCTCGGGGTGGTAGGCCGAAGAATGCTTCAGGCAAATGCCAAGTCGTCTGGATAGCTGTCTCCAGAATTCGGATACAAACTGAGGGCCCCGGTCGGAGACGATATTGTCTGGGGCCCCGTGTAACGCATAGACTCTGCTTACAAACGCGTCGGCAAGCTCATCAACGTTAAGGGTTCGTGTGGCGACGAAGTGACGCATCTTAGTTAGACGGCACACAATTACCAGGATATGTTTATAGACAGACTGAAAGTGCTTGCAGTCGGGCAGGGGCGTGATATAATCAACAGAGATATCTGACCAGGCACGAAACGGGACGGGCAGCGGCTGTAAGAATCCAGGCGGGGCAGAACGAGATGTCTTCGTGCGCACACAGAGGTCACATCCTTTCACGAAGATCTCGACATCTTGTGACATTCGTGGCCACCAATATGTCCGCGTGATTAAGTCGAGTGTTTTGACACGGCCAGGGTGCCCTCCTGGTCCCGATGAGTGCGTTCTGTAAATAACTTGGATCTTGGCTTCGTCGGTGGGGGGTAAGAACAGGCGGTCCCGGTAGTAAATCCGGTTACCCCGGATTTGGCAATCCTGCATGGCTACTCGTAGCTCTCTGCGAACCGATTTGGGCCAACGTTTGACGTTGGGGTCTTGTAGTGCTGTCAGCATAGTCTGGGCGAGGTCAGAGTTGTTATATGCCTGGTCAATAATGTCGTCAATGGGTCTCTCCAAATCCGGAGTAAGGGTGGTCGCGGGCGCCGCTGCCATGGGAGTCGTGTCGTCAATGTCGCTGAGTAAGTCTGCGAGAGCGGACGGGTCGAACCTGTCCCGGGGTAGCAGGGTCTTCCTTCGCTGTTTCAGGCGATCGTCGTCAACGTCAGATTTGGACGGCACATCCTGAGATCGGCGACTAAGAGCGTCCGGTCGAACGGCCTTGGACCCTGGGCGGTAGATGATGCGGAAGTTGAACTGAGAGAGGAACTCGGACCAGCGAACCTGACGCTGATTCAGCACCTTGGTTGTTGTGAAGTACTCGAGGTTCTTATGGTCTGTCATGATCTCGAACTCTGACGCATTCCCTTGGAGCTCCGGTCGCCATTCTTCTAGGGCTTTGATGATAGCGAGTAGTTCCTTATCATAGATCTCGTAATTGCATTCGGCTGCGGAGTGCTTAGAAGAGAAGTACGCGACAGGTCGTAGGCTGCCATCGTCGTCATACTGAGACAGTACTCCACCAGAGGCCCAATCGGAAGCATCTGTTTCCAGGACAGTTTTCCGGTTGTAGTCAAAAAAGGCAAGGGCGGGACCTGTGGTGAAAGCGGTCTTCAGTTGCATGAAGGCGTGCTGCTGCCGTTCGGCCCAGTGTGAGGGAACAATCAGGTGACTTCATGCATGTCTCACTTGTGAACTTGTACAACTAGCCAAAGTGAGAGCCTTCCTTACGAAGCTCTTTCTTCCCCCTTTCTCTCCTTGTAGACAATCACTTTGTCCAAGTCGCACTCGACCTTGTTCGTGCCTTGTACCGTCACATATTGTCTACCGAAACCACAAAGCGACCGATCACCGTCCTCGACGTGAATGTCGCTAGCCCGTTTTCATTATCCCAGCCGCAACCCAATGCCCACGCAAGCAGAATCTCCATTTATCCTTGCAGCCAACCAGAGAAAACAAATCCAACGAAACGAACTGAACCAAACGAACTGAACCAAACGAAGCGACCAAACGAAGCGACCAAACGAAGCGACCAAACGAAGCGACCAAACGAAGCGACCAAACGAAGCGACCAAACGAAAAAGAACCCAAGGGTAAACAAGCCGTCAACCTTAACGACAACCGCCTTGGTCCGCAGCCATGGGTAGCACCCCCGTCGATCGGGTCCCACCCTGCCCCCTCCTCAACGAGAGCAACACCGAAGAGACCTTCCGAAGCACTTTCGCAGCCAATCCGTCAGGCCTTATGAAAGAAGTCTTCCTCGTATGCAATGCCGCCTACAGCATGCAAGAGGTCATCGACTCCCTACGCATTTCAGCTGCCAAGACCAGTACAGAGGTGGAGGACCTCCAAAACCGCCTGGAAAATACGCTCATCACCAAGAGTGACGGAGACGCAACGATCACCCGCCTGATGGCCGAAAACGAAGCATACTTAAATGTCATCCAGTCAGGAGGAGCTTCACGTCGCTCACCAGAACACCCCGATCCTGAAGCGTTCACTGGCGAAGATCCCTCTCTTCTGCCGAGTTTCCTGCAGCAGCTCGATTTGAAGCTCGAAATGAACAAAGACTGGTGGAGCTCAGAGCATCAACGCATGGGATACGCAGTCTCGTGCCTGAAAGGCAGAGCGCATGATCAAGTGAGCTTTAACATCAAAGATGGTGTGGTCCTCTTCGACAGCGTCAGCGCGATCAAAGCCATTCTTCAATCAGCCTTTGGCGATATCGACGCGAAAGCCACAGCCCAGCGCAAAATCTTTGACATGAAGCAAGGCCATAAGCCCCTTACGGTATTCCTTCCCGAATGGTATGCCATCGCCAAGCTCACCGAGTGGGATAGTGAAGCCCTCATCGCGCATCTCCGGCGCGCTCTCCACGACGACATTACGTGGAGACTTTCACTCACCAAGGCCAAGGACACGCCCAGCGAGCTCACCCAGTTCATGGATCTCGTCCGGACCTGCGATAACGAATGCCGCCAAGTAGACGCCAACTACTTCAGGAAGAAGAACACCGCTGGCTCAACGAAGCACAGTGGTCATGTACCGGCCCCGGCCGCAGCGCCCTCGACGACCCCGAACGAGTCCGGAGATTCCATGGATTTAAGTGCGATCACATGGGGAGCAGAAGACGTTGCCTCAGGTCGCAGACCAAAGACCGACGCGGAGAGAGCAGCACGCAAGGCCTATTGCACGAAGCACGGACTCTGCCATTGGTGCAGCTCGGACAAACATCGCTCGCTCAATTGTGACACGGCGCCCTGGAAGACGGAAAAAGAGTAGTCTCCGGCAGAAGTCGCCGCAGGAGACGGAGAAAGAAAGTCACCTTGCTACTCTCTTCCCTAGACACCGAGCAAGATCATTTGTTACTACCGTGTACTTTAGTCGACGATACATCTACCTCGATTAAAACGAACGCAATGCTTGACTCGGGCGCTACCGGAAAGGGGTTCGTAGACGAATCATTCGCGCACGCCAACAACCTCACGCTATACAAACTAAAGAACCGTCGCCGGCTGAACGTAGTCGATGGAAGACCCTCCTCGGCTGGCGACATCACTCACGTAGCCAAACTCGAAATGGACATCAAAGGACACAAGGAGAGGATGCTCTTTTACGTAACGAAGCTTGGGAAGTACGACATCATCCTCGGAAAACCCTGGCTGACAGACCACAACCCCGTCATCAATTGGAGCACAAACATGGTCAGTTTCAACTCTGACCACTGTCGCCGACACTGCATGGAGAAGGGACAATATCAATTGGCAGTCACTGGAGCCAGTCCGCTGGCAATTTCAACAGCTAGTACGACACTGCCACGCCCGTCGTTCCCCAGAAGGGTCGGCGCCGCCGCCTTCTACATGCTAGCCGAAAAGCGCGACGTCGACTTATTTTCACTATCGCTCTACGAGATCGACAAGAGGCTGGCCGAAATCGGAGCCATCGCTGAAGGTTCCACATTCGTAGAGCCAAAGGCACCCCGGTTCAGCGAGGCACTTACAGACTTACAAAAGATGAACCGAGAACTCGCGCGACAGGACGAACTGGTGGTCCCTCTCTCAAACGGTCAACGTGCCCACGACCTCCAGGCTTCCCGGAGAACTGCAGCCGACATGTACCTTTCGGGGGCATCCCTCGAGGATATTCGCAAAGCCCTCGAACCAAAGGCTGTGGTTGATCCCGCAACAAAGGTACCCGACCATTACCACCAATTCTTGAAGGTATTCGATCAGTCAGAGGCAGACAAACTCCCTCCCCACCGGGGCTGCGACCATGAAATCCAGCTTCAACCGGGCACAACTCCACCGCATGGGCCCCTGTACGGCATGTCCGAGGAAGAGCTTGTCGTCCTCCGGAAGTTCCTGCAGGAAAACCTCGACAAGGGGTTCATACGGGCCAGCACGTCTCCAGCAGCCTCGCCTGTGCTGTTCGCGAAGAAACCAGGAGGCGGCCTTCGTTTTTGTGTGGATTACCGAGGTCTCAATGCCATAACCATCAAGAACCGATATCCGCTGCCACTAATCCAGGAGACCCTTTCCCAGCTCAGCCAAGCCAAGTATTTCACCAAGCTCGATGTTGTCGCAGCATTCAACCGCATACGGATCAAGGAGGGTCAAGAGTGGATGACGGCATTCAACACAAGATACGGTCTCTTCGAGAGCCTGGTGATGCCTTTCGGATTGTCAAACGCCCCGGCCACCTTTCAAGCCCGGATCAACGAAGTCCTTCGCCCGTTCCTTGACAGATTCTGCACGGCGTATATCGACGACATTCTCATCTACTCGGACGACCTCGCCTCCCACAGACTCCACGTCAAATCGGTGCTTCAAGCACTTGAAGCCGCAGGCCTACAGCTTGATGTCAGGAAATGTGAATTCGAGACCACCGAAGTCAAGTACCTCGGAATGATCATCTCCACCACGGGAGTGCGAATGGACCCCGCGAAAGTCGACTGTCTTGTCAACTGGGAAAGCCCCGTCAATGTGAAGGACGTCCAAGCTTTTTTAGGATTCTCCAATTTCTACAGGCGTTTCATTAAAGGATTTTCACGTATCGTGCGACCACTTGTTGCCTTGACACGGAAGGCAGTTAAATGGAATTGGACCAAGGCTTGTCAAGAAGCATTCGACGCGCTGAAAGATCGCTTCACGTCCGCTCCAATTCTCAGACACTTTGACCCGGCAAAAGAAGTGTTTGTCGAATGCGACGCGTCCGACTTCGTGTCCTCAGGCATTCTCTCCCAGGAAGACGAACAGGGAGTTCTACGTCCAGTGGCTTTCATGTCCAAAAAGTACGATCCCGCCGAGTGCAACTACGAGATCTACGACAAAGAGCTCCTTGCTATTGTCCGCTGTTTCGAATGCTGGAGACCCGAACTCCAAGGCGCACATCACCAAATCACAGTCGTAACCGACCATGCTAATCTCCGCTACTTCATGACCACGAAGCAGCTCTCAAGGCGCCAAGTCAGGTGGAGCGAATTCCTGTCGCAGTTCCAATTCGCTATCAAGTCAATACCGGGGAAAGAAAACGGAAAAGCCGACTCTCTTACACGGAGGTCGCAAGACGCACCACAGGACGCAAATGACGACCGCATCCTGTACCAACAACAGGCGCTGCTTAAGCGCCACAACATTGACCGATCACTACAAGACCAACTCAAGCTTGACCCCGAGCTCTCGGAGCTCTTTGCAAACCTTTGCTGGGAACAGGAAATTGCGCTCTGCCCCGCTATTCTCGACGACGTTCAAGGTCCAGAGCCAATCGACCACGAGATCACGAGACTCCTTGACAAGGGATACGAAGATGACGAATGGTGGACGAAAATCAGGGACGAGATGCTCAAACCCCATGGCGTACCTCACTCCAAAGAAATCCCCCTATCGGAGTGCATGATAAATGATGGCCGACTATATTTCCGAGAAAGATTGTACGTACCCCAAGGGGAATTGCGGACCCTCCTCATCCAACTCGCTCACGACAGCGTTGAATCCGGCCACCCCGGCAAAAATAAATTGTACGAGCTCATCTCACGCTCCTACTGGTGGCCGAGGCTCAGCGCTGATGCGAAACGGTTCACACGGAACTGCCACGGATGTCTGAGGAACAAGGCCTCCCGGTTGCAGTACCAAGGGACGCTGAAACCTCTCCCAATTCCACTGCAAAGGTGGAGAGACCTGTCTGTTGACTTTGTTGGCCCAATACAGCCTACACCCCGTGGATTCAATGCAATTATGGTTGTCGTCGACAGACTGTCCAAGGACAGGCACTTCTCGCCTTGCAAGACCGACATGAAGGCGCATGACCTGGCAATGCTCTTCGTCCGAGATGTATGGAAGCTTCACGGGCTCCCGGATTCCATCGTCTCGGACAGAGGACCACTGTTCATCTCCGAGTTCTGGAAAGCAGTGTGCCACCGCCTGCAGATCAACATTGCCCTTTCCACGGCCTATCACCCGGAGACTGACGGCCAGACGGAAAACGCTAACGCCTTCCTCGAGCAATATCTCCGCCAGTATGTCAGCTTTGCCCAGGACGATTGGGATGAGTGGCTCCCACTAGCCGAGTTCGCAGCCCGCAACGTCGTCAACGACTCAACTGGGATGTCCCCATTCTTTGCAAACACAGGCTACCACCCTCGCATGAGTTTTGGACCCCCTCGACCACTACCACGCGCAACATCCAAAGACCTAGCTAGGCGCAGCAACCAAGGCAACAGCTTCGCCGCCAAGATGCAAGAGATCACCGATCTGCTACGGACAAACCTAACTTCAGCCCAGGCCGCACAAGAGCAATTCGCCAACGCAAAAAGGTCGCCGGCACCAGCGTATCGAGTCGGCGATAAGGTGCTGCTGAGTACACGGAACATTCATTCAGCCAGGCCCATTCCCAAACTCGATCACAAATTCATTGGCCCTTTTCGAGTGAAGCGTGTGCTCAACGCCCATTCCTACCAGCTGAGCTTGCCACATGAACTAGACTCTCTTCACAACTCGTTCCACCCCAATCTGCTGCGACCGGCACCGAACGACCCGCTGCCTGGGCAATACAACCCACCGCCCCCGCCGATCGCACTGGATGCAAACGGAGAGAAACTCTGGGCAATTGAAGCAATCTTGGATTCAAAACGCACAAAGCAGAAGGGTTTCCAGTACCACGTTCAATGGAGGGGCTATGACCTCGAAGACGCAACATGGGAGCCACTGCACAACGTTGTCAACGCACACATAGCCATCAAAGAGTTCGAGAAACGCCACAAGACCAAACCTCGACCCACGAAGCAAGAAATGCAAAATGCTCGTCTCCAGGCTACCTGAGATGTGGATGAATCACAAGCAATGTCTTGAAGAAGCTTGGAGAGGGAGTAAGGGGAGACCATATGTGAGGGAACAATCAGGTGACTTCATGCATGTCTCACTTGTGAACTTGTACAACTAGCCAAAGTGAGAGCCTTCCTTACGAAGCTCTTTCTTCCCCCTTTCTCTCCTTGTAGACAATCACTTTGTCCAAGTCGCACTCGACCTTGTTCGTGCCTTGTACCGTCACACCCAGCACCAGGCTGACTCTTTCCGCAGGAGGTCGTTCAGGGGCCGACAGATTGAGGAGAAATCCCGGATGAAGCGGCGGTAGAAGTTTGCGAATCCGAGGAAACGTTGGAGTTCGCGCACGTTGGCGGGCTTCTCCCACCCAGTAACCGTCGCCACTTTGTCTGGGTCCATCTGGATTCCATCACTAGCTATAATGAGTCCCAGGTACTTGGTTTTTGTTGTTTCAAACTCGCATTTGTTGATATCGATTTGCAAGCCCGCTTCTATCAGGCGGTCTATAACCTCGCGGACGTGTTGACGGTGTTCCTTGCGCGTTTGTGAATAGACTAAGACATCGTCGAGATAGGCCGTACAGATCTTATCGAGCTGGTCGTACAGAGTATGGTTGATATAGTGTTGGAACGAAGCGGGGGCGTTGCAGAGACCGAAGGGCATGACTAATGACTCGAAAAGGCCAAAGCGTGTGATGAATGCGGTTTTCCACTCGTGCCCCTCGGCAATGCGTAGCTTATTGAAGGCAGCGATAACATCCAGCTTTGTATAGTACTTGGCGTGGCAGAGAGCGTCTAAGGTTTCGCGGATCAGTGGCAGCGGGTACCTGTTCTTGATTGTGACCGAGTTGAGTCCGCGGTAGTCCTGACAGATACGTACGCCACCACCAGGTTTCGCGGCCAGGAGAAGGGGTGCAGCACATCGGGCGCGCGACTCGCGGATGAATCCCTTGGTCAGGTTATCATCAAGCCACTTCCGGACAACAAGGAGCTCTCTGGGGATAACGGGCGGTTCTTCTGATATGGAGGCTCCTTGCCAGGGATAAGTTCGATTGTATGGTCCCAGCTGCGTCGTGGGGGTAATTCATTCGCTAGATGGGGCAGGAACCCGGTCATTTTATCTTGCAGCCACTCAGGAAGTCTTGCTTTAATGTCTTCGTGGGAGAGATCCGGTTTCCCTTTCAAGAACTTATCGACGTCGGCGTCCGTCACGCGTCGCAGGTGTTCCTGACTGTAGCAGTCATCAAGGAATTCCTGGAACGCACTAGGGAATAGTTGGGAGACGGCTGCGTGGTCGCCGCGTTTTTCGAGGATGTCTTGGAACACGCTCTCCGGCAAGTCGGGGAGTTTTATCAAGGGGGTTTCCGTCTGGATAGCGTCGAGTTCAGGCCATGTAATCTTCATACACTGGGTCGCGCCGCCTTTGCAGAACTGGAGGAAGTTGGCGGCGGCTAACATCTTGATATCAGACAGATCAGGCCGGTCATATGGGTCAGGCGGGCGCGCCCCCTTCGGCGTGGGTGGAATTGGCACGCTGAGCTGCGGCATTGGCGGGGCATGATGTTCCTGGTGTACTGGACGCCGACTGCCTGCCTTCAGGGTGACCGGTGCTGGCTTTAACTGTGGCCTGTTGGGGATCATCCGGGCCCGGGTCTCAGGCTCCGGCGGAAAATGGCTCGGTCGAAAAGTGCGGAAGTGGTCTTGGCCGGGAGTGAGAGTCTGAGGGATATCTAGTTCCACTCTTCCCTCGGGGTGAGGCTCCTCGTCGTTGCTGTCTTCGACAGAGGGCAGCCGGTAGGAAGAAGCGGTTCGTATGGAATCACCACTCCCGCAACCTTCATCTTCAGCGTCCCCGACGGAGGCCTGATCCCGCTGGCGGGAGGGCTGGAATTCGGTAGGGGGCGCAATGTCGTGTGGCCTGGGACTGGGACTGGGTACCGCCGGTGCGAAACATGGTGAAGAGCAGCAGCGAGTAAGGCAATACTGTGACTGGAAAAGTAGGGTCATTCTCGCCCAGTCGATTGTGGGGTTGTGACGTTGAAGCCAGGGGAGTCCAAAAATAAGCGGAGTGTCTGGGGATAGCAAAAGACGCAAGCTTCGATGTGATTCCCCATACTCACGGGGAGGATGACATAGTGGGTAATATTGTCAGCGACTTTCCCATCGGCAAGGATCAGGGTGCGTGGCTTTGGTAGCTTCTCGGTTTGGATCTTATTAGTGCGTATAAAGCCGCGGTCGGCGAATGCCCGCGCGGAGCATCCACTATCGACTAAGCTATTCACTTGTACGGGTTGTTGGTGCGCAGGGAACAGTGTGGCTTGAATGAGTAGCGACTTGCTATTTATGGACCTGAGAATGAGAGGTTCATCGCCACAAATAGCTTTGCGGATCCACAATGGCAATAAGCTTGTAGGTGTTCCTGAAGACCTCCGGGCGCGACGGTGCCCGGAGGTTAGACGTTTCCCTGGGATCTATCTGTGTCTGGGGTTGATCTGGCGTCGGTTAAGCTGCTGGTGTCAGACTCGATAAAGCCTTGGTCCATGGAGTGAAGGCGGTTGAAGGTAGGACTAAGGTAGGGGGGCTGCGCGTAGTATTGCTGGGCCGGTGGGAAGCCTTGGAGTTGTCGGTACTGGGGCTGGGGTTGGTGTGTTGCATTCGGGACCTGGGACGAGGGACGAGGGGAGTAGTAGCTGCCACGGCCGTGGCCACGAGCACGAGCGGCGTCACTGCGTGGCGTGTTATTCCGAACGCTGTACTTGGCATCGTTGTTCATTTTCTCCTGGCAGTCGCGGATCCTGTGGGTTCCGCCACAGTAGTAACAGAGGCCCCGTTCCTGGCGCTCGCGTCGGCGAGCTTCGGAGGTCGAGGACGTACTAAATTGCATGGGCTCGCCAGCGTCAGCAGTGGGCGCGGCTGGAGCTGCCGGGATGTTTGGGCGGGGGTTCTCAGGGGCGGTGCGATGGCCGGGCTCACGTCGGCTACGCATCTTCCTGATGTGTTTGCTCTGCTCAAGGTCGTTGTAGACGTCCTGGCACAGCTTTTTCCATCCAGGCCAGTCGTCATTCCCAGGTTTGCCGCTGCGGTGCATGACTTCGTCGATGACCTCATTGGATACTTTGAGTTGGAGGGCTTCAACCTTCTGCTTGTCAGTCTTGCCAGCGAGGGTTGCAAGCTTATTGAACTCGGCGATAAAATTCTCAAAGGGCTTGTTCGTCATGAAATAGTTGTCGAAGTTACGGCTGGCAGTGCGATCGAGGTCGATGGTTTCGTATTGGCCGTTAAGGAACTCAATGAGGTCGTCGGCAGTCTTCCATTCCCATAGTTCTGTATCGTCGGGGTTCATTGTAATCGCATCTAGGCTCTGGCGGACAAGCGTGTAGGCGCCGCCATCAAGCATACTGCCAATGTATTGCAAACGGCGGAACTCAGTGTTGTAGATAGTCTTATCCACGGCTAAGTTGCGCATAGCCTTGGAGCGCCAGCCGACATACTCTTCTTGTCGCTTCTCGATATCTTTCTCGGTGGCATTAAACGTGGGGTGGTCTCGGGTCTGGCGACGGAGAAGCGGAGAAGCTGGCCATCGGTATGCTTAGGAGCGCCGACTCGATCGATCACCTTGTTGAGTGTGGCAACCTCCTTCTTCAGGTCGCGATTCTCGTCACGGAGGGTCTGAACTTCCTCATGGAAAATGCTGGCTTTGGCGTGGAGGGATGACTGGATGTGCTCGCAGTACTCCTGTACCTGTCTGGCGTAGTATGCATCTTTGTCGGCTTCAAAGACCGGGGACAGATCGTGGGTAGTGTCGGCGCAGGTAACAATGGTGTAGACATGGGGGAATGCCGTAATGCCTTCTAAAAGACTGGCCTTCCAGGCGGGAGTATCGGTTTCCTGGGCCATTGTAGGTGTCTTCGTGGATGGTCTCAATCGCGACGCGTCAATCGCGCTGTGGGTGTTTTCGTGGATGGTCTCAATCGCGACGCGTCAGTCGCGAGACTTCGTGGTTCTAAGGTCGCCCCTTTCAGGCGTGGTGGCTGGGCCGCGTACAAGATAGACAGCGGCGCAACCAAAAAGGAAGGCACAAACTATCACGGGGCGAATCTAGGGTGCGGGCAATAACGTAGTTGTGCCTTAAGGAGGATGGAAGAGGAAGCTATCTAGACTACCGCTTTATGGTGCGCTAATGGTCTGTGCTCACGTGAGTGTCTTAGACAAAGTCGCGATGGTGCTGTGACAGACAAGGCAGGGCCTTGTCGGTCCAAGCGCTGTTGCTGTGGCGACGACTTACCCTATTTGTTGGAGGATTTCTGCCCTCCTCATTTCCTTCCCTTCTTTCTTTCCTCAGCTCGAATGTAAAATGCATGAGGACTACATAGCTGTAATTTACACTATTAGAACCCTTCACAGTAGCTAGCTCCTCGAGAGCTTCCTGTTCTCTTCTCTGCAATGCAATCAATTTGTTGGTTTCTAGCACGCTTCTGGCTGAATAAGCCCCGTGCCCCTTACACATGTGTTGCAATCCTTGGATTTGTCCGTCTTCTCCCCTCTGAAGTACTACGATCGCAAACAGGTCGGATTCCTCAGCCTTTTGACCGATTCGAGCCCGGTCGGCAAGCAAAACTTTCTTTCCTGCTGTCAGCGAGCACGCGAGCAGGCGCTCACGGCGTCCAACATCAAGGGTGGCTGGAAAGCGACGGGTTTGTGGCCTGTGTCGGTGGCAAAGCCCAAAGCCACTTTTGAGCCCTCTCCTGCTGGAGAACAGCAACAAGCGCAAGAAGGATGCGAAGAAAGCGCCCGATGCCTTCAGGAGCCTTTTTTCTACGCCGGGATGGCAATCAGACGCATCGCAAATTGCGTGGTCGACTCCGAGGCGCCCTCAAGATCTGAAGGTGCAAGTGCTTCAATTCAACCAGCTCGACGACGACGTGCCCACAAAGCGACTGCTGTTCAGGAAGATTACGAAGGGGTTTGATGAAAAGGACGGCCTCTTGGCAAAAGCTTAATTACAGATTCAAGCACTGGAAACGCAATTGGCGGCCGTGAAACCGAAGAAGAGGAAGAGGGTGGAAATGAGCCCGAATTCGAGGTTCGCCGACATTGAGGCAGTGCGGCGGGCGCAGGAGGAGGTCAATGCGGCTGAGAATGAAGACCCTGATGGAACTGAAGATGAACTTTCAGAAATAGGTGACGATTGTATCGTAGTGAGCGTTGGTGGGCGGTGAGAAGCAATTGAATTGGTGATCGTGAAAATGGACCATGATTTTTTGGGTGGCCGATAACAGGGGGTGGCCGGGATCTATGTGCAGGGACTTAAGGTAGCAGCCGAACTGCCGTTCAGTCTCCGCAACTTCCACAACCTCCGCAACCTCCGCAACCTCCGCAACCTCCGCAACCTCCTCCGCCTCCTCCTCCCCCGTCTCCTCCTCCTCCACCGTCTCCTCCTCCTCCTCCGTCTCCTCCTCCTCCGCAACCTCCGTCTCCTCCTCCTCCGCCGTCATCGATATACGGCAGCCCGGCATCAGCTCTCATCAAGCCGGAATCGGCGGCGGGCGGGCCGCCGACCCTGACGACATCGGGCAGCCTGACCCTCCCGTCTCTCAGCTCCTCGTACGCGGCGACCTGCTCGGCCCTTGGCCTGAGCGCCCACTCGGCGAGGAAGTAGTGACTATACGTCCCGGCCTCGAAATAGTGGCTGAACGGCTGGGCGCGATGAATCCCCCCCAGCCTCACGCGCGTCAGGGCGGGATACGCCTCGCGCAGGCCCCCGGGCTCATGCAGCCAAGCCGTGGCGCGCGCGAACCCCTCCGTGGCAGCCATGGCGACGGCCGCGCGCGAGAGGTTCGTCATGGCCTCCAGGACGGTTAGGCGGTTGCGCATCCACGACTGTGGCGTGGCGCCCGGGCCACACGCCGTGACGGCGGCGTCCACGGCAGCAGGGGCGTAGACGTGGCGGTCGCGCGCGAGGTGCAGGGCCACTATGCTCCAGGCGTCGAAAGGGAAGGACCACACGTGTTTAGCGAGGTTGCAGGCGCCGCAGCACGTCGGGTACCGGCCGTAGGCCTCGGTGCAGTCCCACGGGAAGAGGTCCTGGTAGCGGTAGAGCGGGCCGCCGAAAGCCCCCCAGTCGTACCAGTATTCCTGGCCCGTGTCGATAATATCGGCGTCGTCGTGCCGCCCGAAGTGGAAGCGGAGCAGGTACTCCTCCGTCAGGCCGCTGGGCACGTCGTACTTTGTCCGCACATCGCGCTGGAGGTAGCCGGCGTCCGGGCAGACGAAGCTCATTACGTAGAGGGGCTGGGGCAGGGACCGGGAAGTGGAGACGGAGGCAGGCCCGTTGACGAGCGGCTCGAAGAGCGCCGTATCGATGAGCGCGTTGCAGAAGCTCTGGCAGTTGTTGGTCGTCGCACTCCAGGCGAGCTTGGTGGCCGGATCGAGCAGCCGCTTGACGATGCTTCGGAGGTAGACCTCGACGCGGGATTCGATCAGGGTCTTGAGCTTCTGTAGGACCGGGTCGAGAACTCCGGCCAGGAGTGCCTTCTGGTCGGGGACCGGCAGCCCCGGGTCGTCAAAGGGGCAGTCCCTCGCAGCGGCCAGGAGGTCATCAACGATATCAATCTCGGCGGCTTGTGCTAGCGCACCCGTGAAGGGCACGCCGACGACCTGCTTCATCATGGCCTTGTACCGCTTACGGGTCTTTGAGGGCGGCGTTAGTTGCTGCCAGACCTCCCGTGCCGCGGTGTTACCGACGGCTAGGCTGCGTGCGGCCACCGGGGACGGCCGGTCATGGAAAACGGGCGGCTCCCGGAGGGTCAGCAACGCGCCGCCTTTGGTGCTGGACATGTCGTCTGTAAGCCTTCTGCTGGACCACCCCAATCTCCCAGGGGAACAAGACTCACTGCGCCACCCCGTTCTCGATCACCAGCGGCCCGACCCTGAGGGCCATGTGCACGTTCCCGAACGGATACTTGGTCGCGAACTTCCGGAAGAACAACGGGATGTCGGTATCAGCCGTCGCCTCGGTGGCCACGCTGGTCGAGCTCGACGCTGCCTCGCGGGTCGCCGTGTCGGCCAGGCTACTCTCCGTTTTGGCCTTGAGGTGCCTTGGCTTCCATCTCGCCTTGCTGCCCTGTCTCTGGCCTGACCCTCGTGGTGACTGCGGCTGCTTCTCCGAGGCGAGCCTCCTCGACAGTGCCCGCTGACCGCCGGCCCTCACGGTGCCCACGCCCGCCTGCAGGCCGTTGTACTTTGCGAGGGCCACTATCTCGCCCAGCTTGAGTAGGCTGCACTGGATAGTCCCGGGGCCGCCGACGTCGAGGTGCCGCGCGGCCCTGTCGACGGGGAAGAGGGCCAACGGCTGGCCGGCACGGTCAAAGTGCGGCACGTTCTGGCAGTGGCAGATCTTCCGGCTGACGTGCGGCGTGATGGCCTCGCCGAGGATGCAGTGCTTGTACGCCTTGACAAAGGAGGCGCAGCCGTAGTAAACCGAGCGGTAGCAGTCCTCGCAAACGACGGGGGGGAGGCCCTCGGGCGACGTCGTCAAGACGAACATGCTGCCCCTGACCACACTACCACACCCGGGCTGGGCGCAGTGCAGGGGCTCGAGCCGCGGGATACAGAGGTTGTCGAACCCGGCCAGGGCGACTGGGCTCTTCGTTAATGGGGGGCCGTCCATGGCAGGGAATGACTTGGTGGGCCTTACGCTGCGGTATGGCCGGCCTCTTCCAGAACCCGAGCTTGTGGAGAGGCGGCCGGTGCTCGATCAGCTTTTCCAAGTCCAGGAATCCTGAAAAGTCTAGTCGTCAGCCTAGATTCACTCCTGTGCTCTGAACAAAACAAAGTCCTAACCTGCGGCCTGTAGCAGGACCCATGCCCGCTTCCGAGGACCTCGTAGCTTGGGGAGAGCTGTTCGAGGTCAGTAGTTGGCATGAGCAATATAGCCCGGAATATCCTACAGTCAATGGCATTCCTCACGCCCGATTTGAGCTTGGAGCTGGCATAGTTCGTCTGCCTGTCCTTGAAAGCCTGTTCAAAAACGGCGGATAATTGGATGGGTACCAGGTCGCGATTCGGCTGCCTCAGCTCCCTCTCCTTGTTCTGGAGATCCCCTGTGTATCAACTCATTAGTTATGTCCTCCCGGCATCAAATAACCTCGCTACTAGCCACGTCTGGCTCTCGACTTACCGTATCGGACGGCGAATGCTCTGGACTGCTCGGTGACCTGGTCGATGAACGTGTCGAACCCGTGGATAAAGTCGTCCTCCTCGTCCGGCACGCTGACGCCGGAGAACTCTGGCCGCTGCCACGCCTTCAGTGTCCGGATGATGTTCTCCAGGTCTGCCCTCACGCCCTCCCAGTACAGCTTTTCCAGCTCGAGGAACAGAGTCTCCTTTCCGGGTCCGAGTGACGTCCAGGACGGATCTGTAGCCGTTGAGATGCTGGACTGCGATGAGGGTCGGATCGTAAGGTAAATGCTTTTGAGGTGAGACATGTCTGCAGGGTTCGGTTCAAGCTCAGGAGGTCCTGCTGCTCCTAACAGTCTAAGAGGAGACCAAAGCGCCTCTGTCCGACTTACAGCGAGTATTGGTGTTCGTGTTAGTTCCTTGATCACTAACGAGAATGTAGACTTCTGTTGTAGCCGGTAAGTCAGTTATGGAACCCCTGGACTTCTGGCCGACCATTCAGGGCCATAAGGAATAACAGTAAAGCCCGCCCGCTGGGGCATTTGATGATTTTCTTCCGTCTGGCTGAGCCGCTACAACCTAAAAACGAGGCTCTACTATGCTCCACCGCTCTACCTACGAGGAGCACTTGCCGTCACGAACTGGTACTGTACTACTGCTACTAGTAATTGTAAGGGTGGTACCTAATGAGTCCTGGCAGGCGGGCTGCGGGGCCGCACGCGGGCTCCTCCCCAAATCCAGGTGGTCCTTGCTCCGCTCGATGCACCTGCCCCTTTGATCTGCACCATGACTTGTCACTTTCTTATTGGCATAAAGTGAGCAGTATCAACCCACCCCCACGTGGGCTTCGTTCGGTGAGTAAATCAGGCAGCAAATCCTCCAGCAGCAGATGGTCCGAGGCAGATTCAGACCTATGCAATGCCTGGATACCATCCTCCAGCCTCACTAAAACACTGACGTACACCCTTGCGAGTGGAGCGAGGACCGGGGGGCTTGGGCGGCTGGCCCCCCATACACTTGCATTCCACTCTTATTTCCTTTGTATACAGTACAGTAGTACTGTAAGGAGGCCAGGCTCATACAGGCTATGTAGCAGCCCAAGGCGGATGAACATGTGAGGTACACTCGGCGCCGCACTCCTGGCACTTCCACCACCTCGGCCCTCTGGCCGGCAGCATCTCACGGCACTCGACGCACGTAAGCGGCAGCCTGGTCAGCCGGTCGAGCTCCCTCCCGTCCTTGTCCTCGAATGAAGCCTCGCGCTCCGCCTGCGTCAGCGCCGTACACATGCGGCACAGCGTCTTGGCCTGACAATCGGCTCGCGTCCGCATCTCGAACCTGGATCTGCTCTGGCGGGCTTTGTTCTCGGCGAGATGGCACCTGCTGGTGTGCCTCGCCAGGCGCTGGCCGTGTGGCGCCCACCAGCGGCAGTAGGTCTTGTAGAAGCACCGAGAGCAGCAGGGCTGGCACCCGGTGAGGTGTCTAGATGCAGGCGACGCGGGCACCACCTGCTTGGTCTCGCATTCCTGTGGCTCGCTCTCTGGTTAGTAGCTGGCTTCTTTCTTGCTTGAGATGAGGTTGAAAGGGGCCGAGTGGGAGGAAGGGACAGAGAGAATGGGGAAGAAGGGTTGTACTGGACATACCGCGCATGTCTGGTTCCCGCACAGGTCACAGCTGGACTTTGTGCCCTGCTTGCAGGTGATCCGCTGTAGCTCTTCGAACTGCTCTGGGCTCAAGGCCTGGTCGCTACCGAAGAGCTGCGCACGCAGCTTCTTGGAGGAGTGGCTGGCGTTGACGAGGTCCACGAAATGGAGCTGCTCCGAGACCCGGCGGAGGAGCTCCGGCGGCAGCACGGAGTTATGATCGTCCGCGTCTGATACTTGTTTCGAGAGCTTTCCTGCCGAGGGCTGCTCCGCGGGCCCATGCGCGCTCTTCTCGCGCTTCTGCCTACTCAATCGGCCCCTCCGAAGCGCCCTGTGGATGTACAGGAACCCAAAGCGGCACGCCGTCAGAGGGTGGTCCAGGACGAACATCACGGGCGTCAGAAGCCAGGAGACGAATTCTCCCCTCTGCTGCTCTCCGGTCCTGGTGTTGGTGTTGTTGTCGTACGTGTTTCGATAGCGCCGCCCGCCCTCGGAGTACACCACTGCCAGGCCGAGGGCAATGTTGATGATCCCGGTCAGCCCGTACAGGATTCTGTGCGCTTGTCAGTCTCGTTTCTTTTGAATCCGTCGCCGGCAGCTCATGGGGGACAAGCCCCGCGAACCCCCGACCGTCGCTCCGCTCGAGACTTACACAACAGCGATCGTCACGGCCCAGGTCTTGACCATTATGTAACACAGGGCATCAGGCCCTCCGTACTTGGGGAAGGCCGTCTCGTTGGCGGCGATGAAGAAGTTGCGGCCGTCCGTCCCGTTCCTCCAGTCGGCCGCGGCGCCGCAGGCGCCGTACGATGTCGGAATGAATTGTGCCTGCTTGCCGACGCTGACGGCCAGGGCCAGGGCAATCATGAGGTCGACGACGCCGAGGAGGATGCAGAGGTAGGAGTTGCAGGCGATACACCCGAGGAACATGACAAAGTTCCACGCGCAGCCGAAGACGCCCTGTGCCTGTGTGAGAGCATGGTTCATTCTCCGACTGCTCGTTTACTCCGGTTACTCACCCATGTGAGGTACATCTGCAGGCCGTAGAGGAATGACCGGCCATTTGGAATCACATCGTAGATGCCGGTGTGGTCGATGACTCTGAGGGTGTCGTAGATGGTGCCGCCCCCGACGCCGACCATGCCAAAGGGTACGTGGCAAACGAAGCGGACGATGCAGGACCATCCGCCGGCCATGGCTGCGGCGGGAGTGTTGTTTCAGGCAAAGATGCGTCGAATCTGCAAGTCCGCTTGTGCTTTGAGTACGGTGACTATGTGAAGTCTGAGGTTTACAGACGATCGTGCGCCAGTTGAACGGTCAAACCTCAAGGCGGATGGCCAGGGGCAAGGCAAGGCAGGGCACGGCAAGGCAATGCAAGACACGGCGCCCGAAATTCCATGGCATCGCACACCGAGCTGCGCCCGCGCTCCGTGTGGGGGCGCCCGGGGATGCGGGACGCTGGCAAAGGAGGCTGCATGGACCTCCTGTCTGCCTCGTGATCAACCTAG
Organism: Purpureocillium lavendulum; assembly: GCA_029168975.1. Classification (NCBI taxonomy): domain Eukaryota; kingdom Fungi; phylum Ascomycota; class Sordariomycetes; order Hypocreales; family Ophiocordycipitaceae; genus Purpureocillium; species Purpureocillium lavendulum. The sequence goes on along the minus strand of JAQHRD010000011.1, from coordinate 378,009 downwards.
TCGCAGCCCAGGGTGGCTGTGCAGAGCTGAGACAGCTTCGGTTTGAGCCGTCGCAGCTTGACCTGAGCAAGTCACCTCAGGCCCATGTTCCGCGGATAGATCATCGCATACTCTTTAGATAGTCATAAGCAACGCTCAAGTCAGACTCAGAGCAGTGCACTGGCACCGTGAACCACAGCGAGACCGATCTCCTCCGGGTAACCATGTCGCACATTGTGCCGGGTCACCTGACAGACCTGCACATGGCCAGCAAGATCGACGCCAGCAGCCTGGTGCCGAGAAGGCCGTACGGCGGCTCAGGCGTCAGGAATGCATCGACGCTGTACCCGAGAAAGGCCGTCAGCGCTGATGAAGAGCCCCAGATCCCCGACCCGACGCTCTTTGCCTCCCTAGCCCTGACGAGGAGCGCGGCCGCCGGCAGCACTGCCCCGGGCTCGGACCCAGACTCGGACCTCCCAACCATGACCGAATGCGCGGTCCACCTGGAGCTGCTCGAGGTGTTCCACAAGCTCCGCCTGGACATCATCAAGTCCAAGCCCTTGGACACGACCTTCGGCGTCAGGATCAACAAGAAGACCGTCTATCGAAGGGACTACAGCTCTCCGCGTCGGGGGGCCATGAAGGCCGTGGAGCTGCGGGACGCGACCTGGCAGGACCGCAGGCGGCAGAAGTGGCCGTATATCCTCGGCCTCGCGGCGGGACGGTTCAGGTTGTGGATAAGGAAGATGGACGAGTTTCTCAAGGCGCAAGCGGCAGAGGACGTGACGGGGCTGCCTTTTCTCCCTCCTCTTGGTACGTATACCGGCCACTTTAGTTACATACTTCACTTCGCTCCGCTTTCCTCCTACTCACCGGCTCAAGACGTCCTCATGGTCTGGCACGGCTTCCTGCTCAACCCCCACGACTACGACACGGCCTGCCGCCGCGATGGCATGACGGGCATCTCCCGGCTGCCCTTCCCCTGGAAAGACGTGCACGCCGCCATCGACCCGCGTGACTGGAGCTACACTCTTACGGAAGCCTCCGCCGCCTGGGCCCGGTCCCACGCCGGCCTGGAGCCGGACCTCTGCCGCTACCTCAGCGTCGCCGCCCGGACCGCCACTACCAGCGTCATTTCGCGCACCCTCGCCCGCTACGGCCAGCAGCAGCAGACCCACGTTTCCCCCCTCGAGGACCTCCAGCGCGCCCTCGCCTCCAAGGACCTTCCGTCCCGCGACGCAGCCTTCCTCGCCACCCTTCTCCAGACTGAGGCCGACAGGGAGGCCGACAAACCCCTCGTAGACAACGTCCAGCGGCAGGCCTCCTTCATCGACAAGATGCATGCACAGCTCTGGATCCGGAGCCCCGCCGCGGGGGGCACGCTCCGCCGCGCCGTCGACCGCTACGCCAAGTTCCTGCGGCTCTTCCGACTACACCCGGGAACGATGCTCGTGCCGACGCTCGACATCGACATCGTCTGGCACACGCACCAGTGCTCGGCGAGGGGCTACGCCGAGTCGGTCAGGCGGCGCACGGGCGCCTTCGTCAACCACAACGACAGGCACGGGAGTTCGGTGCTGGACGGCGGGATGCAGGGCACCACGGAGCTGTTCATCGTGCGCTACGGCGAGGAGTACAACAAGTGTCTGTGCTGGGACTGTGAGGCCATGGCTTCGGCTGTGGAGGAGGCCAACGGGTCCATGGAATCGGGGTCGGCGTCGGGGTTGGGCAAGGACCCGAGGAGGTTGGCCGAGAGGGTGAGGAAGGATGTTGAGTATTACCGATGCGTCGAGATTATGAGGAGGGAGGGCAATCAGCTGCCTTTGCGGGATCCTTGACTGGCACAGAGCATCAAGTAGAACCATGGGCACGTCATTCCTTGGACACTCATTATCAGCTTATAGCCTCCAGTTCTTGGGGTGAGGTTGTATGTATCTGCCAGAGGCTTGCAGCCTTTCGCGCATTAATCCCACGAGCCGAGCGAGGACCACAGGGTTTGGGGGGCGACCAATCCCAAAAAGCATGCGAGCGATATCACCACATTCAATCAGTCAGAACCAGCAGGTATGCTAGCAATCTGTTGTCTAGGAGTAAAACCAACTGAACTGGGAAGTTGTGGCACCGGCCGTTCCGCTATAAAGTCATTACTTAGTGCTTGAGTATGAGTATAAAGTAAGTAGTTATATCATCTCGAGCAAATAAATAAACAATGCCAGCTTGAGGGCCTATTGCAACTCTGTTTAGAAGCGTTCGTCATCTTGGAGCTGTATGGGGCGCACGCCCCCCAAATCCCCATCCTCTCCGTGGAGGCCTCCTGGCCTTGCAGTGCTGTGTGGCCTGCAGCTGATTGTGGCTGAGCCACGCGACCACGGCCAGTACGGCCAGTACTCTGTCCGTTAAGATTTACTTATACTGACACGCAACGCGATTCCACCTCATTCACAGCCAACTTCTGACAACCCCAGGCAAACAAGTCCTTGAAGCCAGACAATGAAGCGCCTCCTCCATATAAGCACAAGCCGCCCGGCAGCGACCATCTCCGCCCTCCGGATCTCGGCCGCGACCCCGGCGTCGGGGGTGACCTTCGTCGACAACTCGCGCGGCGCCTCGGCGGCAACGGCCGACCTATCCGCCGCCCTCGACACGGCCGTCGAGCACGTCGACCTCAGCAGTAAGCACCGCTGCATTTTCCCCGCCGCTGGACTTGTGACGAGCGCACAGCGCTAAGGCGACGCCGACGAGCTGCTGCGCAACTTGATCCACCAGCTCGACCGGGAGGCGGCGGCCTACGCGAACTCGACGGTGGACGAGAGCCAATGCGCGGTATGGGCCTGGTACGTGACGTCCACAGCACACGCCGTATCTATGATAGCTAAGGTCAGAGCTGATGTGACATGGACGACCTAGTCCTAAGGCGACGGCGCAGACCGTCTTCGCGGCGTGGAAATGCGCCGCCGCGGCGTACGAGGCCGGCGGCGGGCCTCCACCGAGCACCGAGCACGGTTGCTCCTTCGAGCTCGACGCTATCGGGCCACCGTCCGCAGACGGGACCTTCAAGGCCTTTGTCTCTATGGTCATCACGCCGGCGGCAGTCGTCGCCGAAGAGAACGAGTTCCTGCCCGCCCTCGTCATCGCCGTCCGTGGCACCGCGAGCAGGATCGACCACATCGTAAACGTCAACGCGCAGCCGCGGAGCGCACAGAGATACATAGTAAATCCGGATCCTCTCCCATTCATACTATATGGGGAAATAGGTAGCCAGCCACAGACTGACCACTGGCCAGGGCCCCGGCGTGGTATCCCATTCCGGGTTCCTGAACTGCGCGGAAGCATTGGACGGCGTGGTATCCGACAGGATACGCCGCCACGTCAGGGGAAGACCCGGCGCCCACATTATATTCACGGGCCATTCGGCTGGCGGCGCCGTGGCGAGCCTGCTCTTCCTCCGGCACGTCATGAACCGGGACCTTGGTAAGTGTGCCAGCCGTCTCAATCTCGCCAGAAGGGGTAAGTGGTTGGTTAACATAATGTCTCTCTTTCGCATCAGCACCCTCGGCGAGACTATCCATTATCACCTTCGGTGCGCCGCCTGTAGTCGCCCAGCCCCTAGACCCGGTGGGCTTCCAGCAGCAGCAGCTGGGCCTCTGCCTCAACATCATCAACGAGTTCGACGTCGTCAGCCGCGCCGACGCCCCCTACGTGCTCTGTCTCGTGAACCTGCTGCGCTCTCTGTACGGGCAGCCGGCTCTTGTCGACGACGAAGTCACTGAGGAAACCACCGGCGGTTGCCCTAACCCGGCGAGCGATGGAAAGATGGGAGAGGCAGCAGGTCAGTCTGGAACGGAGAAGGTCTGGCCGACACCACCCCCGCGATACCACCACGTCGGTGCCCGGGTCGTCCTCCTGATGCGGCTGAATGAAAGCCGCCTTCGCCTCAGAGCCGTCGAGGTGCCTGGCGATAAGTTCGGCCGCCTCCTGTTCTGCCGGGTCGCCGTCCACCGCCGCGCGTGTTATTCGGATCGTATGCAGGAGCTTGTGCAGTGGGAAGATCAGGCGGAAGAAGGCACCTCACCGTTCCAGATGTAGACAAGACGAAAGAACAGGGTGGCGATCTAAACTGAACTGGACTGTATTCCTGCTCCGTTGTAGCCGCTAAATTTATCCGCAGCCATGCGCGGTGAGCGGGGTTTGGCAGGCAGCCGACGCGGCCGGATGTTAATCCGGCCGCCCCACTTCGCCAATGTAAACACCGACCAGCTGCCCCCAAAATTCCCGCTTTGCTCCTCAACCTCAATCTACCCGTGGCTGTTCCCCTCGTGTTGAACGTGGTTCTCTACTAATGCTCATCATGTGCAGGCTCTGTCGAAGCGATTCGCCTCATGTCTCGGGTCCGCATACCTACAGTCTCCCCCCAATGCTCAGCTTTGTCTGGTTTGGGACTCGATCCGAAATTGCCCAAGGATCTCTGTCAGTTCCATGAACTTGATGGCCTTTGCGGCTGCTTTGCGCTCGCTCAATATGCCCCGGAGGTCGTGTCGTCCTGGAAGGTGGCCTAGTTCCTGGCGCCGGAGTTGTCGATACTTGCGGCATCGCAACAGGACGTGCGATACCGTTTGGCGTCCTTCCCGGCATGGGCAGCTGGCGTCTGTGGCGTCCGGCACTCTTCGGCTGAAGAGGAAGTCGTTGAGTCCTATCTTCTCTGTTCGCATCTGGACGAGAAGCGCACTCTGGCGCTTGCTCAACCCATCGTGTAGCTGCAGGACCTTTTTGGTTGGCTTGGGTGTGTAGCGGTACGTGGTTCTACCTCGCTCCTCCGCCGCCCACTTTGCCGCCCAAGTCTTGTTGGCTTCTTTGTGTGCCCGCGTCTTCAGCGTGGAACGAAGAGAGTAGAGCTCTGCGGGCATCTCTGCTCTCGACCCCGCTGGTCCCCTCTCGCGCCATCCAGTGGCCTCTTTGGCCGCTTTGTCTGCGTCTTCGTTGCCCTGTACTCCGGTGTGCGCCGGGATCCACCGTATTTCGACCGGCAGGCCTTGCTCTCGTAGAGCTACTGATTGTGTGGCAATGCTCTTCAGCAAGTAGGACCCAGACTTACCCTTAGGCCTGGCTGAGGACCGGGTGGCTGCTTGGTTGTCTGTGTAGATGAGGACTTTGCTTCGCCTGTAACATGCTGTTCTGTCCTGTTGTGCGATCTGCAGTGCTAGCGAGATGCCTTGCAACTCGCCCGCGTATACCGTTGAGGTCTCCTCGTTGCCCATATATGAGCTGCGTATTTGCTGCGTTGTTGGACATACCGCAGCGGCTCCAATCCTGCCGTTTATGCCACTGCCGTCGGTGTAGATGTGCAGAGCCGCTGTCTCCCTTCTCATGACGTCCAAATGTATTTTGCGCGCTTTTTCTGCTGTATCTTCGATATAGATTCGCGGTCCTTGCCACCAGGGCGGCGTAACGAACGGCTCGATCCTCCCCTGTTTGTCGATGTCCGGTCCGTGCCTTGCTCGTATCCTGTGGTTGATTGCTTCTCTGGGGGTAACCTTTCTTCGACGAATTTGCGTCCTGTCAGCCGCCCGGCGCACATCAGTATTTGTGCGCCCTAGAGCTTCGACGTTGTGTTTCCATATTTGCTCGTCAACTGGAAGGAGGTGCATCTCGAAGTTTTGGTCACGACCACGCATCTCGACCCATGCCAGGCATTGGCTATACAGGAAAACAGCCGAAGTTTGGCCGAAGTTTAGCAAGCGGAATAACATCGGCTATACGTAATCAGGCCCTCGAGAGAAAATCAGTATTCCAACCCACATTCAAGGAGTAAAGAAAACATGATCACCAGCGAGTACGAAATTCTGAAAATATCAGCCATTTATCGCGCCTCAGCAAGCTCCGAAGGGTCGGTTGGATAGCTAGGTGTCCATCGCGTAGCCTAAGTGCGACGCACGCACCATGGCGACCTCGTAGCCTGACCAAACATGCCCCGCCGATTACCTACAGTCGAGCACGCCGCCTAGTTGAGCAAGTGCCGTCCCCGACCGTGCCGATGGCAACAGTGGACTGGCCGCGCATAGCGCATCCGCTGCGTTCGACTAACGATGTCGAGTAGCGAATCGACCTTGTCGCCGTTTCTTGGGTGTGTGCAGAGAGTTAGTCGCGGGGGCGAACCCCTTCTTGGCGAGAGCCCAGACATCCTTCCCCAGTGTAACGGGCGGGGCCCGTGGCGGGTCTCGGCAGTCGCTCTCGACCTGGACACACACGAGCTCCCGAGGTTCGCTCAAGAACTCGCGCCACTTTCCTGAGTTTTTCTATTTTCTTTCTTTCCCCTCCAGCTTTAGGATACTCGTTGCAGTCGCTCAGCTAGTTGTCAACACACTCAGTTGAGACCGTTACACCCAGTATGCCCAAGCCGGCCAGGGCGAGTAGCCACCTGGCCGGCTGGAACATGGGGAGCACTCAGCCTATGTTCTCGCCGGTCGCGAAAAGATGGCTCGCCATCACGATATCCTCCTGAGGGTATTGGCCCGCGTAGCGCCGTTTCCGCCGCTTTTGCTTGTGGGGTTCCTCCGGTAGGGGTCGCATGTTGGGCGTCCTCTTCGCGAGCGGTGGTCGAGCCTTTAGTAGCTTCGCCCGCTCAAAATCTATTGTCATCGCACCACCAGTCTCATCGCAGAACAGAATATTCGGGTCTCGCTCATCCCCGTGTATGAAGCCGCGCTGGTATATGGCGTACAGGCTGCACCTCGCCTGCTTTTCCGTCGTAGGCGTGCGCCCTCGCGCTTCGTACAGACTCTCGCCCCTCCCCCCCTTAACATAAGCGTCAGGTGCACAATGTACCCTGTGGTCATAGTATTATGTCCTGTCCAAGGATCGTAAGTCCACGACACCGAGGAACACGGGCACATGGATCCTCTGCACACCCTCCAGGCGTCGGTACACGGCCGCCTCGTGCTTGAGGTCGGGGATAAACTCCTTGATTGTCCCTTTGCCACAAACGTGTATCCGTACTCGAGCAGCACTACCTTGAGGAGTACGCCGCAGCGCCGCTCTTTTCAAGGCGCGTAATGCCGCAGTCCAGCGTCTTTTTGAGCTGAGTGCGGAGCAGCTGCAGCTATTCGGCATGGTCGATGGGGTGACGGATGGCATCGCGCCCAATATGCGTCTTCCGCCGGCAGTGGAGATGGACGTTCGGGCAACTCCTGTCCAGAGCGTGTCCTCGAACCAGACCAAGTAGGCACTCCTGCGTGCAGAACGGTCGGCTTTGGCCGCTGTTATTGGTACCGCCTCCACGCGGTCGCACGGCCAAGCGCCGGCTCCGTCTAGGCCCTGTGTTCCGCTCGGCAGGTGACGGCGTGTCCGGCTTCCGTTGCAATACACGATAATGAGCTTGCCCAAAAGTGGAGCATGAATACCTGTCGACCAAGGGCGACCAGGCCATACTATGTTAGGAGCTAATTATCCCACGAGTTGTGCGCGTCTTTGCAGCGAACTGCGTTTCCGGGTATGTACTCCGACGTCGTCTACCCGCTGTTTCCGCTTGTTCCCGGACAATTTCATAAGCTGCTTGTGTTTGGGGATTAGGCGAAGCGTGGCGCGATCGAAGTCGACGAGCATAACACGGCGGCGTTCGTTGTTCCAGAGCAGGTTGGGATCACGCTCGTCACCGTGGTAGACGCCCTCGGCCCATACCTCCTCCGAGGAGCGGCGCACCTCCGCCGTCAGGTCCGACACGCTTGCGTGCGACGCTTCTTCGCCTCCCCAAGACATGAGCATCATGTGGACGACCCTTGCTCCACCAGGAAGGACATAGCCCCTGGCCAGTTGGACCATGCCCAGGTGCACCGGCACCACCTTGCCCTGAAGCCTGTTGAGTCGCGCATAGACACAGCTCTCATGCTCCAGGCGGCGGAGATAACACGACAGGGTTCCTTTGCCGACAAACGTGTAGCCGTACGGAGCCAGCTCCAGCTTGAAGAGCACCCCTATCGCCCCGGCCTTGCCCCGACCGTCCAGAGCCTCGCAGTCGTCGTACGGATTCCGGCGCAGCCGCTCGCCCACCAAGCGGGTAAACTCGCTAGCGGCGATGGGGTGCCGAGTGGCGCCTTTGACGATGCGATGCGAGAGCACGTTGGGGCATTTGCCGTCGAGATCGCCGCCCGTCTTGAGGCTCAACAGACAGGCTTGCGTGCAGTATTGCTTGATGGGGCCCGAACCAGAAGTCTCGACATCACGGTCTTCGCTGCTGCCGCTCGACGGACCTTCCTTCCCCTCGTTTGCGTCGGTCTTTGTCCCACTGTGGCATGGATGGCCCTCCGGCCCATCCTGTTCGTCCTCGTCGCTGTCGCTGGGACGCACTGCCGGGGTCATGCATGACGACTTCGAACGCAAAGGGTACTCTCGAGTGGCCGGAGCCGCCTGAGATCGAAATACCGAGCCATCCGTGCCTCGCGACGACGACGCCGATGGCGAATTCTCACCCGGCGCTTCGAGAAGGCGCGCCGCGTCCTCGTACGGCTCGCCCCACTTTGCTAGCTCTTTCTTCGCCTTTTGCAACGCCGCGTCGAGTGAATGCCCCTTGAGCGCCTCGGATTGAACACTCAAGAGGCAAAATGAGGCCAGTTGAGCCACTGCGGTATAGGACACCCGGTCAGGCCAATCCCCGGCGGACGCTTCACCAACCGCTTCGTCTGGCACACAAAGGTGATAATACAACGTCTGTGGCTCAGCTCGGTCGAAATGAAGGAATACCAAGGACTTGCCGGCAGCGACATAGCCATACGCCACCCCATACCAGACCATGTAATTGAAGACCTGTGTTAACGCCATGGCGATCCGTGCTTCCTGTTTCTCTGTCTCCCGTAGCTCGGCATCTTTCTTATACTGATCACTGTTGATCAGCTCAATGACCTCCATGAACAGCCTCTCCTTCGCGACAGCCGCCTTGAGATACTCCAACGCAAACTTGTGGGCTGCCTTGTAGTCGTAGACGAAAGCCAAGCTCTCCTCTCCGTCCAGGCGTGTACGGATGCCCCATCCGTCAGGTTGTAACGGCGGATTCTTGCGTCCCTGCACAGGTGCGGCTCGTTTGCTGGTCCCAGTCCGCTGTCGTCGCACCTGCCGTGCCTGTATGACGTCGATATCTCGAACCTGGCTGTCATCACTCCGTTGTGTGAAGTCGCGGATGTTGTTACTGAATCTTAGCCCCATGAATTCATACTGCCGATGTTGGCCCCCTTCTTCCCAAACGGGCGCCAATACTTCCCATACAGGATCTTCGACAGCGAGTTTCTCAAAACGATCGATGGCATTTTCGTTGCCTGCCTGATTGCGAGACACATTGTTCCCTATGTCTCGGGTCGTAGTTTCTTGATTGAAGAGTCGCCTCTCGCCGCAAACCCTCTTGATATCCTCGAAATGCCGTTGTCGCTGGTAGTTGGTGAAGCTGTTCCAGGGACGAAGCCACTTAGGATAGTATTTGCCGTCAACGCGGGTAGCGAGTCCCGTCGAGGACTTGGACTTATCGGCGAGCACAAGTTTCTGGTAGAGGTGGACATGGCAGTTGTGTAAATATTCCTCCAGGGTGGTCTTTCGGTTCTTGCGCTGCTCTTCCTCTTTCTCCCGCCGCTCTTGCTCTTTCTCCCGCCGCTCCTTGTCCAACAAATGCTCGAGCCTTGCGATCTCCCGGAGGTATTCGGACATCGCTCGTAGCGGGGATGAGACCTGGGAAAGTCGCCGAGTCGGTGGGTGACAAAGTTGATTGAAGGAGACAAGCGCGGTTCCAGCGCGGCCAATTCCACAAGGCTTTGGAGCCAACACGCGCCAGAATGTTTTTCCGTGGTGCCCACCAAGCCGTCTGTTGGCGCCCAGCACCGCTGCGCGCGCCCCGGCAGGTAGACCACCGCCGTTTTCAGCTCCTCACGGCGCCGAACCAGGGCGTCTCTTGTCTATTTGCACTGTTTGCGCCACCTGCGTAGGCACGAGCGCGCAGCGCTGACATCAATTCAAGTAAGTCAAGTTCGGGGTTCGAACTTGATTACTTGAAATAAATTCGTCGGTCAACTTACTTAACTTGAATTAAATTGAAATACTTGATATCTGACGCCAGGGCCAGGCCCGGCGCAGTATTACTCCACCTCTTCATCCCAACCGATCAGTTCCCCACCAAAGCTAACGACTTCGCCCACAGTGATCGCTCGATGGGCCAACCAATCCCGTAGGCACTGTATTTCCTCGATGATCTCTGGGCTTAGGCTGTGCCTCTGCGAGCTTACTGTCAACTTTGTGATACTGAAAGTCCGTTCAGGATCCACAGACATGGCAGGAATTGCCAGTATGTCAAGGGCAAACTTGCTCAGACGTGGGTATTCTTCTTGGTGATCCCTCCACCATAGAATAGGGTTCAAGTTCTCTCGCCGGACTGGTGCCTGCCTCATATAAGCTCCAAGCTCATCGTCTTCCTCCATCCTGTACCGATCGTGGCTTTGCATCCACTGGTCGAATTGACTAGGCTCATCTGGTTGCATCACTTTTCCTATCAAGGTGGTCACTGCATCGGACCGCTCCTTCGGTGGATAGTGTTGTTCAACAGGATATCCACGGGGGCGTTTTGGTGGCTGATTCAGCGGCTGAGCGCCACAACACCGCAATTTAGCGTCCGTGCCCTCAGCGGCTTCCAATATCCACCCTTCTCCACTTCACCTTGCCCTGCGTTTCAAAACGCCTATGCGTTGCGTACACTCTGTTGTGCTCGTGCCCGCGTCCCGGAAACAACCCCCTTTGCAACACCTGCTCCACAACTCGGCCCGTCCTCACTGTGCCGGGTCTGCCTCCTGCGTTGCGTCGCTTGCACGCCTACCGTGTGCCTCGCTCGTGACGCCGCCTCACCGTACCTTACCCTGCGCCCCGAAACGCGTGTTCCCGTCTGCTCCGCACGGAAACCGCCTTCGGACGACCGCCCCAACACGCCGCCACCTTGTCTCCGTCTCAACCTCACGACGGCCCCGTTTCCTGTTCGAACGGCTCGAACTACGCCTCCGCTTCACCCTTCCCTGTGTTTCAAAACGCATATGCGTTGCGTACTCCGTTTTCCGCCGTGCCGTGCCGTGTCCCTCCCGTCTGTCTGCCTACTGCTTCGTGCCGGACCTCGAACGGGCGGCTCTTCCGGCGCCACGGGCCGCACCACGTCGAACCGACCTTGCTTTCCTCCCACGCCTGCCGCCAACACGGTTCTCTCCTACGCTTCACGCGCGCCGTACCTCGCGACGCTGCGGTCTACGCCTCTCCTTCACCGCGCTCCGCGCCTCGAACCGCATATTGCCGCTTCCTCGGCACCAAAAACACCTCCGGACGGCCCTCCCTTGCGGCGTCCACCTCGCGTATGCTCCAACCGCGGGACGGCCTTGCGTCCCCCTCGAACGGCTTCAACTACGCCTCTGCTTCACCTTTCCCTGTGTTTCAAAACGCATATGCGTTACGTACACACTGTTCTGCACTGTGCCCGCCTGTCGGCCCGGCTTCCTCGGTGCTGCCGCTGCCTGACACGCTGTCGAACACCCGTGCCTCCTGCTTTCCGGCGCCGCGCCCGACCCCGCTACGCCGCCGCCTACCCGGCACAAAACCCGCCTCTGAATGCTTGCCCGGCGCATGTTCTTTGGCCGTCCCGCAACCCTGCCCAAAACTCACTGGACTGACATCGGCCACCTACGGACCCCCGGATCTCCGCTCATCCTGACTGGTCCATCACCACCAATGTGGCCTTGCCCAACCGCCGGTGACGCGCGTTAATATTAAAACCCTCTGTCGACGGCGACGCATGTTAATATTAACTTGCCCTGCCGTCGGCATATTAATATTATACGCCTACCACACCTGCTTCGGCGGCGACGCATATAAAATGCCCATGACGTCTGCTGCACGCTCTCCAATGGCGACTTCCACCACGACACGCAACCACGCCGCATGCAACACGCTTCTCGCGCCCTTGTCAACCACCCTGCTGGTGGACTGCAATCTCATATTCCTCTGGCGCACTGGCCAATCCGAACCGTCGCGTATGTATCCTCCAACCGCCCCGTCCCTCCCCTGCGATAACTGCAAAACTGAACCCCGTCCAACGGCACAATGCTCAAACGTGCCCCCCCCCCCCAACACATTTCCCTGTGTCTTCGAAACGCATATGCGTCGTGCACCCCGTGACCGCCTGCCTGCCTGCCCGCTTCTTCGACCCGTGACTGTCCGCTCGTTCCGTTCTTGCCTCGCCGGCGCCCAAATAACACCAATGCCATACTCTCCCCCTAACCATCTGCAAATGCACTCACCCTAACCATCTCCAAACGCACTCCCCCTAACCATAACAATCCCCGGCTCACTCTCAACGGCCCCGGCGACCGCGACCGGTTTGACCTCAATATTCACCCGCGCCTCAACGGTCTCGACCACGGATCACGGCTTCCGAACCAATCACCCGTATTCCCCCATCCGTCTGCCATCGAATCGGCTCTCTGCCCACATGAACCCCGCATCGCCGTCGTCTGCCACGACGACGTCTGACGCCACCCAGTGCCGCTCCATTCTTACACCTCCACTCTCACCGTTCCCTCCGCTTCGCAACGCGCATTGCCGCCTGCTCGACACCCAACCACCCTCGAACGGCCTCGTTGTCTACGTGAACGGGTCGAAACAAACGCCTCCTCCTTGGCTTCCTGTGATGGGAAACGCGTATGCGATTTGGTGTATGCCACGCATTGTGCCCTGCCGCCCGGCCGTTCGATCTGCTCTTCGAAATGTTTCCTGTGCTTGCCCGCCCGTCCCTCGCGTTCCCATCCGTCGCCGGCGCCTCCCCGCCACGCTGCCTTCCTTCTGCGCGTCCGGAACAAAACTGTCTCACTCGGACGCCCCCCCACGCGCCGTGCGTGCCTGCCTTGTGTGTGTGTGTGCGTTCTCGCGCGCGCCTTGTTCCCCTCAAACTACGTGTCCTACCCGGCACCCACTACAACCCCGACGAAACGACGCATATACGCCACAACCCACGCTCTAACGGCCCTAAAACTGTATAAACGCATTGAACTCGTATTTCTCGACCCAAATCCGCCATTTCCCGGGCGTCCTTCGCATCGGACCGCCCATACGCTTCATCCGGCTCATGTACGCTGTTGTGTGTCATCCGGCTGGCCCCGCCTTGCCTCGACCATCTCCAATCACTATGTTTCCCTCTCGCCTTCCAACTCGTTCCGCATGTCGACAACCGAACTCGCGGTGTACCGACCGGTGCCTGCGCTTGCCGACGCGTATTGCTGTCGACATATGCCTCGGCATGACTATCGATGCAAACCCGATACAATGCTACTTGATACCATGCTACTTGATACCATGCTACTTGATGCCATGCTACTCGATGCAATGCTACTCGATACAATGCTTGATGCTTGACGCCTCGCCGAAACCCCACGCCGTGCAATGCTTCTCGAATGACGGTCAACGCTTCTCGACCGGTCTCGACCCCCGATCTGCAACCCTCCGACCGCTCTCGACCATTTTCCAACGGCGTTTGTCGAATCGACGGGCCCCCCGCTACCCCACGCCAACCTCACGACCGCCGCCGACGACACTCGGCGGCACCCCATTCCCGGCACATGTCTCAACCGCGGCTGCCGCGCCACGCGCTCGTCGGCATTCCTGACGCCTGTTCCTGGTGGATTCGCCAGATGCGCTCGACGCTCTTTTCCCTCCGTCCGGCAACGTCGACTGGCTCGCTGGCTTGACACTCCTCGGAGCACTGCTCCATCGTGACGCGTGATTGATGTTTCGCTGTGCCTTGCCTTGTTGCGACCTCGTCGTGAATCGCCGGCGTCTGCCCTACTGATCCACTCGTATCGAACAATGGCTCCTGCCGCTGGCAAACCTGGTTGCGGGTGGGTGCTGAGTATGTGCGGAAACCACTTTACGCGTGTTGGAAACCACTTTACGCGTGGCGCGTCGTCCCGTGTGGGCGTACCGGGTGCCATCCCATTGGCCGCCACCCCTGTTGCGCGCGCTTGACGACACACTTGCACCCTGTCACTTGCATCGCCGGCACGGGGGGACGTTGCGGTTCGTCCTTTCCACTCGGGTTCGTCTTCCACTCGGATTCTTTCACTTGGGCTATTCCACTCGGATTCTTCCACTTGAATACTTACATGTTCTTCACCCTGAATTCTTCATCCTGAATTCTCCTAGCCGGGATACCCCTGCGATTGTGGCATGCGCTAGACCAATACAAGTTAGACGTTTGGCCGAGTGGTCGATGACGGTTGACTCCGCGAAAAGACTCGTGTTCGTGGTTGGCGATGTGCGTGTATTACCTCTCTTCAACACCCAAATTGCCTTGGACGCTGGCCCGTTATGTTCCCTGCGCGTGTCGTGTACGCGCAGCGTGGCCATTCAGCTCACCGACACACTCCACGGCGTGTAACCGTCGATGGTTTCGATAAACTACGTACCAACACCATCCCATGAAACAGTACCCATTCCCATCTTGTAACGCTTCATCCATCTCACTCGGAATATTCGTCCCCTTGAACTCTCCTAACTGACAGTAATTATACATATTCTCTAAAGCAATCGTAGTTGTGCCACCGCACCAATCACGCACCCAGCGACTCGTCCTCGTCGCCTCCCCCGCCAACCTTCGCGCAATGCTGTACAACGGCGTCCCACACGGCAAGCCCGTTCGACATCGTTTTCCCGTACATCTGTCGGGGCTGTACAACCCACTCTCGGTACGCCTCCCCACCCTCCGTCTCGACGCCCAGTGCCTCCGAGACGAGCGTGCGAACGGACCCGGTGCCGCGCCGCCCCCCCTGCGCCAGCATCACAACCGGCAACACCTTGTTGCGGAACCGGCACTGTCCCGCCGCAGCTTCCCGGTCGCACCAGTCGTGCGGCAGCCCGCACTCCCAGCAGCAATCGGAATCCCTAATCGCCAACTGTGCCTGCCAGCGGTTGAAGTTCGTCTGCTTGATCGAATTGCAATCCGCCCGCTCGTGCTCCACCTCCGCACGCTCGTCCTCCGGGGCCCCGCGCAGCTGCCATCGGACGTGGCACACGGAGCACCCTATCGCCTGGATCTCCTCAAGCCACTTGTGTAGCTCTCCTAGCCGCGCACTCTCGTCCTGCACGTGCTCCCCGGAGCGGCTCACTACTCCCCCCTGCGGCTCCTGCTCCTCATCTTGCGGCTGCCGATGTGGCGACGCGGCGTTGCAGCGGCCGCGCCTCTCTGCCCTGAGCTCGTCGCAGTCCGTGGCCTCTCCGGACTTGTCGCTGTCCGTGGCCTCCTCGAGCTCGTCGCTGTCCGTGGCCTCCCCGCGTGCGACGTCTCCGTTGTCGGGGGGGTCCTGAGCAGTTGCTCGGTTCTCGTGATCGACGTCGATGCAATCGCCATCTCGAAACCAGTACCGCCCCTCCTTGTAAGCCTCCAATACGACGGCCTCCCAAAACGCGAGCGCGTTCGTCCCCTTCGTGCCGTGGAACAATCGGTCCCGTCCGAGCCAACGGAAGAAAGCCTCGTGGTCCTCCGCGTCGACGTCGAATCGATTGCGCGCCAATGCCTGCACCTCCTGGCTCTGCAATGCCATGAACGCAACCGGAAGCACCTTGTCCACGTACTCGCATTGTCCGTCCTGCCGTGTCGGCTCACACCAGTCCCATGGCAGCTTGCACATGAAGCAGCACGAAAGCGACCCGAACGTCACCTTCTTCCGCAAGTCCCCGTATCGGTACTGGCCGATGCGGCTGCAGATATCGTCCCCGGATGCGTGCCGTGGCTCGTCTGGCACGCTGGCGAGCAGTCTGGCATCGTAATGCCGCTGCACGTGGCAGATCGCGCATTCGTCGGCCACCTCCTCCAGCCACCGTGTCAACGTCCGCCTCCGCCGGCCCTCGTGCCGGTTGAACGCCTGCCACACCGCCCCGCCTCGGTCCGCTGCCGGCTGTTCCCTCTCCGCCGCCTTCCATGCCGCCGAGCACCGGTCGCACGGTATCGCCCCCCGGATGTGCCCGCACACCTCGCCGCCGACGCCGTCCATGAATGCACCCAGCACCGCCCGGCGGCAGCCTGACGTCGACATGAACGCCCTCATTTCCGCCTCGTTACACATGCCGACCCAGTCCTGGTGTTCGTCCGCCCTCGGGGGCCGCCCGTCGTGCACGATGATGGACTCTACCACCTCGTCCGCGCGCCGTGCTCCGCGTCCTGTCTGCTGCACGAAGTCGACGAGCCCGTACGGCTGCTCCGCGTGTATGACCGCGACGATGCCGGCGATGTCGATGCCCGTCCCAAGCCCGCTCGTCCGGCATGACACCTTCCGGAAGCCTCAGCCTGCGTTCTCGCCGGTCATGAAAAGACGACTCGCCATCAGAATATCTTCCCGAACGTACTGTCCCGTGCGACGCTGTTTCCGCCGCTTTTCCTTGTCGGGGTCCTCCGATAGGGATCGCTTGTTGGGCGTCATCGTTGCGAGCGGTGGTCGAGCATCCAGTAGCTTCGCCCGCTCAAAATCTATCACCATCGGCCCGCCAGTCTCCTCGCAGAACAAAATATTCGGGCCTCGCACATCCGTGTGTACGACACCACGTTGGTGAATGGCGTCCAGACTGCGCTTGACCTGCTCTTTTGTCGTACACATGCGCCATCGCTCTTCATGTAGACTCTCGCCGCCCCATGACATGAGTGTGAGGTGCACGATGTACACCCTGTGGTCGTAGTAGTATGTCCTGCCCAGGGGTCGCAAGTCCACGGCGCCGAGAAATACGGGCACATGAATCCCCTGCACATCCTCGAGGCGTCGATATACGGCCGCCTCATCTTCTAGGTCGGGGATAAACTCCTTGATTGTCCCTTTGCTCACAAACGTGTATCCGTACTCGAGCAGCGTTACCTTAAAGAGTACGCCGCGCGCGCCGCCCTTTTCAAGACGCGTGATGCCGCGATCTAGTGTCTCCTTGAGCTGGGCGTGGAGCAGCTCTAGCCATTCGGCATGGTCGATAGGGTGGCGGATGGCACCGCGCCCAAGATTACTCCCCCCCCGGCAGTGTAGAGAGACGTTTGGGCAGCCGCGGTCCAGAGCATGTCCTCGAACCAGGCCAAGTAGGCACTTCTGCGTGCAAAACGGTCGGCTTTGACCGCTGTTATTGGTATCGCCTCCACGCGACCGCACGGCTATGCGTCGGCTCCGTCTAGGTCTCTGCCCAGATCCCTGGGTTGGTGTCGGCGTGGCTGGTGTTGTCGGATGACGTTCCTCATCCGACGATTCGGACCAATCGTCACCTCCCGGCGGGATCCCGGCGTCGGCATGCCCTTGTCCCCGCGAAGGATTCTTTCGTCGACGAATCGGTGACCGATCTTTGTTGCCGTACGTAGGGGGCTGATAACCCGGCGAGCTGTCGGGAAGAAACGACCGGTCCTGCTCCGGAATCGACTGATACGTCGACTCAAATGACACCTCCCACCTGTTGAGGTCACCCGTTACATCAACAACCAGCGATGGAGACGCCATGTCAAGACAATCAATTAAACCTTGCCCTCCAGGCTATGAAAAAAGACCCGGGGCTTAGTACTAAGCGTGCTGCAAAGATCTATAATGTCCCTCGAACGACGCTCCGCCGCCGCCAGAACGGAACCCCGTCCCGACGTGAGAGCCCGCCCAATTCTGCGAAATTGACAGAGCTGGAAGAAAAGACCATTGTCGAGTATGTGCTCGACCTAGGTGCGCGATCTTACCCTCCCCGGCTGAGTGAGGTTGGTGTAACGGGCTGGGCCCTGGTGGACAAGGCAGGGCCTTGTCGGTCCAAGCGCTGTTGCTGTGGCGACGACTTACCCTATTTGTTGGAGGATTTCTGCCTTCCTCATTTCCTTCCCTTCTTTCTTTCCTCAGCTCGAATGTAAAACGCATGAGGACTACATAGCTGTAATTTACACTATTAGAACCCTTCACAGTTGGAGATCTGGCGAATCGCCTTCTGGCCGACCGCGACGCGCCACGCGTCGGCGCGAACTGGGCTTCAAACTTCGTCAAGCGCCAGCCAGAGCTCCGGACGCGTTTCTTTCGCAGGTACGACTACAAGAGAGCCCAATGCGAAGATCCGGACGCGATAAACGCGTGGTTTTGCCTTGTGCGGAACACGGTCGCCAAGTACGGCATTCAAGAGGTTGACATGTACAACTTTGATGAGACTGGTTTCCAGATGGGCGTTATCGCCAAGGGCATGGTAGTCACCAGCTCGGAAAGACGTTCCAACGTGAAGTTGAGGCAGCCTGGCAATCGAGAATGGGTTACAGTGATCCAGGGCGTCGGTGCGCTGGGTTTCTGCGGCCCACCGTTCATTGTCGTTTCGGGCAAATACCACCTCTCCACCTGGTATCAAGACGATGCGATTTCTCGCGACTGGAGGATCGCAACGTCTCCAAACGGCTGGACGACAAATGAGATTGGCCTGGATTGGATTCGGCATTTCAACGAGCATACCAAGCCCCGGACTTTGGGCGCATTTCGCCTACTCGTCCTGGACGGCCATGAAAGTCACCTCTCAGTCAACTTTGAGCTCTACTGCAAGGACAACAAGATCATTACGCTCTGTATGCCGGCTCATTCGTCCCATCTACTCCAGCCTCTAGATGTTGGTTGCTTTGGCCCGCTGAAGAAAGCGTACGGTCGGCAAGTTGAGATGAAGATGAGGGCAGGTACAACGCACATTACCAAGGAGGACTTCTTCCCTGCGTTTTGGGCGGCATTCCAGCAAGCAATGACCCCCGAAAACATTCAAGGGGGTTTCCGAGGAGCTGGGCTTGTACCCCATAATTCGGAAGCAGTCCTATCGAAGCTTGATGTGAAGTTGAAGACCCCAACGCCTCCAGGGACGTCTCACGGCGAGACCAACACTTGGGTTTCCAAGACGCCCACCACCGCCACAGAAGCCGGCTCGCAGTCTGATTTTATTAAAGGCCGCATCTCTCGTCACCAGGGAAGCTCTCCGACGTCTATCATTGAAGCCGTGGAGCATTTTGCGAAGGGGGCGAAGGGAATTATGCACCGGTTCGCCCTAATGGAGACGAGGATGAAGATGCTTGAAGAGGAGAATGCGACCCTTAGCAAGCGTCGGAGAGCAAAGAAAACACGCCTCCGGGGAGGTCAGAGTATGACTCTAGGTCAGGGACAGGACTTAATTGCCCAGAGAGAAGTCGATTTGCAGGTGAAGCAGGAAATGCATGAGAATCCATGTCGTGTAAGTCGCTCCGTACCGAAGAAGCGATGCTGTGGCGTCTGCGGACGAAGCGGGCACAACGCAAGAACTTGCCAAATAGCTATTTCATCATCCTCTTCAAGCGATGGCGAGTGATTTCAATTGATTTGACGCGTTGTGGTTAAGTTTGGACGTAATCAGTTCCGTAGAGCTGGGCAGGGGTGGCCACTCGCTTGGGGTGGCCACTCGCTTGTGGGGTACGTTAGGGATTTCCCTCCGGGCGTAATAAAATCCATCCATCCATCCATACTGGGGTATCGCCCCACATTTATTGCAAGTATTGCAATACGCCTTTCCATACCTGGTCCGTGCGCATCCAGCAAAACATCGCCGACTTGGTCTCCAGCACAAATGCAATCACGGCATGAATCAACTGAAACTCAAGAAATAGTTCATACAGCCGGAATGGCAGACGACCGTTCAAGGAGATGCTGGGCAGAAATTTGCTCCTTTGGCGGCAAAAGAGCGTAGAACTTGAGCTAGGACTTGACCAGGTTTACCCAAGATCTGGGGACCCGCCAGCCTCGGCACCTTCCAAAAGACCGCCCTTGAGCCAGTGCTTTAAGCACTCTCCCTTCTCGACTTGGGCTGCATTCAGCTGGGCCCTTTCCCATGAGATTGTGCGACGCGCCCCTGAGAACACCCGCTCTGGCTCGTCACTCATGGCTGGCATTGAAAGGATATCTATGGCCATCTGCGATAGCTTCGGCCATCGTTTCCTCTGCTGTTCTTGTAGCCACCATGGCAAGGCTGTTGTCGGCGTAATGTCGTACGGGTCACACGAGATGTAATCCTCGTACTCG
This sequence comes from Purpureocillium lavendulum, assembly GCA_029168975.1. NCBI lineage: Eukaryota > Fungi > Ascomycota > Sordariomycetes > Hypocreales > Ophiocordycipitaceae > Purpureocillium > Purpureocillium lavendulum. The sequence continues at coordinate 357,967 of JAQHRD010000011.1, read as the reverse complement.
TCCTGGCTTGACGGTCGGGTGCAATTCTGCAGATTCCTTGAAATGCGATCAAACGCGTCAAGGTCCTTGTCTTCCTCGTCATCCAGTACATGAGGCGAGAGGGAGTCATCCATGGCTTCTCGGTAAGCGAGCCAAAGGCCTTTGACCTGCTTGAACGCAGGTTTCTGCCATTTCTTCTTCCAATTTGCCTGAATGTATGTTGTACGATAGCTCGGATGAAGGATTAGAGCGGCCGCATAATAGGGCGACGTTTCTGTCTTGCTGTAATATTTGTCGAAGACTTCCCATCCTCTCTGGATCCTAGAGGATAATTCTGAGTCTGATTTGTACAAAACCTATTGCGTCATATCAGCGCTTGCGTGAGGAGGGCAGGGCAGAGGCACCTTACCAGGGCTTCATCAAAACACCGTATCAAGACATCCATTGTGAAGAGCACCTTGTCCAGGGTCGCATGGTCGCCCTGTGTGGCTAATGTCGCTCGCCAGAATGGCTGGAGGATCTTCTCAATTATGCGAAGCCGAGCCCAATCATCTGGCGATAGGAAATCCGCAGAAAGATCTTCGAAGTGACTCTTGGTGTAGGTGTCTAGCGCGCTGGCTGTTTCTCGTTTTGTGGCCACGTGCAGCACAGGCTTCGAAATCGATCGTATCGATCGATTCCGAGCCTTAATCGATCGATTGGTATCCTGTTGATATCGATCGTCACCATCCATCGATCGAGCGGCCGTCGCTGTCCATCGATATCGATCGATCACTAGTGCGATCGACATCGATCGATATGATCGATATCGATCAGCGGACAAATCCATCAAATACTAGTCCTCCTCGCCTCTACCCTCCTTAATCCGGCCCACCAGTTGAAGAACCTGCCTCCAATTGTCCCCTTCGAGGAGACTAAGAGGGAGAGTTGGCTGATAAATGCCAGCCTTACTCCAGGAACGAAGGCACTGGGCCATCGCTACTATGTGTCGCCGCAGGCGGGATCTAAGTGGTGATACCATCCTCCCGCAACTGCTGAAATCTCTCTCCGTTTCGGCCGAGGACGACGGTATAGTGAGAAAGTCAACAGCCATATGAGACAGCCGAGGAAATCGCACAACGCCGACGTCTCTCCACCAGGCAATGGGGTCAGCTTTGTACGCCATGTTATCCACTGGTGGTTCTGATAGGTACTGATCCAGCTCGTCCTGTGCCGGCAGCACAGCTGGCTGCTTTGGTCGTTGGTTTGGCCGACCTTGCGGGGCGGAGCCGGCCATTGATCGGCTAAATGCCAATCGGCGCTCAATATAGTCCAAGGAACCTTGGCTCCCACCTGCTAAACAGCCATGACCGGCATCCTCAAGACCCATGTTCTTATACCTCTCTTCCCAGGCCTTTGTTAAGCTTCGTTCATACGCCCTCTTCCACTCCGAGGTCTGACGGGACGGCAGCTGGTTCCAAAGTTGCTCTAGAGTCCGCCATTTCTTACAAGGGTGGAATACAACTGCGGCAACATAAGCAGTAGATGTCAGCTTGCCATAGTAGTCGTTTAGTTTCTTCCACCCGAGCTTGATGTAGATCTTCAGAAGCCTCCGGGTCTTCGCGTCCATACCGTCGAATAGGCGAACCTCTCTCATTACCTTGTCGTCATCCTCTTCGATGATCACTCCCTGCACGGCCAGTTCGAGGTGGTCAAGCAGCATCTCCACCACTTGGAAATACTCGTCAAAGCCGCCTGACGTGGAGCGTTTACCAGGAATACCTTCGCCCTGGAGTTGCTTCGAGGCGACTTTGAATGGCTGCAGGATCTTCTGAAGGGCAGAAACAACTTTCCATTCCTCGATAGAAAGCCTTTCTGTAAGTATCGTCGGCTTATCCTGCTCTTTGCCTCCTTGGTGGATCCATCGTTCCTCGATGATGGAAATCATCCTGTTCAAAGCCGAGCGTTTGAGCAGAGCCCGTGAGGCCATTGCTTCATCGGATTGCCAACGAGTACAGCCGTTTTGAACCCACGAGAGAACAGGCTCAGCAGGGGTGGCTTGCCGTTGAGCCTCGTGAAAGTCTTCGACAAGTTGGCTGCTCATTCGAAAGGCCACGCCAATATTGTGTAGCTTGCCAAAGGGCCCAAACTTGCGATATTTGTCCAGCTCCTCTGCGTTGATGACCTTGGGTATTGGGAACTGGCCCTGGCTCTCCTCGGCGACCGTCTCAACCTCGCAGTATTCATCATTGTCATCTGCGCTTTGCTCAGAGAAATCCTCGTCCGCCGCTAGCTCATTGATAGCCTCGGACAGCTGCTTCTGATCCTCTTCGTCAGAAATGAAGTCCTTGTCACCCCAATGAGCAAGCAACTCGTCAAAGTTATCCCTCTTGGTCCCGTACATCATGGCTCGCACAGCCAGGTTCAGAAAATGTGGCGCGCAGCGAATGCGACGCTCAACCCAGTCGAAATCGAACTCTGCGGCGAGTGCTTCCATTGCCGTATCATTATTCGTAGCGTTATCTAGCGTACAGTACCCGATTCTGGAGCCGAACAACAATTAGCGTGCAACCTGGCCGGCTCCCGAATTCCTTCGGGCATGGTGTCTCGTACCTCTCTTGAACATCAAAGGCGCATATCGTATCTGCAACCTCGTCTGCAAGCGCCGCCCCAGTATGGCGCTTCCTGAGAGCTGGCAATGCTAGGAGGAGCCTCCATTGTTTCCAATCTCGGTCGATGAAGTGCGCGTTGATGCCGAGAAATGATACCTTCTGTCGCGAAGTCCAGCCGTCGAATGTAAAATGAATCATGCTTCTCGCTCTTTCAAGGAGCGCGTGAACTGGGCCCAGAGCTCGATTGTACTCGCTTGTTAGAAGGCTCACGAGGGTGTTGTCGCTTGGTATCTGCCCTTCCCGGAGGGACGGGTTATTGTAGAGCAGCAGACGCTTGAAGCGCTCCGAGTTGACGAGATTGAATGGGAGGTTATGGTATGTAAGCCAGTCGAGCAGGAGCAGTTGGTTCATCTTCGGATCGAATAGTGTATGCAGATTGCTTAGAAGGCTTTGGTCCCGAGGGTTCGTCGGATCGGCGCGCAGCATATCAACCAGATTCCGTTGCGTGCCTCCGCCACCGCCCTGCCTTGAAGACTGCTGACAAGTTCGCATGTCATTGGCCACGCACTAGAGACAGGGCAGGGAGATGGTACAAACCACGATCCTGTGTTCTTTTCTCAGGTGTCTAATAATGCTTCCAGCAGTTGAAGCGATGAAGGCGTAATTTGTAGTGTTCAGCTTGTTACGAAGCAAACATCTCTCGCAGACCCAGATAATTCTGTGTGGGTCAGAATTGTGATCCTTCATTCTGAAACCAAATTGCCACCACCATGTCCGCTCGCGGGAAGGCTCATGGCAGGACGTAAAACCAGGAAACCGCTTGAACTTGTCCATCGTCCAAGCTTCGTAATCTGGAAACCTGCTGGATGCATGACTGGTCGAGGTTGAGGAGCTGACTGACAGCTCCGAGGGTGGCGGCGTGAGGGAGGCATCCTCTATGTCTTCATCGAACAAGTCCATGGTAAATATGGCACATAATGAAGGTTTGGAGGCATGTCGGGGGGGCACGCGCCGAAATGTGGCGACACTATGCCTTGAGGAACGAAAGGATTTATGCCCCGCCTCCAGCCCACCCTGTGCCTTTAAAAGGTCTGTCATGATTGGTCGCCGAGCCGGTTCGTGTCGCCGTGCCCCCAGTCGTAAACCCCCCCGGGCGGCGGGGGGTCTCGTCGCCCTCCACCGCCTTCCCATCGGCCCTTGCTGTCCACCGCCTCCACAGCCACTGCCGCCCTAGCTTTTCCAAACGTCACTCGACCCAGCGCATGGCCTCCCCGACTGTCTTCTCGCTCAGTCTCTTGAGTCTGCCCTGTGCGGCAGTCATCTCTTCGGGGACCCGGTTCCCAACAAGGTCTCTCTCCCGCACCTTCGACACGAGCATGATGCCGTCCAGCGTCCGGCAGCGTGAGAGTTGCACGTACAAGCTGTACGGGTCGCACTGCGACGGGATGGCGCGTCCGTCCGTGCTCGTCGTCCTCGTACCACGCAACTCCAGCGCCACGCGATCGAAGGTCCCGCCCTGCACCTTGTAGTCCGTACACGCGAAGGCCGCCGCGCACGGCAACCCTTTTCGGCTGACGTCGTTCTGCTGCCACGGCCGTTTCCGTTGGCACGGGATACTAACGCTCATTGGCGTCAACAGGATCGTGCCTGGTGGCATTCCAACAAAGTGGAACTCTTCGGTTGTTCCCGACTCCAGTATTACTCCCGCCGGCGGCCCGAAGTGGATCGTAATACCGGCCGAGATTTGATAACCCGGATGCGACTTGTCTACGATGACCTCCACCGCCCTGTACGCGGCTCCGTTAACAAGCTTTAACCCCTGATGCGTGTTGCGGTTCACAACGACCGGCATGCCCGGCACGAACATGAAGACGGCCGGCACAGGGATCGCGCTGTCGTCGCCCTGGTTCAGCATCATCACCGCTTCTTCCTCCGTCGGCTGGCCCTGTTTCCACTTGTGCTCGGATATGAAGATGCGCATTGTCGACCGCTGCTGCATCTGGAATGCCAAGGTTGCCTCCATGTTGAGGTTCCAGCGGTTCCTGTTCAGCGGCGTCACTACGGTGATGCCCGATTCCCACGGGATCCGCCTGCCTTCCCGGTAGCACCTTGAGTTGAGGAGATCCAAGTCCGTCTGGTCCTGCACGCCCTGCCGAATCCGCTTCAGCAGCGTCTGCAACTCCGCGTCTCCCGCGGCGAGCATTTGCCCGTCCAGCATGACGACCCGTGAACCTCTTCTACAGTGTGTGCGCCTGGTCATGGTAGTGCCGTTGCCCCAACTTGAACGAGTTGTCGACGTCGCCTGAGATGGCCGCACTGGGCAGCGGGACAGATCCTGTCAGAAAGGTCCCACTACTTCCGGACGATTCTAGGGCCAACAGTAGGGTGCGTAGGCCCCGCCTCTGTAATGAGGTCACATGGATCTCTAGCTAGACTTGAGATGGATGATGTGAATGCACCCATTAGCCCTGCCTAGTCTGCGGCGTGCGGACAAGAATAGTATCATCCAGATCGAAGCTCTGCAGAAGCGCGATCTCGGTAGGCATCAGAAGTGTCTCCCATCTTCTGGAAGCGTTCAAACATCGTGTCGGTCTCGAGTTCCCGGTTGATCTTGGCTCGGTCCCATGCATGTGCACGATCCCCCGCAAGCCCCCTCGGGTCGAGATTGCTGGCTTGCCTTTCGAACCAGTGCCGACGCTGCATCTGCTCCTTAGTCGGGCTCTGGTTTCGGTAGGCCGCCTTGACATCCTCCCATCCCCCAGCACCGCCTGAATCTTCCGCCACATAGTGCCCGGACCCGTCGAGGCAGATAAAGTCGGTGGTGGGATCGGCACGTCCCAAGATCCTTAGATGATGCTCCCAATTGTCACCGAAATCGTACGTATAGACAATCTGGCGACCTAGCTACAGGTCAGAACAGGAGTGCAGCGGGAGGTCACTTTGCCATTGTACAGACTTCGGAACCGTTCATCGTCGAATAGCTCGTACAGCTTATAATTGTCGGCTCTCTTCTCTGGAGTATTGGGGTGCCGTCTCATCGGCTCGTGCATGCGATCGATGCCGGAGAACAGCGTCTGCTTAACCGGGTCCACGACACGGAAGAGATATGCCCTCGGGGCGGAAGCTGGAGGTAGTTGATCGCCGGTCGGACCCATGGCAGTGCGCCTGCTGATGATCTCCATGATGTCTTCGGGCTCGCGATAGTCTGGGTCCACGACTGCGAAGTCGAACGAGTGCGTGGTCGCCCAACCAAACGCTGTTTGCAGCGCCAGATGAAGCATGTAGAAGACGGCTTGCGCGGGGCATGACAAGATCCGCGTCACCGGCGGGTTCGCAATTTGCGCCGGGGCTAGGTGGAACTCGATGATATAATTAGGCCGGACACATCCTCCCTTGTGCGACGGCCAAGCCGCGGACTGACATTCAGGGGAGCAATATGCCGTCCGGCGGCATCTCGAGCATAACCGAAGAGAGTTCAAGTCTGAGGGCGAAGCCGACAACGTTGCACAAGCGGCATTGCCGCACTTGCCAGGAGGCGTCATTTATAATCGGAGGGATCTACCGTCGATCGGAAGCCGCCGAGATACGGCTAGCTAGCAGGCTCGGGAGAGGCGACATCCAGGCAGCGGTGGAAGTAGGATGAGGATGCACACCTACTTATGGTGTGGCGGTTGTGACGGCCCCTAATGTTGCCCTTTAGGGCACGGGCCTTGCCTAGCCCTGCCGGGATGGTCCCAGGTGCAGCCCGCGTATTGGCTGCTCTGGCATACGGCAATCACAGTCGTGACAATAGTGGCAACGCAGCCATAACAATCGCCGGGGTACAGCGGAGGCCACACACGGTTCATAAACTGAACAGCCCGCATCAGTCCCGCGACCACCCTGAACCCTTCAAATAGTCTCCAATTAATCGCACTCTCGATCCTCTAAAACCTTCGATACCATCGATAATGCCTTGAGGAACGAAAGGACTTTCAACGTGCCTCTGGTCCCAGCCTCTCCCCCCCCCAAGATTCATTGGCCCAGAAAATTTTATCCTCTTTCGTCTTAGCCTCTTGGCACTCCTCTGGGGGTTTTCCTGCCTTTTCGCGACTGCTTCTCAATCCTCAAAGGTCCATCATGATTGGTGTTCAGGCGCAATTTGCCAGGGGGTTTGGCGCAGTTCTGCTACCGCATCTTCACGTCTCCAAAGTCCATTCTGATTGGTCACCGCTGCCGTTTCCCCCTTCTGGCCTCGCCAAGTGTTCTTCCCTAGAAAACTACTACGGACGTCTAACCTTGGTCCTTGTCCCCAAAACCGGAGGGCCGCGTTATTAATAACGTAGTCTCAGCAAACCGGGTTCACGGCGTCCATCTCTACCATCAGTCAATTGATGAGAATCATCTGAGGAGAAAGACTTGACTAACTACTACAGAAAGGAAATTGTTGCTGCGGTCTCATAAAAAGTATGATCTCCGCGCAGAGACGGAGAGTGCCGATTTCGATATTATTTAACGTCCGAAGAGCTTTGCAGCTAAAGTCCCTATCGGGGCAAAGGAAGAGTGCCGATTTCATCTCGGTAAGAAGTCCGGTTCCGGGTAGGCTGGATGGCGACGGTAAGCTATTGCCAATCCTCTTGCGGTGCTTCCTCGCGTGCCCAGCACACCTAACGCGCCCCCTCTACTCCTCTAGATCCTCGTCCAACCAACGCAACGCCTCCTCCACGGTCCTCTGGCCCAGTTCCTCCAGCTTGGCCTGTGCGGCTGTCATCTCCTCGGGGACCCGGTTGCCCACCAGGTCCCTCTCCCGCACCTTGGACACGAGCATGATGCCGTCCAGCGTCCGGCAGCGCGATAGCTGCACGTACAGGCTGTAGGGGTCGCAATGCGCAGGCACCGCCCGTCCGTCGACGTTCGTCGTTCGCGTCCCTCGCAGCTCGAGGGCCACTCTCTCGAGCGTCCGGCCCTGCACCTTGTAGTCGGTGCAAGCGAAGGCCGCCGCGCACGGCAGGCCCTTTCGGCTGACGTCGTTCTGCTGCCACGGCCGCTTTCGCTGGCAGTGTATCTTGACGCTCATCGGCGTCAACAAGATCGTCCCCGGCGGCATCCCGACAAAGCGCAGGGTTTGCGTCGTTTCCGACGCGAGTATGATACCCGCCGGCGGCCCGAAGTGGATCGTTGTGTCGGCGGAGATCCGGTGCCCTGGATACGCCTTGTCGACGATAACCTCCACCGCCATGTAGCCACTACCGTTGGTCATTTTCAGGCCCTGGTGCGTATTGTGGTTCACGACGACCGGCATCCCCGGCACGAACATGAAGATTGCCGGCACTGGGATCGCGCTGTCATCACCCTGGTTCAGGATCATGATGGCTTCCTCCTCCGTCGGTAGGCCCTCTTTCCACTTGTGCTCCGAGATGAAGATGCGTATCATCGACCGCTGCTGCATCTTGAACGCCAAGGCCGCCTCCATGTTCAGATTCCACCGGTTTCTGTTCAGCGGCGTCACCACCGTGATGCCAGACTCCCACGGAATCCGCCTGCCTTCGCGGTAGCACCTTGAATTGAGGAGATCCAAGTCCGCCTGATCCTGCACGCCCTGTCGGATCCGCTTCAGCAGCCCTTGCAGCTCCGGATCCCCGGCCGCGCGCATTTGCTCGTCCAGCATGACGACCGTCGTGAACCTCTTCCACAGCGCGTGTGCCTTCTCGTGCTGGTGCCGCTGTTCGGCCCCGAACGAGTTGTCTACGTCCCACGTCACGGCCGCGCTCGGGATGACGATCGACCGCTCTTGGACCGGTCGGAACTGGTGGAAGTCTCCGCAGAAGAGAACGATCGGAATCCCGCCGAAGTCCTTCTGGGAGCCGCGGAGCCTGCAGAGCTGCTCGTTTACAGCATGCAGAGTCCGCGCTCCGAGCATGCTCACCTCGTCGATGACGAGCATGTCCTTCTCTTGCCAGTCCATTCGCGACTGGCCGTGTACAAATCGCTGGGCTCGTATGGGCAGTCGCACCCCATCAAGGTCCTTGGCGGAGTTCGCGCCGGCGGTCGGTTCTTTGGAGAACCCGCAGGCCGAGTGGATCGTGATGCCGTTGATCCGTGCGGCAGCGGTTCCGGACGTCGCCGTGATCAAGAGACGATTCGCTAGGCCCTTCTGGGCGAATAGCTCGACCAGGGCCTCGATGATTCGCGACTTGCCGGTGCCGCCCTCGCCGCCGACGAACTGACAGAGCTGACCGACGTCACGGCTCTCGCCTCGTCGCATCAGGTCGAGCTGGCGGCACACTACCAAGAAGGCGATCGACTGTCGTTTGTTCAGAGTCAGCCGCCTTGCCAAACCCTTGCCAGCGGCGAGGAAAGAGGTAGACGGGCCCAGTTGGACGTGCATTCCCACGCCTGTGCCTCCCGCGCTCTCGACGGAGTCGGCTGTCGTTACTTCGACGCCGACCTCCCCAAAGCCCGTCATCACACTCCGCAGTGTGGCGCGACGATCGCTTTCCCAGACTGCAGGTGTGCTTTGAATGCCTTGGATAGCGTTCTCCCTCTCTTTCGAGGCGCTCGTCTGCTGCGACTTGATGGCCCTGACCTGATCTTGAGACGGTAGTGCTGCCCCGGAGAATTGCCGCCCGGTCATGCTTGTCCGTGTCTCCTCCCATTCGGGCACCACAGTAGCCTCGAGCTCGGCCGGCGAGCTCAGCGCCGATTGCTGAAACCGACAGAGGTCTTGCATCATCGCCATCAGCTCCGGCGACTTGGCCGTAACTTGGTTCGTGCTCACTGCACCTCGGACAATGTCGATGAGCCGCGTTGCGTCCCCGATGCTATTTGACTGATACCTCGCGGCCGAGTCTGCGCCCGCTCCGTCTGCCCCGCCCTCCTCCACGTATGCGACCGTGGGATCACCACCGCCGCATGACGCTGCCCATTGTTTGGCATCGCGTTTTGCGTCTTCGGCGGATCGTCGAAGCAGCTGCACGTTGTCGACGAGGCATGATATCCTCGGGGCTAGCGCCCCTCGGGCCCTGGCCCAGATGTTGTTGATGTCGCCCGCTTCTTCGCACAAGAAGGACTCCCACGGCACGAACAGCGCAAGATGCTGTACGGCTGCCCTACGAGCGCAGGGAGTTGAGTTAGAGCACCTCCAATAATGCCTGACGGCAGGGACGGATTGCCAGCACATACCTCCGATGGCACGACTCCTCATCGTCGTTGGCGAAGTCCTTGCTCAGGTAACCGTCAAGGCAGACGGTGGCTTGCTTGCCCGGCCGCCTGAGCACCTGGACCCAGTGTCTTCCTGGCGCCCACCCGTCCTCGAAAGGCACCTCTCCCCAAGCCGCGCATCTCTCCTCGTTGCTGATGCGCTTCAGTCTGACGAGCGATATGTAGTCGTACAGGCACAAGCGTCGCAGGAGATCTCCCCGGTGCTGATACGCTTCGACGTGGGAGACCCTCAGGCCCGCTTCCTCGACGACAACCGAATCATCCAGGGCGTCATCTGTGGCTGCCGCGCCGCTTGCTCGTCGGAGGTGCCCCCATCGTCGAAAGACATGCCAGTAGAGCAGAGACGTGTTCAAGTATGCCCAAGCGCTGCTGTTGGTGAACTCGGCTGGGTACCCTAGGAGATCAGCGATGACCTCGACCTGCGATAGCGGACGCTCGGTGAATACGCGGTTCGCCACCCTCATCAGGAACTGTCGTGTCCTGTTCTCCTTCACGACGTCCGTATCGCCTTCCCCACCGCCGCCGCCCCGGTCCCCGTCGGGCGTGCCGTCGTCCTTGGACACAGCCAGGAGCTCGGCTGCGGCGGCCACACGCTTCCACACCGGGTCCTCCACCTTCGTCGCGTAGTTGGTGACGTAGTAGATGAGTGCCATTGTATTCCGCTGCGTCGCTATGAAGGAGATGTCGTGGTTGTGGCGGAGCCCCACAGCAATGGCCTTGTTCCAGCGATTCACCATGGGGTGTGTCCTCCGAATCTGCAGCACCCCGTCTGCCGTGAAGGCTGTTTTTTCGACCAGTCTCCATGGAGCCTTGAACCGGCAGAGATCGGCCTTGCCTCTCTGCTTGCCCAAGGAATATTTGACGCAGGTCGGGCTATGGGTATGAACCTGTGTAGCCCCGGCGCAAAAGTTGGCCTCTTCATCGAACGTGGCCGAAAACTGTTCGGGGTTGTCTACCAAGGACGAAATGTCCGACGTCACTGATCGCTCCGCTCGCACGGCGCAGGATCCTTCCTGGTCCAGATCCTGTCTGGCACGTCAGCGTAGCCACGTTTGTGCGTCGGAATGGCACCTCCAGGCCGCCAGCGCTGCACCTTGGCCATTCTTACCTCAGAGAAGACGCTGTCAACATATCGGGTAACCCGCTCGCGGTACGCGGCCTGATCGTCGCCGTCTATGTCGGCCAGCAACGAGCTGAGATGCGCATTTCCGTGCAACCAGAGCAAGCCGTGCACATGAAGCGCGCCTCGTTCGTTCGTCTCTATGGCATCATAGTACTTACTGATCCGCCCGAATACTGAATCATGACCAACTTTCACATAATGGTCGAAGAACAGCTTCATCTCCCGGTGGAAGAATTCGGCGGAGCTCATGGGGTCCGAGATGGCCGGCCGTGTGCGCCTGTACGCATTTTCAAGGCCCTCGAGGAATTCCTCGGCCGCGTCGGGATCTCGTGTCCGGTGCGCTGCCAGACGCAGCTTCACCAGGTTCGTGATGTCGTTGGGGTTGATGGTGAACCAGATGGCCGGCACGCCGCATCCAACGATGAGCGACTGGATTTTCCGCCGCATATTGAGGCGCACCTCTCTAGACATGGGTTGCCTGTGGCCGTAGACTGACAGGCTCCTGAGGAGCTCCTTCACGCCGTCGTCGGTCGTCTTGCCCGACCTCTCCAACTCGACCCTCGCCGCCGCTAACCTCTCTGTGGTCATTGACCGCACAATGCGCTCTACCTTGCGGAAGTTCTTCCTCGTCACGCTCAGCATGCTGACGCGGCGGTTGCGCGACCGCACCCCCATGTTGAAGACGAGGAATGCAAAGATATGGTGCAAGCCAAATCGGCCACCATGGCGCCGGAGCACAATGTCGGCCCACCTCCGAAGATTCAAGCTTCGAGAGGACACGAGGTCTTCCGCAGCCGCCTCTGCCTCAACGGCCCTACCTCGTAGGCCGTGGGTGGCCGTTCCCGCCTCGAGTATGGTCTCTTCGGCCAATCTTGGCCCCCCAACGCCAAACGGGAACAACGTCGGGAACGTCTTGGCGAAGAAGAATGTGTCGAATGAATCGGCGAATTCGTCACCGCGGGAAACTCGAATGTATGGCTCACAAAGGTCGCCGGGCCCCCGGACCCCGTCCGCCAAAGATCCGACCCGTGTTCTTGGTCCCGCGCGACCGCCCAACCCGCCGTCACCAACAGCGTCACAGGCGAATCGCAACTTCTCGACGTCCGCCACGTCTGGCGGCCCGTCCAGTGCAAACATTCCAGAAGAGGTCACCTCGTTGATCGCCTGTACGTTCTGCTCGGGGCACGCGACGCTTCCATCGCGATCCACGCCTCCTTCGCCGGGTCCGTACTCTGCTGCCTGGTCGCCCGTTTCTTGCCTTTGATTGAGAATCGCGAAGATTTCCTCGATCTCCACCGACCCCTCGTCGTCCATGGCGCGCTCGGTCGGCGGCACAACGTGCGCCGTCCGCGTTTTCTCCCAGGCCGACGGCTCGTTTCGCTCCATGCGTTCGTACACCGACGGCGGCACGCCGTGTGTCGGGTCTCCCCAACTCTCCATCTCCGCCGTGTCGATCTCGATCTCGGCGTAGAAGGGGTTATTCCTCTTCAACCAAACTAGGGCCCTCTCGACCACCCGCCGCCTCACCGAGAGGAGGCTGGACAGGTCGCTCGGTGCCGGCTTTTCTGCGCCCTGCCACGAAACGTGGATCTCGTCCATTGCTTGCAAAAGGGGGTGTGGGAGCACTTTGGTCGCCAACTCCTGCACATTGTTCGGGAAGACCGTGATGTGGCCCTTGACGTGCCTCGGGTACCTCACAGTCTGCCTCTGGCCACCCGGGATGGTGTATCCCGCAACGAACCCGTAGCACGAGTTCAGTGAGATGAGCTTCTCTTCTACCGGCGTCAGTCCCTTGAGCTCATCCGGAAACATGTGCTCACAGCCAAGTCGACTGTGAACATGGATTGCGGGCGACAGGCTCCCGCGAGCCAGGCATCGGGCACACTCGGCACACAGCGACACGGATTCGCCCTCCGAAAAGCAGCCACGGCACGAAAATGGAGAGCGGCCGCCCTTTGGGAAGCTGCTTGACAGCCACTCCTCCCATACAATCTCCCGCAGCTCCTTTCCCGTGCGCTTGCGGTAACACAGCATGCACGTCCGTATCGCCAACGTGCCCGCATCGTGGAAGGCCTGATAGAAATCCCGCACCGTCGAAACCTTCCTCTCATGTGGTATTGGCGTGCACCACGTCTGATCTTTGGACAGCCTCTCTTTCGTTGCAAAGTCTTCCTCCAAAGAGCGCAACGCGCTCGCCAGGTCCTCGGCCAGCAGCTCTCGTCCCCTCGGCCTTCCATTTCCATGTCGAACATGTTTCCTCGGGCGCTCATCCCGGCTGGGAAGGCGTTCTCTCTTCTCCCGCCGCCAGGGATGCCTCGCACCTGTTGTTGCTCCTGTCGATGGCTGATTCGCTTCTCTGCAAGCCCTCGGAGGATGTGCCAGCCCTGGCGACGATTGTCCGACTAAATGCAGATCCCCTGAGGAGCCCCCCGCCTCTCTGCGATCGACCGGCCGCATGCCATGCTGGCGGACATTCTCCATGCGCAGAGTTGACCTCATTGGTCCTTCGCGCCTTCGGTACTCTCTTCCACCTTGCCGAGGCAAACGATGCCGCTGGAACAGCACGGGTTCGGCGAACGCCTCCCGCGAAGAGCCGCCCACCACCACCTTAGGTGCCAGACTCTGCCCGCACAGCGATGGGCCCGCTGGCTCTGCCGCGGCAGCAACCTTAGCCAACTCTGCGGCACCATCTCCCACAAGAGGCGGCCCAGCATGCTGCACTGAACTTGCTGCGTGGGAGATACCCTTAGTGTCCGGTACTCGTTGTGGCCGCCGGTACCTTCCCCGACGTTGCTTGGGCAAATCTCGCGCAATAGCTGCTGTCAGCTGTTCGCTCCGTCGTCCATCTTCGAATATCGATTCGCGGGGCTGGATAGGACGAAGCGATGGTGTCACTCCGAGGCGAAAGGCCGGGACGTCGCCGGTCGCCGCCGTGTCGACGTGCTCATCGTCTTGATGACCCCTTTCCCGAGGGAGAAAGTGTCGATGAAAGGGCATCGAGCTCGATAACCCTGCTCCGGCAGCTTCTCGAGCCCCTCGAGGCTCGCCACTCTCATGCCAATTCGATGGCTTATGCTGCCCTGGGCCTCCGCTGTCCGCTGGGCCACCAGACTGCTCCGTCCTCTTTGGCCGCCGGCCACCCCGCAGCGGTCGTTTGGGCAACGACCTTATAATTGCTGCCGCATGCTGTCTCCATACGGTCTCTCCCGCGGCAGACTGCTTGGACTCGATGCGACGGAACGATGATACGCTTCGCGGCAATCGTTCCGACGCATTGTCAAACGTGTCCCGCTCCTTTTCGACGGCTTCCACCACATCTACAGCGGCTCTGTTGGTTTCGTCCCCCACAACTCTCTTCCCCTTGCCTACGCCACCACCCGCTTGCCCATTTGCAACCGACCACGAGCGTGCTCCACCGCGAGCAACCGCCTCGGACGACCACACTGCGGAGCCATCCATCTGGAGTATCCGGCTCGATTGTGATGGTTTTGGGGTAGAGGATAGATTGGAAAGTGCGTTGTCGCGTCATTACTGCCTTCAGTGGCACAACTTCGTTGCTGCTTCAAGACTGTGTTCCCCGACTCGACATATTCTCCGGCGCATCCCAAATGGTCCCACAGGAGTCCGTTCATGCACCAACGTTACCCTAGTCCTTCATCCAAGTCCATGGTTGCCGGTCCGACCAGTCCACGGTCGCCTCAAGAGACGAGACCACGTTCCAACAAACTGTCATGCAACTGGTACATCAATGGAAGGAAGGCTCCGAGGAGGCTCCGAGCACGTCCGTGAGAACACGGAGCAGCCCAGTGGTTTAAGAGAAGCATCACTACGGATCTACAATTGGAAGGGCTCAGGTCTCAGGAGTTGTATCAAACCCCCCTTGTACTTCACTCGCTATTCCATCGCGCTTGTGCTCCTTACACAAACAGACAGGTTGTCTAGCTATACCACTATGCCATGTCCTCTTCACCCACCCCACATACTCATGCTTCGGCTCACCTTCGACGGCCGCTCGACAGCTCAAGAGGCGCCGGAGGCGACATGTCTATGATGTTCTTTGTTCAGCCAGACTGCCCTTTCAGATTTGCTCACCAGGACGACCATCGCATCAAGGGGCTCAACGCCGAGACGATAGCTCGCATCCTCTTGCCTCCGCCCTCATGGTTACTGACCGCCGATTATGCGCCCCTCCGATCGGACGCTGGCGACTCTCCGACATCAATCTTCTTCAGCCTCAACCTCTCAATCTACGGCCAGCCTCTTGTCGCTTCCGAATGGACCGAAGAGTGGTTCTTCATGAATGGCCGCGTCCATCCCTACGCCCTTGCCTGGGAGGTTGAGCAATACGACGGTCTGGAGTCTGACTCGGGCAGCGCCCTTCACTACACCATGCCCGCCCTGATAGTTCGCGACCAGGGCTACCAGCCGTAAGGCACAAGGTTTGCCCTTGCGTACAGCTGGCTCGAACAAGCTCCGCTGACAACTCCCAAAGCGTCCTTCCCAGGCTCCTTGCTTCTATGGAGGACTTCCCCTGTGTCCCGCCAGTCGTTTCCTTCACCGGGCCCGTAGCCGGCCCTGGTCAGTCCCTCCTGCGACAAGACCTTCTCCCAGGCCTGGACGCCACCCAGCTGAAATGCTGCGGCTTCATCCGGCTTTCCACCTACCTCACTCCGGGGGACCCCGACAGGACCCCTTTCAAAGGCTTCCACCCTTTCCAGGTCTTTGTCATCTTCCCCATCCACGCCAACCCCTGGGCCATCCTCTGCAAGAAGATGGCCGAAAGGCGGGACTCCCAATTTCAGGCCAACATCCACTTCACCTGCACAGGCAAGGTCGCTGGCCTTCTCGACCACCGCCTCATGGTCCAACCGCCTGGATCCGACCGGGACTACGTTTTCATCGTTGTCCCAGACTCTTGGACTTTTCTCGACAAGGCCACCACCACGGCAGCCACGTCGGCCTTGCCTCTCGCGACACCACCGAAGCGGCCAACATCCTCGGCCGCAGAAGCCTTCCGCAGTATGCGCGCTGCATCGTATACTGTCGCTGCGCCAGCCACCGTTCCACCAAGCCCTCCGCCTTCAGCCTCAACGTCGGCTTCCGCCAACCCGTTTACGCCGCCATGGAAGCGCCCGTGTCCTGACCCGGCCGACACTCCGACGAAGAAGCCTCGTGCCCTACACCTGGCCGCGAATCACCCCAAACTGGCCGCGACGGAAAGCACTGCTGCTCGACCAGTCTCTGCGTCAGCGACAGCCTCATCGTCAGAGCCGGATACGGCTAGAGACATACAAGCGTCGCGGAACACTTCGGGTGCCGCCCTTGATTCAATTGTCGCCCCCACATCAGACTCGCCTGCCCGCCCACATCGCAGCCGTCACCCAAGCAAGAAACTCATGGAAGCGGAATAAACTATAGCCACCGGATGAGAACGGAACCCTGCAGCTATGCCATCGTAACACATAAAGAAACTCAGTACCTGCAGTGCCCTATTGCCCTTCGGCGGAACTGTGCTCCCAAACGTTGTACCAGTGATGTAATTAATCCCGGCGATTAATTAGCGATTCAATGAATCTGAATCTGAGGTTGGATTATTTATCTGAATCGTAGCTCTGCAGGATTAATTAAGTTTCAGTGATTAATTAAAGTGGATACAGCGGACTTGCTCCTAATTCATTGGCTCCGTTTGGCACATTTGCTTGGCCGTTGCCACACGGAGAGACGGAGGTAGCACGTCGGCATAGAGTGTTGCTCCAATCTGTACCCGTAACCTAGATTAAAGGATGCCAACAGCAGCTTTCCTTCAATTCTGCAATGAGGTGCTGAAGCACCGAGCCACGTCGCCGCTCTCAAATATCATGGTTTCTGCGGATCAGTCGTGTGCCCTTGCCGAGGATCTCGACAGTCGGGCCGGGACCAAGAGGCCTCGTGAGGACTTCGGCGTCGCTGGAGAACCTGCACCGTCCTCCGAGGCCTCTGATACTGCAGCATCAAGGAAGCGCTTTCGCACCCCAACAGCAATCGATGTCTGGGCTGAAAGCCGACAGCCAGCGAAAAGCGAACCAGAGCGGAACCGGCACGGCCAAAGAATATGGTATTGCAAACGGTGTGCCTACACTCAAACAGCCCACAACAGAGTTCGCGATCACCTCCGGGACAAACACTGCATACGAATTTCCGAAACAAGGACCGCAAAAATGATTGGTCAACAAAACGCAATCGACAGGCTATTTGAGCAACAAGCTGCGAGACAGGAAGGGCATGATATTGAGCAGGAGCATCATCTTCTTGCGGCGGTGGATGACGAGTTGTACAACCAAGCCCTGGTCAACCTTTTGACGGCTCATAGCCTGCCACACAGCCTGGTCGAGTGGCCTGAGTGGTACGCCATGCTCCACACAGTCAACTACATGGCCCCAGGAGTCGTTACGCAAAGTCGGGGCCAAGTTCCCAAGCTGCTGGAAGCCAGCTTTATCACGCATCGCGAGAAACTGAGATCAAAGTTAAAGTCCTCACTTACACAGGTGCACTTCAGCATTGACATCTGGTCCTCTCCCAACCACCACAGCCTCCTCGGGATCGTGGCCCACTTCATTGATCGGGAGTGCCGGCAGTTGCGCAAGGCCTTGCTTGCGCTCCGGGAGCTTGAGGGCGCGCATAGCGGGGAAGCAATTGCAGAGACCTTCCTCACGGTCATTGATTCTTATGGACTGCATGGCCAGGTTGGGTACTTTACGCTTGACAACGCTTATAACAACGACACAATGCTGCAAGCCATTGCGAAGGCCTGCGACTTCGACACCGCTCATCGCCGACTCCGCTGTAACGGACACATCATTAATCTAGCTGTGCAGGCGTTCTTGTTTGGCAGGAATAAGGATGCCTCCGATGAAGCATTGCGCCAGGTGTCACAGCTATCCAAGGACGAACAGGAGGGTGTTGCTGACAGGCGAGACACGGCAACTGCATGGCGGCGCCATGGCGCACTTGGGATGCTTCACAACCTTGTGGTATGGGTACGCTCATCTGGCCAGCGCTATCAAGCGTTTTCCAAAGCTGCCGGTCGCATGATTCCCCAGGACAACTCCACCAGATGGAACTCCTGGTATCTGATGATTCACGTTGCGATAAAAGCCCGCAAAGAAGTGAACAGCTTTATCGATGACCACTACACGGAAGGCGACATCAGCCTCGATTATCTCCACCCCGAGCACTGGCAGGAGCTTCAGGAGATCCACGACTTTCTGCAGCCATTCCACGAGATCACCAAAGACACCCAATGGGACAATTCATCTCTAGATGAGGTGATTTGCTCTATGGATTTTCTTATCACGCATTACAAGGCCTCCACAGAGAAGTTTCGACACAGCCTTACCATGACTGATCGCATCATGACCAGTTGGTACAAGTTCGACGACTATTACAGGCGCACAGATGACTCCCCAGTCTACGCCGCTGCAATCTTGCTTCATCCGAGCCTCCGACGAGCACATCTGCATGAGGCGTGGAAAGATCAGTCACAGTATATCGGCCCAGCAGTGGAGGCCGTTCGCAAGTTGTGGGAAGATTACAAGCCGCGGCAAGTGCCGACAATTAACGAGGACCTTTCTGCATACGAGGCGTACAAACAGCGTATCTATCAACCGCCGTCTTCCCATGACGAATTCAATCGATTTATAGATGGCCCAACATTGCCCATTGGCTCGTCATCTGCTCTTTCTTGGTGGCTTGAGCCAACCCAAGCAACTTCATTTCCAAACCTGTACCGCCTTGCTGTCAACATTTTCTCGATACCAGCAATGTCTGCCGAGGCGGAACGAGTGTTTAGCGGAGCGCGCCGGACGATAACCTGGGACAGAAGTCGGTTGTCCGTGAAAACTATAGAGCAAACAGAGTGCTTAAAGCACTGGATGAAGAGTGGCTTGCTGGACCGCGCCTTCATGTCCCCTGACACAACTGAGGTGTATCGGGACAGAGGTGGTCGAAGAGTCCTCAACGACCCAGCCCAGGAAGCAGCAATACCACTGTGAACAGG
Source organism: Purpureocillium lavendulum (assembly GCA_029168975.1). Lineage (NCBI taxonomy): Eukaryota > Fungi > Ascomycota > Sordariomycetes > Hypocreales > Ophiocordycipitaceae > Purpureocillium > Purpureocillium lavendulum. Next base: position 339,039 of record JAQHRD010000011.1, on the reverse strand, counting down.
CAAAGAAGCGTACGACAGCCCAAAGTTAATTAATCGCTGAATCATTAATTAATCATTGAATCCTACTCCCGATTCAGTAATTAATCTGAATCCTTGGCCCGATTCAGATTAATTGATTAATTACATGCCTGGCTCGGAGCGATCACACACAAAGGTTCCGGGTTCCGTCAGAAAGCTGACACTGTTCTGAATAAACGTGGGCATAGACGGACCCTGTTGATTCGCTCCTTGCCAACAGAATTGATACAAGCTCAAAGCCCTGTCCCAAGCGGGCTGTGCCATCGTTATGGTAGTTGACGTTAAAGTACGGGTAACGTCTGCCACGCCACAGCGAGCTTCGGTCCAGGGGTAGATGGCGGTGAATACAAATTCGACAGAAGACGGAGAACTCCAGATAATGGGTGTGTCAACAGTGTAACCGGTGGCGGTTCGTGCCCAAGAGCCGGGCAAATTGTCGAGTTGAGCAGGGTTTGCCCTTGCACAATTCACATACAACTGACGACACTCCAAGGTGCCGACATGGGCTACCCACACCCCGTCAATCATACTGTCCTCCCAGTGAACAACCTCTTGGGCGCCTGACACAACAACTGGCTCACCATTCGCGGCGGATCGAGCTTCATACGTTGTGCGATGACTGTTGGCCTTTGAGTCTGCGGTGTTGAAGCCCCATGTGTCCGTCAGGGTGTATTGTCCTGGTGAAATATAGATCGTGACGGAATTCATTACCGAGTTCGCGGCACGTTGGGCCTTTTCTAGGGTTTGAAATGGCGAGCTTTCTGTGCCGGCGTTAGTGTCGTCGCCACTGGGGGAGACATGAAAAGTAGTCATTTTCCGAGATGGACAAGTCCAGCGCGTGTGGAATGGAAAGTTGCGCGGGGTTCCGGCGTTCAAGCAGGCCAGGCGACATGAGAACGTTTTAAGTATGCACTGTGGCCAAGGCATAGCTCTTGCACGGAGGTTGTGAGTCATTCGGCGTGACCCGCTCACAATGCCCGGCGACGGGAGCGAAGCTATGTGTTGAGATCAATTGTGAGTTGCAGTTTGACGAGTCTTGTCTGACTGAGGCGGTAGAAAGGCCAAATGGAACCCTCAAAAGATTCGCACCGCTATCTCTTTGGTACTCCAAGTGGTGAAGCACATTATATCGGCAGGGAATGCCAGTCTCGTCATTCACGGAGCGTATTTGGTACGAGGCTGTATTGTCGTATAACATCCGCCTCGACCCGCACTCGGCAGGGTTGTTTTAAGTCCAGAGCGAGCCCCAAAAGGTATAAGGCCGCCCGTATAAGCGATCGCATATACGAGAACACTGCGATCTGTTTTCGCGCCCTTGGTTTCATGGAGGTCCATGACACGGTCGCTGCACTAGTCACAACGCACGTACAAGGACCGTTCGACACTGTCATGCGAGGAGGGGTCTCAGTAGATCCTTGGAACATCAGAATTCTAGATGTATCGACGTTAGGAGGTCGGCTGCACCGCCAACTCCTGCTAGTCCATTCCGTGCTGAGCTGCTCACTGCGACGCGAACTCCCTAACCTTGTCTGCCCGCTCGAAAATGTCGATCCTCTCCAAACTCTATTGGTGGCCAGAGCTCTATTGCAGGTGCATCTCAATCAGCTCTTGGAGCCGGCCGTCAAGTGTCGATGTTCTGACCACCTGGTCAGAATGCATAGTTGGTCGCTTAGGATTCGAACACGCCACATAAGCCAGACACGGCGAGACAGCCATGGAATGAATGCACCTCGCCAAGGTGGTTGATGTGGGACTGAGTCAGTAGGATCGCACATAAATGGTCTGCTTCTAATTGAACGTCATCGCGCCCTTGATAGCAGCGTCGGCGGACCATTTGATCCGCCATTAGCGAGACTCGAATTGTAATTATCGTGCAGCACCATGACGCCCACACCCGTCTAGTGGATGCAGCAGGCACTGGGATGGCGTTTTTCTTTCGTTTTAAAGTAAAAGGTTGGACCAATGGTATAAGTTAGCGGACGCCAGGCTGAACCAGGACAGCCCCTCCCTGTCCCGAGGGAGCGCTTGAATCTAGCTGCGGTTCTCAGCTCTCCCAAATGGGATTTAGGGGGTCTGGTGCACCTTTTGCCGCAGCATTAGCGTCGAGTCGTCACGCATCATTCGATGCAGCTAAGAATAATGTATATATATGGCCGAACAACACAAGAAAGAACATTGAAGATTGAAGTTGTCACAAATCTGTGAACTCAGCCCGGGAAATGACTGTATCAATACACTTACCGGATTTATTGAATGGTATACAGTCATCCCCTCCATCTTGTTCAGCTTGATTGGAGCAAATCATCGTTTTCCCTTCACCTCACATTTCCCCCCGAGAGAATGTTTGGCGTTAATTTTGCCAATATTCTGTCACATGGCTGTGCAGGAAGCCGTTTCGAAAATGAACTGCAATTTCCAGCAAAACCGATAAAATCCTGGCTATTACTACTGTTCATGACTCTATATGCTACACTTCCTCATGGCTTCAAAGTCAGCACTCATATCTACTTGGGTCAGGAGCTGATCAACGATCTCAAAACCTGTTCACAAAAGAATGGCTTTGACTGTGTCAACATTATCGACAACAACGGCCAGGTCCATCCGACGCAAATCCGCACCACGGTAGCAGAAGCCATCACTGCAAACGAAAAGACTTTTCTGACGGGAACCCTTGGACCCGACGCCTTTGCGGATATTCTCAGCGGGCAGCTCATCATACACCCGGGGCTTTTCAACGAAGATGACGGTACCATCACAGGATTCGGCACCGGCGATTGGGTTGATCACCTTATTCGCAATGCCCAGTCTCCGGAGGAGCTAGCTTTTGCAATGGGCTTTGCGGGCCACGCAGCAGCCGACGTCTTTGCTCACTCTTATGTGAATCAGTTTGCCGGTGACGTCTACGAACTCAGGGATGGCGAGATAGACGTCGAAACTCGCCACATGATGGTCGAGACTTATATTTCCGAACACAACCCACGCCTTAAGGACCATAACGGCCAGGAATTGGGTATGATGTACCAATACCTCGGCGAAGGATCCAACGTCTACGCCCCCATTGACTTTATCCGCCGCATTCTTGTCGCAAACGATGTGGCCAACCAAGAGTTGGGTCGCAGGAAGGGTGGAGCCCTGCTTCGAGGCCTGAACAAGATCACCACCGAATTAACAAACTCCCTCTACAAGAAAGACTACGCCTTTGACATTGAAGCCACTGTCCGTAAATACATAGCTTCATCATCAACACTGAAGCCCTTGACGGAGTGGTTAGCTGAAACACGCCGAGAGCTCGAAGGCGCGGGCATAGTTCAACAGCTTGAAATCATTATCCTTCAATCAGTAGCCTACTACTGGGCTGGCGTGCAGCTCGACGCGAACGAAGCTGCCCTGGCCGCCGAGCTTACCAACAAACTCAGCAACCTGCTCGGCAAGTCGGGCCGTGAGATTATCAATGCCAAGGACGAGATCGACGGCCTCATGAACAAAGTGGTCGAGAGCCACAATCAACAAGTCCTCGCCGGGATTGAAACCGTTCAAAGCTTCCACAAACACTTGGCAAACGTCTTTCAAAACTACCTCGTGGCCGAACAATATGTCGCAGATTTTGGACGAAAAGTCACCGAGACAAAAGACGTATATGAAACTCTTTTGGCCGAAAAAGCCTGCGATGTTATACAACAATGCCCAGACATTGTTAAGGTTATCCCGCCTTCCCAGCTTGTTGCAAAGACCTGCGAGGAAACGAAACGAGTGACCAATCGAGTCTGCAAGGACGTCTTCGTGGGGTTCGCCCCGCATTGTGAAGTTTTCAAGAAACTGGGATTCCTTAAGAAACATTGCAAAGACGTCAAGAAATTCCAAAACCGATGCGAAGACCTGGCCAAAGATGTGACGCGTAAATGGGACTGCAGTTTTGTCAAAGAGTGGACCGAGACGTTGACACAACCTGACTTGCCCTGTCGAGCCGCAAGGGATGCATGCCACGTGACGTTACAAGTCTTGCGGGCAAAACAAGAATTCGCCAATAAAGCATACAACGAAGCTGTCCGCATCCATACAGGCACGCTGGAGACACTGGCCAACGAAGACAAGATTGTCCAGGATTCGCTCAAGGCCTTCTACGATGCGACTGTCTACCTCCAATCCATCGAGCGACAGGCGCGACAAGCGATTCAAAGCTTCACGAGTAACCAGCTAGAGCTCGTGCGAAAGTCCCTCCTCGACCTCAGAGCCCACGTGGAAGAATGGCGTGATCAATCGATAGCTGCGACCAACGATTGGATCTCCGCAAACGCCCAGGCCATGTTGAACTCGGTCAGCGCAGACAAGGACAATGTGGGCGTCGCCGGACCCATCATGGACTGGCTGAAATGTCGCTTGCCAACCGTTGTCTTGCCTATCCCTGTAGCGGCTACCGAGTCGATTTGCGAACCCCTGAGGCTGGTGAAGAGGATTCACGGGGAAATTGCCCGCATCGAAAATGATGTCATCAAATCGCTGGCAGGTGCTCAATTCCCTTTCATAAGCGACGTTGCGGCTGCCTTTCTCCGATTCAAAGAGTCCGCGCCATATATCGCAAGCTCGCTTATCCAGAACATCGCAGAAGAGGCGATTCCGACGGATTCCCAACAACCGGATATGAGCCTTTTGCATCACGCATTCACGAGCAAGCACAGCGATACGAAGAGGAATGAACAGTTTGCTCGCGATAGCACTGCAAAACACCTCATTACCTTTCCAGTCCAAAAGCTCACAGGCACCATAATCGATCACATGCGAGTCGATATGGGCTTGACTGGCTCTGACGATCACGAACCTTTCGCAGTGCAAAATTTCAACCCAGCTCGCAACGCTCTGCAGTTGATGAAGCTCTCTCTACTAGGGGGTAGCGATCTTAACGCCTTCACAAAAGCGATGAATTATCCAAATCCACTTTTTAATGATAGCCTAACGAACCTTCTTTCGCCTTGGTTAAGGTCGATCGATGGTAATCACCAGTGGTTGCCCGTAGCTCCGGCTTACCTACGCAAAGAAGCTCTGGCAGATTGGCAGTGGAAAAGTTCTTACTGCCCAAAAGAGCATGATGATGTTCGTCGTCGTTTTCAAAAAGAGCCTCTGCCTCTATATAGCGACGAGGATGCAAAGCGACTCATTTTCAACCGCATCTTCAAAGGGCCACTATCAATAAGCCTGGAAAACAATACGGGTGGATTTCCTGATTTACGTCCCCGGGACTACATGTACAAGCCGACACCCGACAACAGCTTTCCTAACATCCAGCCCGTCGGCGTACTCTGCTCCGAGGGGGGGGCGGCTTTTACTGGGCCTGAGTCGAGCATCATTTACAACAGCGATACCTACGCCTTGGGAGTGGGCCATGCGTGGGATGCCAACGATTCAGAGCTTTTCAACACAAATTCTGAACCTTTTGTTGGTTCTATGCACCAAAGAGCCCTGATTAAATGCCGCAACTATTGGGGTGCTGCTTCCTATAATTTTGACACGGACTGGGGCGTCAATTTCGACTTTAGTAACGCCCGTACGCTCAAGCTGAGCGCTGCATCGAGGAGTGGTCCTCATCAGCTAATTATACAGCTCTATGGCGAGCAGCAACAGACTGCTAAGCTTGCTGTTGATGTAGACCGCCTCTACAATGTTTACGTGTTTGAAATCGCTGATTTCAAACAGCCAGATTTCAATTTTGACTTTTCTAAAGTCAAAGGCATAATATTTGCAATTTCCGAGGAGCATTCTGACGTTACAATTGACGTTGATTCAATCCAAGTACATAAATAAGCTACTATAGGAGATGACTTGAGTTTTTATTAAAGATATGCAATCTCTGATGTGGCTTCTCGGCGAGCAATCGTCGCATCGTGACTTGCGGCAGAGGTGGCGGACGACGATGTCTTCTTGCGCCTCAGGTTACGATTGAGCACGGGCCTAGCCTCGTATCTACATGGGCTAGTAGTATGGCGTTGCTATTTCTTCCAATCCTTCCCAAATAAACGAAATATTTTCGAAGGGGGCACGGTATTCACACGTCTGGTGGAGCTCGTCATAATGTACGTATAACAGGGGAAGGGGGGGGGCGGACGTTAGAAGACTCTATCAAGGCTAGGGACCCCTAGGCTAGAGGCGGCCCTGTAGGCTCTATCAGTGAATTGGGCTGTAGGCTATCCCTAGACTAGCTAGGGATAAGGGATAATCACAGAAGCGGAACAGCCGGTTGTCATGTCCGTAGGTTACGCTCCGCACTGTAAACAGCCACCCACAGGAATCGGTGAACGCTGCGACTCTACGGCTGTGCTTCTCATACGTTTCTGGTTGTGCTGATAAGCTAGGAACTTTCAGCCGCCACGCTCCACCAGTGCGGTCACATTTGCGTGCTAGACGCCTATTTAAACGGCCCAGAAAGAACCTCAACCGCACCGCTACACGGCACAGTCTCAGCTAAGTGGAACGCTGTGCTGCTTCGTCCCTACTCAGGACTGGCATGCCACAATCCGTGCGACATATGGCTCTCAGTGCGGTGAAAGCTACTTGGTGTGCATAATGCAGTGCTACTGTGTGGTACGATCCCACTAATCTTTCCTGACCGCTCTATGCTGTCTCACATGCGGGAATCACCGCGGAGCTAGTATTCCTCAACAGGCACTACGATTCAAGACATACGCCGATGTCCCATACCAATGTCTCACAGAACCGCGTATTAATGATATCGGGGGTAGGCGTTAGGGGCGGTCAGAGTCCCATCTAGGGCCCTCCAGTTTCCCCTTTTCAAGGTCATATCCTGCTGTATAGAACTCCTCATCCATTAAGAGGGATCCATCTGAGTAGACGATAGCTGTCTAATTGCCTGTGAGGAGGCAACCAAGCTTGTGGCTGGACGGAACAACCGAGATTGGCTGGGCTGATTCATGAGGAGTGCCTCTACTTGAAAAGGGCACTCACCAAACACACATGTGTCGACAACTCGAGTCTAGTTGAGATCTTCATGGGCTATAGCAAAAAGAGGGCTCTTGAGCTTGATGTTTGCCAGTCTGATACGTTGGTAGATCTCTGTAGTGCAAGGCGAGAGCCATCATTATGCTCGACCCCTACCACTTCTTTAATATCATAGTCAAACACAGCCAACGCAGCCAAGCAACCCTAAAGATGGTATCGAAGCGCTTCAATACGCCCTTCTTGAGAATCTTCTCTGCGGCATCGTCCACGATGTAGCCCACCGCCACGTTATTGACGTAGTCGACCCGGTCACTCTTACCAAAGACGTTCGTCGCTATTGAGTCTATAGTCTCTTGAGTTGAGGTGACGTCAAAAGCCATTGCGTCAGCGCGGGCATTCGCAAAGTCCTGGGTGCGCTTGGGTTTCCACGCGATGGCTACAACGACATGGCCGCGGCGGCACGCATGATGGCGATTTCGCATCCGAAGCGGCTTTGGCAGGGACCAGTAGCCACCTCCTTTTCCTCAACCCTGACGTAAGTCTCCTGTTTGGTCTGATCATAACTTGAGGAAGATCACGACTGTGCCGCTGTGGAGAGCTGAGCTAAGACAGTCTCGTCTACCGGCGTTGAGCGAAGATCTGTGCTAAAATTCTGCCAAGTGTCGCATGCAGCCTGCACTCCGCCTCCACATCATTGGCTCAATGATTTCGTCACTGCAGCCTGGGTTTCACCACTACATCCTTGTAAACTTCCCAGGTCCCATCACACATGCTGTGGGCCACGTTCGATTTCCAATCGTCCTATATCCACCTGATTGCTTTTTCTTTCGTCACTCTTCGGCCTGCTCTGTGTCCTTCGGAAGGACAAGCACATCAATGTCTCAGATACGTAGGTCAAGGTGTCTCCTACAGATACCCAATCTCTCTATGCGAATATATAATGTGCGCCATGCCCACATGTTCACTATCAAGCAACCACCCCCAAACTTCTCTCTCTTTACCTAGCAGTACATTGACGGCTTTACAACTACTATGACGCGCCTCGCTGTGATGCGACTACATTTGGTCCATCTGGCTATCATATTTTTACCATCTGTTGCCGCGATAGTTGGCGGACGTCTCGCAATTGACGGCGCATTGCCACATCAAGTTAGTCTCCGTGATCGAAACGGGCATTTCTGTGGTGGCAGCATCATAAGCCCAGATTTTATCCTTACTTCAGCTGGTTGTGTTGATGGTCTCCCCCCGCGTTCAATTACGGTGGTCGTGGGGACAAACTCACTCAGCTCTGGGGCAGGATGCACTCTGTTGTCAGACAAGAAATTCACGCTCAGTTCGACAGCCATACATTGATCAACGACATTGCCATTTTGGAGCTCGCATCTTCCATAGAATGGAACTCGAAAATTGCACCTGTTCGGCTAGCGACAACTAATCCCGGAAATGGCGAATCCTTTTTCTCGTCCGGGTGGGGCATCACCTCCTATCCCAGCAGCGACTTCCCTGATCGGCTTCAAGAGTTCTCGACAAGCAATCTCGATCTTCAATTGTGTGCGGAGTGGCTAAAAGACTATCAACCCCATTCCGTCAACGCCAGCCATATCTGCACAACCGCTGCTCCTGGACATGGAGAATGTCCAGGTGACGGCGGGGGACCGCTGATAAATGGAAGGGGCGAATTGCAAGGTGTCATATCTTGGGGTGTGCCATGTGCGAAGGGTTTTCCTGATGTCCATACGAGCATTCCTTTTTATAAGCCCTGGATAGAAATCCAGATGCAACGACGGTCTAATATCTCCGGCAATGGACAAGAAGAATTGTAGTGAGTCAAGAAAAACGGCCCGGATAATATGTTTATAAGTCATATTAGCCAAAGCCATGCTCACAACTAGGTTGTTAGAAGGATGGAACAGTTCAGTAAGGAAATCTCGCGGCGGAGTTACACCGTCAGCAAGCTTATTTACTTAACTACCATTATTTTGCGTCAGGGGGAGCTTCACATACCGGGCAAAGGACGTGCGAGGCTAATCAAGACTAATAAACAGAGAACCTAATCTGCCTCTTTGCACAGTCTTGCGGGACTGTGCCAGTAGAGGCAAGACCGGGGACATGTCACGAAGTCGGAATTTTCGTCAATTGGCAGCATGTAATGGCCTACACCAGTTGCCCAGTGCGGCGACGTGACCACGTCCAGGGGAACTGGCAACATGATAGCTGCGCAACGTCCGGACGTCAACGACTCAGCGTCGTGGCTTCGCTCCACGGCCAAGTCATCTTATTGCTGGCCATCAATTCTAAACACGAAAGCACGTCGCCCTGCTCATACGAGCAGCCGCAGCGTTTGACAGGATACCTTGTGTAAGGGGCACGGGGCTTATTCAGCCAGAAGCGTGCTATAAACCAACAAATTGATTGCATTGCAGAGAAGAGAGCAGGAAGCTCTCGAGGAGCTGGCTACCTGGCGACATATAGTCGATACTCAGGGGCAGGTTGTGAGACCTCATTTGGTGGCGTTACCAGCATCGGCGTCAGCCGAATGCGCACCAACGGCTCAGCCCGTTACACCTTGGCCGGGACGATGGGGGCCTCATGGCAATTCGACATCCAACAATCGGCCCCAGTACTCAGGCCACGATTCACGCTCAACTGTGTGACTTCCATAGTGATTAATGGCAGGTATCACTTAGTGTCAGCTAACCACTATGCCACCTGCAAAAGTGTAGGCCCACTTCTTGTGTGGAATAATAGCGCGCCCTACTTCGTACATGTTGCGCGAAGCTTACCCTTCCTCAATGCTGGACATATAGTTATATTTATAATTAGACCAGCTACTTAATACAGTTAAATTAAGCCCGATAATCATAGTTATAATGAAGTACCTAGCGCTATTAAACCACGCTGGGCAATTAGAGTTAAACTAGTCTATTAGCGCAGTTATATGTATAGTTAATCTAGCTACTAGATGTAGTTATAATTATAATTATAATTAAACACCTAATATAGTTAATCTAGGCTAGGTAACTATAGCTCAACTAACTTACTAGACTATGTAATAAATAGTAGCTAGTTATATATATAGGCAGGCTGGCGGCGGCGGTAACGGCGGCGGGATGACCAATATCCGCGGGCCCCCGCGACTTTGGACTCGCGGGCCCCCGCGAATCGATTGGCCGCCGCCGAGCATGGGTCGTGGGGCACCACCCCTGTCTCCGTAAACTTCGCCGGCCGCGCATCCATAAACGCAGACATCCAGGACCTTCCGGCAGGCCGATGTCGATTCAAGGCTATGTTGCACTGATGGACGTAGTATGACTCGCATCAATTGCTCAGATGTACTGTACTAACTACATTGCGTAGGCGGAGATATGGATAAACTAGGATGTCGAAAGAGCTCAGCAGCGGTTAGATCCAGCCCAACTTTACGAGCCTCCGCTACAACAACCATTACTGCGATTGAGTCCCCTCCAAGTTCAAAGAAGTTATCATCCATCCCAATGCTCGCAGCCTCAATCTTTAGCACCCGGGCCCATATTTCTTGCATCTGTCGCTCGCTGTCACACTTTGGCTGACGATTTCTTCTTTGCCCAACTGCTTGGTGGCGTGCCAAGTCCCGGATAGAAAAGGATGCACCAACTGTTCGCAGGCGTTTTCGGTCGATCTTTCCAGTTGCTGTTAGTGGCAGCCCCTGCATTGAAATATACACACTCGGTCTCATGTGTCGTGGCAGTCGTCTCGCCAAATCGACGTCTGCATCGATGTCAATGCGAAGAATGGCAGGGCCGTGGCTTTCCAACTTTGTTGACCCCCTAGGGTTCAGATCAACAAACGCAGCTAATGTAGGACGTGAGTTGTTTCCTTGTGGGATAATGACTTCCGCAGCAACTTGCTGTACGTTCGGCACACAACTGTGAATGAAATGCTCGACTTCCGAAAGTTCGACTCGCTGCCCACGAATCTTCACTTGGGTATCCTTTCGCCCGACGAATGTAAGTCTTCCGTCTGCTTCATATCGCACCAGATCTCCAGTCTTGTACAGGCGCCCATGCCTGCCGGAGTGATTCAGAGTACCACGTAGCAACCAGGGTGGATCATGGATAAATACTGCGGCAGTCATTTGTTCGTCATCAAGGTATCCTCGGCCAACAAGAGGCCCTTCCAGAAGGAGTTCGCCGACGCATCCCAGGGGCACTAAGCGATTGTGGTTATGCTGGTCTGCAATCCACGTGACTAACCCAGCGCCTTGTCCTATGCTGGTAGAGGCTTCTCTTGCGGTTAGCTGAGTACTATTGATTGTGCTGATGCCACACTCAGCCGGTCCGTAGGCATTGACAACCTGGGCTCGGCCGAACCATCGCGATATGTCGTCTAAACTGACTGCCTCTCCGGCCAGAATAATTGTCCTGAGATGAGGCAACGTGAATGGATCGATAAGGCGTGCCACGGAGGGCGTGAGGTTAACAATCGTGGCTTTTGTGTCTATCAAGACCCTACCAAGATTGCCCCAGCGATCATCCTCAGCGGGGACGCATAAACACCCCCCTGAAGTAAATGTAGCAAATACATTGTGGATAGCGATATCGAAGGAATAGGCGGCAAAATCGAATACCCTAGAGTCTCGAGTAAACCCCAGAGATTCAGACTGATATTTCAATCCAGAGTTAAAATTGCTGTGAGTCATAATAACACCCTTGGGAACTCCTGTGCTTCCCGAGGTGAAGACCGCAAACATAGCAGTGGAGCTTGACTGTAATGATTCTGTCGATGTATCAACAGCGACTGATTGTAAGTCTCGTACCGATCTCCAGCCTATTTCAATAATCCTTTTGGCCAGATGCGACACAGTGGAAACGTTGGCGGGTGAAGAAAGGACGACATGTGAGTCAACTTGCTGTGAAATGGCCCGGAGACGATCTTGAGGGAGGGAAGGCTCAAGAAGCACGAATCCCGCTCTCGCTTTCAGCACCGCTAGCATTGCCACAGACGTCCACATGGACTTTTCAAAGCAGAGCGGGACAAGCGTATCGGGTTCAACACCCATTTCAACAAGATGATGACTGATACGTCCAGCAAGGCAGTCTAGTTCCTTGTATGTGAGATGGCCGTCCCAGGCATGTATAGCAGGAGCATCAGGTTGCACCCTGACGACTTGTTCAAGGACGTGGTGAACACACTGCTCCGCAGGCGTTGGGACAGCATGGTTCCATCTCCATATTTGGTCCAATTCTTTCGACGTCAAAACTTGGATTTGGCCAATGGTCATGGCGTCGTCGGCAGCGTCAAGCTGCCCGAGCACACATCTTAGGCGGTCCAGTATGCTCTGCACCTCGGACGGCCCGAGGACTCTGGCATCGAAGCTGGCCCTGACCTGCATATTTTCCATTCCGAGCCGGATCTCGAGTGTTAGAGCATATGTGTTGAGCCACTGCTGCTGGGGGACATCTTTCCAAGTACCCAGAGCTCCTTGAGCCACGCTGCTAGTGTCCTGGGGTTGAATGACAAGCAGTGATTGGAACTTGCAGGCGTCCCGACATCCAGGAGACATCTGGGCAATAGCCTGCAACCCTGTCTGCTCAAAAGGTATCATGTTGATTGCCTGCTGTTGTACGGCTCGAAGATACTCCCACACAGTCTGGCCATCGTCTAAGCTAACACAAACTGGGACGGTTGCAAATGTAGGAGCGGCCATGGCCTCAATACCAGCGATTGGTACGCTCCTGCCAGATACTGTGACGCCAAAAACGGGATTCGGAGAAGATGTCATACGGCTAATGGTGAGACCCCAGGCAGCGCGAATAAACGTTGACGCCATGATATTTCTCGAAGATATCTGAGGCTGTGGCATATCGATCCGGATTGTCTCTTGTGCGACAGGCTGATCGACTGATAATGGCAAGGGTGGAAATGGCGGTATTTCACAGTTTGCCAGGGTGTCTTTCCAGTATTTGACTGCCGCTTCGTCGTCCTGTTCCTTAATGTAGCTGATAAAACTTTGAAATGGAGGGCCCGAGCTGACCAGGTCGCCCTGAAGTGCGATACCTAGGCCCTTCTTTATCAGGCTCGCAGCCCATCCATCGCAGATGGCATGGTGTACAGTCCACACGAGCCACCTGCAATCTCCAGCATCGTCCTCGACAAGCGCATAGCGAGACAGCGGCGAACCTAGTCCCATTGGCCGCTTCCTGTCTTTCGCAAGGTAGTCTTCCAAGTTGGTAGCATGAATCCAATGGAGTGGCTCGTCGAGGATTACCTGCACAAAGCCAATTTTCGGATGCTGCGCAAACCTGGTTCGCAAAACAGGCATGCTGTGAATGACTTTTGCCCAGGAGGCGCATATATCCTCAACTATTGCTCCAGGAGCCATTTCAAGCACAGACTGTTCGAGGTAGTTACCAGTGCGCTTCGACGACAGTGATACGAGGCCCTCCTGAAGTCGCGTGCAGGGATACATGTCTTGTATCATTACCGGGTCAAAATTGTAGTCACGAGTGATGTCGTTTACGAGAATTGATGCGTATGTCTCATCGCCGAGAAGACAGAAAGGGCCAAGCTGGAGTTGGGTGTGATGTTCTACCCGAGAACTTCGGGACGCCAGCTCCCTTAAATGCGGATACCCCAGAATGTCAGCCACCGTCAGTTGGATGCCGACTCTGCGAAGTTCGCCGACAACCTTTATCGCCGTGACAGAATCGCCGCCGAGGTGAAAGAAGCTATCATCCATGCCAATATTGCTTGCTTGAATGTTGAGGATGGCCGCCCAGGCTTTCTGGATAGACAGTTGCTCTTCGGAAAGGGGTTGTAGCTTGGGTCCTTTGGTTGTCCGTATCGCGGCAAGCTCTTCGACGGAGAATGCAGCACCAATTTGGCGGAGCTTCTTGCGGTCCAGTTTTCTCGCCGTGGTGTTCGGCAAGGATCGCATCCAGAAGAAGGTTGTTGGTAGCATGTATGCTGGCAACCGCTCGGACAGAATATGGTGCACGTCTGGCGGGACTGGTGTAGCGACAAGCTCAGGCTCATCGCTTGCTACGACGTCATCTCGCCTTTGAAGGAACACTGCAAGTGTTGGGCTTGAGTGCTCTCCCCGTGGAACGATGACGTCGGCCGCGACTTGTTTTGCGCCGGTGCATTTTTGGACCCAGTGCTCAACTTCTCCAAGCTCCACTCGCTGGCCACGGATCTTGACTTGCGTGTCCTTGCGGCCATGGAAGATCAGACTGCCATGCTCATTGTATTGTACCAAGTCCCCCGTTTTGTACATCCGTCCGTGCCGCCCTTGCTGGCTCTTTTGTCCAGGCAAGCCTGCAACACCTTGGAGCAGCCATGTTGGGTTTTCGATAAAGACAGCGGAAGTCCTTTGGGCATCATTCAGGTAGCCATTACCAACAAGCGGACCTTCGAGCAAGAGCTCACCGACGCAGCCAACCGGTGCCAGCTTACCATGGTCATCAGGCTCGACGATCCAAGTCACTAGACCGGCCCCATATCCAATGCTAGCGACATCTTGTAAAGTAGACGGGTCGTGGTTAATCGTACCGTTTGCAGTGCATTCGCTCTGTCCATATAAATGGATAAGTCGTACCTTCCCCCACCAACGCTTGAGCTCTCGCACAGACACGGCTTCGCCGCCGAAAATGATGGTCTCCAGCTTAGGGAGCTCCTCAGGCTGCAAAGTCTGCATTATTGTCGGGGTGATGTCAATGGTGTTGACTTCAAGTGAATTGATGACCTGGGCGAGTTTGTTTTGCCTGTCTTGGTCATTTGGGATGCAAAGGCAGCCACCAACAGCCAGTGCACCAAAAACATTGCTGATGGTGGTGGTAAAGCTGTAGGAAGAGTAATCCAATATTCTTGTGTCCTTTTTGAACCCCAGGAGATGGGCTTGGTATCGAACAGCCGAAGCGACATTTGAATGAGTCATTGCTACACATTTTGGTAGTCCCGTGCTACCAGATGTAAACACCGCGTACATCACAGACGACGGACCCGGCTGGGGTGGTGGCGTGCACGGCTGCTCGTCCATTTGCGCAAGAAGTTCGGCGTCGACGACGACGGTTTTTGAAGCGAGTCGGGAGCACAACTCCTGCGTGCATCGGGAGGTTAATATTGACGTCGCTTCGATGGCTTGGATCATGTAACGGATGCGTTTCTCGGGCAGGTTGGGGTCCAGCAGTAGAAACGAGCATCCAGCCTTGAGAACTCCTAGGATTGCGACCGTCACCCACAGGGACTTTTCGAAACAAAGGGGCACCATTATGCCTGAACTTATCCCCAGGGTGACGAGCTCACCGGCCAGCTTGCCTGCTAATGTATCCAGCTGACCGTAGGTGAGGCTACCATCCCAGGCGCACACAGCGGGTGCATCGGGCTGCGACATGGCAATATCCTGGAAGATGTCGTGCACACGGCGATAGACTGGCGCTGGTACCGTACCGTTGCGTTGCCATACGATCTGAAGATCCTGGGGTGTGACCATGTCGATATGGGTCAGCCGATGCTCTGGATTCACGGTGGTAAGCTGGAGCGCCACGAAGCCCAGGCGTTGCAGCAACGCCAGTATCGTCCCCGGAGTAAAGACGTTGGAGGGGAATCTGGCTGTTGCGGTCGTCTCCTCGGCACCAACATGCAGCTCAATAACTAATGAGAACCCACGTGGCAGTTGATTCATCCAGGTGTCATCCAGAATCTGCTCCTGGCCTGCGGGAACTGGAGCAGCGACCTGCTTGGACGATTGGAAATCTAGCAGTGTCTGAAAGGCCGAGGACTGGCAGAGATCTGGGTCGTTATGACAATGTAGCTTCTGAGCTGCCACTAGTTCAAGTCGCCGCAGTGTATCGAGGTACTCTGCCACTGACTGGGTGGTCGCGGTGTTGACGTGGAAGGGCACGACAGACACTGCGCCATCTGTCAACTCGTCGGCAGCGGTGGCGACATGTTGCAATGACTGCAAAGGCGCCGCAAAGCCGAATAGGACATGATCTATGTTGACCTGGCGGCTTGCAACCAGAGCCCAGGCTGCACAGAGCAACATTGGAGTTGCTAGGTCTTTGTCGTGGGAGCTGGGATGCAAGAACCGGTGCCTCACAACACTGTCTGGTGGCGCTGCTGCCATCAAGAGCGATTCATGGTTGTAGCCACTTAAAACTGTCTGCCACGAGGCAGGAGACATCGTTGAGGAGGCATTGTGAGAAGTCATCTCTTTCCTTCTTTGTCGTTGATGTGCCTGAGGCGAGATCACGACGCCAACTCACAGTGCTTCTTATGGTAGGCGTGGTATACGCGTGATGTTTGCTAACCATTTGTGTAGTGCTGTGGTGTCGTTGGCGTGCGTCATCCCCAGCTTCTATACCTGCCTACAACGTGCACAACACAGCAATGCTTTGGTTGGAGTGATCTGGTGACGTGGAGCCGCGCGCCCGCCTTCATCCTGCGTGGGTTTGTCTGTCCGCACAACGGTGTCATGCTCGCTGGCCCGGGAATTCTCATGAAGGCCCCTTCCATCTGCCAGTCGATGCATACGTAAGGGGCCCCGATCGTGCACTGTGTAATGGTTCTGGTACGAAGAGGGCATGTTCACTCGAAACATGTACTGATACTTTGCCGATGGGCTGTGGCGTCTGCAGAGCTCGTTGTCCAGCGCTAACCGCCTGCTCTTAGACCCAAAAACCCTCCCGTGGCTTTCCTCTTTCCCCTTTCCCCCCCCTCGTCTTCTTGTCACATTCGCCTCAATTCTTGCTGCGGGGCCCCGGAATGCAAGTTGAGCTTTTGAGCTCCTGCAAGATGCTTGGTGAGCCTGCATGAGAAACGAGGAAAGCGATCGTCAACGTGCACGTCTGGACACCAATTATTCGTCGCGACGTGGCAACCCCCCCAGTGTTTGGTAGGTGGTTTAAGCCGCATCGCCACTTGTCAAACATGTCAAACCCCGCAACATGACTCTGGGAACTCATACGGCACACAACGAGTAGACGTACACAATTGTCGATGGTTATTCGGCCGGTTGTTGTTGAATAATGCCATCCGGCGTCTGAGACAATGCGGCCGATCTCGCCGCCTGTGTTCTGCCGTCGGTAGCCATCCACTGCTTGGGTACCTGCACGCCATCATTGCGGCCCGACATCATCTGAGCGACAGCGACACCACACCTCGCTGCCACTGGCATGCCATGCCCCGTGTATCCTGCACTGATCCACAGCCCGCCGGAAACAGTCTTGCCCGCCGTTTGGTCCGCGCCGGTAGTCGTGTCGTTGAGTAAAGTCTCGGGCACGCGTCCAACCCAAGGGTTCCCGTCGCTTGAATACCCCATAATGCCGGTCCACTCGTAAGCTACGCGAAGTGCCGGCCTTTTGGGGTTGCTGGGACTGCTAGTATCAGGGAAGAGCTCAAGAGCATCATGGAGACTTCTCTGCAAAGCTCGGCTGACGGAGGGGTCAACCTCGTCGTCACGCGAGATGCCCTCGTCCCTGCCTGCCGCCGATGGCCTCTCGCCGCCAAAGACAACCAATTTGTCCTCCAGCTGCAACTTACTGGCCCCCGCGTAGTCGACGTCGTTGATCCGCGCATCTTCTGGGCCCCGCTGAATCAAATACTGGTGGTCTCCGCCCTTCATCCAGACGTAGCTATGGGGTAGCTGCGTTGCTCCGTCGGGAGGCTCAAGCGCACAGACCTGCCCTCGCACAGGTGTGATGAGGCCTGTAACTTTTGGGGCAAGATGCGAGGTATACCCGTTGGTCGCGAGGAGCACGTCCCGTGTTCGTACCCGTCCCCTCTCAGTGTGCACCAGCCACGGTGACGACAACTCATTATCACATTTCTCGATGCATGTGACAGGCGTATTGGTCTGCAGGTTAAAGGTTGCGACGTCGTACTCACCGAGAAGTCGTTCCAGAAGCCAGGTGACGAGCTTGTAAGGCCAGCATTTGGCTGCAAGAGGTTGATACACAGCGGCCAATGCCTCAGGGACTCGCCTGGCGGCGAGCTCGTCCTTGTCCTCGATGAGAATAGCCTTGTCCCGAAGATCTGGATATTGCTGTAGACGTTTTACCAAGACTTTTACAGCATCGAGGACATCGGACGAATATATTCCATGTATGCCTCCAACCACGCACCAGTCGCAGGGAATGTCGTGATTGCGGATGAGCTCTTGGAGCTGATGGAACGTTTCGAGCTCGAACCGGGCGACGTCCGGTGGGCTGTCCCAGATTCCGGGCTGGCAATGCCCGCCGTTCTACCACAAAAGACGAAGTCAGCCTTACGTTGTATATGCATACATCTACACAGCTTGGTTGCGTGTGTATGTCTGCGTATGTGTGTGTGTTTGTGCGTGTTCTTGACCCATACTCGCCGCCGCGGCGATTGTGGATAGACGAAATGGGCTGGCTGTGCACTGTATACATACGCGGCCTGTTGCGCCCCAGCATGCCTCGCGGGCCTCAAGCATGACGACGCTTCGGCCGGCGCCGACGAGCTCTTGTGCAGCAAACGCACCAGTGATGCCGCTGCCGACGACGACAACATCGGCCGTGGGTGGGAGCTCGCTTGACGTGCGGTGGCCGGCCAGTTTGGCCGAGGGGTCGCGATGCCAGTATGAAGAAGTGCTGGCTGGAGTCGGCAGCCCTGCGCGCCCGTGGGCGGAGTGTCGGCCGTCGCAGAGCGAAATATCAGTCATTGTAGCAAAGGCGAGAGACACGACCGACTGCGAAATTATGACTCGATGTCCGCTTATAGTGTCCTCGGAGCTGGAGGGTTCGGGAACGCTCGCTCGGTCGTAGCTGGCTACTCAATGGGAAACCTGTCAAAAGCGCACGCATCACGCACTACCTGCGATGGCCGCGGTATGGGACTTGGGGCAGACACGGGACGTGACGAGGGGCGGACGGCCATGGCCGCGCCCGCCTGCCCCGCGGACGCCACTGTGACTGACAGCTTGCTGGCAGATGGCGGGGGTCTGAGGTCTGAGGGGTACATACGGTGGCCAGACGAGACCAACCACCCACCCGCCAGCTCAGACCCCTGAAGGCCAGTGAATCTGCAGTGCAACCGGACTCCGATTTCGTTTTTGTACGTAAGGTACGTAAGGTGGTCCGTACCTACGTATGTGCCAGCTTCCAAGCCTTAGGTTGCTCATCCAGCAATCGAGAAAGAGGTCGGATGAGCGGGCCCACAGAAGGCCCATCGTCCCTGCAGCAGTTGGGCCACTGCGGACCGGCCGGCGGCACGGCGGCGCAGCGGGCCGTGCGTGCCCGCCTGGCCCGCCTAGCAGCTACCTTAGGTACGTAACTACTTCGTAGTGAACCACCAAACAAGCTTGCTAGCTAGCTAATTACTCCACCACCTTGCGCCGGCACCGTTCGAAATCCTCATACTGCGAGCGGCAGCTTGTGTCAGCGGAAACTCGGTACGTCTGGTGTCCAGGACAAGCACAGGGCACCAAGAACAAGGACACATGGCTCACCACATCTTGCACCGCCCGTCTCGCCCCGGGCCAGGCGCGTCGGCCGCAGCCGGGAACGCCGGCCGGGTTGGTCTCGAACACACGCCACGCATGGCAGCTCGCTGGTCCTCTACTGATGCACCTGTGCAGTCGCCTGTCCTTGCACCACAAGACCCAGTTTTGGAAGCTGAGGGCATGTCCGACGTGTTCGTACATGCCCGTGCCGGCCATGTCGTGCAGGAAGCGGTAGAAGGTGTGCGGCTGGATCAGGCCTGGGTGTGCCGACGGCTCCTTGGCCCAGCCTCGTCGCCACCACGCGTGATACTTGTCGACTGCCGCGTTCATGTCGGCCTCTGTTGGCAGTCGCGCTGGCTTTCGATGCGCGCCCCTCGATGGTGACGGCCCAGACGGAACATGAAGTGGCTCCGGCATCAGTTTACTCGACACGTCGGCTGCCCAGATCTGGGACACTGCCGTGGATGCCAGCTCACACACGCCCCACGACGTCTCGAGCGCCGACATCCAGCTTAGGATGGCCACTGACGATGCCCACCGTGGAGGGAACAACATGTGATACAGTCGCGGTAGCGTGGGCTGCTCCCTGATTGCGCCCGCTGCGGCCTTTGTCTTGCCGGCCTGGGATTTGGCCTTGCGCTGGTCCGCCGCCGTTGTCAGGGCCAGGCCGCAGCTCCCGTTCATTTCTAGCTCTGGCATTATGCCAAAGTCAAACGCGTACCCGGTGCAAAACACGACGCTGTCGACTTGGATCGTCGCGCCGTCGTCCAGTAGCACCTTGTCAGCCCCCACAAACGCCTTGAATCCCCCAACGGGCATGATGCGCCCCGAAGATAGGGCCGAGATGAAGTCGTCTTGAACCGTCGGATGGACGAGCTCTGTAGGGCACGGCATCAAGCGCCAGGCACCTCTGATATTTTCTTCTGCGAGCAGTCGTCGTCGCCGCGCCGAGTCGTCGGCTTCTCCGACTTGGTGGCGGGCGGCGTCGCGGACCATGGTCTTAACCATTAAATGCTTCTCCAATCGCGTGGCGAGCCGTGGCAGCCTATGGCGCAACAGATACTTGAGCTGCAACTTGGGCCACGGCTCGACGTCAGTCGGGACACCGTCATCGTCGTAGCGCGAGATGATGATTCTCCCGCGGCGATAGGACTGGTATACGCACGACGCTTCGTGGGCAACACTGAGCGATACCTCGCATGCCGTGTTCCCAAGTCCGACGACCAAGACTCTCTGACCGGAAAAGTTCTTGGGCCTGTGTCCAGGTAGTTTAGCATAGCTTCGCCGAGCCTAGATTTTGTGACCAAGGAGCTCAAGGGGTCGCTTACTTGCGGTAGCTCTGTCCATGGATGACTGTACCCCTGAATTCGCTCCTACCCGGCATTTGAGGCCATATGGGCAGCGTGTCGGAGCCAGTTCCGACTACGACCTTGTCGACATGTACGACTTCTTCTTCGCCTTTCTCCTTGGTGATGTAAATATTCCATCCGTCGTTCGCGTCGTCGCGTAGCACCACGCGAACCGTTGTATTGAATCGTATGTGTTGATGGAGCTGGAACTTTGTCGCATAGGCTTGGAGAAACTCTGCAACCTGCGAGCCTGTCAAGTACGGCGGCCAATCTGATGCCAACGTCAGGAAAAAACGGACAAGAACGGGAAGACCCTATAGACAGATGTTTGTTTGTTGTGGGACGAACCTTCGGGCACAGGAAAATCGCTAAAACCTGACTGTGCGACCATGTTCGTTTCGATCAACACACACTGACATGCGGGCAAGGGGAGAAAAATGCGACTCACAGTGAACTTGCTTACGTTGGCGACCGTCTCGTGGATGACGGAAGTGTAACTAAGATCCTCGCTGTTGGACCACACGCCACCCACGCAACCTCGTCTTTCAAAGCCTTGAACATCAAAACCTTCCTCGCGTAGCGATTTGAGTGCAGTCAGGCCTGCTGGGCCTGTAAACAGTGTCAATCAATACAGCTGGAGAAGCACACATCATACATGGGCAAGGGGCGTGATACCTAGGCCAATTACAGCGACCTTGATGTCCCCCATCATGATCGAGGTAGCTGAAGTGCCGGGCATTGAAGACTGCATCCAATTGGATAGAGCCCACTGACCTATGTCAAGTGCAAGGAGAGAGGGGGGGAAAGGTGTCGAAGCTGCCTGTCAAGGAAGCGGCATTGAGGCGAACAGATGGGTCGCGCCGGATAACAATAGCGCAGTTCTGGATAGCCTTCATGTCCCTCTTGCTATTCTCCAAGCTAGGTTTTAATACTTGGACACGTTACACCTAACTAGCAAATCCCTAGCGGCTGAGTATGTGCCGTCTGCACTGCGCAGGACCGCAATTTTTCTCATAGCAAACACATGTTAACTGGCACTCAAGTACCTAACGGGAAATATCGCATCTGGCCCAGTCTCACTTCGCTTAGCCAAGACAACATTTTGGGGGGTACACTGTGCAGATAGCCGGTCCGAAATGATACATAGAATTCGCCGTCGCAGCTGAGAATATAAGACACTCCAAGCAATTAGGCGCCATGGAGGCTGTATGGTGGGGTGTCAGGATGAGGACCCGTGGAACCATGGAGTACCATGTACCATTTTACTGTTGCTATGTACACAGTACGTCAGGGTGGCGGTACTGCGCGTCCCGTGTGAAACCGAACCAGCTTCAGTGCCGTATCCAGCCACGGGCGTGCTTTGCTGGCCCTCATGTCAGTCCAGCCCACTGTGCAGCCGCCCCTTGTCAACCCCGCAGGGCATCTGAAATGGCCTTCAGCCCCATCTCCAGCTCCTCCCACGTTGGCCATCCATACCCCAATCGGAAGTACGTGTCATCCCTTTCGAACCAGGAGCCCCGCCCAATGTACACCCCGTGCCTGTCCAAAAGGCGCTTGTAAAACGCTTCCACTCCTCCCTGCGGGCCCTCCTTGATTTTGATGAAGCACATCACCCCTGCCTCGGGCTTTACCCAATCTATTAGCTCCCGCTCTTGCTCTACCCATGTACAAACGAAGTCCCTCCGGCGGCGCATATCGGCAATTGTGGCTCGTAGGAGCTCAGCCCGACGAGTCAGGATCTGTTCGGCGACGAGTTCATCGATAACGCTGCCACTTATGCTGATCTGCTCCTTGGCGGCCAGGAAACTCTCCATGAGAGCCGGGTCCGTTGTGGTGAGCCAACCAACGCGGATTCCAGGTACGCCATAGGCTTTAGACATGGAAGACACGGTGATGACGTGGCTTCCGAGCTCGGCTCCCTTGGGAATTGGCGTTTCTTGGTTGCCCTGCTCCCAGGATGCGTAGTCGAGATCGGCATATGTTTCGTCAATGAGGAGATGGCACCCAGACTCTTTGGCCAAGGACGCGAGAGACTGGAGCTCCGACGCGCTGCACCTAGTGCCCGTAGGGTTATTAGGAGAGCAGATGCTGATGAGCTTGGTGACACCCAGGCGAATAGACGCGGCTATGCGGGCCACATCCAGTCGAAACTGCGAGTCAAACTCCAGGTCGATAAAAGTAATATCGCACCCGATAGACCGCGGGATCTCCAGATTCGTGGCGTAATTCGGACGCGTGATGATGACATGGTCCTGGGGACCAAGTAGAGCAGTTTTAATGATGAATAAGGACGTTGAGGCACCTGCTGTGACGAGAATATCCTGGACAGTCATAGAGCCATTGTAACACTGGGCGACGAGGGACCGGATTTTGTGGCTTCCCTTGTGCTCCGTGTAGGTGAGAACGGTGTTTGAAGGAATCTCGATGCCCAGGGAGTCGAGCGTCTGGTCGGAGACGGCGCTCTCGGACAGGTTGTATTTGATGTCGACTCCAACTTCCTCGGGCGCCTCTTTCTCAATGGCCATGCGTTGGTAATGCATTGCGACCGTTGACGCCCAGAGGAAATAGAGCAAAGCAATACAAATATGAAGAACGATAAAGGCTGTGGGTATACAAAATAAAAAACGAAATGAGTATCTTGCGTATGGGAGGGTGATCCTGTCTCTCTTCCTCCTTTGCTTGGGGGCTTGCTCACGGTGTCGGTTTCGCTGCCATGCGTGAGTGGGTTGTACCAACAGTGGGGGATGAATTAGCTAAATACTCGCGCCGGGTGGTCACGGCTGTTAAGCGGACCCCGTCGGCCACACCCCCCCATATTTTTCCACCGCGGGGTCCATGGGGTTGCTTCCTAACGGAACCAAAATATCATCACCGGAACCGTATCAGCAAGAGCTTTGAGTATGCAAAACTCATGAAACTAAAATTACAGATAATGATACAATGTTTTACTCATTCGATTTATCTCATCCGAATGAGTTGTGGCATGAATCTCTGCGCCTGCCGATGTACTGCGACTGGGCCAAACGGTCGGGCAACGGCTCGGTGATGCCCAAAGCGCCCGAGTATCCGAATGGGAATACCTGCCTACCAACTGGCGCGCGTTCAGTGCCTCCGTGAAGAACACTGGCCTCGGCCGCGCCCTCAAAAGACCCCGTGCAAGAATATGTCTGGCGGTATTTGCAGCTTGGAGCGGGACGAGGCGCTACTAGTTTGAGGCATCCTCCCGTAGAGCCGTATATTAGGATTTCGTGTATCAATACTGCGTGTGTGTGCATCTTAAAATCCAACGAAACTAACCGGATATCCGGTCTGCTGCGCGCCCGGCCATTTGAAACCGAACCACGCATTTCAACCCTTTTGGTACCGCATCGTGTGTGCTGCATTGTCTCATTGACTCGGCAGTCGATGAGGCTGTCATGACAGTCTCATGGTTACGGTATAATCTTGCCATAAGGAGTTTAAGCTCCATTGTAGCAAGGGCCTTGCCCAAACAGATTCTCCCACCGTACCCAAACGGGATGAGTTGGGCGTCACGCAGTTTCCACGTCTCTTCGTCTTGGTCTAGCCACCGCTCGGGAACAAACAGATTGGGGTCCGAATATATGGCCTCGTCACGATGTAGAGCCTGAACGGAAGTTGTGACTATGGTGTTCTCTGGTAGATAGATGCCCGACATATAGTGTCCTCCCTTGGGAACAATGCGCTCGGCCCGTCCACTGGATGCTGGATGAAGGCGGTAGACTTCGCGCAGGCATGCTTCCAGAGATGGGACATTATCATTGACGTCCGCAAATGCCAGGGAGCCGTCTTCTTGGATGGGTAGCCGAGAGAGCTCGGCTCGTATTCGCCGCTGCCACTGCGGCGCCTCCGTCAGCCTCCATATGAGATATGTCGCTGTTACCGCTATGGTGGCCTCAGCCGCATTGATGTTGTCGAGAACCTCTGCCCCTATGTACTGCAAGTCCGCTGTCCCTTCACCGATGTGGGCCTTGTCCGTGTTGGAAAGATGTTGCAGCAGAGAGTGCGTTTGCGTCGCTGCAGGGTCGTTGGCGGCTGTCTGAAGGCGAGATTGGCACCACAACGCTAATTCATCGTCCGCCACGAGAAAGCCAAAGTGGCGACTCAAAGTTGCGAGGAACCGAGAAGCATACTTGTAGAGCTGCGGGAAGCGGACACGAAGAGGGCCGACAAACTGCTGGTACTTTAAATCCATCAAAAGATGGCGCTCGAGGCAGTCGTGGTCAACCGAATGAGTGCAGTACTGCGGTCCGAGGACCAAAAATGTGATGTTATCTAGCGCATACCAGTCCGTCAGGCTGTAGACATCTGTTTCTTGGCCGGGCTGAATCTGACTGAGGACGGCCAAAGAGCGCTCTTGGATGTGTCGTTCAATCTCTGGAAGCTTGTAGATGGTTGAGGCCCGATAGAACGACGATGTCAACCTGCGCTTTTTGCGATGTTCTTCGTACGGCTTCGTTGCAAAGACAGACCGAGTGCCGTATCCCATAAAGTGGTCAAAGTAGCCGCTTTTTTCCCAACGACGAGAACTGCCGTACACGTCCTTGGTGGCTTGTAAAGTAGCCACGGAGACCTCGTTGGGGGCAATACGGATCACTGGCCCGTACAGTCGGTGCCACTGTAGAATTTGGTCATTTCGCCTGTAGAAGAGATCGTGAATGGCCAACAGAAGACCCGAGATCTTTGAGTGCCATGGTCCGGGGACATGACGCAGCCGTCCATAGAGGCGGGGACGAAGTAGCCCGTAGTGGAGGATAACGACTACGACGGGCAACCCCACAAGAACTGGCATATCCAACTTAGACAGGAAACGATGGATGGAAATAAAAATTGGCGCCATCATGGCCACAAGTTTAAGATCCGTCTGTACGTTCTGCCAAAACGTCGCCTGTTGTCTCGCGGTATTGAAAAGGAATGATCGAATGATTGCCTCCGTGGCCCATTGGTATATCTCACCAATGGTGTGATTCGGCCAAGGATTACAACAACAGTTCCTACCAGCATATTTTATGGCTCCCAGTTCCGCCCCCGCGACAACCAACAATTTTTAGGATCGCCGCTCCTCTTCTTTACCCATCTGCACTTGTCCCTTCTCCTTTTTTGTCGCCCTGTTGGACTGTTGTCTGCATGCTCGTCAATTCACCTCGGTGGCTGATAGAACTCTACTGCGCGATGTGGTGTGCGCCCATTGGCCCTGTGCATCAACTGTCACCGCATGCGAGCGGTCTAGGGTTAAGGTCTTGTCAAATGTGCGTCATGGTTGATTGTGTTTTGCAAATGAGGAGCAAGTGCCTTTGCTCAGCCGTATTCTGCCGCGGTTTCGGCTCGGCCTAGCTGCGACATGTCCTTGGTCATATGTGGAACCGGAAGCTGAAAACCGTCTTAAGAAGTCCTCATGACGTGGCATCAACCGTGCGATTGATCAACCGCCGAAGGTAGCATCTTGGCGCCGTGCGGATCATCAATTGCACATCGAGCTCAATGGAGTGGCTTGAGCAAATCATCACTGCATCACTGTCTCTCTAGTACCTTGAAGCGCCCATCTCCATGTATGTAGCGTCTGTGTGTAGCGTTTACTCACTCAATGAAGTTGCATGGATTGCTTCTAAAGCCACCCCAAGCTAGCTTCCGCTTTCGACTATCGCATTAGGTTTCAGTAGAGCGGACGGCAGCCTAACCCAGGGGGGTCGCGCCGACCCGGGCGCAGCGGGCCGACGCTGCCGCGGCGCTACATCTGCAGTGACATTCGCTAAGGTGGTACAAGCTTGGAATGTACTGCACTGTGCGCAAACCAAAATGTTAACCCGTCACCGGCTGCAGTGTTCAGCTGTCATTTTCAAGGAGGGTAGATGAGCTACTACCTATTATTCGCTTAATCGAGCACCTTGCATGCTGTCCTGCCTGCATGTCTGAACATCGGTCAAGAAATGATGCATGTTCGCCGTGCATGGTGCATGGCAACACCCCATCGCTACGGTGCCGTTCGGTACCTGTGTCTTTCATGCACGATACACGGGGTTAAGATCACCTTCTGGCCCCCTGGTACCACAACGGTGCAGTGTGTCAGACACGTAGTGACGAAAAACGCACGTGCTAATGCAGCCGGAAAGACACTCCCTATGTTCGAGACTCTGCGATTCTCGTTTTCCATGATGTTCATGGTTCTTTTGTTTTGTTCCCTCCTGCGTTGCGAACAGGGGCGTCGCTTATTCCACACGCTTGCTTTTCTGGGCATTGGCACGCTGAAACGCATGTATGGTTCGGCCACGTCTCACAACATCTGCACTGTCCGGCAAGAGTCGGCCAGGTGGCCTTTGTGAGACATGTACCAAGCATAGAGACAAGTACCGCCTTGCGGATATTCATCCCGGCTAGTGTATTTTCCATCAACCGGCCCCGCCGTAACGGCTCCCAGGTGCCTGTAGCGGGACCCTTTTGTGGGTATGTGTGGTTCTTCCACACCACACCTGCAGGTTGACGATCCATGATGGCGGTTGTGGCGGCATCGACTACGTGGTACATCTCCCGTGATCCTCTGGCTTCGCGTGACATTGTCCAGTTCAACGTCCGTGACCGCGTCACCTGTGACGTAAAGCGGTGAGCAAATAAAAAGAGGCTTGGGTGTTGTGTTGAGTAAACGCGTCCGCACTTACTCTCCACACATCAAGAAGAAGTACTGGAGGCGGCAAAACTGCTCAGCAGATTGCGCCGCGTCTAAACAACCCAGGCCAAAGACTCTTTGAACGAGGCGTCACTGGTTGTCCAACGACATAGGCTGGATTACCTGTAGCTTTAAGCACCACGACAACTACCGCCAGTGTTAAACTGGTGGCAACATTCCGCTTCTTGACTGATTGCAGTCCGTCACCCATAAACCACCATGGCGATAGACGAAAACGGTGGAGCTGACGGCCGGCCGTCTCCTCACCAAGGCACCAATTACCTTTCGGTGGACGAGACTGCTGTCGCTGCCGCCTCTTCGACGGCGAGACAAGACAACGGGCATGCGGGCAACGGTGGCGGCTTGAAGGAGACGGTAACAGCAGCCAGCGGAGGGACCGCTTTCGCCCAACAAACACCACTCGATCTTGAGCGAGCCACGCTCACCGACTTGTGGCAGATTTGGAAGTGGAACGCTGTGGTCCCTGCAGCTGTGGATCGATGCGTCCACGACATGTTCCTGGTACGCGCCAAGGTCCAACCTACGGCGCCTGCGGTGTGCGCGTGGGATGGCAATTTGTCCTACGCCGAACTTGACCATCTATCCTCGGGGTTGGCTGCCCGACTCATTACATTGAAGGTGGCCCAGGGCTCATTCGTTCCTGTGTGTTTCGAAAAGTCCATGTGGACAACGGTTGCCACTGTTGGAATCCTCAAGGCCGGTGCCGCCTTTGTGCTGCTCGACCCTACCATTCCAGAGCTCCGCCTGGAAGCTATTGTGTCACAAGTCAAGGCATCCATTATCGTCTGCTCTCAAGATAATGAAGCTCTGAGCTCCCGCCTGGCTGATCGGGTCATTATACTCGATTCCCAAGGCGCGAAAGACCTCTACAATGAGCCTCACAAAGAGCCCAGCACCGCTCCGGGGCCCTTGTCTCCAATGTACGTCGCCTTTACATCTGGAAGCACTGGTACGCCCAAGGGTGCCATCATAACGCATGGAAATCTTGCGTCGGCATTATTCCATCAAGAGAGGGACCTCCAAATCACAGAAAAGTCTCGGGTGTATGACTTTTCTTCATACAACTTTGACGTGTCTATCTGCAACATGTTTGCAACACTCACGGTGGGGGGTTGCCTCTGCGTTCCAAATGAGATTGATCGGCAGGACAGGCTGGCAGAAAGCATTGTGTCACTGGAAGCGAATACCATCGATTTTACCCCGTCAGTGTCGCGGCTTCTACGCCCAGAGCAAGTACCCGGTCTACAGCAGATCATTTTCGGCGGGGAGGCGCTGCGTATTGAGCATGTGACGCCTTGGTGGGGGAAGGTGCGCATCGTGAGCCTCTACGGTCCATGCGAGTGCACACCAAACAGCACCATCAATTCCCACCCGACAAGCCCAGAAGAGGCCATACAAATGGGAAAGGGTATTGGATTGAACACCTGGATCGTCGACACCGAGAATCACAATTCTTTAGTCCCTCTAGGGGTAGTCGGTGAACTCCTACTCGAAGGTCCACTCATTGGCTCTGGCTATCTCAACGAACCGGAAAAGACTTCATCATCGTTCATTGAGGACCCTGATTGGCTACTTCAGGGCTCAACAGGACACCCCGGGCGACAAGGGCGACTCTATAAAACGGGTGACCTTGTACGATACAACAAAGACGGCAGCTTAACTTTTGCTGGCCGCAAGGACGAACAAGTCAAGATTCGAGGCCAGCGGGTCGAACTTGGAGAAATTGAACATGTCCTACGTGGCCATGTAGAAGTCACGGATGCCGCCGTCGTATTGAAATATGAAGACAAGCATGAACCATGGATTGCTGGCTTCGTCACGCTCCACGACGAGACTCACGACGGCGCAGTACTGCAAGACGAGGCGCAACACGTGGAAGTTTGGGAGAGGCAATTCAATGATGACTACCTCGACCTGAAAACTATGCAGCCAGAAACAATTGGAAGAGACTTTACGGGTTGGACCTCCATGTATGATGGACGTGACATTGACAAAGCAGAAATGAACGAATGGCTGGACAACACCCTCGACTCTATCCGAAACGGCACGACTCCTCAACATGTCCTCGAAATTGGAACAGGCTCTGGAATGATCCTATTTAACCTGATTGAAGGACTTCAAAGCTACACTGGACTTGACCCATCGGGCCAGGCGGTCGAGTTCATCATCCAAGCGCTTAGGTCGATGCCGACGATAGCAGGCAACATCAGCATGTACAAGGCCACAGCAATGGACATTAGCCGGCTAGGGCAAGGTCTTTCCCCTGATGTTGTGGTCTTGAATTCGGTCATTCAATACTTCCCAAGCCTCGCCTACCTGTATGGAGTCGTGGAGCAACTCGTCCAGATACCGGGAGTCAAGACTATTTTTGTTGGTGACGTTCGATCATTTTCACTATATGATGAGTTCTTGGCTGCAAGAGCTCTTCATGTGACTGGAGGTAATGCTAGTAAAGATAAGCTCCGCCGGATAATGCACGACATGAAGCAAGCCGAGGGCGAGCTGCTAGTGGATCCAGCCTTTTTTACGGGACTGTCAGGTCAAATGCCTCGCGTCGAGCATGTCGAGATTTTACCAAAGACGATGCACGCCACCAATGAACTAAGCGCCTATCGCTATGAGGCCGTCATTCATGTCAGGGCTCAGGGCCAGCCATGCCGACAAATTTGCGAGCTTGGTCGGACCCAGTGGATTGACTTTCAAGAAAAACAGCTCTCTCGCGATTCACTCTTGGAGATTTTACAACGCAATTCGGCTTCGTCGACTGTCGTAGCCGTAAGCAACATCACACATGACAAGACAGTGTCTATGAGCCATGTTGTTGCTAGGCTCGAAAACACAGGGGATGGAGAAGACGACGATGACAGTTGGCTTTCGTCAGCCTTCAACAATGCCCAAATGCTGCCTTCGATGTCAGCAACTGATCTTGTTGAATTGGCGGAGCAATCAGGCACTCGTGTCGAACTCAGCTGGGCCCGTCAATCCTCACAGCGCGGCAGCTTGGATGCCATCTTTCATAAACATGCGCCATTTAACGGTGAAAAAAGAGTTTTGTTTAACTTCCCCGGAGATCATCAAGGCCGAGCACAAGTCGACCTTGGCAATGGGCCGGTCCGGCCGCGAACAAGGCACAAGGTCCAAAACGAGCTCAATGCTATCTTGCGGCGACATCTGCCTTCTTACATGATCCCCCAGATAGTCACGATACTTGACAAAATTCCTCTAAACGATAGCGGCAAAGTCGATCGTCGAGCGCTTGCAAAGAACATACAGAGCAGGGCCACTGGCAAGAGGCCACTTCAACAACAGATGTCAGCATCCGAGCAACAGATACGCAGCATCTGGGGCGACGTCCTTGGCATCGAGCCTGCAAGCATCGGACTGGATGATAGCTTCTTTCACATTGGGGGCAATTCCATGGCTGCCATGAATCTCGTAGGACGGGCTCGCCGGGCGGGTTTTGAGATTACAGTCGCACATGTTTTTCAATATCCCAGGTTACGAGAGCTCGCTCGTGCAGCGGTACAAGGACAGCCCGACCACCAAAGCAGCCGATAAGTTGAGACCTAATCGTGCTTCTGGGAGGGTCTTCGAGGCCAGGAGGGCGGTGGCTCGGAAAAGGATCGATGCCGTAACGACTCCTATGGTGGCAATAATGTCTCAGACTTTGGTTCACTTTGCGAGGAATCACTGCATGTCGCACACAGGCGGCATGCTACGGCTCTTATCATTAGTTTGCCGCCACGTAGTGTGAGCCCTTGCTACGGAATGGCAGTGACGAATGAGATGCTGATGACTGCCGAGGATAGGATGGAGCGGACCGATCATCAGAAGCAACTTGACTGTGTGGAGTGCAATTGAAGAGTGAGTACATTTATGTGGCGTGGGATTTTATCAGCTACACATTGGCCAATGAGTAATCATCGAAAAGTAACCCGAAATTTGTACCGGGTCTTGTGCTCTTCTCTTCCGTCGTGCCCAGCCCCAAAGGGATTTTCTTTGACTCTCTCAATTCACGCAGATACCGCCTAATTATTAGCGGGTAGCGACAAGAATCTGGTTAATGCAAATCCAGCAGTTAGTATCATGGCCCTAACAATTGCACTCCACCCGTCACCTTCTATTTCACTGACATGGCGCAGCCCCGATACGCAATGAGCTCTACCACGCCTCTACTACCTAAGCGTCGGGTGGAGGAACCAAGTACGCACAGCGAGGAGAGCCCAGCGTCACTGCTCGCAGACGGCCACTGCAATGATGCAAGACGCGAAAGGGACTCTTCCAATCGGAGGACCCAGATACTGCTGCTGTGTTATGCGCGGTTGATGGAGCCGGTGGCGTATTACTCCATCTTTCCCTACATTGCACAGATGACCCAGTACAATGGAAACTTGCCAGAGTCCGACATCGGATTCTATAGTGGGCTTTTTGAATCACTCTTCTCTGCCGTTCAGGCCTCGGTCCTTATATTCTGGGGCTATATGGCTGATCGTGTGGGGGGCAAGACCATGCTCATCTACAGCCTCTGGGGCATGGCCATTACTTCCACCCTCTTCGGTCTTGCCAGTTCTCTATGGCAAATGGCACTTTTTCGATGCCTCTCTGGACTGGTATCAGGCGGCAATGTCGTCATCCGGGCCATGATTGGCGAGCGTTGCACACCACAAGAGCAAACCCGAGCCTTTGCCTGGTACTCCTTTGCCGGGAACATAGCCCTGTTCATTGGGCCGCTTATCGGCGGTGCTCTAGCCGATCCAGCAAGCCAATATCCGAAATTACTTGGAGGCCAGTTTGTATTCGAACAATTTCCTTATTTGCTACCGGGTATCGCCGTGGGACTGCTGGGTATGACGGGGGCCGTGGTCGTAGGTCTTTTTATCGAGGAGAAGGAGCTCGAACAAGAGGCGACCACAGAGGAGGCGTTTTCGGCTGGATTAAATCGTCTTGATTGGGCTCTCATGGTTGAGTTGATCCAAGCCCCAGGTGTCGCCGCCGTGCTGTCGGCGTTTGTGCACGTTATGCTGATTGGATCTGCCTTCATGGCCGTGGGCACCCTCGCGCTCTATACCGGTGTTGGCCAAGGCGGACTAGGATTTTCGCCTCATCAGATTGCCCGCTTCATGGCAGGACAGGGCGCTGTTGAGGCAGTTTGGCTGTTGCTACTATTTCCCCTTCTGCATCGTCGGATTGGCACAAAAGGCATTTTACACCTATGCGCTGCCTTATTTCCGTTTTTCTTCGCCGACTATATGGGGATGAATGCTCTTCTTCGCAATGGAAGCCCAGCAGCACTTCTTGGGTATCGTGTCTTCCTTGGCGCTATCATGCTCCTTGGACCGGGCATGTGGATGGTCATCACAGCCGTGCAGCTTGCGCTGCAAGAGGTGTCCCCAAGCCGGCGGATACTGGGCACACTGAACGCTGTTGCAGAAACCTGCTCCAGTGTTGTCAAGTCAGTCGTTCCTGCTGTAAGCACATCTATTTTTGCCATCGGAATTCGTCAACATGTGCTAGGTGGATACCTTATCTGGGTCGTCTTGATACTACTCGGCACTGCACTTTCTGTTACATTGACGTGGCTTCCAGGTAGGAAAGTATAACTTTCATTCTGAGCAGGGGTAATAGAGATAGCTAGCCTAAATCACCCTCACTTATCTTGACACATTATGGATGTAGATTGCTCCACGTGCAAGCTTTTCTCACTCTGGGACAGGTCGCCGTCTGGCGGACCCATGCATCTACGAAGGTCCGGGTTATCCCCCTTCGTCCATTGCTACCGGACCGCCCACCCATGCTCGAGAAGCGCAGCTGCTTCTTCGAGAGTGAGACCGGCCGTCTCGGGATACAAAAGGTATAGAAGATAGCATCCAACAGTACATATCCCTGCATAGAGCACGAGTGTCCATGGCGGGCTCAATGCATCCATCAACGGCAAAAAAGTCAAACCTGTGACAAAGTTGCCGGCAGAGCTTACTGACATAGCCATACCACTACCCAAAGACCTTACCGCTAGCGGGTACAGCTCGCTCTGCATGGAAGGTACGTTGCCTAGGCCAAGGGCGAAGGAAGCAACAAAGATGATGATGCTTAGTAAAACAACAATTGCCGCAGAAGCCGCGCCGTCATCCTTCTGTGGTACCTCAGATGATACACGGAGGGGCAACAGGGAAAATCCAACGGCTGCAGAGAGTAAGCCGAGGGTCATAAACGGCATAGAAGAGAGAAGCATGCGACGTCTGCCCACTTTGTCAATAAGCCGCAGGGAAATAATGGTGAACGTGAAATTGATAGAGGCGATTGCCAGCGAAGCCATCGTCGGGTTTTTGAAGCCGACCAGCATAAATATGGTGGCCGAGAAGTACATGAGCGAGTTCTGAAGAGGAAGTAGAACTAATTAGTAGTGTGTCACCAAAGCAAGAACGAACGGCTATCGACACGACTTACAAAGCCGCAGAGCTGTTGAAGTGCCTGGAGCAAGCACGAAATTGCTAGTGCTCTACGGTAGCGGCGTTTACTGAGGAGCTCTCTCCACGGACCAAGCCACCGATGAATGCGGCTGCCCCCCGGGTGCTGGTGCAATTGGCGTGCCTCACGCAGCTCTCGAGCCTCGGCGTGGATATTCCTCACCAAGGCATGCGCGCGGCGTGCGGAATCTCCATCCTCGTCGTCGGCGCCATGAATTCTTTGCAGAACGGTCCTGGCAGCCACCAAACGGCCAACCATGACGAGCCAACGCGGCGACTCGGGAATCAAGGTGACCATGGCAGCCTGGAAAGCCGCGGGCACGACGCCCAACGCAATCGCCCACCGCCAGCCGGTCAGACTGGGGCCCCATGCAGCGAATGCGCCAGCTACCATGAAGCCCATGATTTGTCCCACCGTGACCAAGAGTATGGTGGCGATGATCAGCTTGCCGCGGTGCGACGCCGGCGCCACTTCTGCCACGTAGAGGGGGGCAGCCACGCTAGCCGCGCCTCCGGCCACGCCGATGATGCACCGTCCAGCGACGGCCTGGGCTACGGTCGAGCAGGATGCCTGGATGAGTGACCCGACGATGAAAAGCATGTCAGCCCAGAACATGACCCGTTTGCGGCCGAGTCTATCGGCCAAAAGTGATGCAAACGGTGACGCCACGAGTGCACAAAGAGCCGTCGAAGAGGTGATGACAGATTTATCCAACGGCGTCAGGTCGCGTCCTGAAAGGGAGGATCCGATTGAAACGAGTGAGGCTGAAGTCACACCGGTTTCGTCTTCGACATCGTTGCTCCAGGTCAGCCACAGACCAGTTCAAGTTACATCGAGAGTCACAGTCACCGTCAGACGAGACCGCGGCCTCGATTCAGTGTGTTGTGCTGACAACCCACGTACGTACATCCAAATAGCAGGCTGCTGATACCCGCGGCAAAGGTGATGGCGACGACAAATGTGCCGAGTCTAGTCGTCTCGCAGTGGCTTCCGTGTCCCTGCGGCAGGGGAGGGTGAGGGTCGTCGGGTAGGAGCAGCGCATCTGGGGAATCCACGGCTTCCATGTTTGCTAGGCAGACTCGAGTTGCTGTGCTCTCACTTCCCGCCCGTAGCAGAAGTCGTCAGAAGCCGAGCGCAATCGGACATAGTGAGCCAATGTGAAGTGAAAGCATACTTACATGCCAGGCGAGCGGGGTAAAGTAGACGGCCGACTCGCCGAACGTTAATCCGATAGGCTGTCCCGTTTCGCGAATGTAAACAAACAAAAACGTCGATCAGGCTGTCCCTAAGACTCCTCCTTTGTTCCCGAACCAAATTCTGCCCGTGGTCTGCACCTCGTCTAGAATTTGGTTGCGTGCTATTGTGTATTATGTCTATCAAGTATCCTCCGCTGGCTAGGCCCAAGCCTCTCGCCAGAACGAGTTGGCTCAAGGGCAGCACTGCTTGGTCCGGGATATTCTGGTTGCTGCGGCCCGTCCCGTGCGGGACAGCCCCAGTGCACGTGCCGACCATTGATCTGTGCTAGTGGGGGGATCGTGGCCGCCACCCTGAGCCGTCGAAATGCCGCATCCGTGCTAGACGCCGCAATTGCCATAGAAATCGTAATCGCCGGCTCGTGCATCTGGAGGTGGCCGGACGGGTATAACAGGACTTATTTCTCAATACTATGGTGTCTAAGGCCGTTTCTATCCTGCGGCCTGCGGGAGTCTCGAATCCCCCGACGCGGGGCGAGGACGTGCTTTGGAGGCCCACAATGTACCGATCGATCCATGTACAGACGGCCCCACGAGGACGTGAGGCGGACCAGCCCCATAGAAGAGGGCCACCGCCCGACGTGTCCTCGGCTTGAAGGCGTTTGCTCCTACCCTGTGCTGTGATCTCGTCGGGAGTTCGGGGAGCGCCGATGACTTTGTCTTTCAAATATGACCCGGCCGGCGGCCGTCAGAGGGCACAGTCGCAGCCCCGCTTCGCCTGGATGGCAAAAGGCGGTGAACCAGTGTTGGGGCGGGAAGTGCAAACAGCCGCCCAGTAGTGAGGGCAGATCGCTCCAAGGCACGAACTTGCCCGTGCCGACGCCTCCAATGACACCGTCGTGTCTGCACATACCGTTGTACATTGAATCTGCCCCTCCGTGAAAGCGGCGACGCTGCGGAGCCGGCGGGCTGGATGACATCGCTCGCTGCAAGGGAGAGCACGGCGTAGAGTCGGCAATTAGTCAATCAAGGCGGTACGAATTGAGAGGAGCCTGGCCATCGCGGCTGGAATGGCCCATTCAGAGGAGCGCATTCCGATTCCGCGAACCAAAGTGACGACAGGCCGACATGACCTCGCCAGCCGTGGCGCGAGGAGAGCGAGTTTGGGAAAGAACAGTTCCCTACCCAGCCTGTCAGCCTGTGTGCACTGTATCCGCACGCAGTCGAGAGCGATCGACATGGTGCTGGCTGCGCCGGACCTAAAGACAACCGCGAGCCGAGCGGGGACGACGCATGTTGAGTACATGTTTCAATGATGCCGCGTGTCTTGCTCCAGGGCCAGCTGCTTGGGGGTCGGTCGGGCACGGGCGGCGCCGCGTTATGGAGGCACGGGATGAAAATCGTTTGGACTTCCTTTTGGGAGGGGCGGTGGGGCTTGCGGTCACTGATATGGCCCGATCGATCAGGGTGTTTATCTAACAGCTACAATGGGTGTACGCTTGCCAACGAAATGCATCCCCTTGATCACGCCCGTAGCACATCCGGGAGCTGGGTGGTTGGACGGCGTACGAGGTACGCTCCACTCCATCTTGGTAGGTAAGAGGAGTCGCGCAGTTCGGTGTGTGCCGTTTCTACGCATGATATAGACATGTCAAATTCTCCCAATCATTTGTGTGCTTGGTGCCCACTTCCAGCGCCATGCCGGACCACGGCTCGGCAGAATGTCTCATGTGTTCGTATCCATTCGCA
The DNA here is from genome assembly GCA_029168975.1 of Purpureocillium lavendulum. Classification (NCBI taxonomy): domain Eukaryota; kingdom Fungi; phylum Ascomycota; class Sordariomycetes; order Hypocreales; family Ophiocordycipitaceae; genus Purpureocillium; species Purpureocillium lavendulum. The sequence goes on along the minus strand of JAQHRD010000011.1, from coordinate 302,175 downwards.
AACGCATAGCCGGCCGTCGCTCCAACGCGCTGCTAACTTAGGCACTGGCTACCCCATGTTGGTAGAGGCGCAGACCCGGTGTTTTTGCTCCACGTTGACGTGTCTGGCGGCAAGTGTTATAGGTCCCAGGTTCCATTGATTCCAGCCAGCAAACACGTGCGTGCATAGAGGCTCAGTAACGCGGGCTCAATTCCACTCCTAACACTCGTAGTGCTCCTTGATTACAACTGGCTTTGCCACTCGGCGCACTATTGTTTGACAATTACGACAGCAAGCGAGAATGAGATCCATAACGGGACCGACAACGACGCTCCTGATAGCCGCGGCTGGTCTTTGCCTGTCAATCGAATCATTCGACTATGTAATTGTTGGCGGTGGCACATGCGGCCTTGTGCTGGCCAACCGCCTCTCTTCGGACCCTGCGACAACAGTGGCCGTCATTGACCCGGGCCCAGACGCGCGTTCAGATCCGCTTGTCCGCGAGCCGGCCCCATCTATTCAGCTCTTTCAATCTTTGCTCACCAATTGGGACTACCAGACGCTGCCACAGGCCAATGCCTCTGGCCGCATTCTCGACATTCACTCGGGCAAGGGGCTTGGCGGCTCCAGCCTCATCAACGGTAATGCCTCTAACATTAAGTGCATGACCAACCGTCTAACCATCAAGAACAATAGGCATGGCCTATGTCCGTGGCGATAAGGCCCAATTCGATGCCTGGGAAGAGCTTGGCAATCCCGGATGGAACTGGCAACAACTCTTGCCCTATTTCAAGAAGGTGGAGAAGATGTTTGCACCCGAACCCTGGCAGGTCAAGCTTGGCGCTTCCATTAAGCCCGAAAACCATGGTTTCGATGGCGAGCTGCACGTCGGCTACGCCATGACACGAGAGAACAGCTCCTTCTACAACGCTGTCCAGCAGTCGTGGGCAAAGCTCGGCCATCCCGTCAACGAGGATGTGAATAGCGGTTCCACTAGAGGTTTCGATGTTTGCCCTCAGACACTTGATCCCAAGCTAAAACAGCGATGGGACTCGGCTTCAGCCTTCCTCTGGCCTGTCGCTGGTCGCCCCAACTTGCAGCTCATCAACGGTACGGCTACAAGGGTTGTCTGGGCAAGTGACAAGAGCACGCTAGACGGCTATGCCGAGGCATCTGGCATCGAGTACATGACGCCAGATTCGCAGTACCGAACCGCGCTTGCATCCCGTGAGGTCATTCTTTCGGCCGGCACGTTCCGTACGCCCTTGATTCTCGAGCGCTCTGGTGTCGGAAATCCGAGTCTACTCAAAGAAATGGGCATTAAGCCCGTGGTCGCCTTGCCCGGCGTGGGGGAGAATCTTGTTGACCAATCCAACACGCCCATCATGTTCAGAGCCAGGGATCACATCAACGGCGGCACTCCCTACGTGTCATTCGCGACTGCTACCGATCTCTTTGGTTCCAATACCGGCCAGATAGCCGCTGAGTCGCGGGAAAATCTCAGCCAGTGGGCTTGGCAGGTGGCAGTCTCGAACCCCGGTGCACCTAGCGCGGCGGCAATCGAGCACATCTTCCGGATCCAGCACGATCTTATCTTCAATAAGGGTGTGACTTTAGCAGAGATATTCACGACGACGTATGCTGGTGTCGTTGTCTCCACAGCCGCCAACTTAATCCCCTTCAGTCGTGGCAGCATACACCTGCTCGCCGGCAACGACTCGGCTGTGCCAGATACGCCAGCTATTGATCCTAAGTACCTGTCTATTAACTTTGATATGATCTCACAAGTCGCCGCGGGTCGCCTTGCTTCCCGCCTATCGACCACGCCGCCGCTGAGAGACCTGGCAAGAGGTGGCTTGCTCCCGCCAGACAATACAGAAAACAGCACTCCACCTCCGACGTCTGATGCCGCCGATGAGCAGTGGCGGCAGTGGACAGCCGACGCTATGTCGTCCAATTGGCACTCTATGGGTACGGCGGCCATGATGTCGCGAGATCTGGGTGGTGTTGTCGACTCGAGGCTCGCTGTGTATGGAACCCGGGGGCTACGAGTCGTGGATGCATCGATGCTGCCCATGCAATTTAGTGGCCACCCAATGGCCACCCTATATGCCATTGCTGACAGGGCGGCCGACATGATCAAGAGCGATACCAGAGCCTTTGATGCTACACATGGCGTTAATTCTCTCGAGTTGTAGTAATCCATCTCTAATTGTGGGTGGATGGATTACTACCATCACCAAAGTGAAGAATTTTGACCATGCCGAAATTCAGAACGATGCTCGCAGGGCTGGCATAACAACGATGATTGTGAAAGCCACCCCGCCAGTCACCATTTTCCAGTGCGTTCGGGACGCATTTCAGAATCTGACGGAAATTGATTAATAAATCAGACGTAGAGGCCTGATATCTCGAGATATTATATTTCCATAAGCATGGGATGAGCGGTTGATCACTCGTCGAGTCGATTACAGAGTGTCCCGTTGATTTGACGTACGTCCCTCTCCCACACTATGGCCCACCAGTGAGTCCCAGCATACGTATTTCGTGGTCGAGGCTAATCATGTCCTCTTGCGGCCATGCTTGCTATAATGGATGCTGCTGCAGCGCGGCCGCCGTAATTACGCGACACGTTTGCAATTCGTCTTGCATTGTGGCCCATATTACGATCATCAAGTGCCTTCCTGATTCCTTGGCTAATCGCTTCTGCGTCCCAAGTTGGCGCAATTTCTTTGCCAGGCCATATACCGACGCCTAGATACTCTACCAGCCGTGCGTAGTTGTACAAGTCGTACCAAAGAGGTAGAATGACTTGTGGTACACCGCCACTAGTTTCGGTCAGTCGTGTGCTCTTGGGATGGTAGTTCGTAGTTAAACCAAGGAACTGACTATATGGCTTCATGGAAGCAATTGGCTCCTCCATGGTGCACGGAGAGGACTATTTGCCCGGAGTGAAGGAGTGCAGCGGGCTCAACCTCGAGCCAGGAACTGAGGCGTAGGCGGCTGTTATCTTTAAATCGCAGCAGCGGTCGCAAAAACTCATCACCGTAGTCTCCCAACTTGGCGAATTTCCAGATAACTTGGACGTCGGTTGTCTGCAACACTAGCTGAATAGTGTGCGCCATGATTTTGGCCCTTGACTCGTCATACTTCATGAGACTTCCCAGGTTGATTAGAATCGTCGGTCCCCTTTGGAGCCAACCATGCAGCTCCTGATTCACGTCCTTCACATTTGCAACGTCGAGAACTACGGGGCCACATTCTGTAACCCCGTTGGGCACGGCTATTGGAAGCGCAGCTTCCGGAATCGTCATGGTTATCCACGGAATGTCCTTAATAGTGAGGAAGTGATCGTGGTTTTGGATGCCTTTGGATCGATAGTACGCTCGTCTTGACTCTTCATCCTGGTTCACCAGATAGGCGATTGCGAAACGGACGTGTAAGTACATGTTTAACGGAACCCACTTCCACTCAAGTGGATACGCAAGGCCGGATGCTGTTCTGCAGCTCCTGTCAGTACCCCTTCGTAATACTCATTGGGATTGGTACGCACGCTGGGTATTTCCATAATGACTTGCCCCATGGCTGGTCAGCAGCGATGGTGTCGACCAGCGCATTCGGGGACAGTATGACAAAATTGCGATTCAAATCACGGGTAGCGTCGAGGGCTGGACGTAGCGACATGTCAAGCACGATGACTGCAGGGTCAAGCTGGATGATAAGATCCCGAACATGTTGGTACAATCGGACATACTCGTCTCGCTCCCATGGATCGAGATGAAAGCCCATCCCCGCGGCCAAACGCTGACTTCCCTTGAGCCCGGGAGGGAATATCATGCCAGATATGTTGCCGATATGGCGGTACACGGCGGTGAGATAGTCTGGGCTGGGCAACTCGTGCCAGGAGATTGGACTTGCTGCAGTGAATTTGCGAGTGGCCATGGACGAAATGCGAGAAACGTACTCTTGCCTGCCGGCAAAGGATGCAAAGTGAAGTTCAATATGATGTGCGTGCTCCTGCAGGCCGTAGCTGGCCGCTACATGGATGTTGGATAAGCCGCTTGCGCCGCCGGCGAGGAAAAGAACAGTGTTGTTCCGTCCTGAGACGTGCGAAGGCCGGCTACGCCCTGTTGATACAAAAGAAAATAAAATAGCGATGGCGGCAAAAACGGCCGACGTCAGGAATGCTATCCTGTACATTGTAGGCAAGATTCTTTTACAAGACACTGGCAGGAAATATGGAAGCCGATGAAGGGGCGAACAAGGAACTGATGATGAGTAGTAGGGGCAGGGCTCTTAGACCGGGGCTATTCAAACATGAAACTACCTTCTTTATTATGGCTTTGCTCATGTCTTGCTATCGTTGGACTCGATCCCGTTTTTTGTTTCGTTTCTTTTCGTTTCTTTTTGGCGTTTGCTCAGTATAGTCCACGTAACTGGCGCTCTCCTAGCAATGCACAGAGTGCGCTACTTCGGGGCGAAATCAGCCAGCCAGGATTCTGCGATGCATCAGAGTATGTTGTTTGAGCTGCATGTCCCACACATGTCGGCCGGAAGCAATAGGAGACCCGCGGTACTGTCGATCGACTGGGGTCGATGTTTTGGGCGGGGCCAGCCTTGAAAGCCGCAAGTGAAAGGAGAGTTGGGGGCGGTGGAGGGAGGTACCGGGCGTTCGTCTTAAACGTTCAAATCATGTGAGCCTCATACTGAGACCGTTGCAAGCCGTTGAATCTGGTGACTTGGGCAGGAATGCCTGACGCATGCATGCTGATCGCCGTGGTATCAGAAAAAGTTCCATCCATGCATGAGATGCCTTGTCGATCAACTGTGGTACTGCAGCTGAGAACCGTCTGAGAATGTGCCCCCCGTGGCGTATTCCGTGGCTAGATTTGTCCAATGCGAAGCTCTGCAGCACGCCAGGATGCAGCAGCCAAGGTGGGACCCAACCGCGCCTTGCATGACGACGATTTACTGTGCTGGCAGGCGGGTTTGTCTTGGTGTACCGCTACTGTCCCATGTACTACTAGCCAGCCGTGTTTACAGCGTGAGCGAGGCCGACTGATCAGAGGGCACATCACTCGCTGTGCTGACCAGATCAGGTCGACATGGGTCTCGACGGCGACCTGTGCTGGGCCAACCATGGCTTCTGTGAAAAAGCACGACAGGGAGTTCCAGGGTGTGGACATGACACAGCACTGTGATGTCCATCCGCTATGGGCCATTATAAAACGCTTTGGCCAGTGCGGGCGTTCAAACGCTCAGGTCGCCACCACTTCTGATGTATTGATGCCACTGTTGTCACGATGCACCACGGGGCTGAGTTCTTGCTCCGCCATCATGATTTGTTCCTCCTGGGCATCCCCGCTCTACTGGGACTAGTTTGGGTGAGAAGACACATTCTTTGATGCCAAGCGAAATATACTGCCTCGTCGCGTGCAGCTACCTAACAGCACAGGTTGTCTCCCGATTCCGACGAACGTTACCGACACACCATATTCCTGGCCCGTGGCACACCAACTGGACCAAGGCAATGTACAATTTCCACTTTCTCGCGGGAACAAGGTGTCAATATCTACACGCCTTGCACCGCAAGTACGGTCAGTGCTACTGGTCTGTGCGACCCAAGCCAAGGCCTGAGCGTTGACTCTATAGTGGTAGGGCCTGTTGTCCGCATCGCCCCAAGTACCGTAGATATCATGAGCGTAGAGGCTTTGAAAATCATCTATGGCTCCAGAGAATCGTTCCGCAAGTCGCTGTTTTACCGGTTGCTAGCCGTGCCTGGACAGCAAGGCCTGTTCAACACGGTCGACGTCGAGTTTCACCGCCGCCACCGCAGGCTCTTGGCTGGTCCCATGGCCGAGTCGTCCTTGCAGTCGATGCTTCCTGTCATCGAGGCACGCTTGGCACTCACGCTCTCCAGAATCAAGGGCGAAGCGGCGTCTCGAGGCGCAGCAGACCTCTTCAAGTGGTGGATCTTCATGGCAACAGATATCATCGGCGAACTGACGTTTGGCGACTCATTCCGCATGCTAGAGCTCGGTCATGCAAGTATGCTCCGGTGATCTTGCGTGCCGTCCGCTAACAACTGCATTGCAGAAGAACGAGTACACAGATGAGCTGGAACAGGGCAGCTTTGTGGGAGCCGTCCGTTGCACGTTCCCGCTGTTGGTTCGACTATGCTCTATCATCCCGCTGCCTGTATTCAAACGTGTGCATGACGCAGGCGAGCGAATGACGCAGTATGCAAGCGACTCTCTGGAGCGGTACCGCAGACTCATGGCCAGCGGTGCCGACGCGGTGCCCGAAACGCTCTTCTCAAGGGTGTTCAAGGCCAACGGGGAGGGAACCATGCCGTACAACGAGATTCGCGACGAGGCACTCAACTATATTGCCGCCGGCAGTGACACTGTATCCGTTACGTTGACGTACTTGACCTGGACGCTTTGCCGTAAGCCCGATATCAGAAACAGACTGGTCGGCGAGCTGAGGACGCTACCTCCCAATTTTGGCGCCCATGAGCTGCGGGAGCTGCCTTTTTTGAACCAGGTTATCAACGAGACACTGCGCGTATACTCAGCCGCCCCAGGCCCCTTTCCAAGGCTAGTGCCCAGTGGCGGGGCCCATCTCGCCGGATATTTTCTGCCGGGCGGAACTGAGGTAAGCGCGCAGGCATTCAGCATGCACCGCGACCCCGCAATCTTCCCGGCTCCTGGCGAGTTTCGGCCTGAACGATGGGCATCACCCACGGCAGCCATGAAAGAGGCATTCACGCCTTTTGGACGAGGTGCAAGGGGTAAGTAGTGGTGAATTTAAATCTATGGTCCTTGCTGTGAGTGTGCGATTAAACTTGGCTAATATTTGACATTTGTGTTGTCCACCATCCAGTGTGTATAGGGCAGCATCTCGCCCGCATCGAGCTCCGGTTAGCCACTGCACGCTTCTTCTTGGCTTTCCCCGAGGTGCGCATGTCGTCGCTAGAAGGCATGTGCGATGATGACATGGAGCCCGTGGTACAACTCTTCCTGACACCAAAGGGGAAGCGTTGCCTGCTTGAGCTTAAGTAAGCGTTGATGCAATTGTGGATATAGATATACGGTGGGACTGAACCTGAAGACGGCCGTATTAACATCAATTCGCTCGTTCAATGATCAGCCAATAGACATGATAGCGATAACTAGTTGCGTATGTTGAATACATTAGAACTATTATACGTCGAATCAGCTGGTAGCTCATCGGCCTCAATTGTACTCCGTAGCCCCCGGCTGCCATAAAAGGGTCACATTGTGTCAGCGACCCCACAGAAGCGACATATTTCCAACATTTAATACGATGCTAACCATGATCCATGTAGAGCTCCTGATGCCGATTGCCATTCAGCCTCCAGCCACACGGCCCCTAACACAGCCCCCGTGGTAATGTTGTTCCAACTCGCACACCAATTGTCGATCAGAACGAGTGTGGTGTCGCCGGTTTAACCCCGAACCGCTGTGATAGCACTACAAATTGTGCAATCAGCATCGAATTCCGAAAAGCGGTACGGTCGCCTTGGCGAAATGCGCTGTCGAGATATTTCTGGGAAGAAGGCACATGTACAAAGCCTAGTTGCTCCAGGTTCTCCCTGGTCAGTAGTCGCTGGAGCGTCTGGTGCAATGGCCCGCCCTCCCTGTATTGAGTGGGACCACAATAACCTTTTTTGCGACCATTGTATACCTCCTCTGTAACAAATGGCCTGACAGCTTCCCGCAAGATGTACTTCTCGCGGAAGGAATTGGTCTGAGGGTCAAATTTCATCTTCAGGCTTGGCGGGAGCTGATTGGCGTATTCAGTCAGGTAGTGGTCCAAGAACGGTAGCCGGCTTTCAACGCTGTGAGCCATATCGATGTTGTCGCCACAATACCGAAGAATAAAGGTTACCAAAAAAGACTTCATCCAGGTATACGCTGATGTATGAAGAGGATGCCATTTGGTGGCCATCATTTGACGAACTCTGCCATCCATTGCTTCGGCAAGGAGGGTCTCTGGATCTCCGACAGAAAGGTAGTGGTCCGTCCAGGCAGCAAATGGCATGCCGCCAATTTTCGCCAGTTCACGTATTGTGCGGGTATGATTGGCCATTCGTGAGGTTGACTTGGGTACCTGAAGGATGCCATCCCCGAAGACGATGGCTCCAGTATTCTCGCACGTTTCACGCCATGCTCTGTCTCGTTCTACATCAGAGAAGCGTGACGGTGGCCAAGAAAGATCGGGCTCCTGAATAGCATCTGGGCGAAAATCTGTATATCCGCCGAAGTGCTCATCGGATCCCTCACCTATATTGCCAAGACATAATTTGGAGTAGTCAGTTTCCGGCACACGGTGGGTATGTCCAATAACACTATACGAGGTATGAAAGAACATTCTGAAATAGAAAAGGGACTTACCAGTGAGTACTACTTTGATTCCCATGGTATGAACTTTCTCAGCCATTGCCAACCTGCTAACACCGTTGACGTCCGGGAATGGAGTTTCGCTAAACCACACTGCATCTTCAAACCTCGCGGCAAGGGTATGCTCGTTTGCTTCTATTGGGTGAAATCTCACTCCAAGCCTATCCGCCGTTCGTCGGGCGATGTCTTTATCGGAAAGAGTGATCAGTAGTGTTTCAGACAGAGGGTCTTAAGCTGTTCAGCGTACGTACCGGATTCATCGCAACCGCTCTCCTTATCAAACTGTACTGTGAAGCAGTGCAATCGCGACAAGTCGCCGCTGGCGTCGCTTCCGAGTTGCGTCCCTTCCTGTGCAATGAGATGGGCAACAATACCTGCTATGCATGAAGAGTCCAGGCCTCCACTTAAGAAAATCCCGATCGGAACATCTGCCCGGAGTCGGAGCCGCACGGCCTCAATAAGGCGGCTACGAACCCCTTCTATCATCTCTACCTCAGGTCGTGTTTGCAGTATATGCTAATCACATTCAAGGCACCGCAGTCAGCCCTATATCACTCCATATTGCTCTATCGTCATGGAGCTGCTTCACCGCACCTTGTCAGGAAACTCGGTATCCCAGTACATAACTTGATGTACGTCTGGCTCGAAATTTTGGCAGAGCAGGTAATGGCCCGGAAGAATCTAGCACACTATTATCAGCTTGGTTACCGGAAAAGAAGGCCAATCTCAAACCTCTGTCGTATTTGTTTACCTTGTAGACATTTCGAAAAAAGGTCTTTCGGCCACACTTCCACGCGAGACACCGAAGGGTTTCGACACACCATTCGGGTTGCCATCCAAACTCGAGAAACGATTTCATCTCCGTTGCCAGCAGCAGTTGGTTACCTTGGATGGTATAGTACAGGGACTTAATACCGTACCGATCTCGACCGGCTAACAGCAGCTCGCGCTTGGAATCCCAGAGCACGAAGGCGAATTCCCCTCTGAGATGCGACACAAAGGATACTCCGTAGTGCTTGTATAGTGCCATAACAATCTCGCAATCGCTTTGGCCCTGGAATTCATACTCTTTCTGTAGTTTCTTTCGATACGTCTCGTGTCCGTAGAGCTCTCCGTTCACGACAGCAACAATCTCATCGTCGGAACCTACAAATGGTTGGTTGCCCTCGGAGCTTAGGTCAACTATTGAGAGACGGACATGACCAAGACCTTAACACAGCTTAGCCCAACTATGCCCTGAACTAGCGACTGGAATAATGCTTCGCGTAATTATACCTACCAACTCTCTGGTCATGGCTGACCCAAGTTCCGATAGCGTCGGGGCCACGGTGACGGATAACATCTAAGCTTCGCTTGAGCCTTGTATTGTAACTGCCATTCACCCCTGATCCATTTACAGATGTTGTGTTAGGATCTCTTCGAGTGCAGTTGGTTGGCGCATTGAGTTGAATGGTGGCTGATATTCCGCACATGACAACTGCAGTGTGGAGTCGCTGATGTGGGAATGACTTGGCCTTGGTATTCTGCTCAAAGCCTGGACTGTGACCATGTAATATTCCTTACTTTACAACCGACTGACTCGGGGCGCGCACGCACTTGCAGGTACATATGTGGGTGATAGAAGCTGATTCCGCACTCTGCCCACTCATCGAAATGGCGGTCAATGGATGCGGGGTTCCTGAAACCGACGGTTACGTGTGTTTCCCTAAGCGACTACAAGATGCGACCCGTTCGGGCACGAACTCCAATCAGCATTCTCGAGCAAAGTTGATCTCCGCTGTTCAAGCATCCCTACATTCTTGACCCCTCATAGGGAAACGCGTCCTCAGATGGCTTGGCAAGCGAAGTCAAGGCACTCCTTCGGAAATGCTATAGAAGTAAGGGTGCGTTGTCAAACAAGCTGCCGGACGCAGGGTAGAAGCAGCCAAGCTCCACAGTTTGGCATCAGTGCAGCCTGGTGCTACATATGCAGCCATCTCGACCATCGATGAGAACTACGTGTTTGTCTCTAGTTAATCTGCATGTTTCACACATGGGCACACCCAATGCAGGGTGTGTTGTCAAACATGCTGTAGGACGGCAAATGCAATGCTCCAGGCCAAGTCTCGGCTCGTCGGCGAGACTCGCTCCACATACATGCGTTGTAGACAATGATAAGAGCTTATAATCTCAGCTGTGATTTCCCAGTCGTCAACACTTCAATAACAGTTGACGACAATCTTGCACTGTTCTTTACCTGTTACACCTCGCCACTGTCGCCTTGAGCCAATCTCAGCAGACCTCGCCATGCATACCTACACTACCGCCCTGTCACCGGCCCAGGACGGTCCATTGGATACGGCCATCGCCCTTCTCGTAAAACATCGGCACGAGGACTATTATGCCTACGAGCATGAAGGCACGTGGCATCTTGGCCTCGGCAGCCATGCATCGTTAGTAGTCAGCCCAGACGGTAAAACGGCAACGAAGGTCGGCCCAGATGCACAGCAAGTGTCCAGCCACGTCACTGAATCATTGAATGATGTCGCCCGCGCCTTTGCCGCAGAATATTCCGCTCTCGGCAAGATCTTTGGCCATGTCGGCTTCAACTACTCGGCGATTATCTCCGGACAGCCATTTAACCCTAGTCGATGGCCGATCTTAAGTCTACTGGTTCCCCGCGTCCATGTGTCTGTTTCCTCCGACCGGGTCACTGTCACGAGCGGACTAGATGACGACGCGAGGGCAGTTGACAATTTCATCAATTCGAGCGTGCTTGCTGGTACGACTCCTCCTGTCTCTAACGCCTTTATACACGTCGATGTGCAAACCGACGACGACAATTATGCATCTCGGGTCAGTAGAGCTATCGCAGAAATAAGAGGCGGGAAGTATTCCAAGGTTATTCCCTCTCGCATTGTAAACCTCTCAGAGAGAGTGGACATGTTGGCTACCCTCTATCACGGTCGTCGCGCAAATACCCCCGCGCGATCCTTTACTCTTCGTCATACCGGGGTCGAAGCAACTGGCTTTAGCCCAGAGGTATTACTTTCTATTAAAGACCAAAATGTCTTTACCGACGCGGTTGCCGGAACGAAGCTCGCTGAAAGGTCCGAAGCCGAATCCGCTTATAAATCGCTACTCGGGGACCCCAAGGAAATGATGGAGCACATGATCGCCATCCAGAGTTCCGTCAAGCTTCTAAGCCAAATATGTTCCCGAGAAAGCATAGCCATCAGGGACTTTGCTTCCCCAATGCCTCGGGGTAATGTTTGCCATCTGTCCTCACTCGTCACTGGCAGGCTCGCCCCAGCAAAGGATGGATGGGATGCCCTTCCAGGCTTAGGCGCGAGCATTACAGTTCCGGCGCTACCAGGACAGGAACACACCAAAGCAATAAATGCCTTCGAGCCATATCCCAGAGATATGTACTTCGGTGCTGTCATCATGATCGACCCCGCAGAAAATTTCTTTGAGGCAACTCTTGTTCTTCGCACGGTGTTTCAGGATCATGAACGCCAATGGTTGCAGGCTGGTGCTGGTGTTACGACTCTTTCTACGCCTGAGCGAGAGTTCACAGAGACCTGCGAGAAGCTAGGAAGCATTTATCCCCATCTTGTGGCAGCTACCACGGCGCGGTGACGGACATATTTAGTGGCGGCCAACTGTCCATGAATAGGCAGCAGAGTCCTGTCAGTGCCAGACGGCTGTATCACGATGCACCGGCGTATATGTCACAATAGTCCCCAGAAACTGCTTCATGCACGGTGCTGTGTTGCTCCACGATTCCGTCCCGATTCAGGTGCCCAATGAGTGCACGCTGGAGCTAGAGTGTAGTTGGTTTTTCTGAATTCCGATCAAGAGCGACATCAAAGAAAGAGAATACAGTATGAGACTGAGGGTAGCGGCTGCCAGGGGCTGCCGGAGGGGGAGGGGATTCTCGGCTTGACCTCTGCATACGTAGCCTGTCCATAGGGGGAAGGGGGCAATGGGTAATGGGCTGAAAATCAACAAGACACATGATGATTAGTTGACCTGGGTAATTGTCTATACGCCCTTTCCTTTCGGCAGTGACGCCATTTATGCAGGGATCCACACCGCCTGACATGCATGACTAGCATTACTCAGTGCAAAGAATACGAGCACAGGAACAACGAAGGCTGCTGCGACCCAATCTTACTTCAATACGCGCCATGGTGAAAGCCAAGTAGTTGCAGCAACTTTAGGCAGACTTCGCCATTCTAACTCTACATACCGTATTGAAATGATTTCTCAAGGGGTTTCACTTGGGGATCTCCGATCAATACTGAGTGAACTATTGCGCGCTTGACAGCGAATTTATGACCACATAGGCCAATGGTAACCCGCTACGTGCGAAACACGGCAGACATACATTGAAGACACGGCATCACCTCGTAAATCCGGGTGCTATCGTTTAGTACTTTATGATATCTATCACTGACCACCCATGCAAGTTCCAATCATTTGTCGAACACGCGCCGTTGTTGACTGAGACAGTGCAAACCTCTGGTAGGCCGATCGTCGTTATTGAGACACGGAACCCTCTTTCTGTGGCTGAAACATAACGTCTTTCTCGTCCTGAACACCTCAGGGTCAGAGTGGTATGATGAACTACAGTTCTTCAAATGGCGGTGTGGGTAGCTTGTTGTCTCAAACTGTGATATGCCACATGGCCGACTAAGACATAGTGGCAAACTCACAGGGAAGTTGGCTCCACAAGGTGAAACGAGGTACCTTTGCTATGCTAAGGCGACCGTTGCATAGATTGGCTGCTACACTTAGCTGGCGCGGTCCCCTGCAGCACGCCAAGTGGACCAATTGTAAAGTCACACATTTTAATGTGATGTCAGACGTACGATGTGAGTGCCAGCATGAACGGCGTCACAGTAGACTGAAAGGGTGTGAGGGCAGTTGCGTGAGTGCATTGATGGTGATCTGTTCCATTCATCGTCTGTCCATCTTCTGGTCCCCCTTTCCTCCTGGGACTGCCGAGCACTCATCTCGCTACACGCCCCTGTATGCACCTATCCGGAAACTGTCGTGTTATGCACGCCTAGTAGTGCAAAATGTGCCTACGCGCACGAGTATGGGCTTTGTCAATCACCAGGTCTACGAGACAGGCATCGGTCATCACGCCAAATCAGGTGGGCCGTGCTTGATGTTGAAACACGGAACGCTCCCTCCCCCCGGAATTTGGAGCTAACAACAAAGCAATGGGTCTGCACCACGCCATACCGAGAGACAGTATATGCAATTTAGCTACGTATATTATCTTCGAAAAGAATAAGTACTAATCCCTTCCGCGTATTGCATCGGCTTAATAGCAACATATCCACTCCACCCTACCCTACATCAAATCCTAATACCATCATGACCGTGTTGTCAAGTCCAGGCTGTGGAGGCCACTTTGCACTGGGCGCTAATTGGTTTGCTGGAGATCATCGTAAAGCAGCAGACTGGCTTGACAAGTTCGTCAAAGACGTGGGAAGCAGACGAATTATTCAACCTCTCGATCCCATTATCCGGGAGCTCAAAAGCCTTATCGAAAGCAAGGCTGAAATCCGCATGTTGGCTTCTTCCATGTTCGAGGAAACTCCTGACAAATTTTGCCAGAACAATCAACTTGAACGTAAGCTCGTTCAAAACTATCATCATATGCTTGAGCTCTTCAACGTTATTGTCACGGATGTTGCACCAACTTGGAGCATGGTTGACTACAAGCTGGGATACCTTGGAAGTCTTGGAATGCCATTCTTGGCCGTTCTAACATGGCCCATGGGTACGCCGAGTGGACACGCCTTTTTTCTACGGGATGATGTGAACTGTAGGCTCAAAATCATCTTGGACGCCTGGAGAGAGAGGGTGCTGAAGACAACTAAGTCGCAATACGTCATTACAGTCGACAATGGCGGTTGGCTCTGCAAGGAGGCCCTGGCAGCCATCGAGCGAGACGCCAACCCGGACGATCAGCGCAGACTGAAGTTTCAGGATTTATTCATTTGTGACCCTCAAGGGGATCCCGTTCACTGGGGATTTAAATCATGGGATGAGTTTTTCACCAGGCAATTCAGGGATATTGACCGACTTCGACCCGTTGCTCATCCAGATAAGCCAGAGTGGGTGGTCAATGTCTGCGAGTCTCGGCCATATGCAATCAAGTCGAGAGTGAAAAAATTCGACACATTCTGGATAAAAGGTCAGAATTATTCAGTCGCTGAGATGCTGGGGCACCACATTATGAGCGAGCAGTTTGTCGGAGGTACAGTGTACCAGGCATTTCTCAGCCCAACATCATACCATCGGTGGTGCTCTCCCGTGTCCGGGAATGTTGTTTATGCCAATATTGTCGATGGAACTTATTTCGCGGAGCCGAAAATCACTGATTTCAGTGATGTAGAGGGCTCGCTCGGCAACCACCAAGTCTATATCAGTCACGTCGCCACGAGAGCTCTCATCTTCATCCAGGCACCCCCTCCGATTGGACTTGTGTGCGTCCTCCTTATTGGAATGGCGGATGTATCGACTTGTCAGATCGCCAGCAAATTTGCCTCGGGGTGGCCACGGCATGTAAAGAAGGGAGAAGAGATTGGAATGTTCCATCATGGAGGCTCGAGTTATTGTCTTCTCTTCCGGAAGGGAGTAAACCTTGCGTGGGTCGGGGAGGCAATTCATGGTAACCGAGAGTCGAGTCTTCCGGTTCGTAGCGAGCTGGCTTTCGCTTACGGAGCTTAATGGGAGCGATTCGGCCCTGACGCAGCTTCTGTTGAGTGACTTCGCCGTTATGATTGCTTCCATTGCAACTCACGACTAGTTGCCTCACATTTATGAAATGGTGTTTGGCGACCAGAGCGAGGAGAACTGTATTGGCCGCAATTCAACAGGCGCGTGCCGTTCCAATGTAAGCATCGCAAGTTGTCAGCTAACCACTACGCCGCCAGCAAAAACACAGGCCCACACTTCGTGTGAAATAATAGCGCCCTATGCGGCTTGGGACACATGTGTCACCTGCCTTCAGTGGTGGTAGCTGCTGCACAGGTAGCTATTACTGCCTAAACAAGCAAATCCTTTCATTGTGTACAGTCTCTAAGATGGTCGATGGCTTGCAATGTGGGAACTATAGCCCATTGCAGAGATTCTCAGTACTTAACGAGCTACCCTGTCAACATTGATCATTCATTCACGTGGAACGTTCACAGCACTTGCTGCCTCTATTGGTGACGATAGCTTAAGGCAACCGGGTTCTGCCCCTCATGTCTCAGATGGCCGGGTCCTGCCTCAATTGCATCAGTATAAATTGCCATCAAATCAGTCATTAGATGGAATATGCAGTGCGGCATGCCCAGTGTGATTCCTATGGAGCCGGTTGTTTGAGATGTGATCTTAGTCGTGAAAATGCGGCAAACACCTCGAACCCCAGAATTAGGGGTAGCCCCAGGCAAGGTTTCCCTGAACAGAGCGAGGCTAGACAGCCTGAAAGTCCCCTAATTAAGCGCTGTGTATACAGTGGGGTCGCAGCGCGGGCCGAACTGGGGTACAATCTTCGCGACAGCATGTCTGGCACCAGTGACACCCGAACGGCAGAATGGTCCCACTGGCCCAACTGTTTCTCGCTGCATTCCTGGCCGGAAGAAGCAAATGTGGAGAGACAAAAATCTTGCGCATCAGCCGATCTGTGGCAAAACCTCAATTTAGGCTGACCAGATCACAAGTAAGACAATGACATGTCACGAGCTTCATCTGTGGCCCAAGACATGGCTGTCAACTCGAGTTTTGTAAGCTCTGGCTGAATGTGAGCCCCCGTTTGTCAGTCCGGTGGGCGCCTGGGATTGTGGTTCACTGAAGTGCGGAGCCCGCAGCGATGTCTTAGGGAGTCACCAAAGAGCTACGGGGATAGAAACAGTTATCAGTGCACCTACCCTACTTTCCCTGGTTCTCAATCCTCAGTGAGCATTGGCATCCACTCAATACTTGTAACACAGATTCCTCCTCATAGGGTCCCCTCATAAGCCAATGTATTACGCCGGGCTGCTAAATATTCTTCAGTTTCCATTCCTGACTCGTGTCACTTCGAGCCAGCAGGAACTGGAAGTTGACGAAGCTCAGTGGCCATCCCAGCGTTTCACTACGCAGCCCGATATTCGACCGCCGGTGATCGAATATAATAAGACTGGCAAAACGCTACCAGGGTACATTTTCTTGGCGCCATGTGGCTCTACCAGCGGCTGCATCATGACCGAGGATGGCCACCTTATCTGGGCACCCCCGACTCCAACCTACCCATGGACAAATTTGCGACCATGGCAACTTTGGGGCAAGAATGTTCTGGTTTATAATCAATGCCAGTCTCCCAGTGTATCCTCCATGACAACTGTGGTTATCCTTGACGACTCCTATTCGATACTTTACAACGTGACGCTGAAGGATCCCGAGCTGAAGCCGCAGTTTCCAGCCTCTCACATAGATCCACGCGAAGCATTCGTGACACCAAACGGTACTCTGCTGGTCGTCGCGTACAACACCACACCTTGGGACTTAAGCCCGGCAGATGGACCTGCTGATGGTTGGCTCCTGGACTCGCTCTTCTACGAACTCGATATCAAAACAAATGAAGTCCTGTATCGCTGGCGCGCATCTGACAACATTCCGCTCACTTGGTCCAAAGCACCATTCGGAGACCATTACGGTACTGGAATCAGCCAGGGCCAGGCATGGGATGCGTACCACATCAATAGCTTGCAGAGCTTTCAGGATGGGTTCATGGTGTCCAGTCGCAACTGTTGGCTTGGAGCATTCATTCAAAGAGCCACAGGGCATGTTGAGTGGTACATCGAAGGCTCCCAAGGCGGTGACTTTACTTTAGACGCTCTCAACTTGTTTTCTTGGCAGCATCACGTTCGAATCGAAACAGATGAGAATTCGGGCGGCATAGTACTACACATGCACAATAACCAGAATCATGAGCCAGGGAGCTCAGGCGACGCAACGAACGGGCTCGTACTTGACATCTGTCTCCACAACAGAACAGCAACAACTCGTCACAGTTATGTTGACCGTGACCACGCAGTATACGCGTGGAACTCTGGATCTGCAACATGGCATCGAGAATCAAACCTTTTTCTCTGCTACGGGTCGGCTTCCAGAATTCAAGAATTCGATAACGCCGGAAACTCTGTGTATGAACTCAACTTTGGGAACTCTACCACGGGCTCTAGCTATCGTGGCTTTAAGAAAATTTGGCGTGGATTTCCGGCGTCAAAACCATCTGTTGTGGCTTGTCGTCGCGACGACGGCATCGCCATCTTTATGAGCTGGAATGGAGCAACTGGGTTCACCCATTGGAGCGTCTTTGCCGCAACTAAGACGACGTCGCTAAAATTCTTTGCACGAGTTGCAAGAACTGGTTTTGAAACCCGCGCAGGCCTTGGAATCCCCGCCGACTACGTTCAAGTAGAGGCAAACGGAGGGGAGGACCCCCGAGACACGAAGCGTTCCGCTATGGTTCCTGTCAAGTCAACTTGTTAGGAAAAGCTATAGAATGTTTGTGTTCTCTGGTCATCGATCAAACTGCATGCACCGTTGTTGAAAGGTTTCAGACAGGTCTCATAATCTGAAAGGGTGACGGTTAAAGCGGTTTGCATTGTGCGTGTCGAATCTCATAAATCTCCTGGAAGGCTTCCGCAGGACGGTAGGGAAATTTTCAGAGTAAGCGAACAAGGCGATCAGGCCTATTTCTGACTACTGAACGATTCGAAAGAATTCCCCTCTCATCAACCATCCTGATCGGCCAATCCGTCAAGAGCACCCTAGCGTTGTATGTATCCCTTCTGGTGTAGTGCGTTCTAGGATGCTTACCGTAAATAATGCCGCTGATATTTCGCATCTTTACTTGCTTAATAGACCTAGTAAGTCTCCAGTACACTGCGGCCGTGGTTATATTAATTATATTCGGGGTCGACAATGCCCGCTGATGCTCCCTATAACTACTCTATTCTAAGGCCTCTGTACACCCTTGTCGTTCATCTACACTTATGCGAGCGATTTTAGCGAAGGCCCGCGACCCTTGGGGGCGGTGCTTGTATCGTTCGCACTAAACGACATATCTACTCTTCCACGTTCGACCACCAGATCTATCGTGGAATATATTGCCCGATCTATTTCCTTCGCGAATTCGTTTACGTGAGATTGAGGGGCTTCCGACGATACTGCGGCAGGGCCCTAGACTGGCAGATTGAGGATAGTTTCGGAGGTAGCTTCTGTGTGGCTAACAAGCCGACAGACCTAGACCGGCACACCGGGCGGTCGATTTGAGTTGACAAATGGCAATGGTCGGTCGGTTTAGGTCTGGTGGCCCATCTTGAGGTTGTCCCTGAGTCATTAAATGCAGTAATTCGGTAAGGTGACCTTTGTTCTTCTCAATCAGCAGTACTACCGCTTTCACACCAGCCCTATCAATAGCCATTGCGTTGTGGATTGATCTGCCTCGACTGCCTCAGGACCTAGGCGGTTATACGCAGTCATAATCATCTTCATGGACAGTCCCTCGCACTCGGCACCATGCCAAGAGCGGAGAAAAGATCTACCGCCATCCTGTACAAGACTGGATATGATATTCAGGCCTGTTCCACCATCCAAGGGGGTCTGCAATCAAGATAGTTGGCATAGATTGGCGGCGTTTGGATAATGCCCATCTCGGTTTGCCGCCCTGACGTTCTTTCGTTGTGTGTTCAATGAGCGGATCGACCACTTCCCAAAGGCACTGTAGTCATTGACCTCAGCCTTGATCTTCAAATCGCCTTCTAGAAGTCTTGCGTGAGCTAGATTTCGGACTTCGGGCTGTCGCGTGTATTCATCAAATAGTCTACCCACTGCTATATAATGTAACTTGTTAATCCAATGTGAGCTGCCACCATGAAACTGAATATATCCGCATTCAACTGCGCCTGGCCTAAACGTTGCGCGGTATACATCTGCTTGTCAATGGTTAACACTGCTCTTCTCCGTCAATTGGTTGTCCTTCAAGCCCGCACGATATTCCTTGTAAACACGATACTAAATAGTTAGCACCATGCCATACAGCTGTTTGTGAGGGAAGCAATATACCGCATCTTCCACGGCCTGCCTTGCAGCCGGCCAAGCTCGCCTCCCACAGCCAGGAATCTCTAGTGGGTTCGTGTCGAACAGGCGCCAAGCGTAACAATTCACCGGCCCTTTGGATAGCCACTCATACAGCTCCCGGTCTTTCCACCATAGTCGCCATCCACGGAGAGATAAAGTATGGCCAAGAATTTCATGCATACCTGTCCCGGCCATGTCGTGCAAGAAGCGGTAAAAGATATGCGGTCGTACGAAGCCTGGTCGCGCTGACTTTTCCTTTGCCCACTCCCCTCGCCACCACGCGTGATACTCGTCTACTTCCGCATTCATGTCCGCCAACGATGGCAGCATGGCTGGCGTCCTGTAGCCAACAGGTGGTTTCTCAATGTTCAATTCCCTGGCAGCCTCTGCAGCCCATATCTGCGTGATAGCAAGCGACGCAAGTTCGAACGCGCACCACGTAGTTATTTGCGGGCTCATCCAGCTCAGAAATGCCACGGATGAGGCCCACCTAGGAGGAAACATCATGTGGTATAGCCGCGGGAGGTACGGCTCTCTCCGCGATTCGGCCAGTACCTGACTCGCTGGCACCATTGGGAAGCCACAAGTGCCGTCCATTTCCAGCTCTGGCATGATGCTAAAGTCGAGACCGTAGCCCGTGCAGAAAATCACCACGTCGACTTCGATAAAAGAGCCATCGTCTAGTAGCACTAGATCTTCACCCGTGAATTCCTTGAACCCACGTACGGGCGTTATCTGTCCCGAAGATAGCGTCGCAATGAAAGTTTCCTGAATGACCGGGTGCTCGTGTGCCATGCTCGGAGAGGGCAGCAGGCGCCATTCGTCCTTGATCAGCTTCGCAAAATACCGCCGTCTCTCTTTCTCTGACAGATTCTTCTCCTCCGTACCTGCTCTTGCGGCGTCGTGTATCATTTGCTTTGTCATGGATCGGTCGAGCAGTGGATGGGCAAGCCATGGGAGCTTGTGTTCAAACAAATACTTTAACCTCAGCGCCGGCCACGTCATGGTGCTATCTGCCGCAACACCGTTGTCGAGGTACCTTGAAACCATAACTCTCCCGCGGCGGTACGATTGGAACAACTTAGAGGCGTGTTCCTTGAGACTGAGCGCCACGTCGCATGCTGTATTGCCGACCCCAACAACAAGGATTCTTTTTCCCGCGAACTGCTCCGGTCTGGGTCGTCAGACGCCGTTAGTGCTAATAAGAGGTATCCCTGTGCTTTTTAACGTACCTGCGATAGCTCTGCCCATGAATGACGGTGCCCTTGAATTTCTCTCTCCCAGTCATTGGCGGCCATACGTTCAAAGTCTCTGCACCGGTGGCAAACACTACCTTGTCAAACGATAGGACGGCGTCACCTTCGGGTCCAGTAATATAAATGTCCCATCCCTTGTCAGTCTTATCCCGGAGAACACGCTGCACGATCGTCTTGAATCTTATGTGAGACTCCAGTTCGAAATGCCTCGCATATGCCTGAAAGTACTCCGCGACTTGCGCGCCGGTCATGTAAGAGGGGAAATCTATGTTGATGTCAAGACGTGCATGCGTCACGCTATCGTTGAGGCTCACCTCTGGGGATAGGAAAATCGCTAAAGCCAGACTGAGACGTCAGCAACACCACTACTTCAGGGTACTACACACCTTACAATGAACTTGCTGACATTGGCGACTGTGCCTTGAATCACAGACGTGTGGGTAGAATCAGAGCTGTAGGACCAGAGACCGCCAACATTTTCCTTCCGTTCGAAACCCACAGCGTCGAACCCTTCCTCCCGTAGCGCCTTGAGGGCAGTCAGCCCAGCCGAACCTAGACTTTGTTAGGCATGGTCTGGGCTCAAGAAGCTGGTTAACATTCACGCACCTCCACCAATGACTGCAACCCTGATTTTGTCCATTTGAGGTGTTTCCTTGCGCTGGCGATTGAAGAGGAGAGCAAAGGACGTTCGAGAGATATTTATCATGTGCGGGAATCACATTCGACGACAGAAGCGCATTACGTCGCGGCCACCCTTATCGGTTTACCAGCGCCCTCTACTTGCACTGTATGACAAGGGTTGTCTCAGACATGCGCCGTAGATCAGCGGTGCTGATTAAACAAAGCAAATATGTTACTGAACATTGCAGCGGCTTCAGAGAGAGGGCCACACCCCTCGTGCTCTAGAAGAGGGCTCTGACGCGTTTCGCTCTACCTTCAAAGCCATCGCAGGTGCAACCGCCGGCTCTAACCCGCGTCCTCCGCCGGCTGCATATAATTCTACCTTTGCCAGTAGTAGCAACTTGTTTCTGCAGGGAAGGAATGTTCGCTACTATTCGGCAGGGGCAGCGGTGATGTCTTCTGGTCACGCATACGAAACAATTACCAAACTACATGAGAAAACAGTATTAGGCTGCATTACGTGTACAACCCTGAAAGGGCGAAGAAGCTTGCGTTTCCACACATGACCGACATCTAACCCCCTTACTTATGTCGTCGTGTAGGGTGTCATCCGATCTGCCAAGTTTTATGCAAAGAATCAAACGGGACGTTTTTTTACATGCATTGAGCGGTGAGGCGGGCGGACAAGTGGCGACGTATCTGACTGCAACGGGCTAGGCCGGTGTCGATTTCGGCAATCGCTCTCGACCACAGGCCACGCGGGTTTCAGAGCACCGCTCTGGAGCTCACGCCTTGTCCGGCGTTTTCTTCTTGTCCTTTCCTCTCAGCTTTAGGAGACTAGTCGAAATCGATCAATTAGGTGTCAATACATTCAGCAGAGGATGTGGGCTTGCGATCGGAGTACCTAGGTGACTTGCGGACAACAGTCGCCTCAAAGGGCTTCGAACCGATCGCCAGGCAATGCCTCCGAGCACGGAAAACTATGAACACAGAGAGGAAACTGTTTCTTGCCTCTCTCGAATCTTGTGGCAACGGCTACTCAGTTTCAATAGAGCGTGAAATTCCTTGTTGTCACACTATCTGCTTGAAACTAGTATTTCGTTTTTGTGTAATGTGTCAAATGAAGGGCTGAGCTCGTATTGTGTGTGTGTTACAGTCAGGGGCATCTGCCCTACTTATCCTTATGCCGGGCAGCTGCCCACCACACTAATGTACAGTAACCTCGTGACCCCTGACTTCAACATAATGGCTGACACAATGTCAGCGTCTTATGACAGTCGGGCGGCAATTGAGGCCAATTGAGCTTTAGCAGGTTCGACATATCATAGCTCCAATGTGCTCAACATGCGCAAGTAACATACGCTATCACGTCTATTGGCTAATGATAAATGAGCGAGTTGATCTCCATATAGCCATGTTAGGTGCGATATGTGATGAAATGTGCATCTCTTGCGACTGCCTCATAGCTATCTGTTGTGATAGGGTAAGATACGCGCATGCTCTTCTCATACTAGTCACCCATTAACCCTTAAAATGCCAGATATCAATACATCGTATACCCCTGCCTGTAGCAATTTCTGTATATATCTATTCTCTTCTAGGTCCTCTACAATACTTTGTATTTATACCTATCCTTGTGTGATCGCCGCTGCTAAAGACCTACTTCCTCCGACGGCCGAAGCTAGCCAGACCGATTGCACTGTGTATCTAGCACGTCTTCCTTGCTTCACTTGTAGAGCCGTTGCGTCGAACAACGCTACAACAAGATGTCTTTACGAAGGCGTTTATTATAATATCTATCCAGTACTTTATTGATGCTAATGGGATCACTTAGATCGGACCTGCGATTCCATAATCCTTCAAGTCGCTCGGATTGTTCTGCCGCTCCTACGATCCGGACTACTTGTATCGACTTGCGATCTTATCGCTTTAGTCCTTATGTGTCTCGTTACGTGGCCCTAGGGCGACTTTCTGTAGGCCGTCCTGTCCTGGATTTCGCGCCATACATAGTAGGTCGGTCTGCCTGGCTTCAGTCTGTTGACCTGTAACACCACAATCCAGTTCAAAACGTATCCACGGCATTCCCTGTCGCTGAATAAGACAGCAAGTCAATATTCAGCAATCCTGTAAAATCCAAGTCACTACTAGCCTTGGCTATTTAGCAACCTTTGAAGCCCGGGTTGACACCATCTACGGATGTAGTCATGCTCCGTGCTAAGTTTCATGGGTACTGGCCAAAGAAGGGGTCAGCAAGATCTATAATCAGCTCCTAAATACAGCAGATGTGAGTGTTTTCTTTCACATTACTCTTCTAGCAACCTTGAATTGCTGCTCCCCAGGATGTGCAAGTTTGACTTCTGAAGTTGATGGTGGTTGCCCACAGAATGTAGTCGATACCCGTCATTCAGGAGAGCCAAAAATACGCGATAAGCACCGCCCCGGGGAATCCATCAAATTGCAATATATAATCGAGGATCCTTTGTTATGTCGAGACCAGTATAATGTGTCATTTGTGGCAAGTAGACGTCGACAGCCATCTTTACATGCATGAGCACCGCCGTAACCCGCTATTTAAATCTGCTATGAACTTATATGGTTATCCTGGAGTCGTTTGAGAACTGATCCGCACAGTAACTGCCACTTGAAGTATGCAACGAAAGGACACTTAAAGCACTTCCCTATAACTTTTTCCGAATTCCTATCTGGACTTGAACCCACGCTCACTCCGATGATCACCGGGCTGATCTTGGCCGGGTCGAGATATGTACCGACTTGATCGGCAGAATAACCACAAGTGAGATAACTGAGAATAATGTACACCCAAAAAACATCGTATGCAGCGCAGCTTCGTAGCTATCAACTACTTGCTCTCGGTATGGAGCGTCGAGACCTGCGATAGCCGCGACAGAAGACCTGGCAATGGATATAACGTCGTCTCTCCGGTCGCCAGAAACGAATATGTCAAGGTAGTGCGCAAGGGAGTTTTGCACGACCAGGCTGCTGAGGGCAACACCAAACACCATACCAAGACTCCGCCACATCAACAGGGTGGTGGTGACGACTGCTTGATCGCTTTGCGCTGACGCTGCGAGTATTGCAATTAAACTACCGGGAAACTGAAATCCTTGGCCCATGGCTGACGGGACGAGGACAAGGACGTAAAAGACTGGAGTGACGCTTCGTTGGAGGAGCCAGAGAGGAATGGTACCAATTATATAACAAAGGACGCCAGAGTAGAGAGCCCACTTGGGTTTACACGTGCGTGCTATAGTGAGGCCTGTGATGGCGGCAGTCGCTGATGCAATGATGGATGGAAGTATTAAATGCAACCCTGATGACGTCGCACTGATCAACAGGACTGCCTGGAAGTATATCGGCCTGATGAAAAATCAGTTATTAAACAGTTTCCAGCCAGGCTCAATCTATTTACACGCTGTTCAACATCTGGGGACAAACTCACATGTTGAATAGTATAGCGTAGGTCAACATTGCCGCGATGAAGTTAGAGTAAAGTATGCTAGCATGCGGCTTCGAGCAGAGGAGCTGCAACGGCATTATAGGCCTGGCCGCTCGTGATTCAACCCATAAAAAGGCTGGTAAAGAAAACGAGAATAGGGAACCGCAGAAGAGAACAAATGGATGAAACCCTTTAATCCGGCGTCGATAGCTTGGTTAACACTGAGCTACCTTTGTGAAAGTCTGCTGCTGAACTTACATGACAGTATATATCCACCGAGATTCTAGAAGAAATTAATATGCAGGATACTATAGGGCAGACTTTCCTTACCAGTGCCAGAATGAGGCTCGTGATACATATAGCGATTAGCGAAGACCCTCCGGTGTCGAACATGGATATGGTTGCCCAAATACTTCGTTTAAGCCCTTGATTCCGTAGCCCAAGCTCGCCAGGAATAGCCACCAACGAAACTCCCAAGGATACTAGTAGCAGTGGCACTTGGACGCCGAACTCCCATCGCCAACCCATGCTCTCTGCCATGACTCCACCCATTGCGGCGCCTAAAGGGCATCCAATACCGTAAATGATGTTTGAACAGGCCTGATAGGATCCCCGTTGCCTGACGGTACACGTTTTGTGAGTAGACGTTCACTGAGATAACTGAGGATATGATGGGGGAGGAGTACTCGAGTGGCACTAAATCGCTCGTGATTATCTGCCCCAATGCCATCGCACCTCCAGCTCCAAACCCGCAAATGGCTCTAGCGACGACGAAGCTCCAAAAGCTTCCTGCCATGGTGCACCATGTCGTTGCAAGAGTAAAGACGCCAATGCAACCTACAAACAAGGGCTTGCGGCCAACTGCGTCCGATAGGCGTCCGAGAAGAGGCTGGAACGCCGTCGACATTATCAGAAATGTTGTTGAGAGCCATGATGCTGCACTTGATGAACCAAAGTACGACGTTATAACGGGATGGGATGACGACAGGATAGTGCTATCGAAGAAACCAATAAACTGCACCAGTAAAACCTGCGAAAAGACAATCCAAAATCGACACTTAGACGTGTTGAAGAGATAAGGATGTTCCGTCGCCGACCGATTTGCGAGCAATGTTGATGATTCCGTAGGTTCCGTACCGCATCCCTCGCTGCGAGTTGCAGGCTCAACTCCTGTTGGCTCTGGCATCCCGGAGTTAGAACTGCGGAGTGGCTTGTGGCAACAAGATATTCAGTGTCCTGAACGCTGCAGGCTCTTTATGTTCGACCGTGTTTGTCGTTCGAGTGAGACAACAGTTGCCGCGAGAGAAGGGAAATATGGAAGGAAAGAACAAGCACAGGAGCCATGCTTTTGTGCCGGATAGCTCAACAGCCGGGAGAACGGCACGTGTTGACAAGGTGTACTAAATCCGCCGCTACTGGCGAAGATGATACTTGGCATCTAGATCATAAGTAGCGCATGTATGAGACACAGCGAGCCATATTTCGTCCGTCAAATACTCCACCCTTCAACATCATCTCGTACATTCCTAGTGAGTCTCTGAGGTTGGAGAAGAAAGGAGGTCCCGGGTCCCGCGGGAGGGGTGTTTGGCAGGGCGTGTGCTGGCTGTGCGCCACGCTTGTGAACCTCCGCCCGCGGATCCCCGCCTGGGCGCGGATCAGTCGATGTGGTAGTGAAACAGGATCTGAAGCCCCTGGCACGGAGCAAGGCTTCACAAAGGGAATGTGGCTCGGTATAAGGATTGGGATTCATATGGTTTTATGCATGGAGGTACTTGGACAGGTGCTTTGGCTTACGCAGAGGGAATACACACACACCCGAATTTACACTGTT
Source organism: Purpureocillium lavendulum (assembly GCA_029168975.1). NCBI lineage: Eukaryota > Fungi > Ascomycota > Sordariomycetes > Hypocreales > Ophiocordycipitaceae > Purpureocillium > Purpureocillium lavendulum. Next base: position 275,490 of record JAQHRD010000011.1, on the reverse strand, counting down.
CCTAGGGACTGAACGCCACGTCACCAATTGAACTGCTCCCTGGCTGCATTAGCATGTGCATATTCTCAGCTCGTGTCTAACAAACTTCGTGAACAAGGAAAGACGGGGAGCGGTATCGATTTCCTGACCAATTGGACCCATTTCTGGCTGCATTGGCGTCTGCAATTTTCTCATTTCATGTCTGACAGACCTCAAGACGTAGCATTTGTGTGGCTACTTACCAGGCTGTCTTGAGCTGCTAGTACACCGACCAAAACGTGGTGACACATCATCAGGCATGTATTGCTCTGGACAATATCCTTGCTTGCATTGCCTGGCAGGCGGGCGGGTGGCAGCCGTATTTGACTATTGTCAGCTCCTTGATATGATGCCAATTGTTTTTCCGCTCACCCTTAGATTGTGCGTTACGTTTATCTCTGTTTCTTAGATTCCTTGACTATAATATCGCGAATTTATCAACAATTAGCACACGCCATGTCCAAGGATCAAGGCGATGGTAATACTGGACGTGCAGTGCCCATGCGAGTTATCGTTTGCGGCCTGCACCGCACCGGCACCTTGAGCATGCGCGCCGCACTCAGGCACCTTGGCTTTCATGACTGCTATCATATGAAGAGCGTCTCTGAGAATATCGAAGCTCATCCACAGCAATGGATTCGTGCCTTTGAGGCCAAATATGCCGGCAAGGGTGACTTTACCAAGGCGGACTGGGATATGCTGCTCGGGTTCTCCCAGGCATGCTGCGACATGCCTACGGCCGTCTTCAGCTGTGAGCTGGCAGAAATTTATCCTGAAGCAAAAATCATCATTCTCAACCGGAACCCGGAGAAGTGGTACGAAAGCGTGCTCGGCAGCGTCGCGGAGACAATGAACCCCACCAGCCTGCGCCATAAGCTTGCGCGCATTTACATCTGCATCTTCGACCGGCAGATGAGGAGCTGGTTTGCCTTCTTGCGGGTTATGACCAGTCTTTCGATGCCCTTCAACCACAGCAGGGAGAAGGACAAGGCCATAACCTGGTTCAATGAGCGCTACGCGGAGTTCCGCGAAAAAATTCCTGCTCATCGTCGCATTGAACTTTCTGTCAAAGATGGCTGGGTCCCTCTCTGTGAGCATCTCGGAGTACCAGTTCCCACACGCAAAGACGAAAACACCGGTGAGATAGTGGAGGTGCCATTCCCGCACCTCAACGACCGGGCGTCATATGCGGTCAAATGGGATTATAAGTGCTCTCAGGCCATTGCCCGTGCAAATACCAATCTTGTCAACTGCTTTGGGAGAGCCTGTGCTATGGTATGCTCGGCATATGCAGGTTATTTGATTTGGACAACGTATCTCGAAGCGCTGATTTAACCGACTGTACCCTGGCGTGGGTGCGTTTTATCCATATGACATCCGCTTTGTAGGGGAGCGTCAAACACAACGATTCGTTAAGCTGCTATCTTCATAAAATACGAAGGGTGCGAAGATATTGTCATTCGCCGAAGGAGCACCGATCCCTCTGCGGTAAATGAGCAACAGGAGACGAGTCTGTGTTTTTTTATGGCCTGTAACGAACTTTTGGCACCGATACTTCCTCCGTGCAGAAGATCATGCCATTTTGTAGGACGACTTGTCGTTTGGGGACGTCGTAAACTTTGTCGCAGTGACTGATGAGGCCAATTACCGGTCCATTTCAGTAATATTCGGTATTGACTGTTTGGATCCAGCTGTGGTGACGCGTGTAGCTGACCTGTGACGTGCTCACATCGAGCGGTATAATTGCTGCCGTCATGGACGTGGTCTGCGATCATACAGGCCGTCGGATTTGAGGTGTAACTATGTCCCGTCCAGCGGCTGTCAGGGCGCACAGGTTCTGGTGGGGCACGGCACGTGTGGGGCGGATGTTGGCTGCTGGAACAAGCTCCAAGGAGGCCAGCGCGTTGATGTCTACAGGATTACCGCCAATTTTGCGCTGGGCAGTACATGGCTGGTGGTTCCAATGGTTTTATTTAGCGATACACGCTCGTTTGCGTCTGATACGCATCGTTTACCTATTCCAGAGGAGCTCACAAGCCACCGAAGCCCACCCACAGTACTACCCTGGACACGGGGCCAAAAAGGGCGGATATTAATACTTGCATCATTTACCCCAATAGGTGCTTCACCTACGGGCTGTCCAGACGCACAACAATCATTGAATATATCAACCATTTGCGGTGGTCGGCATCCTGTTCCGTACGAGGGATTTGGCCCACCGCTAAGCCATTCGCCCCGTAGTCTCTCGTCGCCCTTTGAGGAAAACCCGACGATGGGTGTTGCCGCAAATGGTTTTGCCAATTTTTGGCGTAGAATCTCGCTAATCTAGGCATGCTAGATGTGGAATCCTTGCGAGGATGGCGATGTTCATATTGCCACTGGAAACTCGATAGGGTGAACGACGGACCCGGACTTGGGAAGTGTTGTGTTGGCCAGCGCACTTCCGGACCTAAGAACCCATCGTTGCGCAGGCTCCAATGTGCTCCCGTTGGTAGGGTTCGACGCTTCGACTACACTGTGTTCCGTAATGCCACTAAACCGTTATGTCCGTGCGAGCGATTTTGGGTTTTTCTCCAGGTGAATGCGAGCGGCTACGAGCGGCAATCCAGCCTCACCACGTTACGCTGACCTCACAAAATTAGCACTGGGCGCCAACACGCTGGGGTGGATTCATTATCTGAGGAAGTGGGTTCGACACGGCGGAGAACGGCAAGGCATTTGGATCGGCGAAGACCTTTGGGGCTAGCGGAAGGTCCCCACGTGCGCGATATCCTTGTCGTCCATGTAGTAGATTGAGACGAACCAATCAAATGAAACACACCAAGTTCTGAGAAGAGCTGAATCCTCGCCCTTGAGGAACAAACGAGTGAGCTGTTTGTGATCCTCGTCGATCTACACGGCCACGGACACGTCCTCTGTCTGGCAGTCGTTTCCCGGCTGTTAGGCCCCATCTTGTCTCATGAGGGGGGCCAACACGGTCTCCTTTGACACAGGCAGAAGCTTGTAAGACAAGATTGTGGGCAATGTCTCGGGATTACGGCGCTACCAGGCTGACATAATCCAGACGACTGTCAGTCAGACGTACGGTGTGGGTACTAGCCAGCATACACGGCGTCACTGTAGAAAGAATGGTGTGTATCCATTTGCCCGGAGTGTATTGATCCGATCATGCTCTACTCTTTCTTCGCCTATCTTCCGGTCCCCTTTTCCTCCTGTTGACCACTAAGAGTTAGGCCCGCGATGGCACTTATTACAAATCTCTCGTCATCAAAATGAAGTTCCTATTGGTCTCCTCTCCAGGTGATTCAGGTGTTCTTGGGGGTTATGTGGTTGTCCTCGTCCTCGCGCTAGTTTTGTGCGTCGATGTACGTAAGACGGCGGTATGTCCGATATCCTTCACCACATTGCATAGGCTTCCATACGCCTGTAGACGCTAGGATATGTCTAAGCCCATTTCGCATCCAGGCACACCTTTCCATCAATCTAGCATGAGTCTAACACTTATGCACATCCAGCAGTACAAGAGGAAGGCGAGACATGCAGCTCGCTTCACGCCCCTGATATGCACTTATCCAGTACGGCTTGAGTTATGCACGTCCGGTAGCGCAGCAAGAAGCCGTATTTGAAGCGCGCTGATGGTGGGTAGATATTGCCAGGTAGCCCATTCTGATTAAGTTCTGAAAATTGGTCATGGCTCGCCCACCACAGGACCTGCTTGAAGTCCTGTCGAGGACATCTCGGCTTAGCCCAACCAGGGGCATACATATCTATGCCCGCGGCGAAACGGACAAAGCTGTCAGCATTACCTACGCGAATCTTCTGGACGAAGCTGTCACATTAGGGCGGCGCCTGAGACAAGCTGTCGACCCGACCTCGCGAAGCGTTGTGCTAGTTCACTTAGACAATCACATTGATCATGTGCTATGGCTGTGGGCTGTCATTGCTGCAGGCCAGGTGCCCGCCATTTCGACACCACTCACCAAGGACATTGAACAACGGCGGAAGCACCTTCTGCACCTAAAGCGTCTTCTACGTTGTCCGATCGTCATTACCAAGCGGACACTGACGCCCGAGTTTCTCGACCTGCCGGGCTTGCATATCTACGCCATCGAAGACTTGGCAGTAGGGAGAGTCCCCTGCAGACTTCAAAGCACCATTGGCAACCGGACCAACAAAGCTTCAGCAGATACCGCCGTTCTCATGCTGACCTCGGGTAGCACGGGCAATGCTAAGGCAGTGGCTCTGAATCATGCCCAGATTATACATGCCATTACCAACAAGTCTATATTCCATAAGATGAGCAGCAGCGACGTCTTTCTCAACTGGATCGGCATGGATCACGTCGCCAACCTTACCGAGATTCACCTGCAGGCCATGGCACTCGGCTCAAATCAGGTGCATGTGCATGCCGAGGACGTCGTTGCCGATCCACTAGTCTTCCTGCGTTTAATTGAGCGACACGCAGTGGCGTATACATTCGCTCCCAACTCTTTCCTGGCCAACCTACGGAAGGTGCTTCATCAGGTCCTGCAGAATGCTGTTCCGGCCGTCCAGAGTCTTCCGGACCTCTCCTCTATCCGATGTCTGATCTCTGGTGGTGAGGCCAACCTAACTGGCCTCTGTGCGTCAATAACGCAGCTCTTCCACCAGCTGGGCGCTCCCCCTAATTTCATCCGGCCGGGATTCGGCATGACAGAGACTTGCGCCGGTAGCATATACAACACAGATTGCCCGGCTGGAGATCTCGCACACGGGCGGGAATTTACCTCTGTGGGTCACGTCATACCCGGTATGGAAGTTCGAGTCACCCTTGCCAATGGTGGAGGTGTCTGCAAAGCGCATGATGTCGGGCAACTCGAGGTTCGTGGCACCAACACTTTCGCTGAGTATTTCAACGACCCCGAGGCGACTGTTAAAGCGTTCACCCCCGACGGCTGGTTTGTCACTGGCGACCTGGCATTCTTGGATGAGGCTGGCCATGTGCACGTAGTCGGCCGCGGCACGGAGTCGATAAATATCAACGGTGTCAAACACTATCCACACACCATAGAGCAAGCTCTAGAGAACGCCAACATCGCAGGCCTGACCCCGACGTACACGGCTGTATTTCCCTATCGTATTTCTGGCGCCGCCTCCGAGACACTCTGTGTGGTATATGTTCCATCGTACGACGCCGATGATATAGCCGCGCGGGTCAGATCATTCCACGCGATTCGTGGCATTGTCGCGAACATCTGTGTCGCGCTCCCTCATCAAATCATCCCCCTTGATCGCGAGCTCCTGCTCAAGTCAACCCTCGGCAAGCTCTCAAGAGGGAAAATGAGGAAAAAATTTGAAGCCGGCGAGTATGACGCGATCATTCAGCACGAGAGCGATATCCTCGCACAATCGCGACGCCAGCCTGTCATCATGGCAACGACCCACACCGAGGCGGTGGTACATAGAGTGGTCACGACTTTCTTCGCAACCTCCCACGAGGACATTGGAATTTACACGAACCTGTTCGACCTGGGCTGCTCATCTTTTGAGATTGTTCAGCTGAAATATAAGCTGCAGGAAGAGCCTGGCCTGTCAAACAACATCTCCATATCCATGATCATTAGCCATCCGACAGTTCACATGCTTGCGGCGGCTCTGCAGTCCCCTGGTACCCCAAGCTATATGCCTTATGAGCCAGTTGTGGCTCTCCGCAGCAGTGGAGCCAAGGTTCCTCTTTGGCTTATCCATCCCGGTGTTGGTGAAGTGCTAGTCTTCCTTCAACTGGCCAAACACATCACAGATCGGCCAGTTTATGCGCTACGTGCAAGGGGTTTCAATGGTGAAGCCTTCTTCAGCAGCCTTGACGAAATGGTGGACAGATACCAGGCCGCGATTCAGACTGTGCAACCAACAGGACCCTATGCTATTCTGGGCTACTCTTATGGCGGGACGGTGGCCTTTGAGATTGCAAAACGCCTTCAATGTGATGGCTATGAAACGCCTTTCTTGGGGGTCATTGATCAGCCACCCCATATCAAAGAGCGCATGCGCTACGGCGGCTGGACCAAAGCACTTCTCACGTTGAGTCATTTCTTCAATCTATTCCATGGGACACAGAACGAAGAAACCTCGAGAGCTGAACTATATAAACTTTGTCATGACCTAGATGACGTACCGCAGACCCAAAAGAGCTTACTTGTTGATGTGCTCCTTGCCTCGGCATCTAAGCAGCGCCTGCAAGAGTATGGCCTTGACAGAGACCGCTTGCTGACATGGACGAATGTGGCATTTAATTCTCATGCTATCGCACAGAATTATGAGCCACAGGGCCGCGTGGCGGCGATGGAAGTGCTATATGGCAATCCAATTGAGGAGGTAGCAAGTACAAAGCAGGAGTGGCTGGAGACGAAGTTGTCACGGTGGACAGACTTCGCGTTTGACGTAGAGTTTCATGAGGTTGCCGGAAGTCACTACACAATATTGAGCGAAGAGCATGCACACTCGTTTTATCTGGCGCTTCACGCGCGAATGGAAATACGTGGTATCTAGCCCCGAGGCGGGGATGGACTTAACAGAGAAGACATTGAGATTATTCGTGGGACGTACTGTAACGCCAAGCTGCTCATTCACGTAGGCCGCGAACAGCACCGCTGCCTACCAACAATGGTGAAAGCTCCAGGCCGAGCCCACAAGCATTTTGGGTTCAAAAACTAGAATCCAGAGCACTGGCTCCGTCTTTGTGTACAAGATCTTGAAGTTGCGTCCAGTCGGAACACCGAAGAGGGTGCTAGACCCACAACGCTAATTATGACGGTGCACACAACGTTATGAAGGTATTCGGATCATCCCCGCCATCGGGATGAGGTTATACTGTCTCCTCCCGAGATGCTTAAGGATTGTCTCTTCATCCTCCTCGCGATGCTTCTGCGCGTAGCGATCAAGGTCTGCCCGACATGCTTGGGCATATTGCATATGCATCAGGCTATTGCGCGGTTCATCCAGACGCCCCCGACTTCCCAATCTAGCCATTCCTTGTTCGGCTTTCACAAAGGGTGACTCAATGGCAAAACGGTGTGGCCATATCCTGACGGTTATAAGCGTGGACAGAGTCCTTGCGACAACAGTAACCGCTGACTCACACATCTTTTGACGGTGATGCCTGTTACTGTAAGTATCCACACCCATTTCATCGGTCAGTGCAGCTCCATATGATGCCCGATTGCGGCGGATATGCAGGCAGTCAGAGACAGGACAGGCAGTTAGAGGCACGGCAGGCACTCAGAGACACGGCAGGCACTCAGAGACACGGCAGGCACTCAGAGACACGGCAGCTAGAGGCTTTAGGCTTAGGTTTCAAAGTGGCATGATCCGTCTCTGGGCGACCCTGGACTGAATTCCTGATCGGGCTGTAGCCGCTGTTTATAACGCAACCCTGCCTAGCAAAGCAGGGTCTGCTACGGGTGGATAGACGATATTTTATTACGTCTGGTAGGAAGTTCTAATACGGTCCTTCCGCTAGTTACCTTCTTGACACTCTAATTTGTTTGCTTCGGCATGGTCAGTCTGCAAACGGAAGTCGTCGCGGTTGCGTTAAGCATGTTTTGGGCTTGAGAAGACCCCAATCACTGTGATCATCCACACAAACATCAGCCACACTCCCTTTCGATGTGATCTATCACACGCTGCGTGATCTATCGCAAATATATTCATGCAGAGAGGCTGACTCGGAGGCAATCATAGACGGGCTATCAAGAGTACGTCGCAAGACACTGAATCACCATGTGGGGAATCTTGTTCGTCCTAAGACAAAGAGCTCAGCCAATTGAACGTTCTCCAACCAACCATCGCGCCCTGCAGTCTAAGACTGAGACGTACGTCAGTGACTTGGCACCAATACCAGCGGCAGATCGATCCCATCCGCTGTTGAGATTGCAACCCTGTGAGACCGACGTTCTACCACTTTCTTGTGGACTGGAGAGATCAGCTGGCCAGAAATGAGCCTACGGATTTTATTACGAGGCCGGCTCTCCATACTCATACTCGGCTGTGTACAATACGATACTGGGCCACTAAACCTAAATGCTTGATTTCGTTCCCCTTATTGCCGGCAGGATGACAGATCAATACCAACGACGGGGCCTTCGCTGGAGGTCTAAGCCGAGCTTTGTCATCGCTACCGTAGCGGTTGGGCTCTTTGCAGATCTGTTTCTCTACGGTATTGTGGTTCCGATAGTTCCCTTTATGCTGCGGAACCGTCTTTCTATGTCAGACGATGAAGTTCAGTCACATACCTCAGGGTTACTCGCAGCATTTGCTGGAGCATCAGTTTTATTTTCTATTCCAGCAGGGTGGGTTGCAGACAAGATCGGCTCCCGCCAACCGCCGTTTCTATGCGGGCTGCTACTGTTGCTCGTCGCAACGACTATTTTAGCGTTCGGCCGAACCGTTGCCGCCCTTGTGGTTGCAAGACTGCTCCAAGGTATATCTGCCGCAATAGTCTGGACTTCGGGCCTTGCCATGGTCCAAGATACAGTTGGCCCGAAAAAGCTGGGTAGGGCCATAGGGACTGTACGTACTCTTTCTTAGCCCAAGTCACGCGTTATGGTCAGCTAAGCCGATAAGGTCTTGGCCATAATATCTGTTGGTGACGTAGCTGCACCAGTCGTGGGGGGCATACTCTATGACTGTGCTGGCATCGTTGCAGTATTTGCAGTCGCAATGGGAGTTTTAGCCGTTGATCTTATTATGCGGCTTCTCGTTATCGATGGTGTGAAGTTTACTAATAATTCGGACTGCGATCGTGGTTCGGATGACAGGAGTCCTCAGTCGACGGTGGAGCGATCAGTCGAGTCGCAAGAAGATGACGTTTTAATACCAAAGGACGACGAAGGGTATAGGATAATTGGGGACTTTGATGGCTTGGTGAAGAGAGTCCCCATACTCTACTGCTTTCGCGAACCAAGATTCTTCATGGCACTGTTTCTGTCCTTTATACAGGCATTGTTGAGAGGGTTCTTTGACGCGACCGTTCCCACCGAAGCTAAGGCTGCATTTCAATTTTCTTCGCTCCAAGTTGGACTCCTCTTTACAGCACTTTTTGTGCCATACTTAGCTCTCAGTCATACGGCAGGGTTGGCAGTGGACAGACACGGTCCAAGATTAGTGGCCACAGTTGGCTATGCCTTCTTAGCCCCTTGGCTTGCCCTTCTAGCCCTGCCGTCGCAGAACATCTTTACCGGAGACAACAACATCGTCCTATTCTCTTTCATACTGGTAATGAATGGCATCGGCTTGGCAATTGTTGCCTCACCGGGTTTCATTGCTGCCAGTGACGTTCTCCACAAGTACGAAACGGCCAATCCAGGGAAGTTCGGGAAGAATAGCCCATTTGCTCAACTGCACGGCTTCAACTCGCTCTTTTACTATGCGGGACTTACCGTCGGTCCACTTCTTAGCGGCATGTTGAGGATTGGTGTTGGCTACGGAATGACGGCTATCATATTTGCCGCGGTTTCTGGTATCGTCGCCGTGCTGTCATTTCAAACAATGGCGGAGAAGAGAATACGGAGTTATCCAAGTTTACTAGTGGACGACAATTCATCGAGAGCCAACATATGGACGGGCTTCCGAGCACCCAGGTGACAGCCATTGTTGATTGGGCAGTCAGGGCATCATAAGTCGCACATAAACAATCGAATTGGCACTCAATGATAAGTATCGTAGGGGCAGGTGTGCAGGTCCGGGGATTCCCGCTATGCGTCGGGCAACCAAAACTCGTGTGATTTATATCCCCAAAATTGGAGATGAAACACGGTGCTACATGCTCACTAATTTATTACGCCCGGTGACATAGGGCAACTATCTGGTTAGTATGCAAGCCCATTTCCAACTTTTGACTGGTCTCAGAGTAGCCCATCGCATTCTCATCTTTACTATTTATCCCACCTATCCACGATGGAGCCATGTTCCCGTATACTTCTGTACTAACAAGCAAAGTTGGCGGTTCTCCCTCTGTTAAGAGTCTTCTCTATGGTGACTCAAGCGGTGCCTGTTGTTGGGTGCAGCAGTTGCGTTCTGCAGGCGGCTGATACGTCGGCGCCCAGGAGCCCAAGAAATATGCCGGACTGAGTGATAGGCCATATATGCGACGCGCTATATAAGGTCAAGGGCATTTAGCGATAGGTATTTAGGGACTCCTATCTAGGCTCCTGTGGCTCCTTACATACGCAGGAACATACCGCCCGGCATTTCACGATAGATACTCCCGGCCTATCGGGCAGGGAGGTGAGCCCAGTTGATAGCGCATACTAGCAAGCGGGCGGACCAGGTAGACCCCTTTCTTCTACATAGTACGTTATTCAGGACCTATTCCACCGGCCCCTGCCTACTGGTGCCGGCCCCGTTGCAACCCATAGAAGGGTGACGCCTATAGAGCCAAAACGTCACGCCCGTATAGCAATTCCCTTTTTACAAAGAGACAGATCAGTCATAGTATTATTTCCACTTGATGTGAGCCCATTTTTCTTTTCGTTCCTAGCACCTCAGCGGCGCCTAGCAGTTCGATTCGCTTATAACCGCCTCGCCTCTCACAGTGTCGTTCTATTTCCACAGATAATATAATAATGACGAAGCAACGACGAGCAGGAAAATTCCAGCCTCTCTACTACCATTCATAGTAGTAGGGATAAAGTGAAAAGTTGTGCCACCGTGGCTCCCATGGCAATTGTGGTTATCGAGGTCAACCACGGCTGTGTATCCGAGGTACCTGCCAGAGGCAGACACGGCAGCAGCAGTAATAATGGTGTAGATGTCGTCCATGCCTAGTTGAATGATCGTTTCGAAACCCGATCGATTGCTTTTCGCGATAATGCTACCCTCTCCCTGCACGGTCAAGGAGTCGTTGGAAGACAGCTAAGGTGCATTAGAGGAATGCAATCATACCTCAGAAAGAAGACTTACAACAACCCATGAAGCAACTTCTGTGGCTCCATTCCACGACAGATAAATGGTGGCGTTCAGCGTTGTTTTTGCTGGCGCAGTAATTGCGATGCTTGGTGGCCATACCGGCATACCGGTCCAGTTATACTTTAAGGCGCGGTAAACCCCGATATTTCCCTGAGCGCCAATGCCAATGCGCCCACTCTGAATGTCCATCACCGGAGTTCCATCAAGCGTATATTCCACAATCGCAGGATTGAAACCATACCCAAGCAATGCATTACCCGTCTCAAGAGCCTGCATGTTTCCCATGGCTTCAGAGTTGATACGCTCGGGATGAAAGTACTCCTGGAGAACGCGGGCTGTCATGTTGTGCGAATCTAACTCGAGTCTAAGGCCTCGCGTCTGGCATTTCCCTTTACAGTACTCCGTCTGACGAATATGGTTATCGAAGATGGTGATCTGGCTCTGGTTATGGTGGAAGCGGGCGTCATGCTGCCAGCAAAAGCTGGTAGCTGTTCCATTGCTCAGATCGCTGAATTGGTTGTGTCGGCCGCCCAGGCGCCAAATAGTACTCCCATCCCTGCCGTTGATAAGTACTATGAGGCAAAGATTCCGACTCGATACCAGGTAGTTGCCATCTGCGGTCTCAGCTTGAAAGTTAGAATCGTAGTCCAATTTACAATATAGTAAACATGGCGGCACCAACCTTATCAATTGAGTTGATGTGGAAGAAGTCATACCCTGACCCTAGGTATCTATCGAAAGTATTATTATACTTCTCATATGATTCGGTGAGATCGAAATGCTCCGATGCCTTCCAGTTGAACAACAATTGATTACTGTGTGGATCAATCTCCTGAAAGCCACTGTCTTTGATGGTACAGACCCGTGGTCCACCAACCCGAGAACAGTCAAACGGCACGGAAGCGTACGTAGATATGATAATGGTGCCTTCTGATGTGATCTGCAACTCATGCATGTCGCTTTCCATGCCTTGTGCTGTGACATTATACTTCAGGTTGTACTTCTCGTCAAATACAAGACCGTACGTAGCGCCATTTCCTGCGCCCATAACCCAGGCAGTTAGGTAGCGTATCCCCTTTATCATTTTGACGTCTGAACTGAATGACTTGTCATAATGTTGATCTGCGTAGACAAGACTCATATCTCGGGCATCAAATATCATCGGCCCAGCCTTTCCTGGACCAAATATTGTGCCAAGAAACACGTGAGAGGCGCTGTCGACGTTTCCTTTGTCCCACGAATTAACGAGCCAAATAGGGGCGATAATATCAGAAGAGCGAAATGTCTGGCTGGGCAGGCCATTGGAGGCATTGACGAGGAATGTGAATTTGCCGGCATCAGTAAACAACGGCATGTCAGCGGTAGCCACATCAGCTAAAAAAACTGCAGCAATTGCAGCTAATATGACTACGGAAGCCATGCTGCGGAAGAATTGCAGTTAAAACAGCGCGACTGGCAGTGTTAAGACAGAAGTCCTGATTAGCGGTAACAGCAGTAAAGCAGACAACCGACATCTGAATCTGACCGCGCTGCGAACACACAAGGAAGTATGTGGTCTAAAATATAAGAAAGGATTGAGCGAGAGGTCCGAGAGCCATGAAAAATGAAATGCAAGTCAGGGCTGACGAGCAATTGTCAGACAGCGCGAAAAGGCGCCCTCTGCGGGGTGCGGGGTCTGGTCACCAGAAGCAAGTTATAAGACATCCATTTGACTTCCTGTACCTCATATAGTGATGAGGGCTCCTGCTTCTAATGTGGGTCTAGATTCTATACTATGAGACATCTACTGTCTGTTTTCGCGATCTCTTTTTCGGCGAAAATGCATCCCCCTGCAAGTTTTGGCCCCTGCTATTGGCTGCTGTATGTCTCGCCGTCCTCTCCGTCCTTTTTCACCGAAAAAGGACCATCGTTCAGCGCCCGGAGCACGGACCAGGCCGAGCTGACTGTCCCACTCGCGCGGAACGGTCCGATAGGTTCGGGCGGCTCTCTACTCGATGTACGCGAGATGAGAAGGGGCACAGGAACACCATGGATGCACACAAAGGGAAAAAAACACCGCGTATCGTAAACACACATTCTCTCCGTAAAGACTCTCCATCAACCGTGATGATGCTGTCCGGCAGCACACTCTAGGTGAACAACAAACAATGTCAGCTCTGCCTCTGCCCAGACCTTCCTCACCACCACACCGCAAGCCGCCTGCAAACCTTTTAAAGACTCCGCCGCCGACAAGCCCACGCTCGCGGACGGGACGTGGCAGCGAAATCTCCCGTTCGCCAGGGTCAAAGCGACCGCTTTCGCGAAAAATCGATGCAGAGCTATTGGAGCAAGAGGCGGCCGAGGATCGCCGTCTGCGCGCCGAAAGCAAACAGATCTGGCGCAATCGCCAACTACATTCATGTGTCGAGGACAACGAGACCACACCATGGCTTAAACACACGGGATGGCCGGAATTCTTCGAAGGTCGACCGCTCGACATCATCACGACCTCTGCAACGCAGCCTGAGGCAGCACCCAATCGAAGCCAAGAGGACTTGCTGCTGGGAGCATGGCAAGGCGTACCCGTCTGGAGCTCTGCCAGAGCGGAGGCACGATTGCGCATACTCATGCAAGCCGTTGACGACATTTTTGATCGGGCGGAAGCCACTTTAGCTCGCACATCTTACCGATCTCGCTGCTGGATCTCGAGTTACTGGCGAGACACCTTCTATACTCGGCCACTACGAGTTTTACCACCCAGAACGAAGGCAAGATACAAGTCGACGTGGAAGGAATTCATCTGCTATCTATTCCGAGCCATTGCGCTAGAGCCCCAGAAGCGACGAGAAATCCATAATATTCCGCTGCGTGCCGACGAGATAACGATGATGCATCACGTTCTATCACTGTCACTGCTACAAGATGAAGGCGAGGCAGATGGGGCTGTAAACGATGACCAGGGCAGTGATAGGCCCTGGTGCGAACAGAACGCAAGCGAACGAGGCGAAAGTACCGAGGCAGATGGCGCGGGCGACGACGACGACAGCAATGACGAGGGCGAAGGTAGCGAAATCTCGAATGAGTTTTCGGATGCCGAGACTAGCGTTGACGAGGCCAGCGATGACGACGAAACTAGTGACGATGACGACGTGTTTTGCGCAGAAGACTACGGTAGCCATGGTGAACGACACTCTTCTCACCGGCGTTCTATTTCCCTTCCCCATGGGACGAGGCTCGAGCTAGCTGAGGCGCTTTTCCAACTCTCCATGATGTTCTGGACGCATCAATGCCAAACGGGCGTTCTGGATTCCTCGGCTCTTGTGCATTTCACAGCCGTCATGGGGATTCATAGGACCTCTCTCGCCTATCGCAGCGCATATAACTACACACCTTCTCTCGCCGCATTGATGTGGGTGGGTCGGCTTTTCTTTCTTGAGTATGCTTTACCGTTGTGCAGCTATGAGACCCTCGTTTACGTTTGGCCGGCCCGGAACACCTATCCGTCGCAGCCTGAGCGGCTCCAAGCGATCCGGAACAAATACATGCTCAGAGGATGCCACACACCCATTGGCGAGATACTGGAGTTGAAGGCGTTTGGGAAGAGCATCATCAAGAGAGAAGGGTATAGATCCAATCTGACCTGGTCTCTAGACGGCCAATCGTTCACTATTGGAAACGACAAGGTAGTGCACTTGTCCGACTTCTGCACAGCCCATCGCGATGCCATTTGGCGAGTGCAAGAGCAAGTCGACGAGATGATGCTCGGATGGAAGCCCACGCAGGACCTGTCTACCATCGCCGACGATCTTACTAACAAGGTACCGGGATGGTGTTTCCTCGACAGCCCAGAGAACGGCCTTGTAGGAAAATACAAGGCCATGACGCGTCGCGCCTGGTTGTCTTCTTTCCGCGGTGCGGCTCTCGCCAAGGCGGGTCAATGGCTAAGCTGCTCCTGCCTGACGTATCTGGAAGCGGGCATCGAGCTCGCAACGAAAATCTTTGTCGCACTTCATTTAACGGCTGGTTTACCTGGTAGAGGCACCGAGATCACAAGCATCAGACTGCGAAACACGAAACTGGCGACCAGGAATGTGTTCGTCCGTGAAGGGCAGATGCTCATTGTGATCAGCTACAGCAAGTCTCGAACTTCAAACAACCACGCTTTCTATACCGTGCGCTACCTTCCCAAGGATCTGGCGTGTTCCGTCTTGGCTTATCTAACTTACATCCGGCCGTTCATTGACTTTCTGGCAAATCGACTTGAACTGCCGCAATTCTGGAGCAACCAGTTTCTTTTCCCAGATCCGGGTGCGAAGCATAGCAGGAAGCATCTGACCTCAACACAGGCGACCGCGGCCCTCCGGCTCTTCACCAGTCAACTACGGACGCCATGGACATTATCGCTCTACAGGCAAGCCGCAATTGCGATTGCTAAGCGGTACATCAGCGAACTCATCAAGAAGAAAAACTTTTACTACCCTACCGGAGCCAGTGCGCCGGTCAACATGATCGCTGCAGGAGTAGGGCACCATCCGTACATGCTCCTGACGGCGTATGCGATCGATACGGCTTTGCCTGCGCGACTGCAGCCAGAGCTGTTGGAAATGTATCGCAGGCTGTCTACTATTTGGCAGGACTGGAATTCCCAGTATCGCCAATCCGGGGACCTCCGTCGGGCCACATCACCCGCGCGCGGAGCAACGACGATCAGGATGTCATCCACATCTATTAAAGGAAACAAGCGGCAAGAAACTAGCATTGAAGATGTCAGCTCACCCAAAAGAAGAAAGCGGAATAATAGGGCCGAAGTGCCTGACAGCGCGTCTCACGATAGACCCAGTGATGTAATTAATCCCGGCGATTAATTAGCGATTCAATGAATCTGAATCTGAGGTTGGATTATTTATCTGAATCGTAGCTCTGCAGGATTAATTAAGTTTCAGTGATTAATTAAAGTGGATACAGCGGACTTGCTCCTAATTCATTGGCTCCGTTTGGCACATTTGCTTGGCCGTTGCCACACGGAGAGACGGAGGTAGCACGTCGGCATAGAGTGTTGATCCAATCTGTACCCGTAACCTAGATTAAAGGATGCCAACAGCAGCTTTCCTTCAATTCTGCAATGAGGTGCTGAAGCACCGAGCCACGTCGCCGCTCTCAAATATCATGGTTTCTGCGGATCAGTCGTGTGCCCTTGCCGAGGATCTCGACAGTCGGGCCGGGACCAAGAGGCCTCGTGAGGACTTCGGCGTCGCTGGAGAACCTGCACCGTCCTCCGAGGCCTCTGATACTGCAGCATCAAGGAAGCGCTTTCGCACCCCAACAGCAATCGATGTCTGGGCTGAAAGCCGACAGCCAGCGAAAAGCGAACCAGAGCGGAACCGGCACGGCCAAAGAATATGGTATTGCAAACGGTGTGCCTACACTCAAACAGCCCACAACAGAGTTCGCGATCACCTCCGGGACAAACACTGCATACGAATTTCCGAAACAAGGACCGCAAAAATGATTGGTCAACAAAACGCAATCGACAGGCTATTTGAGCAACAAGCTGCGAGACAGGAAGGGCATGATATTGAGCAGGAGCATCATCTTCTTGCGGCGGTGGATGACGAGTTGTACAACCAAGCCCTGGTCAACCTTTTGACGGCTCATAGCCTGCCACACAGCCTGGTCGAGTGGCCTGAGTGGTACGCCATGCTCCACACAGTCAACTACATGGCCCCAGGAGTCGTTACGCAAAGTCGGGGCCAAGTTCCCAAGCTGCTGGAAGCCAGCTTTATCACGCATCGCGAGAAACTGAGATCAAAGTTAAAGTCCTCACTTACACAGGTGCACTTCAGCATTGACATCTGGTCCTCTCCCAACCACCACAGCCTCCTCGGGATCGTGGCCCACTTCATTGATCGGGAGTGCCGGCAGTTGCGCAAGGCCTTGCTTGCGCTCCGGGAGCTTGAGGGCGCGCATAGCGGGGAAGCAATTGCAGAGACCTTCCTCACGGTCATTGATTCTTATGGACTGCATGGCCAGGTTGGGTACTTTACGCTTGACAACGCTTATAACAACGACACAATGCTGCAAGCCATTGCGAAGGCCTGCGACTTCGACACCGCTCATCGCCGACTCCGCTGTAACGGACACATCATTAATCTAGCTGTGCAGGCGTTCTTGTTTGGCAGGAATAAGGATGCCTCCGATGAAGCATTGCGCCAGGTGTCACAGCTATCCAAGGACGAACAGGAGGGTGTTGCTGACAGGCGAGACACGGCAACTGCATGGCGGCGCCATGGCGCACTTGGGATGCTTCACAACCTTGTGGTATGGGTACGCTCATCTGGCCAGCGCTATCAAGCGTTTTCCAAAGCTGCCGGTCGCATGATTCCCCAGGACAACTCCACCAGATGGAACTCCTGGTATCTGATGATTCACGTTGCGATAAAAGCCCGCAAAGAAGTGAACAGCTTTATCGATGACCACTACACGGAAGGCGACATCAGCCTCGATTATCTCCACCCCGAGCACTGGCAGGAGCTTCAGGAGATCCACGACTTTCTGCAGCCATTCCACGAGATCACCAAAGACACCCAATGGGACAATTCATCTCTAGATGAGGTGATTTGCTCTATGGATTTTCTTATCACGCATTACAAGGCCTCCACAGAGAAGTTTCGACACAGCCTTACCATGACTGATCGCATCATGACCAGTTGGTACAAGTTCGACGACTATTACAGGCGCACAGATGACTCCCCAGTCTACGCCGCTGCAATCTTGCTTCATCCGAGCCTCCGACGAGCACATCTGCATGAGGCGTGGAAAGATCAGTCACAGTATATCGGCCCAGCAGTGGAGGCCGTTCGCAAGTTGTGGGAAGATTACAAGCCGCGGCAAGTGCCGACAATTAACGAGGACCTTTCTGCATACGAGGCGTACAAACAGCGTATCTATCAACCGCCGTCTTCCCATGACGAATTCAATCGATTTATAGATGGCCCAACATTGCCCATTGGCTCGTCATCTGCTCTTTCTTGGTGGCTTGAGCCAACCCAAGCAACTTCATTTCCAAACCTGTACCGCCTTGCTGTCAACATTTTCTCGATACCAGCAATGTCTGCCGAGGCGGAACGAGTGTTTAGCGGAGCGCGCCGGACGATAACCTGGGACAGAAGTCGGTTGTCCGTGAAAACTATAGAGCAAACAGAGTGCTTAAAGCACTGGATGAAGAGTGGCTTGCTGGACCGCGCCTTCATGTCCCCTGACACAACTGAGGTGTATCGGGACAGAGGTGGTCGAAGAGTCCTCAACGACCCAGCCCAGGAAGCAGCAATACCACTGTGAACAGGCAAAGAAGCGTACGACAGCCCAAAGTTAATTAATCGCTGAATCATTAATTAATCATTGAATCCTACTCCCGATTCAGTAATTAATCTGAATCCTTGGCCCGATTCAGATTAATTGATTAATTACATGCCTGGATAGACCTCACCCTCCCGACGGGTTTATTTTCAACGATCAATATGGAATAATTATCTGCGTTCAATGCGAATCAATGGTTCAACCGGGCAGAAAATCCCAGTATCGGCACCTCAGATCCCAGCGTCACGCTGCCGGTAGCCACTGTCAAGGCTTACTGGAAAGACTCAGCAGCTTTCCGGTATCATCGCGTGAGCAGCTCATCACGCCTCAGGAAACAGTCCCAGCAATTCCGGGGTTGAAGATATATGACGCGTTCCGTTGCAACATTTGTCGCTTCTTTACCATTCACCGCAATCTCATACTAGATCACATGTCGACACACAAGCTTGGTGTATCACCCATGCGGGCATATGAGCTGGGCCACTGCGAACCTTGTAAGGTGCAGACATTTTCCACTGCAAAAGGCATGATACGGTACTTCCAAGTTGAGCTGGCAGACGTTTGAGGGCCGGTGAACCAGCTAGTAGGGCCAGAGAGAGGGAAGGCTTTGGCGTCCGCCATCACCCATGCTGCAGAGACGCGATAAGAGCCAGGACACCCTTTGGCCATGCCCTGGCTTGGCGCAACTACCTCGGAACGGTCGGCAAGTCCGCCGTTACGCGGCACCAGGCCCGCTGGTCGCAGGACGGGCAGACCCTCACGCTGGGTGGCGTCACGCTGCACATGGACCACGTCCCGCAGCTGCTCATGTCGGAGTACTGGCAGGCGCACAGGCTCCTGTTCGACGAGCTCCTGTTCGGCGCGGACGACATTGCGCCAGTTGAGTCCTGGCGGGTGCACGACGACCTCGATCTCGAGGAGTACGGCGGCTCGTGGCTGACCGACAAAAGGAACACGGAGGTCCTGCTCGGCGTGCAGGACGCCCTGCTGCGGCAGATCCACAGTCGCGCCGGTTTGCGGCAGGTGTTCGTACGGGACGGCCCGGCAGGGCAGAAGGTTCTGTGCCGCAAGGCCATCGCCATTTACGAGGCCCACGTCCAGGAGTTCCTGAAGCGGCTGGTCACGCTCATCCACGTGTCACCCTGTCCGCCGTTGCGAGCACCCGAGCTGCTGTCGGTGCTCTACGCAAACACAGGAAGGCGCCGGAACATCTACGTGTGGGGAAAGAGCGTCATGCTGCACGTCCGCTACCACAAGAGCCAGGAGATGACGGAGAAGCCGGCCGACAACATCCGATTCCTGCCCCGCGCGGTGGGGGATCTGCTTCTCACGTATCTCGCTGTCGTCCAGCCTCTGCGGCAGACGTTTCTGCGCCAGAGCAAGCCCGGGGCGTTGCTGTCGCCGTACCTCTGGGCTACGTTGGGCGGTGAGGTCTGGTCAGACGGGATGGTGGTGGTCTGCCTAAAGAGGGCCTGCGGGCGGGCGGAGACGCCGAGGCTCACCGTGGCCTGGTGGCGACAGGCGGCCGCCTCCATCACGAAGGCCAAGTTGAGCGCTAGTCAGAGAGCCAAATTCAATATACACGACATGGAGGGCCCAGAGGAGATCGAGGAGGAGTTCGACATGGTCTCACTGGCCGTGGCGAGCAACCATTCAGTCGGTACCTTCAACACTGCCTATGCCGGCACGACCACCTTGGTCATGAACATGCCGCTCAACCGCGCCTACCGAGCGTCGGAGATATGGCGCAACCTGCTCGGGGTCGACCAGGCTCTCCGGGCAAAACGCCCACGGGTACCCGCGGGCGAGGATGATCCTTATGCCCGTGGCGGCATCTTGAACGCGTGCAAGAAAGTTCAGCTCCGTAGGCGCCCGGCGCTGAAAAGGGGTGGTCTCGTCGCCGTGGCTCGCCGGCTGTACAACGATCCGGCGTTGCAGCTACGCCGGCCGGGCCAGGAAAAGGCGATGCTCGCCGTATTAGGCCCCCGACCAGCGGAACAGGTCGTCGTGGTCCTCGGCACCGGATCCGGCAAGTCGCTGCTCTTCATGGTCGCAGCCGCGATGGACGGCGCCGGCACGACCGTGCTTGTGTTGCCAGCAGTCGCTCTGCGCACGAACATGCTCGATCGCCTGCGCAAGGCAGGCGTTCGGTACCGTGAATGGCACCCCGGGTCATCCAACAAAGCGGCGCCGCTCGTCATCGTCTCTGCCGAGGCAGCCTGCACGGAGCGGTTTGTGGAGTACGTCAGCCTACTGAACAGCAGACAGCAGTTGGATCGCATCGTCGTCGACGAATGCCACCTCACGGTCACGGCGAGCAGCTACCGCCGTTCGATGTCGCAGCTAGGGTGGCACGTTCGGAGCGTTCCCACACAGACCGTGTGGCTGACCGCGACGCTGCCACCGGTATTTGAGAAGCCCTTCGTCGAGCACAACAAGCTCGTGCGGCCGCTGATTGTGCGGGAATCCACGGACAGGCCGAACATACGCTATGTGGTGCGGTGCGAGCGTGGCCAGGGCACACTCGCCGCGCGGGCGGCCGGCTGCGTCCGGGGCTTCTGGGGCCGGAAGGATCTCGTCCAAGGCGAGCGAGACAGGGTCGTCCTTTACTGCCAGACCAAAGAGCTGGTGGCTGAGCTGGCCGCGCTGCTGGATTGCCCCCACTACACGGGCGACGACGACGACGACGGACGGATGGATGCGCTGGACCGGTGGCTCGGGTCGGCGGCCATGCCTGCCATCGTCGCCACGTCTGCCCTCGGCATTGGCTTCGACTACCCGCACGTCCGGTGGGTGATACACGTGGGTGCGCCGACACGCATGACCGACTTCTCGCAGGAAACGGGGCGCGCCGGGCGAGACGGGGCGCTGGCAGAGTCGACCGTGCTGCTCAGTGCTGCGTGGGAGCCGCGTAGCGAGGGGCGTCCCGGCGCGGACGCGGAGTCAATGAGCCTGTTCCTCACACAGCAATACTGCTCGCGTGGCGTCATGAGCCAGTTCCTCGACGCTCGGTCAGACTGGAAATGGTGCATGGCGGGCGACGCGCTATGTGGCGTGTGCTTGGAGCCTCATGTCGAGCGCCGCCCGACGGACCTGGAGTTCGAGCTGCCGCGACCGGGCGGCGATGAGGATGGGGCGGGCGACGGCGACGGTCAGGACGACGACGATGGCTGCAGCGCCTTCACGACCCACGACTTGACCTACACAGGGCCGAATGAGATCCTGCGGCAGCACAAGTCGAACGAGGCGGTCTTACGTCGATACGAGCAGGACCTGGAGACGCTCAGAGGCTGCTGCGCGCTATGCCGGTTGGACGGGAAGGCGTGGGAGCACGCAGCGTCGACGTGTCCGCGAAGGTTTCCCTGGATCAAAGCCAAGAGGTCGACGCTAGTAGAGTGTCGTCGCCTAGGCAAGGACTGGATGGCGCCCTTGACCGTTTGTTTCAAATGCTATCAGCCTCAGGAGATATGCCGCGTCGCAGACCCGGAGTTCGAGGGGAGCAGGACCTGCGAGTATCCTGACGTGGTCATTCCGCTGTGCTACCGGGCGTTCTATCGAGACGGCAGAGCATTTTGGTTTGGGAAGCACTTTGGGTTCAACCCCCGGACGGAGAGCGAGTACATGCGCTGGCTGGGGACACCTGCCACACTGGGAGGGGCCAGGTGCGTGGAGGCAAACCGGGTGGCGGCCATATTGCTGTCTGAGCTTGGATAGGGTAGCGCGTCTACTGTGCGTCAGCGACGAGATGTTGGCGACCATAGCCATGCGAGCAGGGTCTCGTTGAATGGCCGCTCCTTGACCATGGTCAGACCTTCGATTGGTAATGTCGAGATGCACTCTCGCGTGCGGTCGTGTCTGTTCTTGCCCGACGCGGGATTCCACAGTCGCTCGTCATGATCCCGTGATCAGTGGTGATTGGGATGCCCGAGGCCCGCACCTGCTCGTGAACGGCGTTTTGTGCTATCATTGGCCAAGGCACCTCACGCTTCCTCCGCCCCGTGTGTGTGTGCAATTTGTATAAAAAGCTGCGTCCTCCACGTCTCCGGCGAGATAAAATTGCACTCTCTTTCTTCTCTTTCTGAAGCAGCTGTGCACGAGAGAAGAACACTAGATTCCGCACAGGGAAGATCGTGAGAGCGGTCCATTGCATTCCCACCCGGTCGCACGCATTACTCGAGCACACTATACTCCTGGGTTACACGTTCTCATTCAGTACGCATATAGGATTGGACGTCCGGAAGTCATGGATTCCTTTCTTGGAGGACGACCGCCGGCCATGCAAGCAGGCTTGGCTTTCCGCGTGGAATGCCTTGATCCGACTAGCAAGTTGTACAATGCGTCGCTGGTCCGGGGCGGTCTGGGTGGAATGATGCCTCGCGGCGAACGTTTTATCGGTGGATCGTTTGCACTAACGTCTGGCGTGCACTTGGCGGGGGCGCGCGTGTATACAAATCTTCTCTCGTTTTGGGGTACTTGGGAGAAAGCTATGCAGTGGAGGGACTGGATGCTTCATGAGGGGGCCAGAGATGTCGTCGTCGTCGTCGTCTGGCTGTCAGGCCTGCCAGGGGTCTACGGCGCCCAAGATCTGGCGAAGTGGCTCGAGCGTCGCCGCGGCTCCGGCTTGGGAAGGCGCCCCCTGGAGCATCACCGGGATGGGCTGGTGGTGCTCGGAGGTATTGCCGCGGCCGAGCGCAGAGTGCTTGCCTGCATCTATGGCGACGGTCCGTACGTGCCGGGCAATGACCTCGCGTCGCCTGTGCCAGGCGTCCGAGTCCCAGTGGGAGCCACTATGGTGTGCCCGGACCCAGGCGCGGTGATGACGCGGCTCAAGGCCTGGTTCGAGGAAGGCGGAGCGGTCTCTGGGACAGCCGACGCCTCGTTGCTCATCATTGGCATGGCCCTGGAGGCGTGCCGTCAGCGGTCTTGACGAAGCGGGTTCGTCAGCGGCCCGTGCCGCGCGACCCGCAATCTGGCCGCAATGCGGGGTGGGATGGCGGACGCTCGCTGCATGTAAGTTTCCGGACCCTGGGGCTTCCCCGAGATGCTTTGTCAAGTGAAGATGCATTATTTGTAGTCTATTCCGCTCGTTAGTCACTCTGTAACTCTTGTCCGGCTACCTCGTGCATTGCCTACGGCCTTGTTGGCCCACTCTGCTCCAATACATTTCCAAGGCCGCCCGCGTCCGCCGTCCTGCACTCAAATGGCCGTGGAACTGGGCGGCCATGTGTCTCATGTTTGTACAGGCGAGCCAATGATGCTGCACATCGACGCGGCCACAACACCCATAGCAAATTCCATCCCATTGCGCGTGGTCCTGGGCGTTGTTCCCCAACCTCTGCCTCAGCCTCCCATCCCAAAATCCTACCGCGGCCAGCACCGAGACGAGTATTGCAGCAAAGTCCAGCCCAACCCTAAGTACACGACGCAAGGCATCGCTCGCCATGGCCACCCCGGAAGACAGCACGGTTGCGGCTATCGACGTTAAAGACTTTGTTGGCACTTTGAAGCAGTTGTCCGAGCAGGCCGTTCGATGGGAAGGGACACCGGAGGTGCAGAACGGTGCAAGGCTCGAGGGCACTGTTATCGATATGTCCAAGCAGTTGGACTTGCTACGCAGCCAGATGAGCGAAGTCACGAGCTCGATGAAGGCGATCGAATGCCAGCTGGCTGAACTGTGAGGGCCGACGACCCCGACGAAACGAATTTTGAGACATAAGAGCTGCAATAGCGCGAGGGTTTGACTTTGTATGCGTTTTACTTGGTGAAATTCACTTGCACACAGCCAAAAGCCGCATCGCCGCCGCCACACGCCAGCGCAACGCGCAGAACAGCGAGCTCATCGCAGTGACCGACGAGTCCCAAAAGCAGCCGCCTGGTTGGCCTGGCCTGCCTCGTCCGCCGTCCTCACCGAGCGCGAGCTGGTCGAAACCCAGGTTTCAAAGTGGGTCCTCCGCAACTGGCTTGCCCCGGTGCGGCCCCGGTGCGCCCCCGTGCCAGTCGGTGCCAGCCAGTGTGTTGTCTCCGTTGCAGGTGCCCTAGCCCTCACGCGTGACAAGCGGCGGCCTTCCCGTGCGGATCGCATCATTGACTTCGGCTCGGGCCGTTGACTTGAGATGCCCCAAAAATCGGCTTCTCGTCCTGGGCGCATCATGAGCGCATCCGTGCTGGCGTCGCGTGTTATGCAGTGGCCGGCGTCAGACGCCAGGCTCGGGCCGATGCTGAAGTCGAGGAGGCCACCAAGTGCCGGTTGGCGACGCGACCGCCGTCGAAGCAACAGTCGCGATGCAAACAAGCGTGCACATTGGAAAGACCAGCACGACGAGTGTGTATGGGATGAAGAGTCGAAGGACACGAGAAGCTGGGGCCGCGTCCTTATTATGGGCATCCCAAAATGGAATGGCCCAACGGCGCAGCTGAATGGGGGCGAGGTTGCGAACTTGCTTTTTCGACGCACCCGATATTGGCCTGCGGGGCCCCTGCGTCTGTCCGCGACAGGCCCTGCAACAGGCCGCCGTGTGGTTCTTCGCAATCGTCGCGGCGTCGCTGGCGTAGACCGAATTCTTTCCTTGCCAACGCGTGCTAGCAGAGCCAAAACGCACGACAATGGCCGCACGCTCATCCCGCCAGAGCGCGGCCAGGACAGGCAAGCGCCGACGGGATGCGAGCGAGGAGAGCACCCCTGCCAAGGCCGCGCGGAAGCGATTCGAGGACGGCCAGACTACCCTAGAGCAGGCCGAGCCGTATCGAATTTTGACGGCGACAACTCTCCCCTGTAAAAATTCTGCACTCCGAGGAGCTGTTAGCGGCTCGTTAGTCGGGACAGGATCTACAGGCTACCCGACCGCGCTTTCGCTGCTCGGGCCCACCGTGGCCCTAACAGCACGGAGGAAGACCTTAGGAGAGTTCATATTCCTCTGCAAAGCCGGTCTCGACAATTGCACTTCGGCCCATCGTCTCTTTCGGAACCAAAGAGCCTTGGGCAATGGAAGGGTCCGCTCTTCCAATCACGGTGACCGGTTGCGGAGGTTTTTCTCCCTGAAGGCAAGCTGCATGACGGCCTCTGATTCCTTCCGAGGGTTTTTCCCTGCCGCCGCTCCTCGACCATTTCCTACGCTTGGTTACTGGGGCTTGGGACTGCGGCAGCAGCGTTGGCCGAACGAGCGAGAGAATTCTGATCGGTGAAAACCAAGGGTTGACCATTGTGGCTATCGCCACGCGCCTGGCAGACCCGCTGACGGGCACCAGGCTCCGACACGCAGCGCCTTCGAGCCGATGAAATGCTGGATGGACAACTGGGAAGACTTGTCGCGAGGGGCAGCCATAGTCACTTGTATTGTGTGCTTAGCGAAAACCTACCATGCGGGAGGTAGGAAAGCCGCCTCCGGGTTCGACCTCGACAGCTCGGCCTTGCGAGGTCTTGCAAGCAGCACTGGGTTAGGCCCTCAGTGGCGGGTATTCCAGATAGTCTAGCTCAGCACGTCCTGTGCCCCATTGGGACCTGAGCGGCCATACGGCCGCTGGACGAAAAATACACACACACACACACAATTTTGACGGCGACGATGCCTGTAGACGCGCTCACGGCGGACTGGCGCATGGGGATGAGCAAGGGGAGCAATCGGCCGATTGAAGAAAAGCACGTCAACGCTCTTTACACCATTTTCCAGCGCGGGGACATGAAGCGGGCGAGTTATCCGCTCGCCGTGCTTAGCACGCGTTCCGAGGTCCAATGCATGCTTGACGAGATGGGCTACGACAGAGACACAACAGAGACGGATGACCTGCCCGCGTTTGACAATTGGCTGGTCAACCGCCGTCCGGTCGAGCTCCTTGACGGCCAGCATCGCGTCGCGGCCCTCAAACGACTCGTATCCAATACCGGTGCTGACAAACAAGAACTCCATTGGCCTTGCCATTTTTACGATCGTGGTATGCCACAAGCGGCGGCGTATCGGTTGTGGCGTGAGCGTCGTGACTGACGAGACGGCACAGATGCGCTTCCACCCGAACTGAACCGCGCGCTGCGGATGAACCGTCGGGACCCGACAATGGCAGACAGCCACGGTGACATCTGGGTGCAGCTTGCGACCGTGGCGTCCGAGAGGCCCGGCATCTTCCACGGCACCGTCGACGAGATGAAAGAGCAGATGCTTGACGCGCTACGTCTCAGCAGCGACACCGGCTTCCCGCTAACCCGGCTCGTCATCATCTGGCGCAACGAGCGCTGGCGGCACATGACTACGCGGTGGTGCCAGACGACCGTCGGCCGCGCCACCTTCCAGATCACGACCTGGGACTGGATGATATGCCACCGGATCGACGATGTGCGTATGTGACGATTGACAAAAGACCTCTGCTGACGGGTGACAGTTCTGGTTCATGGCGTTTCGGCAGGTTTTGGGAACGCTCGCACAGCTGCCCGGCGACGCCGCGAGGCTGGTCTCGTCCGAGGACTGGAAGACGATGAGCGCCTCTCTCGGCGCCGAGCGCACCGAAGAGCAGGTACAAGAGCTCTTCTACCCGGGTCAAACCGGCAAGCCGCCCAATGCCGCGAGCAAACGCAACCCCAAGCTGCTGCAGTCCTTTGACGATGGCGAGTACTGGGACATCTACGACAGGGTCCTGCACACGCCGGCGCTCCGGTTTCCGGACGCCCACCGCATCACGGGCATGTCAAGAGGGAATGGCCGCGTCCTGTTCCAGGTCCTGGACCAAGTCGTGAGCTGGGTGAACCGCAAACGAACGGGCGTCAACCGTGGGAGCAACACCAAGCCGCAACTTCGCCTGGACCTTGAGCAGAAATTGGACTACTACACCCCGACGCGGCTGCGACAAGCCGAGAAGCGGGTCAAGATATTCCATCCATCTGCCACGCCACAATTGCCACGCGAGAGCGCGTCGGTGTTGCTCCAGCAAGAGGTGCTCGAGTTCGTGTTGGAGCATCTGGCGGCCTTTCATGCGCCCAAGATGAGGGACTATCTTAAGGACGGAGACCCGGACAGCGACCTATATGCAGCTCGGTTTCGCGAGGAAACATGGGCTGGCGTGCTCAAGATCGTCCGCTGGCATGTGAGCGACTGTCGGCCGGAGTGGCTGCCGATGGAGGGCGGCGTCGACAAACCGCCAGAAGCTGCGCCGTCAACCCAAGCGGCGAATCTGACCGACGCGATTTGGAACTTCGCCGCTGCCCTGGTGCCTAAGGACGAAAGCCTGCACAGCAAGCTGCAGTCGTCGGCGTTTCGAACCGATCTCCTTGCGTTGCTATTGAGACACTGCGGCGGGGAGCCGGACGGCGAGGAGATGCAATCGGACGATGGATCACGGAGCAGCAAAGGTTCTCATCCCGACGACGATGGGTCGACGGTCGTTGTGGCGGCAGCTGCCGCGAAGTCTCCTGGGGTTGACCGTCCGGTCGTCGACCCGAAGCCAGCCGCGAGGCCGGCCGCGAAAGAAGCTGCGAAACCAGCCGCGAAGCCAGACGCGACACGAGACGCGACGCGAGACGCTCCAGTGCCTCTGGCTGACGGGGCTCGGTGCATGGCCGACTGGAGGCCGCCGGACAGGGATGGCAGACGGAAAGCACTCACCGACAAGGCGCAGGGAAACGGCACGAAGGCGCCCGCGAGGAAAAAGCAAGGTGAACGGCCGGCATTGAATCCAACGCGAGAAGTGCAGCGACAAGGACTCAAGGTCGCAGCGCCACAGCGTCAAGCCGGCCAGTATGAGAAAGATGGTTGGATAGAACCTTCACCGGTGCGGACAAACCTGTGCAGCAAGCCAACGACGACCCGGCTGAACCTCAGGGGCCCGAAAATTCAGGGCCTTGGTGGGACGGCGCGCTCAGGGGCAGACAGGTAAGGTTCTTGCCTATGCAATCTGAACTCTCTGCTCGCAGTCTTTTTTTGAGCCACCTTTGACTACGGTATCCTGCATCCTAAGTGTATTCCTTGTTCTTAAAGGTTGGGGTCACCTCTAGGCTATGGATTGGGGGCCTCGGTGCCACCGCTGAGCGCATCAATGTCTCCGCGAGGAGACGCAGAAAGCTGGCGTATATAGGCTCATATTATCACGCTGCTACCACCTCACGCATCTTTTGCACTGAGTAGATCCAGTAACTTCTGATGGCGACACTTAGCAGCTGCTTCAAGCGCTGTAGTTCCACCGACCTTGCCTTTAGGAGCCTCAACATCGGCTCCTGCGGCGAGCAGCTTCTCGACAACGGCCAAATGGCCTCCTTCAGCTGCTGCTTGAAGCGCGGTTCGCCCAAAATGGTCAGCAGCAGCGGCGTTGACATCGGCGCCCGCTACTAGCAGCTTCTCGACAACGTCCGGATGGCCTCCCCCAGCTGCTGCTTGGAGGGCCGCCCGCCCGCAATAACCAGCAGCAGCTGCATTGACGTCAGCGCCCGCTGCTAGTAGCTTCTCGACAACGTCCAGGTTGCCTTGTCCAGCAGCTGCTTGGAGCGCGGTTCGTCCATCCTGGCTACCAGCAGCAGCATGGACATCGGCGCCTGCTACTAGCAGCGTCTCCACAACTGCCAGTTGGCCTCTCCCAGAAGCTGCTTGGAGCGCAGTTCGTCCACACTGAGGACCAGCAGCAGCATTGATGTCAGCGCCCGCCGTTAGCAGCTTTTCGATAACGTCCAGATGGCCTCCCTCAGCTGCTGCTTGGAGGGCTGTCCGTCCATCAACGTTAACAGCAATAGCGTTAACGTCGGCTCCCGCCGACAGCAGCTTGTTGACGACCTCTAGACGGCCTCCCTCAGCTGCGGCTTGAAGCGCAGTTCGTCCAATTTTAGGACCACCAGCAGCATTGATGTCAGCGCCCGCCGTTAGCAGCTTTTCGATAACGTCCAGATGGCCTCCCTCAGCTGCTGCTTGGAGGGCTGTCCGTCCCTTAACGTTAACAGCAGCAGCGTTAACGTCGGCTCCCGCCGATAGCAGCTCGTTGACAACTTCCAGATGGCCACTCTCGGCTGCGGCTTGAACCGCTGTCCGCCCAGCTAACTTGGCAGCACTAGCATTAACATCAGCTCCCGCTGCAAGCAACTCCTTGAGAACGTCTAGACGGCCTTCCTTTGCTGCCACCTGGAGCGCGGTCAGCCCGCAGAAGCGAGGGGCAGCAACGTTCGCATCGGCCCCCGCTTCAAGCAATAGTTTCACGGCGGATTTGTGACCAGCTAGAGCAGCATACCAGAGAGGCGTGTAGAGATGGTTGTCCTTTAGACCTGGGCTGTATCCAAGTTGCAGGAGTGTTTCTGCCGCTTTACACATTCCGAAGTATGCAGCTAAGTGGAGTCCGGTCATGTCTCTCCGGGTTTCCGGCCCCCAAGGTCGGATTGATGAGTATTTCTTGGCAGCAATGAGGGCTTGGCTCGACGCTTTGACTTTAGCCTCATTATCGAGAAAGCTGACGACCGCTTGGCTTGGTTGTACGTCTTTGGGATAATGATGGCCCCAGTTGTGCGAGGCGTAACTGTAGAACGAATATGCTCGTAATCGCTCCTTGAACTCGAGGTGCGTTGTACAGTACCCGGCCTCGAAGACAGTGAATGAGAGGTACGTAACGCAGATTGTGGCGATCGCAGAATCTGTTCCAGGGAACCATAGCTTGTGCCTTCGCATGATGTACTCCTGCGCTGTATAGTGAACAAGTCGAATAATGCCGCTCTTACCGTCGACTGTTACCATCCCAGCACAGACGGAGACCATATCTTCAATGTGTGGCAAATCGCCGTAGTCGAGCTCCGACGTTCCCGGCTTAGTCCCGAGGGCATGCTGGAGCTCCGACGTAGTCAGCTGCCTCTTGGCGAACGTTATCCATGACAAAACCTGCATAGCGAGCTCCTTCAGCCTTGGCCTCTGTCCTTGTATCCTCCGCATTGCTTCGTCGTACGCGTGAGATAATACCTCGACCTTTTGTCTCTCATTTTGCCGTTGCTCTTGTTTTGGGAACAACTCGACGGTTCTTAGAATCTCATTCCGTGTCATGCAATCGTGAAGTGAATTAAGATAGACTGGCGCCAGGAGGAACCTACACACATCATTAGGGACACTGCTACGTCTATCGGCGGAAAACGCACATGCCATCGACGGCTTGTAAAATACCGGTCGCAATGTCTTCTTGTAGCTCTCGACTTTGCTGGACAACAGAGGGAAGGCCCTGTATGTGGCTTTGGAGATATGTCGCCACATCGTTGGCGCTTGCACGAATCTCCCGTGAGACGCCGATTTTGAAGTGGCCGACTATCTCTGGAATGAATCTTGACGTTGCAAAGATGTTTGAATCGTGTCGTTTTTGAAGTTCCGAAAGTTCCGAGAGGAATCTTAGCCGGCATCTGCCGGATGCTTGACACTCGTCAAGCGCATCAACGACGATGAAAATTCTCGAATACACCGCTGCAACGGAATGTAGAAGCCTTGTAATATCCTCGAGGGATGGCTTCGTCCGACTCAATTCGTGCCGTTCATAGACAGCTTTGATATTGCTCAGGACGGAAGGCTGGCGTTCCGCTAACTGCTTCACGATGCTTGCGAGCAAGTGGTCAAGGCTCTGCTCCTCCTGTCGCTGGAAGTTGCAGTAGATGTATGCCAGCCCGGAATTAGGTTCGCTGCGAAACCTTGATTCGAGGTCATCAATCACAACAGATGTAAGGATCGTTTTACCCGCTCCGGGGATGCCCGGACAGAACAAGGTCTGTCCGGTCGCAGCCAGCCATCCCTGGAACTCATTCGACTCGAGGAGCCATTGGCCGGTACCAGGCTGTCGCCTTGCCAAGTAATCGCTCTGCTGTAGCCCGTAGTCAACCGGTGTGAGCCAGTCCAGAATCTCTCTTTGTTCTTGAGTATGATGATACTGAATGATCCTGTCGGCCTTCCTAGATGTAGCTGACATTTCTTGCAGCACTAGTACTGGTCAGCTACCCACACAATTACAGTTGTACGGCTTGCTCGTCACCGACACCTCCAACATGGAAGAAGTGCGTAACGATTCGGGAAGTTCCGTCCGAGCAACACTTACTAGGGGCGGCCTTACTTACACCTGTCTGCCCACGGCGGTAATGTAACCACCTTCGCCGGCTTCAGGACATGGAGGAGCTCCCTTGCGTATGCCGCCGCCGCGAGCGCTGCATATTTATGCCACTCATCATTCTTGTGAGAGTCAGAGTAGTCGCATATTCCGCGGATCACGAGACAGGGGAAGTTGTTCATCAAGCCGGCAGCCTCCATCTCGAAGCAGAGGACGTTGAGCTCTGGATCTCGTGAAAGCTGGTCCCTTTCCTTGGCATTCTTCATGACCGAGTTTGCCGAAGCGATGGTGCCGTAGTGGACATAGAATGCTCGCAAATCTGTCCGGGGAGCTCTCTCTTCGAGCTCGTCTGTACCGCAAGCTGCGCAGGTTGGCCCACCAGTATGTTCGTAGTTTGCGCGGTAAAGCCGATCGTCAGCAGGGCGTTGGTAGTCGGGCATGTCATCCATCAACTTCAGGTGTTCCAGTATCTTGTCCGCCTTTCTAGGGTCGTTGTGCCGGCGTCGCATCTCTGGGAGGGCTCCCAGTAGCACCGCGGGCGGAGAGTTGAGCTGGCCGGTCTGTTGAAACAGAGCCCCGGGGAGCCTTTTGCCGAAGTCGTACTGTAGCACGCCTCCAAGCTTGCCGTGAGGCTCACTGACGACCACGTCGCCGAGACGAATGTCCCTGTCCGGCGTTGGGGCGCCTCCTCCAATGCCTACCATCAGAGCGAATTTCAAGTGGGGGAACGAGCGAACCATATCTCGTGCGACAGTAGCCGCCGAGTTGGTGCCGTATCGGCCACCAGGGAGACATCCAATGATGACATTATGTTTGGAGATGCGTCCAAACACGTAGGTGTTGTTGTCGTGTTCGTTGGTCGTCTCTGGGCCGTCGTACTCAACATCAAGCATGCGGCATGCGGCTTCGTACTCCTCCTGCAGGGCACAGATCCAGCCAGTGGTGTAGTCTTCAGTACATGGCTCGGACGTTGCACTGGGGTGGCCGATCGGTCGCGCTTCGTGGTCGGCCATGGTGTTGAGTCTTGTGGAGTTCGTTGTGGAGGCGGACGCGGTGACCAGGGTCTCAACAAGGATCGGTCTTCTTTGCGGCCGTATTTAGGAGGGCGGGGGACAGGGCCCTAAATGCGTCGAACTCAGGCGACCGTAGCCTTATCGGCAGAGTCACAGGCTAACTTCCACGTCTCCGAGACATCTTGCGGCTGAAACATTGAGGGGACTTTCGTCTTCTGCGAGCGCCCACCTGGCGCTCATTGATTCGCCTGGTAGATCCCTGTCGAAGGCAGTCTTGGTGCCGCGGCCGCCTTGTTGACGGAACCTGCCCACTCGGAGGCGAGGCGGACGTTCCCGCTTGGCCTGTGAGGCTGTAACAACGGCTAGAAGGCATGGTCGTCGGCGTCACGGGTTCGATTCGCCTTGGGCTTCCTCTCGCAGCCCTACCCTGCAGTAGCGTGCACCTTAACCCATCTATGTGGGCGGCTGGTCGTCTGCACTTGATGGCTGGCCGGCAAGGACAGCGGGCCAGGCCCAGAGATTTGATCATTTGGTGACGGCCGTCGAAGGTGGTAGAATACCGCGAAAGCTGAGGCAGGGTCCTGCAGACGTCTTGCGAGATAGGGCGGGCGTATTGGCGGGCCCAGTTCCCTGTTGCTTCGAAAACTGGCAGAACTTCTCTCTTAGGTAGTGTAACACAGGCTGCGACGGACCAGTGGCAAGACCCCTCGATTGTGCCCAGTATTTGATTTGTTCGCGGTTTCGGCCAAACCGTTTTTTTTTGGCGCGTCGTGCCACCGGCCAACGATGCGCTGATCCACCTTAAACTACGACGTTTGACGGCCGAAGAATGGAAGGTACCGTTCGACGCACAACCAGACGGTCCGTCTCAGAGCCGGTCCAGGTGCCTTGTCCGTTCGCGGCCCACCTCTCAGTCTCAAGGCGACAAGGCAGCCGCGGCCGTACTATATGCCCGGACGGTCGGACATCCAAGTGCGCCCAACTCCACCTTGGCTAGTGGCCCCATGCGAAAGTGCATATCACATCCAATGAGCGACGGCGACAACCTCAGACACTCGCACAGCCTCAATTGCGTCTCCTCCGGACCCTGGAATATGTCGACCCTACTCGTCAGCCAGCTTTTTAAGAGTAGGTTCTGTCTTAGCTGGCCGCCGAGGCGCATTGCTGGTGCAGTCGGCAAGTGCCAAATGGACCACCCGCAGGGCGGCCCACTGTAGCCGGGCGCGAACCCATCCTGCAAGAGATCATTAGCTGTATATATACTCTCTGCCATTCCTTAAGCCTGCCGCTAGTGTTCCCTGTATGATATCTGCGTCGCTTCTCACTGCAAGCTAATCTGACATCTCGCGCCTCGCTCCTCACGTCCCTCCAACAGCCATGCAATCCCGGCCGAACCAGAGCTTGAGCAAGCAGTTCCCGAGCCACTGGTTGGCCAGCACCGCCGACAGCAACCTTACGCTCCATGGTTTCCGTCGGTTCAAGACCACGCATTTGCTCAATTTGCGATATCTCGAGACGGAGATTGCTCAAATAGATCGACTTCTGTATCAGCTGGGCCTTAGTCTGGATCTGGGAATATCCGAAGCGGATAGACTTGGTTTGAAGCATTGCGAAAGGGACGAGGGAATACCGCCGGTTGACGAGGCTGTATCGAGGGAGCTCATTACGACGCTCCGTGGACTGGTGAAGGAGTATGGTCCGTGACATGTCCGCGGTTGGCCAGGTCCGTATTAACTGATGACAGACGAGGCAATACTGAGGTTCGCGAACATCATGTCCATGGATACATTCTCCCTCCTTGACGACAAAGAGCAATCCCACCTTCACAAGGATCTCACGTTGCACGAGATGTTCAAGACCAGGCTGCTACGAGTGGATCAAGCGCCCCGAACGCGACAGGACCCCCTACAGCGTTCCATACATCATTTTCTCAGGCTGGCACGGTACAATCGCATATGTGCATCCTCCCACAACACGGAGGAAGCTGGCACCGTCAGTGTGACGCGACAGTCGTCATCGCAGAACACGGCACTCATTTCCGACGTTATTGCTCGATTCGTACTCTCCACGACCACGGCTCTTTTCTTGATAGTTCCCCTTGTTGTCCTGTCTCAGGAGGCGCGCAAGAGCATCCAAATACTCGTTGTGTCAGTCTGCATTGTGGCATTCGCGTGCTTGGTGTCGCTAGCACTGAGAGTGTCGAACGTTGAGATGATGATTGTTTGTGCGGCATATGCTGCGATCATTTCGGTGTTCGTGTCCAATAGTCCGACATCCAACTAGTGTGTGAGGACGAGAAGCTGCACGCAAGCTGCAATGGTCCGTGTTGCAATGTGGTTCTCGAAGCAATCGGACGATGACGCGCGGAGGACAAACTGCGGAGCAATGATGGCCTCGATGCCAAGAACTATGAGCAGACAGTTGCGGTGGCCGCTCCGTCTGGGAAGCCAGGACCTGGGGAAACCCCTGCGGTTGCGCGACGCCAGCCGCAACACGCCCTGACCCGGTGGCTGAGACCCCGGGATGGAGTACGGCCGAAGGGAAACCGTCTGCTATGGATAGTAGACGAAAACGGCTCATGGATGATGCGCGGAGTCGGCGGCATGAAGGTGCCAACGAAGAAAAAGCAAGGTGGACGGCTCGTATCGCGTCCGACGCGAGAAGTGCAGCGGCAGGAACACAACGCCGCAACGCCACGACAAGCTGGTTGGAGAGAACCCTCACCGGTGCGGACAAACCTGTCCAGCAAGCCGTGGAGAACCCTGCCGGGGTCCGGGGGTCGCTGGCCCCGGGAAGAGCCTTGGCGAGGGGCAGGAAGGCCCAGTTGGCTGACATGTCGGCTCAGATGTAATGCTACTTGCTCGACGCGTCCACGCGTCTCAGCCATGGGAGTTTGCGTGTAAGCAATCAAGAAGATGACTACCAACGGAATCGACGACCCAACGAGGGTCGCAGAGCCGCGGAACGTGACGACGTCGTAGAATGGCCTGTGCGAAACAAAGAGTCCCTCTGTTGGAGACATGCTGCCATTGAGCACCTTTTGCTGCTGTGGCCGACCCTTCCACTGCAGATGTGAGACATGATTCATCTTTCGGATCAAGGCCAAGGATACTCACGGCATCCCACAGCGCCTCCCGTGGCGCTGTCACACATACCCTAGACACCTCGCAAGCGGCGGGCTCGGACGATTCCAGCAGCCACGACGTCGATGTTTAGAAGAAGAAGACGCCATCGGATTCGACGTGATCATACCTAGCCTAGTGGCATAGAAGCACCGGCGATATGCGTGCTCACGGGCCGAGAGTGGTAAAACTGTTGAACAGCATGTTAGCTGCTTGGTGACAGCCTGATGTCTGGAACTGCTTATGAACGGCGAAATCACTCTCTTGCCGGCCACAGCCCCCTCCCAGACGGTACCACGATATGTCTTCTCCCCAAGCACTGCCAGGTATAGCTCCATGTCAATGCCACTCCGAACACACTCTGGCTTGTCGTCTCATTGCTTGTTGACCAGCTCGTGATGAATGTTCGCACCTGGCGGCGCTGCGAACAGAAAATGCACGATCCATAACCTCAAGCCCATCATTTGATCGATTCCGTCCAGTAGTTTAAAAGCGTCAGAAGACGTCGGAGGAGCGTTTCTACTGTATTAAGGGTATCTCGTGTTTTCCGAAAACACACACTTTTCGTCCGTGCACAGTCAGGGATACGGGTCGGGGTGTGGCAATCACCCTTGTCGCTGATCACCGGGACCCTGCACGGGACCACCCGGGACAACCGGCTACTGTGGCACTAGATTCCCGAAACAGACAATGAAATTGGGGTAATTGATTCCCCTGTCAGGGTCAGCAAGTAGCCGAGCCCGGGCAGTGGACCTCGGTGGCCTTGACAGGCCCAAGCGCCGAAACTGGCTGATGCCGCTGTGTGTATCCAGGTAGAGCACATGCAAGAACCGCTTTGGGAAGCCTTTCAGCTGGATGGGAGAGCGCAACTGTACGAGCTCTCATATTGGCGAAATAAAAGTATTGCACGAAGCGCCATTATAGAGGGTTGCGGGTGTTCGTTCCATGAGGACGAGAGCTGCTGCCATTTCAGGTCGTTTTGCTTTGGTGTCGGGGGTGCTGCATCCACTGGCTGCACCGGCTGGTGGCCAGCGCCAGGGGGGCATTGGGCCGGGCACTGGCGCGGTCCTGGCCGCGGTAGGGCGATACAGCCACAATCGGCTTGGCTCATCAATGTCCTGGCGGACGAGCCGAATCTGGCGTTGGACAGACGATGAACGTCCAGAAATGACTGTAGGAGTGCCCGATAGTGAGCACCGAAGGGTCGCCTCTGGCGAATTGCAGGCAGCTGCTACGTTGAGTGCGAAAATAGGTTGAAGCGCTGGTCGGCCTTTCCCCAGAAATAGATCAGAACCCGGATGTTCTGGCCTTGAGTACGACATGTCGAACATGCCCTGCACTTCGACGCAAAACGGCAAGAATGGCGGATTGGCTTCGGAAGAGAGGCTTCGTTCGCTGCCAAGAAAGTTGGAGAATCGTAGCGCTGCAGCCATTCTCGGCTGGTCTGGGGGATTGCCTTCCGCTCCTACTTGCGGCGTGACGGCCGGCAGCTAAACCGTACGTGGGAGGAGGGTGGGTTGCAGTTCAATCGGCGGCCAGGCCTTGTGCGGCCTTTTCTTAGAATAGATCGGATTCCGGCTGGTTTGGCCGCTCGATGCCGTATGTCGCTGTTTTGGCATGGCTCAGGACGGCAGGACCCACGCCACAGTAGGTCGGAGCTGTAATGGGCGCGGGCGTAGGAGGGTGCGCGCAGTGCTGATTATACAGCCATTCCTGGCTTGGCTCTCCCGCCATGTTGGCAGACAGCCGATTCTGGCGTCAGCAGGTGAACATCCCAAAGCGGCTGTAGAATGAGTAAGCCGATTGTGGCCACACACAATGGCGGGCTGGACCAGACGGCAATTTAGTGCTCGTGGGCAATATGCACTCTGGCCGGTCTCTTTCGCTCTGCCTTCCACACGCACAGCACAGCACTACACTTTATTGCAATCTGGTTCGGTCTCAAAGCACGCACAATGCATTCATTGAAGTGCCGCCAACTGGCCATCCAGCGGACTCTGCCATGCGGAGGATAACGGGGCGGATGGTGTCACTGCTCCCTCAGTTTCTTCCAAGCGTCGCACGAAGATCTGACAGCCTGGCCAGGGCTGCGAGACAGGAATGAGCTCCATGAGGAGGCATATAATTACTCCGGCTAGGTCTATTTGATCAAGAAGGCATCGAATTGGGACTAGAGCTGACAGCCTTGACAGACAGGACCCGATGCCCAGCAACGCATTGCCAGGCTTGATGGCATACCCGCGACGAGACGATTCCGGCGACGAAGCGACGCAACGCAGAGCATGGCTGCGGCATAGTGCGGCTGTGAGGGCTGCTTACCCCAAGGCAATTTAGGGTGGCAGTTTCGGGTTGTTCGCAATTCGTCGCGTCCAGCGCTCGTCCATTCCGTCTAGGAGAGCGGCGTCGTGGTTTAGGCACTCGGGAGGAGCTGGTCGAAGCCGAGGACGCGGCGCCCATTACGTGAAGCAACCGTTAGACGAGCACTGCACGAGGGGGGAAAGGACTCAAAGATCAGAGCTGCATTGGAGGTGAGGGTTTGATTGTGTATGCGTTTTACTTAGTGAAATTCACTTGCACACCGCCAAATGCCAGCCAAAAACCCCAAAAGTCGCCTCCCGGCTGCCACACGCCGGCCCAACGCGTTCAACAGCGAGCTCATCGCACCAGTACCAGACTCTGCCTCCCACAGGCAGCGACCTTTTTGGCCTGGCCCCGCCTCCTCGGCCCACGTCCTGACCGAGCCCGAGCTGCTTGTTTGTAACCTAGGTTACAAAGTGGGTCCTCCCCAGTTCGCTCGCGCCGCTGCGGCCATGGTGCCAGCCGTGCCACCCAGTGCCCGTCTCCTTGAAAGTGCCCTAAACCTCAAGCGTGACAGTCGGCGGCGTCCCGCGCGGGCCACATTTTTGACGTCGGCTCGGGCCGTTGGCTTGAGGTGCACCAAAAATCGCTTCTCCTGCGCGCAGCATGAGCGCAACCGCGGGAGTCGTGCCGGCGTCGCGTGCAATGGCCGGCGTCAGACGCGAGGCTTGGGCCGAAGCCGATGTCATATGGACACGCCATCCAGCGGCGGTTGGCGACCCGTGCAGCCAGCGTCGAAGAAACAGTCGCGATGCAGGCAAGTGTGCACATTGGAAAGACCGGCACAGCGATTGCGTATGGTGAGAGGAAGAGTCGAAGAGTCGAAGAACACGAGAAGCCGGGGCCGCGTCCTTATTATGGGCCTCCCAAATCGGAATGGCCCAATGGCAGCTGAATGGGGCGAAGTTGCGACTTGCTTTTTTCGACACACGAGCGTGGTCAGCGGAGGCCCCTGCGTCTGTCCGCGACAGGCCCTGCCACAGGCCGCCGTGGCCGCCGTGGCCGCCGTGCGATTTTTTGCAATCGTCGCGGCGTCGCTGGGCCAGAGCGACTTCTTTCCTGGCCAACGCGTGCTGGAAGAGGCCCAAAACGCACGACATGGCCGCACGCCCATCCCGCCAGAGCGCGGCCAGCACAGGCAAGCGCCGACGGGACTCGAGTGAGGCGAACACCCCAGCCAAGGCCGCGTGTGTGTGTGTGTGTGTTTATTTAACGTCTTGCGGGTATTCCCTATCGGGACAAAAGACGTGCTGGGCTAGGCGCAATTTACAGTACTGCATCCTCTCCTAACATAGGCCACCGGCTGTAGACTTATTCGGTCCCTTGGAATTCTCCTTCAATCCGCTTTGCGACGGGCCTTGCTACCAGGACGCGGCTCCTCACATAGGCCTGAAGACGACCATAAATAGCGCCCATCCAGCATAGCTTCGGCTCTTTGGCGCTAAAATGCGAGGCCCTTCCCCGTCAGCGGGATCCAGGCGCTGCCCGCCCTCGCAGCCTCTGTGAACGATGACCGTCTTTACATCGCTCCCAGCCAAGGCCGCGCGGAAGCAATTCGAGGAAGGCCAAACTACCCTAGAGCAGGCCGAACCGTATCGAATCTTGACGGCGAGAATGCCTCTAGACGCGCTCACGGCGGACTGGAGCCTGGCGAGAAATCGGCCGATTCAAGCAAAGCATGTCGACGCTCTTTACACCATTTTCGAGCGCGGCGACATGAAGCGGGCGAGTTATCCGCTCGCCGTGCTCAGCACGTATTCCGAAGTCCAATGCATGCTTCTCGAGATGGGTTACGACACGATAGACACGGATGACATGCCGTCCTTTGACAAATGGCTGCCGGTGAATGGTCGCCCAGTCGAGCTCCTGGACGGCCAGCATCGCGTCGCGGCCCTATCAAGCGGCTTGTGTCCGGATCTGACGCTGGCAGAGAAGAGCTCTACTGGCCTTGCCATTTCTACGATCGTGGTATGCCACAAGCGGCGGCGCACCGGTTGTTGCGTGAGCGTCGTGACTGACGAGACGGCACAGATGCGCTTCCGCGCGAACTGAACCGCGCGCTGCGAATGAACCGTCCCGACCCGACAATGGCAGACAGCCACGGTGACATCTGGGTGCAGCTTGCGACCGCCGCGTCCGAGACGCCCGGCATCTTCCACGGCACCGTCGACGAGATGAAGGAGCAGATGCTTGACGCGCTGCGTCTCAGCGGCGACGTCAGCTTCCCGCTCTCCCGGCTCGTCGCCATCTGGCGCAACGAGCGCTGGCGGCAGATGACTACGCGGTGGTGCGAGACGACCGTCGGCCGCGCCACCTTCCAGATCACGACCTGGGACTGGATGATATGCCACCGGATCGACGATGTGCGTATGTGACGATTGACAAAAGACCTCTGCTGACGGGTGACAGTTCTGGTTCATGGCGTTTCGGCATGTTTTGGGAACGCTCGCACAGCTGCCCGGCGACGCCGCGAGGCTCGTCTCGTCCGAGGACTGGAAGACGATGAGCGCCTCTCTCGGCGCCGAGCGCACCGAAGAGCAGGTACAAGAGCTCTTCTACCCGGGTCAAACCGGCAAGCCGCTCAATGCCGCGAGCAAACGCAACCCCAAGCTGCTGCAGCCCTTTGACGACGACGAGTACTGGGACATTTACGACAGGGTCCTGCGCACGCCGGCGCTCCGGTTTCCGGACGTCCACCGCATCGCGGGCATGTCAAGAGGGAATGGCCGCGTCCTGTTCCAGGTCCTGGACCAAGTCGTGAGCTGGGTGAACCGCAAACGAGCGTCAACCGTGGGAGCAACACCAAGCCGCAACTTCGCCTGGACCTTGAGCAGAAATTGGACTACTACACCCGGACGCGGCTTCGACAAGCCGAGAAGCGGGTCAAGATATTCTGTCAATATCAAGCCGCTCATTCACGTAGACCGTTACCAGCACTGCTGCCTACTATCGGTGGCGATAGCTTCAGGCAGCCTGACTTCTGCCTGCCGTGTCTCAGATGCCTGCCTCAACTGGCACAGGTATAAAATATCGACTACAGTTAATCGTTAGATGGAAGAATCAAGAGTCTTTTGTTGCCCAGATTGGTTGGACCTTCTACTCGGTCGTCAGTCATGCACACGTGCAGTGCGACAGAAGACATCATCAGGTCAGTGGAACCGGCGTGAAAAGGCAGTTTGGTGATGTCGGCACGCACATTCGTGGCCGCGGCAGCAGGTGGCGATCGACAAGATAGATGTGACTGCCCGCAAGAACGTGACGTACCTGGTATCACGGTCTAACGCATTTGGCGTCGCGGCTACCGACGGGACAAACTCTCGGCCACTGATCCCTCAGATGTGGTCAATGTACAAGGACAGCAATTGCTGATGGAGGCCGTCGCACGGCTTCTGCTCAGACATTTTCACGACAAGGTGATCAACTAGAATAGATTCCTTGCCTATCAACGAGAAGTCGCCGTGGCGATCTCGTGGCTTGACAAAGCCAATTCTCTCTCGTCGCGCAACCCCTACACAATGTCTAGGCCTGGATGAGGGTTGTCGTGGAGAGCATCCTGCCATGCATGAGAGACTTCACGCAGTTCAGGCGCGGGGATCGATCTGCTTCAAATGGACCTCTTTCAAACCTTCATGCAGCCGTGTCTAACAGGAGACTTGCAAATGAGAAGTCAGCCAATACCTCAAACATGCCAACAAGTGAGACATTCCAGCAAGTAAGACACGCCAGCGAGTAAGACATACAAGCAAGTGACGAACTCAAGAACCAACGCCCAGCCCGCGGCCACACCGAAAAAGAAATCCCCCCTCTGCCTTGAGTAATAAACCTGCATAGGACTAAGGACAGCTGTTGCATATCACGAGGCAACAGCTCTACTCGAAGGGTCTACGTGCTTATACGTACTAGAGGAGGAGGGGTAATGATAAGGGAGTCTCCAGAAGGTGAAAGGGAAAAGAAGGTGAAGACGAGGGAGGAGGGACCGTGGACAAGCGAGGAATTTGTACATATGAGGAGGCTTCTCTTCCTTTGGGAGAGAGATTTCCTTTTCCTCACCCGTAGACTTCTACGAGAGCAATAAGAGCCTGCTTTCGGAGCTGATTCAACCCTAACTCCGTGGCTACCTACCTATCTCGTTGAAACAGAACGCCGTCAAGCATACACTCATACATTCTGGCAAATATCTGCACCTTTTCGTACACAACAAGGGTACCCGACTGTTAGGGCTAGTGAACAGCAAACATGGACATTGTCTTTGAACCAGACCCCGTGTTAACCCCAATCATGATCCTCACCGGGGGGCCGACGGCAACCGATCTCGCGGCTGTAGGGATTATTTCCCTGGTACGCTGGACAGGGGGCGGGAGGTCGTTACTAGAGTACAACACGATGACGCCATACAAATGTACTAGGACTCCTGAGCAACGCGCCGCGATGTTGCGTGAGCGCGCCGAGGCGGACAACAACTGGTGCAATTGTGGCGGATACGGACCCTGCGCCTCCCGAGGCGGTGAGTTCAGCAACCCCGGATGCACAGGATATCCCATGATGCGGACGGCCGTCGTGGCCTGGCTCGACCACGTCAAAGGCTGGGAGGTCGGGGGAATCTTGTCGCACATCGCGATGGTGATGAAAAAGGGGAACAACAACTCGCGCACCGTCGCCACCGGCATTCGGGCATTCATCGAGGACCCCGCGGTCCAAGAGGTGATGCGCGACATTGACACTGGGCGGGTGCAGTTGGGCGCCAGAGCTCCGCTCGGCGTGCAGGGTCCCCTACTTGGCATGTTGGGGATAGAATCGGAGGACGACGTCGTCATGTCCGTCTACGATCTGTGCTGGGCGGCCGGGATCAGGCCCGTCTTGGTCGGGTTAGCCCTCGAGTGGTCTGCGCCCACCGGCAGCACCATCGACAGACGCAGAAGGGTGTATGCCGACCCAATCTCGGGACCGTTCCACCACCTGCTCTGTAAGCTGCAAAGGGAGTACTCCGATCGGAGCACGAGCTCGTGGGGCCACCACGTACTCTTTTCACTGCTCACGGCAAACATATTCAACGCGGTAGAGCGTGCGGTGGCGCCCACGAAGTCCATCTGGGACTGTTGGCGGCCCACGTTCGCCGACGCAGCCATGTTCAGGTCCTGGACGTCAGGGGCCGGGGCCGCCGGCGCGCCGGGCTGTCGCTCGACTGCGCGGGGCGGGGGTTCCTGCGTCAACCACCACGTCGAGTGCGGAGCCATGGCGATGCTCCGCGAGCCGCTGACGGACGGCAGCGGCAACGCCTCCAAGTCGGCCTTCGACGTGTGGCCCCGCGAGATACGCGATGCGGTCGCGCGACGGACATGTTCCTACGC
The DNA here is from genome assembly GCA_029168975.1 of Purpureocillium lavendulum. NCBI lineage: Eukaryota > Fungi > Ascomycota > Sordariomycetes > Hypocreales > Ophiocordycipitaceae > Purpureocillium > Purpureocillium lavendulum. The sequence continues at coordinate 232,323 of JAQHRD010000011.1, read as the reverse complement.
GCGCGACTGGGAACCGGCCACGGCCATCCGGGTGCGGTTGACCGAGTCGTCGCGCTACCACGCCCGAGGCGCCGAGGTAGAGTGCAAATGCGACACCTCGCCGCCCACCAGCGACGACGCGGAGAAGTTCCTCCGCGACGTGTGGTCCAGGTCGCTGTCCTGCACCGCGCCGAGGAGCGGGCGGGCAAGCGTGTTGACGTCAACGTTCCCAGACCTCCCTGACTGGCACAAGGGAAGGTCTCCGTTGGCGGTGGTGGTGGATGCACGGACAACGCTGGGGCGCCATGAGCCTCACAGCGGGTGTGGAATCGAGCGCGTCAGCCCACCGGATCCACCGCCGCCGCAGCCCAGCAGATCCCCTAGCCCCCGCAGGCGCAGGCATGTAGACTGGGACGACACGGATTGACGGCTGCTCGTGCCACACCGTACTTAGTTCTTTCGCGCTTGTCTCCTATAGCCCTCGGTACCCAACTGACACGGAATTCTCATCGAATCCTCCTACAAGTCCTACACAGACGTGAAACATCAGGGGTTTCTGCCACTTATTTTTTTGCCCAGTCGGTATGCGTCTTATTGGTCAGGGATCACAGGGGTTTAGTGTTAGCAGGCGGGTTGGTTTCCGAGTAGCCAATTAGCGGTCGAGTTGTTGCTTCGCGTAACGCGACGACGCTTGGGTCGCGTTCAGAGAACTACACATTCACCGCGCTGCCACAACGGCAGTCGTAAAACCTCCCGCTATGGGAGCCCAGTGAACCCAATTATCTGACAAAATGGTGTGCATATCTGGGGTGCCAATTGATGGGCGCGAAGGAAGAGCCGTTCAGCGTCGCGCAAGCGGGGCAATTGCTCGGAGGCGACCATGGCTACCGACACTGCAGCTCCATACGCAGTACGCGGTGGGCCAAAAGTTCGCGTGCCACCATGGATCCTTGGCCCGCCGCCCACGCGGCCGGGGGGGGGGGGGGGGGGGGGGGGGGGCGGCGGGGGAGAAGAAGGTACCACGTTGCCCCTGGTACAAGCAGGAATGGCGTTATGACCAAGTGGCTACTCAAATCCCAGTCATCTGGGACCTCGGCGTTCGTGTTTGGCACTACAGCACGTGTTGGTGCCTGTCCCCACCGTCCACCATAACCCGTGGGTGGAGTGGGTCCTCGACCGATGGTTGCCCAGGCAGCAATCGGCGATTGGGGATGTGCCATCCGCGCCAACAACATGACCTTCAAAATTCCCGCCATCATCAGCGGTGGCCAATTCGACCGTATTGGGGGCCATCAACGACGACCATCGGCATGGAACCCGACAACACAGAGGGACTGCAAGAGCTGCTGCGTCAAGCGCAGTTGCGGGCTGAAGCGGCCGAACGAAAACTCGAAGCAGCAGAGCAGGAGCGGCGCAGAGAGCGAGAACAACGCGAAGCAGCAGAGCAACAACGCGAAGCAGCAGAGCAGGAGCAGCGCAGAGAGCGACAGCAACGCGAAGCGGCAGAGCAGGAGCGGCGCAAAGAGCGACAGCAACGCGAAGCGGCCGAGCGACAACGCGAAGCGGCCGAGCAACAGACGCAGCCAACGACTCTCGGCGAATACTTTCATGCGTGCCATGAACTCGTCTTCACGAAGCTTCAGGTCGAACAAAATCCCGGGCTGGTATCAAAGGGTTCCTTGACCAATCCCCAGAGCAAATGGTGTCCGACAAAACTACAGCCATGGCCGGAATTCCTGCAGCACCAGAGACGCATATTCGGCCTACTCCTCGATACCTTCCCGTGCGACTCAGGCCGACTTTTCCCGAGCAAACACGCCTGCGCTGCCATGGGCGATATGGTCGGTAGCCGAAAAATTGCGGACGAGAAAGGTTTGGAGCTGGTCTTGCACATTGCTGTGGAGGAACCCGTTAGGAAGATTGTCGGCCAACTCGTGCAAGACCCCATAGCGAGAAATACTCTCGACCTCGGCGACGGCATCGTCTTCGAGAACCACGACCACGCGCTGAGAGACACCGCGGAAGAAGTGGTCGACAGGCAAACACGGCCCGTACCGCCCAGCACGCCAGGTCACGGGGAGAATCTGAAGAAATTGCAGGCGGATCAGATCTGCATTTGCCGCTCCGACGGTGCGCAAGGGAGTCGCACACGGGCCTTCATTTCCGAGTACAAGCCGCCACACAAACTGCCGGTCCAACATCTGCACGTCGGTCTCCAGATCAGAGACATCTACAAAGAAGTGGTCAACCGGAAGACGATGCCGAACTCGGACAACACAGAGGCGCGCTTCGAGTACCACGCCGAAAGGCTGACTGCGTCAGCGATCACGCAAACATACCATTACATGATCGAGGGCGGTCTCGAGTACAGTCTGTTGACTACGGGCGAGGCGATTGTCTTCCTCAAGATTGACTGGGACGAGCCGGGGACGCTTTTCTACCACATGGCGGTTCCAAGTATCGAAGTCGCGGCGCAAACGAGGGACGCCCATCTGTGCACAGCCGTTGCCCAATATCTGGCCTTCACGCTGCTGGCCATCGACGGGCTAGGAACGCGGTGGCACGATCAGGACGAGCGCGACCGGGCCACGAAGGAGCTTAACAAGTGGGAGGTGTCGTTCGAGTCGACATACCAATCGATCCCCGAGCAAGACCGGTCGTTTTTTTCCGACAGCTCACTGGGCTACCAGCCTCCTACGTACGGCAATGTAGATCGGTCACCGGTCCGCCGACGAAAGAATCCGCCGCGGGGACAGGGGCACGCCGAAGCCCAGGTCCGCTCGAGACGAGACGATAGGTCCGAATCGTCGGATGAAGAGCCCAACCCGAGGGCGCCAGACACGCCGTCACCTGCCGAGCGGAACACAGGACAGGGACAAAGACGGAGCCGGCGGTTGGCCGTGCGACCGCGTGGAGGCGGTGCCGACAACAGCGGTCAACGCCGACCGTTTTGCACGCAGAAGTGCCTACTTGGCCTGGTTCGAGGACATGCTCTGGACCGCAGCTGCCCCAATGTCTCTCTTCACTGCCCGGGGAAGACGCATAGTGGGCGCGGTGCCATCCGTCACCCCATCGACCATGCCAAATGGCTGCAGCTGCTCCGCGCGCAGCTCAAGGAGACACTGGACCGCGGCATTACCCCTCTCGAGAAGGGCGGCGCTCGCGGCGTACTCTTCAAGGTAACGCTTCTCGCCTACGGATACACGTTCGTGGGTAAAGGAACAATCCAGGTGTTTATCCCCGACCTTGAACACGAGGCGGCCGCGTACCGGCGGCTCGAGGACATACAGGGGATTCATGTGCCGGTGTTTCTGGGCGCCGTCGACTTGCGATCCCTGGATAGGACATACTACTACGACCACAGGGTGTACATTGTGCACCTAACGCTCATGTCGTGGGGTGGCGAGAGTCTGCACGAAGGGCGAGGGCGCCTGCCTACGACAGAAGAGCAGGTGAGGCGCAGCCTGGACGCCATACACCAGCGTGGTGTGATACACAGGGATGTGCGGGGCCCGAATATTCTGTTCTGCGAGGAGACTGGCGATGCAATGATGGTAGATTTTGAGCGGGCGAAGCTACTGGAGGCTCGACCACCGCTCGCAACGCTGACGCCTAACAAGCGTCTTTTGCAAGGTGGAATCCGCAAACCAAAGCGCCAGAAGTTAGGCCGGGTGTCTCAAAGGGCAAAATACTGCGAGGATATCCTGATGGTGAAGGATGTATTCAGTAGTACAACAATGTAGGCCGTGTCTGAGGTCCAATTACCTACTCGGTCGCTTGAATATCGATTGGCAAGAGATGGTATGGAGTGGCGCAACCATGTGAGGCCCGGGACAGGTTCCATGCGGATGGAGGCCAGGCTCGGCACAGAACGCGTTGTGAGGAGGTTAAAAGTCACGACGGATCCCGCGAGCAGGAGCCGATTTTACAAGGCCATAGCGGATGGCCAGGAGCATTGTGCAGGATCAACTGCTCGTCGACGGACAGATTCGAAGCATCTTTCGTCGCAACTGCACGCAACAAGGCCGAACGACAGACCGAACTACGCCCCGCGGAGCAATATGCCCATCTGATGTAGCAGCATCGTATGCTTCTCTGTCGCATGTGCAGCAGCGTCGCATGTGCTGCAGCGGTGTGAAGCCCGGAGAGGGTATCGAGAGGCACTTCCGCAGCCATAAACTGAAGAGCCAGAGCTGGCCGACATCGTCCAATATTATGGCGATACAGAGTTGGATAGTCCGATGTCAGACAATCGTGCCCACGTCATCCATATTTGGCATGCAGTCAATTGATGAGAATTATCTTGAAGAGCTATCTGTAAGCGCACTGTCGTGCGCTGCTCTTTATACACAAAGGAAAGCTTTGCTTTTGTGGTGCAAATTCCGTGTAGCCGAGGCTGCTGATGTGCTTTGACCCCAACGGGGTCCAAGCACCATGCAGTCATGCAGGCGCTCGACCTTAATACCCTCGTTATAGGATCACGCTTCCGCGAACAACTACAGGGCGCGGGCCGTATGTGACATAAGGCTGGCTCTCTGTGCGACACGCCAAATACCGCCACCCTTTGTACAGTAGTAGCCGTAGACCCACGGTTCTGCCTGCTTGCCAGAGGCAGCCAGCCATTCCCCAAGCATGGCATCGTCGTCGTCAGGAGGGAGCGGTACGGCACGCTGTGGAGTAACCAATAAGCCAAAGGCGTTCCCGGCGGATAAGCCAACTGCGGCGCATTTTCCCCCCACCCTGCATTTCACTTGGCGGGGGCCGGACTTCACTGCACAGCTGCTGATGCGGCATCAGACCAGTCACGGTTAGATCGACTGCAGCCCCAACAGAATCTTGTCAGCGCAAGCCTTGACTGGTTGGTCTTGAATGTCACGACGTCCCACGCACCCACGATCCAAACCCTGCACTGATTCCAGCTCCGATATCCCCATGTGTTCAAAATGGAAGTCGGTTAGGGACAGAAACCCGCTGACGGTCGGCCGAGCTTAAACTCCTGGGGAGAACTCCATACAACGACCGAAAGCTTTCTCGGCGAACGGAAATCCCAAGCACGCTTCAAGAGTTCGTTGTATAAACCAATCACTGAGTTGGCGGCAACGTCAACATGACGGTCACAGCCAGCCTTATCGTCAATAAATAGTAGCAACTTACTCCCTAGAATTGGCAGCCATGTCAGCGCGCCAGCAAGCCACAGACTCGTCGTAAATGTTTGGGTAGCAACTTACAAGCTAGGGTCGGCGGTCAGGTCGGCATGCAACAAGCAATTCGACTCGTCGTTAGCCAGGGATAGCGACTTACAACCTAGGTTTGGCTGCTATATCAGCATGCCGGGCGCAACAAGTCTCGAAGTTCATCACGGGTGGTAACTTACACACTGGAGTTGGCGGCCACGATTAGCATTCTGGCCGCATCGGATTCGTCGACATCACGGGTGGCAACGTACTGACTAGAGTTGGCGACTATGTGAGCATGCCGGCAGGAGTCAGTCTTCGGTAGCAACTTACGAACTGGAGTTGGTGGGAACATCAGCATAGCAGGAAACAATCATCAGTCACAGGTAGCACCTTACGTTCTAAAGTTGGCGGTCACATCAGCATGCCACCAGCCGCAATCGGACTCGTCGATCATGGGTCGCAACTTACAGTCTAGATTTGGTGGCCCACATCAGCGTCCTCGACCATAATCAGACCCGTTGTTCATCATGGTTGGCAACATACGCACTACAGTTGGCGGCCACATTAGCGTGCCAGTCGCAATCGGACTCGGCGGTCACGGGTAACGACTTACTCGCTAGATGTGGCGGCTACATCAGCGTACTGGCTTCAATTAGACTCGTTGTTTATCACGGTTGGCACTTACACACTAGAGTTTGACGCCGCGTCAGCATGTCGGCCGCAATCAACTCGTCAGGCATGGGCAGCAAGTTACATCATAAAATTGGCGGCAACGTTAGCATCCTGGCGGTGATCATATCCGTAGTGTGGGTGGCAACCTACTGGCTAGAGTTGACGGCCGTGTCAGCATACGGGCCCGACGACACTTGTCGTCAATCGTGGGTTGCATCTTACGCCCTAGAGTTGACATTCATGTCAGCATGCCAGCAGGTAACGATACTCGTCAAGCGACTTACACCCTAATTAGTTAGCCGCCACATCAGCCCGTTGGTCGTAATAGCACTCGTCGCTAATGGGCAGGCAGAACTTACAGTCTTGTGTTGGCGGGGATGTCAGCATCCTGGTCGCTTTAGATTTGTCAATTTCGTGTGGCAATATACCAACTATGATTGGTTGCCACGTCAGCCTGCTGGCCGCAATCGGAGCAGTCGTCAAACTCAGGGAGGAACATACAGTCTAGAGTTGGTGGTCACATCAGCATGGCGCTAGCAACCAGACTCGACGTTCATTATCAGTAGCAACTTACACACTATAGTGGCGGTACGTCAGTGTGCCAGCCGTAATTTAAATCCTGGTCAACTACAGGTCGCTACTTACTTCCTGAGTGACGCATATATCAGGATTCTGGCAAGCCATCAAGCTCGTCAATCTCGGTCAGCAACTTACAACCTAGAGTTGACGGACATGTTAGAATACCGGCCGCAATCACAATCGTCAAAGACGACAGGCAACTGACACTCTAGGATCGGCGGATATGTCAGCATGGGTCCGAATCGTCGTCAGCTAATAGGGACTTACGGTCTAGGGTCGCGGGTACATCAGCATGCCAGCAGCATTGGGACTCTTTGATCGCGAGTAGCAACGTACAAGCTGGAGTTGGCGGCCCTATCAGCATGCCGGCAAGCCATGAGACTAGTTGTCCATCCACAGTAGCAACTCACACACTAGAGTTGAGGCCACATCAGCATGTCGACAAGTAACCAACTCGTCGTCAGTCACGATTGGAGACTTACTGGCTAGAGTTGGCAGTCATATCAGCACTTTTGCAGCAACCAGGATCGTCGTCAAACACAGGCAGTAGCTTACCCCCTAGAGTCGGCGGCCACATCAGCATGCCGCACACTCATCGCGCATCACAGGAGGCAACATACACCCTAGAGTTAGTGGCCATATCAGCATGCTGACAGGAATCGGCCTTGTCGTCCATCAACCTACACACTGGATTTGACGGCCTCATCAGTAAGTCTGCAAGCCATTATTGTCAATCACGCTCAGTAGCTTACAAGCTAAGGAAGAGGGCAACATCAGCATGCCAGCAAGAAATCCGACTCGTGAATGAGTTGAGCAACTTACGCGCTAGAGTTGGCAGCCGGATCAGGAAGCTGGCCGTAACGACAGTAGTCGTCGATCTTGAGTCGCAACCTACTCGCTAGAGTTAGTGTCCACATCAGCATGCTGGCCCAATCAGACAAGTAGTCAATCATGAATAGCAACGTACAAACTGGAGTTGGTGACAATATTAGCATGTCATCAGACTCGTGGTCCTTCGTGAACTGCAACTTACAACCCAAACGGCCAGCTGGTTTAGTACACTGCTGGAAAAGTTGCCAGTTCGCCAAGGGACTCACTTGTTTTGGCTCCGGCACTGGGCACGCCATCACTAGTCCGGCGAGGACGGTCAGAAGGGGAATTAACACCTTCATGCTGGCAGAATGGTAGTCGACCTGCGGGTTACTAAAGTAGCCTGATAAGTGTCAATACTTCCGTGCTATAGAACGGAGCGCAAAGTCGCTTGTTGGGGGTTATTCCTAGGCGAGTTTGGCTGCTTGAACATTGTACGTTGATGTGGACTACGGGCGGTTTAAAATGCCCTGAATGGCCCCCACATCCCGTGACATTACCCCATGTGTCTCAACTTGTCAGCATGTGGTCGCGGACGCTTGAACCTCATCTAGCACGTGCCACATGTATTCGTGTCGTGGCCGGTGGTCCCCGGCCGTCACATCCCGGTACGAAATGTCTCGATGTTGTCGGTGGCGAGCTCATGAGACGCCTCGTCCCGGTACAACGCGGGGTAACATGGTGCCTCGAGCGCGCCGCAACGCCAAACCGGCTACATACTGCGATTATGCTACCACAATTAAAGAAGTGAAGCGCTAATGTAAATCTGCTCTCTTTGCCATTCCATAAGTCGCCCGGAGGTCTGCCATGGCAGTACGACACGCTCGAGTATGGGAGCAAGTGGTTCAGTCGTAGACATCATGGACACATATTGGCGTATGGCGGCATGCGACTCCGGCCGCATCCTCGTTGGCAAGAGCCGGCGGCGTGCGCAAGACCACCGTTTGGTCGGACTGGAGGACCTCCCTGTCTCAAATCACCGTTCGAGTGAAACAGCTACGGGCAAAAGCTACGGCCATGACGCCCTGCTTTGTCTTGAATATCGTTCATGGACTGGAGAGTATCCTTTGTTGCCGAAACGCTGATACGAAATGGCGGTGAAGCCAGAGCCAATTGCACAGCAGTGGATGCAAGGGATTAAAACCCGAGGGTCAAGGGCCGCTATCAAGAACGTGCGTCTGGATCAGAGACATGCATGGACAAGCCATAATAGGAAATCTGTAGCGGGAGACAAGACAGCCCATTCGAGGTTGCTGTTGTTCTCATGTCGTCACAGCTCACTAGCTGCCTTCCCCGCTTGGGCCTTCTTCGAGCGGGAATTCGCCCTTGGTCGCAGGGTGCAGCAGGTGCAATCCTCGGCCCGGATTCCACAGGCTGCGAAAGGCCTTGGTGCAATTGCTGATAGGGCTGTCACTCCTTCTCCCAGTCAGCTGGCAGCGTTATTGGATATGCACGAAACGAGCCTGCAGGCGACTTGGGTGACGAAGGGGAAATCACGAAGCTATCATGCACTGGAGAGGTTTGAACACTAGCCCTCGGACTACTGCACACATCACATCGTCTTCGAACATGCTCTTCTGTATCACATGATTCTACGTCGCTCTCTGATAGTCCTCCAAACCTCTAGTCCAAATAACCTGACGAAGCATCTCTGTGCCTTCGACACCTGCCAGTACAACCGGTTGGATGAGCCAGAAAAACCTCAAGTTTTGACATGCCCGGGATGCGGTGGACGTCCGGAAACCGGAGCGCCGGCATGCGCAGGACCCGCGGTCGTCAAAGGACTGTACCAACTCGGGGTTGCGTTCGCTCGCGGCACTAAGCGGCTTGCCAGATTGACCCGGGTAGAAGAGTTCCTGTACCTCCTCTTGGGTGCGCTCGGCGCCGAGAGAGGCGCTCATCATTTTTCCAATCCTCGGACGAGACGAGCTTCGCGGCGTCGCCGGGCAGCTGCGCGAGCGTGCCCAAGACCTGCCGAAATGCCATGAACCAGAACTGTCAACGCGTCAGCCCAGTTGTTTCCAGCAGCCAGATGTCGCCGTGGCTGTCTGCCATTGTCGGGTCGCGACGGTTCATCCTCAGCGCGAGGTTCAATTCGGGCGGAAGTGCATCTGTGACGCCGTCACCAGTCACGACGCACACAGTACAGCCGGTCCGCCGTCGCGTGGGGGGCATACCACGATCGTAAATATTGCACGGCCAGTAGAGCTCTTGCTTGCCGGCGTCGGTTCCGGACACAAGTCGCTTGAGGGCCGCGACGCGATGCTCGCCGTCAAGAAGCTCGACTTGGCGACTATTCACCAGCAGCCATTGGTCAAACGAAGGCACGTCATCCGCGTCTGTCGTGTCATCGTAGCCCATCTCGTGGAGCATGCATTGGACCTCGGAGCGCGTGCTAAGCACGACGAGCGGATAACTCGCCCGCTTCATGTCGCCGCGCTGGAAAATGGTGTAAAGAGCGTCGACATGCTTTTCTTGAATCGGCCGATCGCTCTTGTCGTTGCTGCCTTCGTCCACTCCCGTGCCATCAGCCTCCGTGTTCTCGCCTAATTCGCCCACACCCTGTTCGCACCAGGAGCTTTCACTACCCTCATCATTGTTTGGAGTCCGATCTGCTTCGCCTTCATCTTGTAGCCGTGACGCCAGTGGTAGAAAGTGGTTCACCATCGTCATCTCGTCGGCACGCAGCGGGATATTATGGTTTTCGCGTCGCTTCCGGGCTCTAGCGCAATGGCTCGGAACAGGTAGCAGATGAACTCCTTCCACTTCGACTTGTATCTTGCCTTTGTTCTGGGTGGTAAAACTCGCAGTGGCCGAGTATAGAAGGTGTCTCGCCAATAACTCGAGATCCAGCAACGAGACCGGTAGGACGTGCAAGCTAAAGTGGCTTCTGCATGAGTATGCGAAACCGTGCCTCCGCTCTGGCAGAGCTCCAGATGGGCACGCCTTGCCATGAACCCAGCAGAAGATGCTCACGATCTCGATTAGGGCCTGCCGTAGGCTGGATTGCAGAGGCTGTGATGATGTCGAGCGGTCGACCCTCGAAAAAATCCGCCCATCCCGTGTGTTTCAGCCACGGCGTGGTCTCGTTGTCCTCGACACATGAATATAATTGGCGATTGCGCCAGATTTGTTTGCTTTCGGCGCGTAGACAGCGATCCTCGGCCGCCTCTTATTCTAGAAGTGCTGCATCGACTTTTCGCGAAAGCGGCCGCCTAACCCTAGCTAACCGGGAAAGTCGCTACCACATCCCATTAGCGAGTATAGGCTTATCGGCGGCGGAGTCTTTAAATAGTTCGTAGGCAGCTAGCGGTATAGTAGCGAGGAGGAAGGTCTAAGTAAAGGCAGAGCTAATGTAGTTAGTTATTTACTTAGGCTATGCTGCTAGATAATATCATCACGGTTAAGGGAGAGTCTTTAGGGTAAGAATTTATATTTATAATGCGCGGCCTCCTTCCTTCCTGTCTGTCCGTAGTGGAGTTTTTTACTTCTTCCTCTGCCCCTTCTTATCTCGCGTCTTTAGTAACGAGCCGGCTGGACCTATCGGACCGTTCCGCTACGAGTGGGGCGGTCAACTCGGCAGGGCCCGTATCCTACTGTCTGTTTTCGCGATCTCCTTTTCGGCGAAAAAGCATTCCCCTGCCAGTTTCGGCCTCTGCTATTGGCTGGTATCTGTTTTCGGCGTCCACTCCGTCCTTTTTCACCGAAAAAGGTCACTCGTCCAATGCCCGGCATAGGGACCTTGCGGAGCCGACTGCCCCACTCGCGGCGGAACCGTCCGATAGGTCTAGCCGGCTTGCTACTTGAGACGCGAGATGAGGAAGGGGCACAGGAAGAGGTGAAAACCCTACCACGGATGCGCAGGAAGGAAGGAGGCGGCGCATTGCAAATTCAAATTCTCTCCCTAAAGACTCCCCCTCAGGCAGCACACCCCAAGTGAACAGCCAACTATGCCAGCTCTGCCCCAGCTCAGACCTCCTCCTCGCCACCAGACCACCAGCCGCCTGACATCCCAGCACCATGAAAGTGAGGATCCCGAATTGGCTCAGAAGTCGAAACGGGCCCGGTTTCGAGACAGAATAATGGGGAGGTTTGTATTTGCATGTCCTTATCATGCCGACGCCGCTGTTTTCGTTACCGCGCGGCGATTAGATTCCGTGGTGGGTGGTCAGCAGATGACGTCACATTGCGCATAAGTATGCCTTGTTGACTGCCTTGCAGCTCAGGAAGGTAACCACAGCACGAGCTGATTGCTGGTCCAGGCATAAAACTGGCAGGTCGGAAACCCAGCTGGCATACTTGAGCCCCCTCAGGCTCGTCATAGGCCAACTTTGTCGACTTTCATGAATATGGCACCGCCTTCGAATTTCTAAATGAAATCATGCCAGACCCTAACGACTACACCGTCGGGTGGATATGTGCTCTGCATGTGGAGTATGTTGCTGCACAAGAATTCCTCGACGAGGAGCATGAAGCACCAAACTTCGTCGCGCCCAACGACACCAATGATTACACATTAGGGGCAATTGGCAAGCATAAAGTTGTCATTGCCGTCCTGCCCGATGGTGAATACGGAACAGCGTCCGCTGCTGTTGTAGCAACGAACCTGCTGCACAGTTTTCCTAATATCAGGATTGGACTAATGGTTGGCATCGGCGGTGGCGCGCCAAATGATGCACATGACATTCGCCTCGGAGACATAGTGGTTAGCGCAACCCGCACTGGTGAGAGTGGCGTGTTCCAGTATGACTTCGGCAAGACAATACAAAATAAAGACTTCCAGCATACCCGAGTTTTCGGCCAACCTCCATCAACATTACGAACGGCGATCGCAGGACTGCAGGCCCAGTACAAGAGGAAGGGGCATCGACTTGCCGAAGCAATCAATGGCATCCTCGAGAGAAATGTGAGGTTACGACCTGAGTTCGGGCGACCACAGCCAGAAACGGACAGACTACTCAAACGCGACATTACCCACGATCCGCGAGGTTGCGCAGACTTCTGTGCCCACGATCCTTCTAACTTAGTGCTGCGTTGTGAGAGAACGAGCCAAGTCGATAACCCTGCAATTCACTACGGCGTTATTGCTTCTGCGAATCAATTGATGAAGGACGCTACAATTCGAGATAAGCTTGCGGCAGACAAGAATGTTCTGTGTTTTGAAATGGAAGCTGCAGGACTGATGGACCAGTTCCCCTGCCTGGTGATCCGTGGGATATGCGACTACTCCGACTCGCATAAAAGCAAAGAATGGCAAGGCTATGCAGCACTGGCAGCGGCTGCGTATGCCAGGGATCTTCTCCGGCGGACCCACTCTAGTACAATCCAAGCTGAGACGAGGATGAGCGGCATTCTAAGTCAAGGTGTGTGGTTCCCGAGCATCGAAGTCATGATGTGCTCTGGCGACTGATGATTGCGGCAGCTCTTACAGCAATACGATACAAGTTAGACACAAACCAGGATCAAGAGCTCTTGGAATGGCTCGCTCCTGTAAATCCAGAAAGCACTCATGTCCGGGCCTCAAAACTTCCGGCCTCTGGGACAGGGAGCTGGTTTATCGACAACGATTTGCGGCGATGGTTAGGACAAGACGGATACCCCACCTTTCTAGTCTTGCGCGGCAAATGTGCGTCTGTATCGCCACTTTTCTCGAACGCTCATGCTAACGCGGCTTGCTGTGCGGAAGCGGGAGCTGGCAAGACTACGTTATTGTAAGTTCGTTCCACTTACTTGAGGATCCCATGTTTTGACTTCTACCCATGATACATTGTGCTGATTCCATTGCCCCAGTGCCAATGTTGTCCAGAGGCTCGACTCGATGCGTAAAGGCCAGTCCAACACTTGTCTCGCCTATTTCTACTGTACTTTAGGGAATGAAGCATCTCAAGAACCAGTAAACATAATCGGGTCGCTCGCCGCTCAACTTTCCTTTGCGATACCATCAATCTTGGACGACCTCCGGCCAATATTCGCCGAAGCCAAGCGTAAGCGGCTAAGGCGCCCGATCGATCTTCCCCTGCTCGAACAGTCAATAATACGACACTCTCGAGGGGAGAGCTCAATCGTTATTATGATTGACGCTATCAACGAAAGCACGCAGTGGAAAGAAATCATACGCTCCCTCCTTACGTTTAGCGAGCAATTGAAGGACATACATATTCTAGTATCAACCACTGAAGATGTGGCCTCGCTAAATGAGCTCTGCCCCGAGGCTAAGATCGTGGACATGAAACCAGCCACAGTACAACACGACATCGCAGCATACGTACATCAGTACCTTGAGAATGACGAGACTCTCAAGATAATAAACTCGGATGTGAAGGCTGATATTAAGAGCATCGTAGTGAACAGTGCTCTTGGATCGTCAGTATAAAGCATACCTCGTCGTGGAGGCTCTTAGACTAACTTGTCTCAGATTCCGCTGGGTGCAACTTTCGCTAGAGAATCTCAGCATCCAAAGAACCAAGAGTTCGATATACCAAGCCCTACGAGCTTTACCGGGAAGCTTACAGGACATTTACGCGACCATTTTAGACAGAATCTCTTTGGCAGACCAGAAATTGGTTCGCGAAGCCCTTTCGTGGCTCAGTTTTGCAAAGCGACCGCTTACTCTTCGCGAGCTCAATGAGGCCGTGGTGTTTGAAGAGTCGTACACCGCTATTGACGAATATAACCTGCTCATTTCTTCGAGAATACTTCCTCGAATAAGCCAAGGGCTTATTGAATTGGACAATGATCAAGTATACCTTGCTCATTCGTCCATAAAAGAATTTCTTACTTCGGACTGGATCCGAGACTCGAAAGTCCGATATTTTGGCCTCGATTCCGAGACAGCACATAAAGACATCATGCGGAAGTGCATCTCGTATCTTTGCCTAGACTACTTTCGATGCGGGTATGCGACTTCGGATAGTCTAGTCTCGGATTGTCTCGTCAAGGCCCGCCCACTTCTGGAATATGCGGCGTATTTTTGGGCGGTCCACGGCACATCGTATAATATGGACGATGCTGATAGACGTCTGATTAACCGACTGTTCCAGACGGAGAGACTACCCCAGAAGGGCAATTTCGGCTTTTGGGTGCAGATTCTGATCCCGGATGCCGACCCTGAGGATCTTGCCGTCACACAACCGCTCTATTACGCAGCTTCTTTCGGCCTCGTCCCAGTTGTCAAGGCTATCCTAGACTCGGTTCCCGACCTGGAGATCGACTCGCCAGGGGGCCGTCATGGCTCCACACCTCTTTTCGTTGCTTGTTGGCGTCGTCAATACGATGTCGTGAAACTACTTCTTAAAGCTGGAGCAAACAGCTATGTTGTGGACCCGAGCTCTGGGCATACCGTATACTCATTCGCTATGCAGTATGACCACCACCTCGAAGCTTTGCTGGCCGAATATGCACCGCATAACTCATTGAAGGGCCACGGGCTCGGCATTTTAAGGCGTTCTAAGGTCGTTCTAGTTGATCCCTAGAAGTACTAACTAGAAAGAAACCTACTGTACCAAGGGTCCTCTGTAGTATCGTTAATTACACACTTTTCGTCCGTGCGTCAGCTCGGTCAGCCCCATTGGCCTCGGTAGTTGGCGCCAAATTGCGCCTCATTACACACTTTTCGTCCGTGCACGCCGAAAGGGGTTGATCGCCGCCTATACAGGCCTGAATCGCCCAGCGCGTGGTGATTGATGAATTGAACTCCTCTGCTCTGCCATGAAACGCCCTTAGCATTCATATTGCCCGTCGCCTGCCATGATGGCGCACAACGCGCAGGATCCGCAGCTCCTGGCAACTCTGGGGCTTTCAGTCGATGCCGGCGCCAACGTTCTCATCTGCTGTCGCGAAGGATGCAAGCACGCGCTGCCCGCCGACGGGTCCCGCACCCAGGGCTCCTAATAGTGTGAACCGTTAAGCGGACTATTAGTGCAAACCGCGGTTTGGACTATTAGTCCGTGGACTAATAGTGCGGTTCGAGTCTAGCGGACTAAACCGCCGGTCCGGTTTGCTTGATCCAAACCGGACCGGCGGTTCGGTTCCACGATGCCGAACCGTCGGTTGCACTATTAGTCTGCTCCGAGTGTGGGGCGACCGGCGCTGTTCGGACGCCGGCCCCGCCCCCTTCTCGCCGGAAGTCAAATAATTATTAGAACGACCGAACCCGCCTAGACAGCTTCCCCAACAAACAAGTTATTCATCGCCGCCCCCGGCGACTATGCTAATCGCTGAAGCTAGGGTATTTCGACAGGCGCGCGCAGGCGACCCGCCCCCAGGTCCTATATATGCTATGCGAACACATTTCCAGATATTGTGCGGGTTCTAGGGTAGTGCTCTAGAAAGCGGCGCGACACGCAGGCCAGATTCGCCCCTAGTCGCCAGTGCGGCCAGTCGACTTCACGCGGACGCCAGCCCGACGCGAGAGGCGCGTTGGTGCGGATTCGGCGCGTCGCGTAAAACCGTTCGGGACTTCCGTGCAGGTCTTTCAACCACTGAAGCGGCAGATCCGTTGCTTTTTCTTGCCGGCGACGCGTGATTGCTTTTTGATGCGAAGATGTATCATCAGCCCAAGGGGCGCGGGCTTGGGGTTACCCGATGAATACCCACCGCCCACGGGACTAATAGTCTGAACCGCGGTTTACATGACGGTCCGGTCTGGCGATTGCCGATAGACTAATAGTGCGGTTCGGGATATCCGGACGAACCGCCGGTTCGGTTCGCTCGAAACGGACGGACCGTTAAGACGGTTTGGAGTCACAAAGCGGACCGGTTACACTATTAGGAGCCCTGCCCGCACCACTACGCACCTGCGAGACAAGCACAAAGTTTCTCTCGATGCGAGAAGGGGCCTCACGAAAATCCTTGGAACGTTAAACCTGCAGAATCCTGCTCAAGTGGCCCCGCGTGAGGACAGGTCCCCGGAGCATCCCCTGCTGCAGATGCACGGAGGGTACGCTTGTCGCTACTGTGCATTCCGGACCATCAGCCTTCAACTCAGGGTTAATTGCTGGCGCGATGTCGGCTTATGACAGGGAGGAGTTGTAATGGTGGCGAATTGAGCTACTTGCGGATTTGACGCGTAATCGCTCCAACGTGCCCAACATATCCAACTCTCTCTCTAGTATTTCGTCTTGGAACGGGCCCCGTTCCCGCTTCTGACCCAATCATATTGCGAATCCTACCCCCCGGTCATTTTGCCATCTCGGAACGGGCCCCGTTCCAGGATCTGCGTTTTCCCGTCCGCGTACACTGGGAATGGGGCCCGTTCCTACTGGTTGTAGCCCTGTAGATTTCATCAAACCCCATGTAGAGTTCGCAAATGAAGGTTATCTTGAAGATGAAGCCCCTTTTTGCGTGTGATGACTGATAAAATCCCACTGGTCCATCACGGCGCGATGGGATATGCTTTTAGACATGTAGCATGAACACCTGAGCCACGAAACGCCGAGAAGGATGAGTAGTCGACTGCGTCACAATGCAGCTCCAGAACTTGCGCCAGCCGATGAGGGGCCGGACCGCCATGTTGACCTCGAACCGGTGAAAGCTGCGACCCTTCCAAGACCAACACCAAGAGTCATTGAAAAGCTGCGTGCGCTTGGTCTCCACTACAACGAACCAGAGCGCGCGATATTGTGCTCTCATTTTGGGTTCGCTCTCAAAGCAGACGCAGATCGCGTTTCAAGCCACCTCGGTGAGAAACACAGGGTCTTGGGAAAGCGCGGAAAGGCCTGAACCGTCTTGTGCAAGATCTACAACTGCCGGATCCATGCACGCTACAGACCAGACCAGACCGCACATCGATGTTTATTGGCAACGACTCTCCACACGTCCGCGACATCGCGACCATTGTACTCCAAGTTCACATGCCCCACGGTCAGGTTCGGTCAGGACGTCTGTCACACACTTAGGTAGGAAAACCGTGGGCAAAGGAATGCTTGATTTCTTCTATCTAATGAACGACCGTGGTCGGTAATTTATATCTGTCTGGTTGGTGCCGTTGGCGGTAGGCATCTGAGACATGGCAGTCACAAGCAGAGTTGCGTGAAGTTATTCCCACTATGAAAAAGCAGTGGTGCTGTGAACGGTCCACGTGATCGAGTGTTTGCGATGCCTTCACTGCGACAACGTCAAATGTTCGGATCACCAAGATACCGCGTGACCTAGACGACTGCTGACGAGTCCACTTTCGATGTAGCGATGGGTGCCTTCCGTGACGACCCTCTTGCGGCACGCTTTGATATGCGTTGTTTCGAGGTCAAGTATCAGAGGTGCATTACGCCGGGACTAGTTCCTGTGTGTTGGGCTTCATTGAATTCACCTGCAAGTAACGAGAGCCATCAATCACGGAGGACAAGTTGTAGCAACAAAGTGAGAATCAAATGCCCGAACCACCGCAGCTGCATGTCTTGCTCCGGAGATGAAAATATGATTGTCCTAGGATACCCTCGCCCACTGCATCATGGCACATATGTTGATGACGACATGCTCTCTACCTCGTCTCGACATAAGATCGAACCAAGGGGTTGCAGTGACACGTATGAAGCTCGTGGGATTGTCCGTCTCGAAATCTTTGATGTATTCATCGCTTATCGCAAAGTGAAGAAAGCACACATAGTGTTGTGTGGCATTGATGAGTATGACACTGCCATCGTTAAGCAATGCCAAAGGGTTACAGGACAGCCACGTACTTGTTGCCATGAAGCTCGCCCAATGGGTCGGCAAGCCTGGCCACCAGGGCCTCGCAAGTCATCTGGGCGAAACAATCGTCGGAGATAACTGGTACTCCATCGATCAGAGAGCTAAACTTCCTTTTGGCCTCGAGAATTGCGACGCGGTCACGTGATAAGGTGAACAATCCGTCTGAGCCATCTCGAAGGCATAGCCCTCCGTCATCCGTGGCGATTAACTTGCGCCCTAGGACCGGGGTTAACGCAAGGAGCCTCGTCCTAGCATCTCGAAATTCAACAACAATTCGACAGTCTGGGGAGTCTTGCGGAGGCCCAAAATACAAGATATGTCGAAGCGCGCACGATATAAGTCGCACCGTCTCGTCCTCGGGGAAGCTTAATTGACTGTGGGACTCCGCATCGACATAACCAACAGAAGACGCCTCTAGGGACCCATCGGCCAGGGGACTGCTCGACCCTATTTGCAGCATGCTGGAATCGACGAAGTCGTCTTGGATCGTGTTCCTTCTCGCCCGCTTGGCTCTTGAACCGGGCGCAATATCGGCATCGTCGTCGGCCCCAGACGACGGCATTGAGCCTGGGAGGTGTTGCCGACTGTCAAATCTAGCCATAGCTGCCCAAACTTGGCCAAGTGTTTGGCCGCACTCGGGGTCCCTCACAAGACTATGTTCGCTCAGAAAAGCCAAGCCTGCTTTCGGGCCGTCGACGAACTTCCTTATCTCAGCCGGGAACAGAGTGCCTGGACGTGGCGCGAATTCGCCCAACAAGGGGAGTACGTGTGTCTGACGGTCTAGTCGAATCACGCGATACGCAAAAAGGTGGTCGCGCTTCCAGTTGCTCGCAGCTGCATCTGCCAATTCAGCAAGTGTCTTCCTACCCTCCGCGTCGAACCGAGCACGGAAGGCGGACTCAGAAGTGACCACGTTAAAATACAGTGGAAAGACCATGGCCAGTGTTGATGGCGAGCAGTCCAACCGGGTGGGTGGTCGCGCGAGAGATGAGTGCGCTGGAGCGGGGTTGTGGCATGGGGCCGGATATAATATATTCCGCTCTCCAAGGACCACGTGGATCCCGGTTCGTCTCTGGTGCATTTGAACGCGTCGCACCCTCTGACTCCTAGAGCGGCATCATCATGCCGCTCTCATCGCCAATGTCGCTCAGGGAGCTTATATGCAGCCAATCTAGATTTTTGAAGAACCCACTTTTTTGGAAATCCCGTCATCTCAACCTCCTTGGATCCGGATTCGAGTTCGAGGGCGAACGCATCAACATCGAACCCGGCGCCTCACACGGATCCGATCGAAACGACAGCAACACCGAAGCAGACAGCTACGCGGAGGGGAGCCCTGGCTTCGAGGCTAGGCGACTTGCGTTGAGTTCCGTAATATCGACGAAGTACTCAAGCGTCACAAACCTGCTTGTGGGCGAAGGACTTCCATTCCGACGACGGCTGTAGGTTCCACACCTACCCAATCTTAACGTCTAGTGCTGAGAAATGGGGTTCAAGTGACGATATTCGCTTCTTTTCCGGCCGTACCGAATGCGAATTGCTCTGCGTCCTCTTGTGCAGCGATGAGATCCCTACTCAGCAACCTGGCCACATCCCGCCATTGCTAGGGTATGTCCACTACGCAGACATCATTGGGAAACGACAAAAGATTATCAAGCGACGCAGAGATCCTTCGACCGGCATAGATAGACTATTCTGGCAGCGAGTCTCCCAAATGTCGCCACCAGACTGGTCTCAAGACCCATACTTCTTCTGCATTCTGTTGTCCATTGCGCAACACCAGGAGCGTCTGACAGGCAAAAGTCTGCAAAAAAACTTCCGGGTACGGCGTGTATTAGATTTTCTGCCCTTGTTCTTCTATCGTTAATAAGGCTGATGGCTGTAGTCATGCCTCCTGGTGACAAATGTGGCGGACACTGAGTTCATTTACCTCTACGAAGCAGAGATCGCATCCAAATTCTTGAGAGCCCTCGACAATCCGCACCAGTCCACACAACATATGGCCTGGCCCACTGTCAAGTGCTGCATGATCCCTTGCCGGCCATACACCAATCTCCGGGAACGAATTTTGGCTGGACTAGGCAGTCCTGGCAACGAACCAGCTTGCGTCCTGCAGAGCACAGGTGTGACGGGTTGCATTCGCAAGCGAGGATATGAGCCGGACTCCGATGATTTCAGATGTGACAAAAAGCAGAGACTCCACGGGTAGACTCTGGCGCCGAGGGCCTGCACTGGTCGTGGGTGGGTGCGGCCCACTGAGCCGAATCGGCCTCGGAGGATGAAAGGACCAAGCACTGCCGTTGCGCCCTTCGCCATATGATTTTATTGGCGGGCCCCAGCTGGGCCGCCGACAAGAAAGTAGACCACGTCGTGCCTTGGCGACGCGGCAAAGACGACCTCTTTCGGCTTCCTGTTGAGGCGGCGAAGAGTCTGCGGGAGGGCGCCGATGATTTACTCTGTGAGCCGACAATCTTTTTGCCAACTCGACACAGTATCATGAAGCTTGCACGACGAATCGAATCGTTTTCGGGCCTGAGCGCAGAGGTCAAGAAGTGTATCAAGTGGGTCAGGCGCCGTCTCAACAATGGCGGCAACCAATATGACATCCGCAGTCACCTGGAAGCGAGGAATAAGGCGACGGAGGTGACGCGGCA
This sequence comes from Purpureocillium lavendulum, assembly GCA_029168975.1. NCBI lineage: Eukaryota > Fungi > Ascomycota > Sordariomycetes > Hypocreales > Ophiocordycipitaceae > Purpureocillium > Purpureocillium lavendulum. The sequence goes on along the minus strand of JAQHRD010000011.1, from coordinate 211,706 downwards.
GTCCCCGTCGCTGCTGGGACAATTCCTGTCGCAGACAGAGCCACCGCAACGATGCATACAGCCCGGGGAATCGGACGAGTTGGAGACGGATTCTGACGGCGGTTGGTTTGGCAGTGAATCGGAAGAGGAGGAGATGCCAGAGTCGGATGATCTGGCGAGTTTGGTGTACGACGACGACGCTGAATAATATCATTCGGTGGGATTATTAAATAGATGCTATTCAGACGTCGCCCCTGCGTCCGAACCCTCGCTCAGCTATTTCGGGGCCACTTTCTCGGCGCCTGCGTCTAACGGTTCCATCTTTGATTCCGATGCGGACGACCGACCAACGCCGCAGGCGGCATCGCCTTAGGATCTACTGAACGTGCCGCTGGCGTCTCTCATGAGAGCGCCATGTGGGCCAGTTGTGTCGCAAGTGCCGCAATAGAGATGTCCAGTATGAACCACTGACAAATATTTTATGAGAGCAGGATACATCGACACGTGTTCGAGTCTGCTTGGTTGTGTTTTGTGCTGACATGACACAGTGTCTCATCCAAGGGCTGTGGTGGTAGGCACGCACTCCGCCTATCGTCGCATTTGGTATAAATATAATACGCCACTGCCTCCCCAGTACAGTGTTTTTCAGAATCTTGCGTGAAGTAGGCAGTTCGGATTTAACCCAAAGTGATCTTGCGATACCCCCCGCCTGGCTCTATTCTCGCATAATGATGAATGTGAAAACCCATCATCCAGAAGGTCCGTCATCTTCTATGCTACAGTTGTATTTTACATTTCTCTTCCACGCTCCACAATATCATTCAATCTTGAGGGACTCATATTATCTACGCTTTTGACTAGCATCCATAGCACTGCTGACTCTTCTCTTTAGTCCTTTGGGCTCAGAGAGAGGGTGTCGTATACTTGACGATCAATTTGCACGATGTCCAAAACAGTGCAATAGACCTACAGGCTGGTTCAATCGATTTCAAAAATACTACTGAGGGAATGGAATACGCGTTTAATCTGAGTTTCTATGCACCGGTCAAGGTCGATGAGTCGAAAAAGTCCATCACTGGGCGATATGCATTTCTTGTCTTGGCCAAGGCGGAAGAAGCATGGTGGCCACGTCTGACGAACGAGAACGTGAGGCTTAATTTCGTGAAGGTGGACTTCGAGAGGGTAAGTTCATTCGCGGAACTCAGCTGCCATTGTAATACCGAAACTGATTTGGGAACGAGTAGTGGGCCGATGAAGATGATTCTGATGATGAGCCTAATCTACCCGGAGGGATGGACTTCAGCCAGTTTGGGATGCCGGGTGGTGGCGGTCTCCCTAACATGAATTTCGACATGCCTGCCCTGGGTGCTGATGGCGGTGACGACAACGATGACCACAGCGATGCCGCGGATGATGCGACTGATGAAGTGGACGGTGAAGAAGCTGACGATGCACCGGAGGAACTCCGGTAGAGTACTATACTCTCGAGTATTGCGACGCGAAACGGCCCCCATTTGCTCATCCTAGTCAATAGCTCCATGGCAGTCCATCCCTACTCAGGTGCGAGGCTTTTGGTCATTTTTGGCTCCGCCGTGGCACCAGGCGGGGGCGCAAATGGCATCGCTGTTGCAACTCTCCCGGGGCATTCGAGCCGGACGCCGAACCACTGACACCGCGTTAAGTAGCTGGTCGGTCGCGTCGGTTTCGCGTTACCGACATGGGTGCATCGGTGGCTGGGACGTCACGCGGAAGAAGGGGACTGATCTCTGAGGCCCCGAGACGGTGGTGTTTCTTTTTCCTCGCTCATTTGCCGCATTGCATGTAATGCTCGGGCATGAGCCAATTCATGCGGGTTCGAGCGCGATGGAGGGCTCGGAGGACGCCGTGGGCTTAGGTCGATGACGGCCAAAGACGGCGCAAATCTAGCACATTGACCGGCTATCAGATTATTATATTCGTCCAGGAGTGGCCAATTAGATCGCCGCGTGGATGTGACTTCCGTGCTTCATGAATACCGTGCTGGCTTCTCTTGCCTCCATTTTGGCTGTCAACGGTGACGAACCAGCCATAAGAGCCAAGCATGGCTTGGAGCAGGCGATCCGGGCGGCGCGGTAGAGGAGTCCTCTTGAGGCTGCCCTCTTGAGGCTAATTAGCCGATCAGGCCGTTCTGTGCCGACTGTGGCTTCCCTCCTCTGGCTGGTAGCGCTGGTCTTGGCGCTTCGCACACGGCCGCGGGTGGGCTATCTGATGCCCGACACAACACCGAATCAGCCAATTTTGGGCCTCGACGGACATGCCGTACTGGGTCGAATCAGTCCAATGCTCGTGGTGAGGTCCACATCCATGGGGTTGGCAAAAGAAGATCCATTGGAAAGCCGAAAAGAGCTCGATTCTTCTGCTTCTTCGAGCATTTGGATACCATAGACTGGGTGATGAGCAGGAAATGGCTGAATGGTTTGTGTCTATGCCGGCTCTTTGGCACAGCACTGAGGAAGCCTGGCTCGGGGACCGGCACACACGAGTTCTAAGAACGCTGCTATTGGCGCAGGGACGGGACGACCAAGGACGACCTAGCCTTGCCGCCATTACTTGCTTTTAACGGCCCAGCAGGTAACCCTTTCTACTACGGCGCTGACCTGTGGGTACGGGACATTGTTCGGCTCGCGGGCTTCCGCATTGTTGAGAGCCAGAAATGGCGTTACGGGGGAGAATGGCCACAGTGGCCCGATCATTCTATGCACCTCGTTGTGCTTTGTTGCTAAGAGCATCGGGCCTCGCGTAATTTGCCGTTTTGAATTTCGCGGTCATGGAGCTAACCGCATCGAATTTCGCGGTCACTGGGCTAGCCGAATTGAGTTTTGCGGTGAGGTAGCCCATTTGGGGCCTCGTGTTGCTTGAACTTCCTTTTGCCATGTTGCGGCTTGAGCGGCTGAGCATTTACCGGGATAACAATGTGCCACCTTGCAAGGGTGCGCCGCCGTGGGAACCCCTTTTCTCGTGTCTTCTTGCAGTTCACAGTAAATTCGTTTCTGGATGTTGAATGCGATCCCTTTCTCGCGGTGTACTGCGAGTGTCACCGGCATTCAACGAGCCTACAACTATGATGCCGGACGCTATCGTATCCAAGACATGTTATAGCCATGCAAACGACTCCCAAAAAGCGCGGGAGACCCCGGAAGTACGGATCAGATTCCGGTTCACACCCATGACAAGACGACACAGCGGCGCAGACGAGTGATTACTGTTAAACAGAAGGCGAGAAGGGCCGGAAAGGGCCTGACAAGAGCACATATACAGAACAGCCAGGAAGGGTATAGATACGGATGTCATTCACCGGAGTATAATGGTGGCTCGACTATGAAGGAAGTTCGAGGAACGACCTGGTGCCAGCCTGGCAGTTCGTCCAAGAGTATCATGACGAGGCTTGTGCAAAAAGCACCCAATCGTACCTGGCCCGGCTGCAGTGGCACTCCAGTCGATGAATTGGACCTTGTGCCACTTTTCCAATGCTCATTCACCCCCAAACCCTCCGACATGCATATGGCCCTTTGTGGGCGGGGGCCAGTTAACCCATGCAGCAACATGAAGCGCGTGAGGCAACGTGGCGTATTGGCGACCTGCAGGGAAACCGCCGCTAGTACAGAATCCTGTGAGACAATTGGTTCTGCAGGGACCTCAGGTTATCACCAGTAATTACGCCTGGTGGCAACGTAGCCAATAGGGCATCCCCGGCTGTACTGGGCATTGATGGGAATGCAGCCTTTTTGGCCCACTTACACAAACGTGTTCCACAAGCGAGTCGCGCTCTTAGGTATTTTTAAGGTAGACACACATACAAAATGTACCTTGAAAATTGTTCAGGTAGCTCGACCCCTGCACCCGCCAGGCTACCAAGTGCAGTTATTGGGCAGGGGGAATGTATGTGTGTTATAAATTGCTACAACCAACGAGGGAAGCCCCGTCGATCCAGCCAATTGGCCGCTTCTCGGCTGGGATCCTGATTGCTGCCTGGTCGTGTAGGATTGATCCCGCTGCTCTTATTATCTGGGGGTCCCCATTGCCAGGTTTGAAAATGCCCGCCACCTCCGTAACCTCCAATTTCAGAACAGCAATACTCCTTCCTAGCAGAGCTATCTTGGAAATCAATACTTGTGGCGCCGGCAGTAGCTCAGGCTCAAAGAGTCCTCACCCCTCCATGCTCAGCGATGTCAACTCCTACAATACCACAGTCTGCTTATTTCGACAAACTGGTGGAGGAGGCTCGGGAGGCTGAGCTGGGATTCGCAGCACTTCGAGACAATCCCCAGTATCAAAGTGATAGTGAATACCACACTGCTATCAATGTCTTTGACAGCCAGATAGGGAACAACGAAACTGAGGAAGCGGAACGCTCTGGTTCGTAATATGGGACTGATACGATCTCTTACTCCTGCTTGATCTTCTGAGAAAGCTAACAGCCTTCGGGTTTAGCAAGGGAAATCATTAGAAGGTGGGGAACAGACCATCCGATATTACTCGCTGTTATAAGCGTTTTGACTGGCGCCGGAATATCCGTCCCAATTGGTATTCTGGTTAATCATTTATCTTAAGTAGTTGCGGCGGACCGGTTACATGGCTCCAACGGGTTGCCACAAATGCCTGTTGCAGGAGGGCTGATGCTGATGCTGTTTATGGCAATTGATAGGGACGCATGGCCTTACGGACGCATGAGTTTTTATAAGGCAATGGATGAATGAATAATTAGATTACGCCCGGAGGGAAGTCCCCATAGGGCCTTGACGGTTGCTAGCCACATTTCCATACATTTGGTACTTAACACCCCCGGCCCAACGGCTTGTCGTCTCATCACTTGCTGCTCAACAGCTCTCGTCTCTCTACTTTGCGCTCCAAAGTTCTCCCATACCCTTCGATCTGTTCCTCGCAAATTGACCTGTCCCTTCCTAACTCTGGCGTCTGTCCGACGATGAACAGACCACTCTCCTCCGCCGCGATTGACGAAGAGCCCACCTGCCCATAGCCGTCCAGTGGAGCTAACCTACCAACTGTGGGGTAGCTACAGGTATAGGTAGAGGGATTGTGCTGAAAAGAAAGGTTGAGACAAAAGGGTATGCTGTCAGTATGCCGACGGTCGTGATTTGGCGAGGTCCCGGCGCACGCCGGGCAAGCCGCGTCTGTAGCTTCACGCGCTCGTTCCCCGCCTCGGGCCGGGCAGAGGGAGACGATCGCGTGCGTCGTAGATGTTGCGTCCTGCACACCTGCCGCCTCGGCAGGCCACATGATCGTTTCGTATCGTTATTGGCGCGTATCGCTTTGCCGCCCGTGGCATATGGCACCCCACGGGCTGCTGCTGTCGAGACCAGCTTTCCAAATGAGGTCGAACTCTCCAAAGTCCTTCATTCGTGCTCGTTAGTGCCCAGTCAAGGCCAAGCAAGCTAAAGCATGATCAGTTGGCCTGCAATTACCCCGCTCCCTAACATGCCGCTAACAGCTGCAAGGAGAGCGGGGGGTTTACAGGGGAGAGTTCTAAATTAGGGAATGTAATTCTAGAGTTCCGGATTCTTTACCAAATTATCTTTGCCTGTCAAAGCGACACGGAGGTCAATATGGCATTCAGTGGAAGTGACAAAGCACAAATCCGTTGCCACTTGAAGATCGTGCGGGTCCCTATGTCACACACTTAGGTAGGAAAACCGTGGGCAAAGGAATGCTTGATTTCTTCTATCTAGTGAATGACCGTGGTCGGTAATTTATATTTGTACTGGTTGATGCTGTTGGCCGTAGGCATCTGAGACATGGCAGTCAGAAGCAGAGCTGCGTGAAGTTATTCCCACCATGAAAAAGCAGTGGTGCCGTGAACGGTCTCCGTGAGCGAGTGCTTGTGATGCCTTCACTGTGACACCCTAGATCGCACTGCACTTGTTGCAGCGCACCAATGTCCAGCTCATGATCGGCACGCCTTTAACCAGTTCCCCAACGCTTTGACCTACTTCCTTGCCGCTGTCAAGGCCACGCATTTCTTGGGCCGACAATCGTTCACATGGGGGAGCAGGGTTAGACGGGATCTCATTCGCAAATGCACCAGCCCAAACCCCAGAAGCTCTAGGGGTAAGCCACAAGGACGCAACTCTTGCGAGGACCTTAGCGAGACGCGGGAGACAACGTTAGTTGCACATGAGCCGTCACAACACAACACATGTGCATGGGTTTCCACGACGAGCTGGCCGTGCACGCTCCTGGGAAACCGATTGAGCCATTCAACAACAGTCAGTTCCTCGTCAGCGGGCAAAACAACGCCGGCTACAAGTTGAGCATATGCTGCGAGCCAATGTGTTCTTTTTCTCTTCCCAAAAGATTTCACTGCTTCTCTTGTCACGCTTACTACCTACTGTATGAAGGGTATCTCGTGTTTTCCGAAAACACACACTTTTCGTCCGTGCACAGTCAGGGGTACGTGTCGGGATGTGGCAGCCACCCTAACCCTAACACGGACCATCCGGGACCAACCGGCTACCGTGCCGCTAGATTCCCGAAATAGGCAACGAAATTGGGGTAACTGGTTCCCTTGTCAGGCGCTGCCACTTCAGATGTCGTGCCTGCGATGACGACGAGCTGCGGGCGGTAGCCGCGGGCATGGAGCGTATTCTTCAGCCGCTGCGTCGACGGGCTGCGGACCATGCCGCTGATGGCGCGCCTGCACCTGGCGAGTCCGCATCGGCACAGCCCCCACAGCCGACCTTTCGGGCCGCCGCAGGAGCGAGTCAGCATGGATCGGTACCTGATATACTGGACGCGGTTCGTCCGCTACTACCTGAACGTGGTTCACCTCGACGACGAAAAGCTGTTCGAATCGCATGGCTTCCGGTTCACGGCGAGCCAGCGGCGGCGGCTGGAAGATCTCTGGGTTCGGCTCCGGGGCGACAGAGGCGCGAACAGCGCGGGGGGGCGAGGAAGCCGGGGGCGGCGCCCGCCAGAGCGATGATACGATAGAGGACCTGCTCCTTGAGCTCTCGGCGGACTTCTGGACGCAGAAGCTCGGGGATGGCCCTTTCGAGAGCCCGCTTTGGCACTTCGTCGGGGTCCTTGGCATTGATGGCGAGACGTGCCAGTTCCGGCCGGCGCACCACTTTACCTACGTGCTCGCCGGCCTCGTATACGTCGGGAGAGCACTGCTCGGCGAGTGGGCGATACCCACCGCCCGTCGCGGAGCCATGGCGGACCTCCCAGAGCGGCTGGAAGACGTGCGCAGCGCCTGGCTGTGTGCGGGCACGTACTCGCCCATGGGGTATGTGCTGAGCCTGCTGCTCTACGGCAAGAAGATCGCCAGGGAGACTGGCAGCCGGCTGATGGTATCCTGGAGCAAGGACCCGGAACTTATGTTCTTCAACGGCAAGCCCATTCACATGAACCACATCCGGACCATGGTGGCGGAGATGACGTCCGACGCCGAGGACCTGCTGTGGAAGACCCTGCTATTCAAGGAAGGCGACGACGTTCGCTTCGTCGTCCCCCTCGCCGGCATCGAGGACGACCTGACCCAGACTGTCCGGGGTCAGTCCTTCATCCACAGCAACGGCCTCGCCGGCAAGGAGGGCGAGATGCTAAGTGACCTCGTGTGCGGGCAGCGTCGGAAGGAGTTTCTGGACAAGCATGGCGACTGGAAATGGGGTGGCGTGCGGAGGTACCTGAAGCAGGTCAAGAGGTTCGAAGAGATGCTTCTGCTCCTGGCCCACTTCACGGGCGGCCAGCCGGCTCGCGGGACGGAGATCACGGGTCTGCGCCTCGTCAACGGCATCAATCGCGACCGCAGCGTATTTGTGATCGACGGCGAGGTCGTCCTGGTCACCCAGTACCACAAGTCCCAGGCACACTTCGACGCGCCAAAGGTCATACCGCGCTTCCTGCCGCCGCGCGTCGGCCAACTCATGGCCATGTATATGGTATACGTTCGGCCGTTGGTGGATCGGTGGGAGGCAGATCGCTGGTCGCTTCACGGCAAGCTGAAGCCGCCGAGCGACTTCATATGGCACAACGAGGACGGGCCATGGGACACGCCGCAGATGACCGCTGCCGTGTCGCGGTTGTCGCAGCACTACATGGGCCGGAGGATCACGCTGCAGGACTGGCGGCACATCGCCATCGCCATCAGCAAGAAGCACGCTCGCCAGCGCGGCGCGGCCGTGCCCGACTTCGAGGACGACGAGGAGCACGACGAGTCTGAGAACTACGAGGTTCCCGACGACCTGGCGGCCTGCCACACGGGCCAGACGGCGGCCAACTACGGCGTGACCATCGACATCTTGAAGCGCCTGACGGCGGAATCGCTCGAGGTGTTTGGGCAGGTGAGCCATCGGTGGCACAAGTTCCTGCAGGTGGACGAGGCATCGCTCGAGCGGTCTCGCGCGCCGGCAGCTCCTGCCACCAAGCGGACGCAGGCCGCGGCGGGCATTGCTGAGTCGCAGAGGCCGACGCGGCCCAAGGTCCTGCAGCTGAAGAAGGAGGAAGGCGGCTCAGGTGGCGGAGACGACTGTATTCTCCGAGCCCTACGGACCGTGCTACGCAACGACGATGCCCGGTTCCGTTCTCCTCAGCAAGAGATGGCGGTACGGGCGGCCGCCGCGAAGGACACGCCGCTCGTGGCCGTCCTCCCCACGGGTGGAGGCAAGAGTCTCGTCTTCATGGTGCCGGCCATGTTGACCGGGGCGGGCGTGACGATCGTCGTGGCACCCTACGCCGAGCTGAAGAGGCAGCTCGTCACACGGTGCCTCGACGCCGGCCTGGAGTGCAAGCACTGGCCCGAGGCGCGGGAGTCCTGGCCGAGGGTCGTGATCGTATCGGCCGAGGCCGCATCGAGCGACGACTTCCTCCAGTGGGCAGCGGACCTTCGCGTCAGGGACCGGTTGGACCGAGTGGTGATCGACGAGTGCCATCTGATGTTCACGGCGGCCAACGAGTACCGCAGAAAGCTCAGGGCACTCGTACTGCTCCGCAATCTGGGGTGCGCGTTTGTGTTCCTGACCGGTACGCTGCCTCCGTTGTGCCAGCGCGAATTCGAAGAGGCCATGCAGCTGCAGAATCCGCTCTACATCCGCGCGTCGAGCCACCGAACGAATGTCGAGTACTTGGTCCAAAGAGTTGGCAACGGCCGCGGCGTCACGGAAGTGATACAACGGGCCAAGGCCCGGCTCGGACTGACGACCAAGGGTGGCGCCGGGAAGGGGATCGTCTATTGCGCGACCCACGCCAAGTGCCAGATGTTGGCCCGCCAGCTAAAATGCCACTACTACCACGGCACTCCGGACGACGCCGACGCCCACTTCTTCGCCCAACGGGAGGAGGGTTTCCAGGCGTGGTTGCGCGGGGAGAGTCCATACATCGTCGCCACGTCCGCCCTCGGTACCGGCATAGACGTCCCAGGCATCACGCACGTCATGCACTTCGGCGCACCGTACAGCATAATTGACTACGCGCAAGAGGCCGGGCGCGCGGGCAGGGCGGGAGAGCGCGTGGAGGCGGTCATCGTCGTGGAGGAAAGGGATTGGCCGACCGAGGACCCGAAGAGGGAGGCTGCGCTTGAGCTGAAGACGCGCGAGGTCAATGCCCTTATTCGGACCAGCGGCTGCCGACGGAGCGTCCTAGGCCGGTGTCTCGACAATGACCTGCGCGACTGTGATCGTATAGACGCGGTGCCCTGCGACAACTGCCAAAGCGAGAGGCTCCGGTGGAAGAGCGAGCTGTCGTCTCAGGGCCAGATCATGTCGGAGGCGTACGTGAAGAAGGTTTCTCGCGGCATGCACCGTCTCCAGTCCGCACTCGAGACCGTGGCGGAGCTGCAGAGCATGGCCTGCGTCATATGCTGGGTGTTCGAGGGCTCGGGCGCGGCCAACCATAAGTGGGGCACGTGCAACGAGCTCGACGACGGCCTGAGCTTCGTCAGTTGTATGGAGTTCCAGAGGGGTATCAACTATCGTCGCGATCCGCAGGCGGCATATCTCAGCTGCTACTTCTGCCACGTGTCGCAGGAAATCTGCACCGAAGGCTATCAAACGCGGGGAGAGTCTTGTCGGCGGAAACACGTCGTCATACCGGTGGCGTACGCCGCCAGCACGGACGACGGGCTCTGGGGCATGGTGCAAGAGCTTGCGGGCCGGAAGATCAGCAACAGGGAGGACTATGTCGCGTGGCTAGGTCGGAAGCACGGAAAGCCGGTCTGTGGGCAGGAGATGACGAACGCGATGGCCGTGTTCAACCTGGTAGTGGACTGGCGGGAGGGGCGCAAGATACAATAGATGCCCATGCCCACTGCCAACGATTGTAGAGGCCCTCTGGCTTGTGGCGACCGAGCCCGCCGTGTCACCATCTGCATGCATCCTGCAGCCGGTCTCGGATGAAGCTTGGCCGCCTGGTGGATCTTGGATGTCGGGCGAATCTTGGGTATAGGGCCAATCTTGGCTGTAGGGCCAATCTTGGCTGTAGGGCCAATCTTGGCTTTTGGGTGAATCTTGGATGTCGGGCCAATCTTGACTGTAGGGTGAATCTCGGCCGTTGGACGAGCACTCGCCGTTCAGCTAGTCTCGGCGCCGGAAGCGCCGTTTTCTACGACGCAACGAAGTCACACACCACCCAACCCTAAAGAAGACAGCGCCGACAAGGACTTGAGGGCACCAGCTTCGGCTGGAACTGTTTGGCCACTCCTCGTGAAAGAGCCTTGACCGGCAGTGGGCACGACCAGTGCTGTGTGTGTGTGTGTGTGTGTATTTTTCGTCCAGCGGCCGTGAGGCCGCTCAGGTCCCTTTGGGGCACAGGACGTGCTGGGCTAGCGGGTCTATCCTACGTTATCGATACAGGTTCTGGTGGGTCTCAGAGATTACCTCCAGGTGTCCCCTCATCTTCCCATCCCGAAAAGTAAACAAACCACCATCCAGCATTTCAACGGCTCTGAGGCGCTCCAATTCGTGCTCGGTGCCCGTCAGCGGGTCGTCCAAGCGCGGCATCTAAGTGCCGTATTCTACTGGCCTCGAGAGAGGCCGTCGTCGGAGACTGCGAACGACCAGTGCTGTGTGTGTGTGTGTGTGTGTGTATTTTCCGTCCAGCGGCCGTGAGGCCGCTCAGGTCCCTTTGGGGCACAGGACGTGCTGGGCTAGTGGGTCTATCCTACGTTATCAATACAGGTTCTGGTGGGTCTCAGAGATGACCTCCTCGCATCTCCTCATCTTCCCATCGCGAAATGTAAACAAACCACCATCCAGCATTTCAACGGCTCTGAGGCGCTCCAATTCGTGCTCGGTGCCCGTCAGCGGGTCGTCCAAGCGCGGCATCCAGGTGCCGTATTCTACAAGCCTCGAAGGAAGCCATCGTCGGAGGCTGCTTTCGCAGCCTCAATTGACCCGGGCGGGCAAAGGGTGCTGCTACACCCTCCGCCTGGACGGGTCACAGAGTGAGAAGTAACAAAAGAAAGAAAGGGAGAGAACACCGTCCGCCTAGTGGCGAGGATACGCCCATTCGAAAAACGAGCTTGCCTTCGCCAGCTTGACGAACTTGTCGAAGTCCTTGCCTAATGCACGATTGACTGCCGCAGTCGGTGAGGGTGCCAGCCTCATCCGATGTCGCGGCAGAATCTTTCGGCAATAGAAGAGATGACTCGGTTCTTTCCGTCGGCCACATGAACATGTTAGCCGCGCATCGTCGTGGTTGAATCTCTCGTGGTAGTCGGCAAAGTCTCCATGGCGAGACCGTGCCGCGAGCAGGTGGTGGAGCAGCGGTCGTGGGAGCTCTAGCTCTGGTGGGCAGCCGATGGCAGGCTTGAGATGCAGTGGCTTGTACTGGTCGGGTGCAGAGGCGTCCCACCAGGCTTCAAAAGCGTCTCTGGGCTGCTGCCGGGCAGTCCTGCGCAAATGAGCGAGAGTTGGGAGAGCGTCTGCAGGTTCGGGCAAGGAGGTGGCCGCCTTCGCTAAGGCGTCCGCCTGCTCGTTGCCTGCAATGTTGGTGTGGCCGGGGATCCAGCGGACCTCAGCAGCGCCATGCGTTGTGGCTAGGGCCTGAAACTCGAGGAACACTTCCTGGGAAGAGTCCGCGGGCGTGCCTCTCAGGCAGGTTGTGACCGCGAGATTATCGAGACACACAAAGATGTGTCGTGGGCTAGGGAGGTTCAGTGCAGCACGCAACCCTTCAAGGGCACCCTTGGCTTCGGCATCGAAGACCTCAGCTGGGCCAAGGCGACCGCTGTCACTCGTCAAGGTGAGTCCATTGCGATGAATCACATAACCATACCCAGCGGCCTTCTCTGTCGATAGAGATCCGTCTGAGTAGACAATAAGCGTTTCACTTGGAATAGACCGGAGCCATTCCCTGAATTCTTCTGCAGACTCGTCTTTCGACGCGGTCTGTAGGGGCGTCACGTGCTCGTCGAACCGGCGAGGGAGGAGCAGCGGTCGTTTGCTGCGAGGTAGCAGCTGATCGCTGCGTCTGAGTCTAGTCCGGAACGCCTCGCGAGGGATCTGGTACTTCAGCTTGATTGACCTATGGATGGTCGGCGGTTTGGGCTGCAGTGTGCGTTTTGCCAGCGGGTGTGCCTCATCCACACGCTTAAGGCGGGCCGCGAAGCGCATCCGGCGAGTTTCGAGCAACTGGGCGATCGGCGGGATGCCACTCTCACGATGCAGTGCGGCGATAGGCGTCGTCCTCCAGACTGGCAGAACGGCTCGCATAGAGTTGTGAAGCGACTTGTTCATCTTCCGCAGCAGCTGTTGGATTCCCGAGGGGCCCTCTTTCGTGGGCTGGCTCCAGCGAGGGCTGCTCAATCCAGGGTACCAGGCCTCGACGCCATGGAGCAGCTCTGGCTCGACACAAGCTCGGACGGCTCTTTGCATAGCGCTCGGAAGTGGGCCATGTTTGGTATTGGCGAGCCCTCGCAAGTGGTGTGCCACGGCTTGCGCCTTGGCTGTCCATTTCTCGACGTGGGTCCTGAACGTCAGAGTGCTGTCGAGCCAAATGCCTAGCCAGCGCATCGCTTTTTCTGGGCGTCTCTCGCCCTCGTGGAAGACAGGTGGCGAAACCCTGGGTTTGGTTCGGCAGAAGTGCATGACCTCGGTTTTTGCAGGGTCGAAGCTGATTCCGTTGGCGGCGCCCCATGTTACGAGCTCGCTGACATAGCGCGACGCCCTGTCGGCCGTCGTCTCCAGCGAGTTTCCTACGCATAGGATACCGGTGTCGTCGGCATAGCCGAATCGACCCTTTGGATTGCCCAGGCGATAGATGGGCTCTGTATAGAGCAGGAAGAGGATGGGCGATACGGGCGAACCCTGCGGCAGCCCGCACTGGAGCGGGGAACTGGGTGTGGTAATGTCCTGATATCGCACGCACGCCGAGCGGTAGGACATGAACGAGCCAGCCCACCGTGCGAGATGCTCAGGCCATCCCTGCTGGCGCAGACGGAGGATCAGTCGGTTGCGCAGGACGGTATCAAAGGCCCCCTGGATATCCATTGTCACCAGCGTGGCGACCTGTCCGCGAGCAAATGCTTCTTCGATGTCGTGCACGAGAGCAGCGACGAGGTCGACAGCGGGCCTCTTCGGCAGGGCCCCGGCTTGTTGCGGATGGAGCACACCATAGTGGATGGACGCCCACGCTAGGCGGCGCGCAATGATCCTTTCGAGGCCCTTGCCTAGGCAGGAGAGCAGCGAGATTGGTCGCCAGGCACGCGGTGTCGACAAGTTTCGTCGGCCCGGCTTCGCTATCATGACAACTTCTGCCTCCCTAAAGATCTGGGGATGATGACCCAGCCGGAGGCATCCCTCGTATAGACGACGGACATGGTCGCCGATGATATGCCAGGCCGCTCTGAGCATTTTGACAGTGATATTGTCAGAGCCGGGAGATGTGTTTCCCGTGCGGATGGTCGCGTCCTGCACCTCCGCTAGTGATACATCCTGAGCGAAAGGTATCGGTCTTGTTGCGGTGACTGGGACCCACGGGTCGGATATGTCGTCTTCCGCCGTTCGCCTTTCCAGCGTGGCTCGTCGAAGGGCATTCGCTTTGTCGAGCTGCGTTTCGTGTACTTCACCATCTACCTCGAGCGGCGGTGGTTGGAAGGCACCTGGAGACTTCAGCCAGCGGACGGCTTTAAACACAGACGCACTGTCGTTAAAGCTGTCGATGAGGTTGCGCCAGTATAGCCGTTTAGCTTGGCGGACAACCTTCTGGAAGTCCTTCTTGGCGAGCTGAACTTCCCGACAAAATCCAAGGGGATAGACTCTTCTTATCGCGCGGTATTCCGCCGCGGCGAGCCGGCATTCCTCGGTCCACCATGGGGCGCTGCGGGCTTGGTTTCGAACGGGGCGACCGGCGACTTTAGCCGCCAGTTGGAGGAGGCGCACCAGGGCGGATGCAAGAGCATCAAGGTCGTGGATAGTTGTCGCCGGGGCTGGAATGTCCACTGACCCATACTGGACGAGATCTACGAACCGCTTAATCTCGTCTTCCGTCGTGACGCGGACTTTTCCAGGTGGCATTGGTGCGACGCCCACCTCAGGAAGCGTTATGCTGAGCGTGAAGTGGTCGGAGCTAGTGGCTAGATGGTCCTCCACGACTGCCTCTGACAACGGTACGTTGGAGAAGGCAAGGTCTATTGTGTTCCCATGCGGATTCGTGGGCACATCGGTCGGATTGAGCAGACTAAGGCGACTCTCTGCTGCCCAGAGAGCGATGTCGTCGCCCCGGCCATCGAGACGACCGGTCTGCCAGCTGTAGTGTTTAGCGTTGAAGTCTCCCGCGACCAAGCACCTGCTCGGCGGGCTCCAGGCAAGAAGTATGTCAAGGGCCCCGTCGAAGTCCGGCTGTCGGTAGCAGTTGACTATCGTCATATTGTTGATGGTGAGCCAGAGAATATCACGAGTTGTCGCGGGACGTCGTTGATCAGCCATTAGGCCGGGGCGTCGCCGGACGTATGTCATGACTCTTGGGCGGGTGGTAGTGTTGGTCCAGCTATCGATTGGAGAAAAGGTATCATATGCTGGGTGAGTTTTGGTGAGACAGCGGCCATATTTAGCTTCTGTCCAGGGCTCTTGCAGCAGGACAACGTCGTATTGCTCAGAGTCTGCAAGAGCAAGGGCACAGTCGTGTGCTGGTGGGATCTTGCCCACGTTCGCTTGGAAGATTCGCAGATCCTTCTTGCCGTTTTGTTGAGTACGGGGATATCGCGTCATTGAT
The DNA here is from genome assembly GCA_029168975.1 of Purpureocillium lavendulum. NCBI lineage: Eukaryota > Fungi > Ascomycota > Sordariomycetes > Hypocreales > Ophiocordycipitaceae > Purpureocillium > Purpureocillium lavendulum. The sequence goes on along the minus strand of JAQHRD010000011.1, from coordinate 196,523 downwards.
CCTGTGAGGTGGGTTCGATGCGTCGCTTCTTAGAAGGAGAGGCAGGTCTGCTCGCGGGCTGAGGGGTCGTATCCACGATGATAAATGGCGGGGTTATAGTCATGGTTGGGCTGAGAGTCGAGGTCTCGCTCTCAGCTCTTGAAGTATTGGCTTCTGGCTCGATTTGGCTGTCGTTGGGCTGGGGAGCGCTGAGGGCCGTGCTGCCGGGCGCGCTGCCGGGCGCGCTGCCGGGCGTACTGCCGGGCGTGCTACCGGGCGTGCTACCGGGAGCAGAAGGGCTAAGGCGATCGTTCGTCTCAGGTGCGTTCAATGGCGCCGGTCTGGGTGAGGGGTTCACGGTCTGAGGCGATGCTCCGTCCGGTTGGGAGAGCGAGTTCGCCTGGGCCGTGCCTTGCCTTAGCTGGGCAGATAGCTGGGCGCCCATTTCTCGGGCGCGGGTTTTCTCTTCCTTGGTCAATCGGCGGAAGGCGCCATGGGATCGTATGGGACGTGCCGGGCACTTCAGGAAATCTGCAGCATGCGGTCCGAGGCAGTTGCCGCACTGCTCCGGCGCTGCGCAAGAGGAGTCGTCGTGTCCGGCCTTGCCGCATCTCTTGCAGGACGGTCGGCGGTCACAGCTATGTCGGGCGTGGAAATCCCAACATTTGTCGCATTGGCTGGGCACGGTCGGTTTGTCAATGTATCGGGCCAGTCTGCTGGAGCCAAATAGCCTCCAGGGTTTCTGGGTGGGCTCGAGAAAAGACACTATGAGCGTCTTGTTTGGAAGGTCATTTGAGTCGTGTCTGCTCGGGCGAATGCTGACGGGTGTCAGCCCGGTTTGGCAGGCAATTTCGTCCTTGACTGCTGCGTCGTAGTCGGCTTCATTGCCCTGCAGGTCGGTGAGTCTGCGAGGGCAATGGGATACGACGTAGGTGTACCATTTCTTGCTGACTTCGACGGATTTCGCGCCCAGGTCATCCGCCCATTCGGACTGGCGCTGAACGATGAGATCTCTGGTGGTAGCGTCCGCGGTGCGAATAGCCCAACCCGAGTTTACGGGAAAGGCTGCCGGGATTTGGTGGAGGTCGATGCCGGCTTTCGCGGCGATGTGGGTCCGGATCGCGTACGATTCGCAGTTCCTCGCCGGTGCTTCGGCGTCGAGTCGTACGAAGACCCGGAGGTCCTCTTTCGGTGGGGCGGGGATTGGTCGTCCCTGGAGACGTATGTCGGCTGTTTGTTGTGGTGCGGGCGGCGGGGCCTCAGCAATGGGAGTGGCGTGGACCCCAGGGGGCTGGCGAGGGCTGCGCCCGGCGACGACGCTGCTGTAGGTCGGCGCCGTCGCGGGGGGCAGTATGGAGAGAGACTGGCGCCAAAAGTCGAGGAAGCTGGTGGCGAATTGGTTCGCGAAGGTGTGCTCAATCCCAGACGTGAATTGCTTCGCGGCCCGGTCAAATGATTCGCAGAATGCGTGGAAGACTGCTAATTTGGCGTTATAGGCATCCGTTTGCTCTTGGGCGACCCTGTTGGCGCCTTCGACGATGGAGACGGGCTCCAGAATGGGTTCCAACGAAGGCCTGTACGGCGCGTATGCGGGCTGTGCCCCTTCCGTAGCAGCAGAGTGGGAGAGTCGGAGTAAAGGCGAAGATGGCGTCCGGGCCGGTCGCCGGGGCGCCGGCGAGACACCGATCGGCCGGTCCACAACCGGAGAACTGTTTCGGAGCTGGGCAGCACGGGCCCGGTCGGCGAAAGTTAAGGGGATATGATTGTCCAGATCGAAGGGATCTGAGCCGGCATGCGAGCCCATGGCAGTTGCCATGGCCGCTGCCAGAGCCGGCGCAGCGCGCGGCTCGCGGTGTTGATGGTGCAATTGTTAGTCAATTTGGTGTAAGATACGCTACTTTCTTAACAGTTGCATGCCAAGAAAGTATGATGACAAAGGAAGGTTGGACGACCAGTGCTGTGGCTGGGCCGCCGACGAGTACAGGGTAGGCTGCGGAGCTGGAGACACTCGGACTCGAGGCCGTCCGTTGTAAAACCGTAAACAGCACGTTTCGGAGGCTTGACGGCGACCGGGACGACGTAACAGGAGCGTAGCCAAGGGTTGTAAACTACGGTGGCTGCCGGTTGGCCTTGGAAGGGCCAAGTGGTTAACCCTATGACAAGTTAACTCTAACCCTAACCCTACAGTAGTACCGAGTTAAGCTTGGCTGTCGGGTTTAAACGAGGCGGAGGCGAAGGCTGAGCGGCTAGTACTGAGTAACTGAACGCTGCGTTTAACGCTAACCCCAACCCTACAGCGCTGCGGACTTAAGTTTAGCTGTCTGGTTTAGACGAGGCAGAGGCCCGAAGAGTAACCCTAAGCAAAAGCTGCCCTACGTTCAACTCCAACCCTGAAACTAGACCTGTAGGGCCTCCCGGAACTGCAGAGCTTGCCAGAGGTGTAGGGCCTACCTGTGTCTAACCCTAACCCTGGAGTGCTACTGAGTGAAGTTTGGCTGTCGGGCTTAGACGGGGCGGAGGCTGAACGGCTGGTGCTGGCCCTTAGAACGCCTCACTTAACTGTAACCCTGACCCTATAGTACTGTTGACTTAGGGTTGGGACTGTAGGGCCTACTAGGGCTGTAGGGCCTTCTTGTGTTTAACCCTACCCCTAACCGTAGGGTACTACTAAGTTATGTTTCGCTGTCGGGCTTAGACGAGGCGGACGCTATAAGAGCTGCAATAGCGCGGGGGTTTGACTTTGTATGCGTTTTACTTAGTGAAATTCACTTGCACACAGCCAAAAGCCGCATCGCGGCCGCCACACGCCAGCGCAACGCCCAGAACAGCGAGCTCATCGCAGTGACCGACGAGTCCCAAAAGCAGCCGCCTGGTTGGCCTGGCCTGCCTCGTCCGCCCACGTCCTGGCCGAGCGCGAGCTGGTCGAAACCCAGGTTTCAAAGTGGGTCCTCCCCAGCTGGCTTGCCCCGGTGCGGCCCCGTGCCAGTCGGTGCCAGCCAGTGTGCTGTCTCCGTTGCAGGTGCCCTAGCCATCACGCGTGACAAGCGGCGGCCTTCCCGTGCGGATCGCATCATTAACTTCGGCTCGGGCCGTTGACTTGAGATGCCCCAAAATCGGCGTCTCGTCCCGGGCGCATCATGAGCGCATCCGTGCTGGCGTCGCGTGTTATGCAGTGGCCGGCGTCAGACGCCGGCGCTGGAGTCGAGGAGGCCACCAAGTGCCGGTTGGCGACGCGACCGCCGTCGAAGCAACAGTCGCGATGCAACCAAGCGTGCACATTGGAAAGACCAGCACGACGAGTGTGTATGGGATGAAGAGTCGAAGGAGACGAGAAGCTGGGGCCGCGTCCTTATTATGGGCATCCCAAAATGGAATGGCCCAACGGCCCAGCTGAATGGGGGCGAGGTTGCGAACTTGCTTTTTCGACGCACCCGATATTGGCGTACGAGGCCCCTGCGTCTGTCCGCGACAGGCCCTGCAACAGGCCGCCGTGTGGTCCTTTGCAATCATCGCGGCGTCGCTGGCGTAGGCCGAATCCTTCCCTTGTCAACGCGTGCTGGAAGAGGTCCAAAACGCACGACAATGGCCGCACGCTCATCCTGCCAGAGCGCGGCCAGCACAGGCAAGCGCCGACGGGAGGCGAGCGAGGAGAACACCCCTGCCAAAGCCCCACGGAAGCGATTCGAGGACGGCCAGACTACCCTAGAGCAGGCCGACCCGTATCGAATTTTGACGGCGACGATGCCTGTAGACGCGCTCACGGCGGACTGGAGCATGGGGATGAGCAAGGGGAGCAATCGGCCGATTGAAGAAAAGCACGTCAACACTCTTTACACCATTTTCCAGCGCGGGGACATGAAGCGGGCGAGTTATCCGCTCGCCGTGCTTAGCACGCGCTCCGACGTCCAATGCATGCTTCACGAGATGGGCTACGACAGGGACACAACAGAGACGGATGACCTGCCCGCGTTCGACAATTGGCTGGTCAACCGCCGTTCGGTCGAGCTCCTTGACGGCCAGCATCGCGTCGCAGCCCTCAAACGACTCGTATCCAAAACCGGCGCTGACAAGCAAGAACTCCATTGGCCTTGCCATTTTTACGATCGTGGTATGCCACAAGCGACTCGTATTCAAAACCGGCGCCGGCAGAGAAGAGCTCCATTGGCCTTGCAATTTTTACGACCGTGGGATGCCATACGCGACGGGAGCAGGCCGGCTGCAGCGTGAGCATCACGACTGATGAGACAGCACAGATGCGCTTCCGCGCGAACTGAACCTCGCGCTGCGGATGAATCGTCCAGACCCGACCCTGGCGCACAGCCACGGTGACATCTGGGTCCAGCTTGCGACCGCCGCGTCCGAGAGGCCCGGCATCCTCGACGGCACTGTCGACGAGATGAAGGAGCGGATGATTGACGCACTGCGTCTCAGCGGCGACGTCGGCTTCCCGCTCTCCCGGCTCCTCGCTATCTGGCGCAACGAGCGCTGGCGGCACATGACTACGCGGTGGTGCGAGACGACCGTCGGCCGCGCCACCCCCCAGACCACGACCCGGGACTGGACGACACGCCACCGGATCGACGATGTGTGTATCAGACGGATGCCTACTGGCAACATCTGGGCTGACGCGCTGACAGTTCTGGTTCATGGCATTTCGGCAGGTCTTGGGTACGCTCGCGCAGCTGCCCGGCGACGCCGCGAAACTCGTCTCGTCCGAGGATTGGAAGAAGATGATCGCCTCTCTCGGCCCCGAGCGCACTCAAGAGCAGGTACAGGAGCTCTTTTACCCAGGTCAATCTGGCAAGCCGCTCAGTGCCGCGAGCAGACGCAACCCAAAGCTGCTGCAGTCCTTCGACGACCGCGGGTACTGGGACATCTACGAGAGGGTCCTGCGCACCTCGGCGCTGCGGTTCGCGGACATCCACCGCCTCACGGGCATGTCAAAAGAGAAGGGCCGCGTTCTATTCCAGGTCTTGGACCAAGTCGTGAGCTGGCTGAACCCGAAGCGAACGGACGTCGTCAACCGTCGGAGCAACACCAAGCCGCAACTTTGCCTGGACCTGGAGCCGGTACTGGACTACTACACCCTAGCGCGCTTGCGACAAGCCGAGAAGCGGGTCGAGATATTCCATCCGTCTGCCGCGCAGCAATTGCCACGAGAGAGCGCGTCCGTGTTGCTCCAGCAGGAGGTGCTCGAGTTCGTGCTGGAGCGTCACGGAATGAATGCGATAACGAGGGGCAGTTGCTGCTCCAAGTTGTACACTGGATTCCCCGCAGCTGTGGCACTCTTGCGCCGCCAGGGAGCACTGGTGGCAGCAGGCTATAAACCTTTCACGAGGAAATACTTGAAATGCGATCTAGTACAGAGGCCCATGTGCTTACACTGCCGCCACTGACCCCTTTGCGTTGAGTAGCTGCGCTATGGCTTTATGACCCTGGATGGTGGCTGCTTCCAGCGCTGTCCGCCCGCCTAACGGGGCAGCAGCGGCATCGATCTCGGCTCCCGCTGCTAGCAGCGTTGCGACAATCTCCGGATGACCTCTCAAAGCTGCGGCTTGGAGCGCCGTCAGCCCGCCTACCGTTGCAGCAGCAGCGTTGATATCAGCACTCTCTGCTAGCAGCATCTCGACAATCTCTAGATGGCCTCCGTCAGCTGCTGCTTGGAGCGCCGTCCGCCCAACGAACGTGACAGCAGGTGCATTGATATCCGCCCCCGCTGCAAGTAGCTTCTCGACAATCTCTAGATGGCCTCTGGCAGCCGCGGCTTGGAGCGCGGTCAGTCCGGCTAACACGGCTGCGGCTGCATTGATATCCGCCTTCGCTGCAAGTAGCTTCTCGACAACCTCTAGATGGCCTCCGGCAGCCGCTGCTTGGAGCGCCGTCCGCCCGTCTAACGCGGCAGCAGCAGCATTGATATCAGCTCTCTCTGCAAGCAGCGTCTCGACAACCTCTAGATGACCTCCCTCAGCTGCAGCTTGGAGCGCCGTCCGTCCACCGAATATACAGGCAGCAACATGGGCATTGGCTTCCCATGAACGTACCTCGTCGGCAAGCTCTTCATGGCTTGCCCCAACACCTACTTGGCACGCCGTGCACACATCGCGCATAGCCGGGCTATTACCATCGGCTGCAATATGTGGCAGATGCGTGAGCACTTTTAAATAGTTTATCATCGAAATCAGTAGGAACGAAGCCCGTCCGTCATCGCCAAAAGCAGCAACATTGGCATTGGCTCCTGCTTCAAGCAGGAGCTTGACGATGGCATTGTGTCCGGCGTTGGCAGCATACCACAGAGGCGTACGGTGCAGCGTATCCTTCAGGTTTGGACTGTGTCCACGTTTAATGAGAGCTTTTGCTGCTTCACACATTCCGAAGTGCACAGCTAAATGGAGTCCCGTAATATTTCGCGGAACTTTTCCGCTGTAAAGTACGTCTGATGAGTGTCGCTTGGCGGCCATCAACGCTTGGCTGGATGCCTCTGCCTTGTTATTATTTTCGAGAAAGCTGATGACCCCTTGGCCTGGTTTCACATCCATGAGAGAATGGTAGCCCCAGTTACGCGAGGCGTAATCGTAGAATTGGTATGATCGTAGCCGCGTCTCAAACTCGGAGTTCGTTGTGCAGTATCCACTCTCAAAGACGGTGAATGAGAGGTACGTAACGCAGGTTGCCGTAATTATGGACTCTGCCTCCGGAAACCATTGCCCATGTGTCCGTAGGAGATATTCCTGCGCTGTGTAGTGGACGAGTCGGATAATATCACATGTAGCATCGACCGTTACGATTCCAGTGCAGACTGAGACCATATCTCCGATATCTGGCAAATCTCCGTAGTCGAGCTCGAGCTTTCCTGTCTTTGTCGCAAGCGCGTGCTGGAGTTCCGACGTGGTCAGCTGCCTTTTGGCGAACGTGATCCATGACAAAACCTCCATAGCGAGCTCCTTCAGCCTTGGCCTCTGTCCCTGTATCCTTCGCATGGCATCGTCGTACGCACGAGCCAAGACTCCCACCTTTCCGTCTTCATCTTCTACTTGGTCTTTCTTCCGCTTCGGTAATAGCTCTAAAGCGCTTCGGATCTCGTTTCGTGTCATGCATTCGTGAAGTGAATTAAGATAGATTGGCGCCAGAAGAAACCTGTCGAACGTCAGCATAAGTGCGACATTGACTAGCTGAAAATATTACATTCCATCGACGGCTTCTAAGATTCCCGTCGTGATCTCCTCTTGCAGCCGACCGTCCTTCTGGACTAGAGTTGGCAGTTCCTGTATGTGGTTTTCAAGGTACCTTGCCACATCGTTGGCACTTGCGCGGATCTCCAGTGACACGCCGGCTTTGAAGAGGTCAACAATGTCTGGAATGGACCTTGACGTTGCAAAGATGTTTGTCTCGTGCACTTTCTGAAGACCGAATAGTTCCGAGAGGAACCTCGTTCGGCATCTACCGGACGCCTGGCACTCGTCAAGTGCATCAACAACAACGAAGACTCTGGCATACACCGCTGCAACGGAATGAACAAGCCCTACAATCTCTTCAACGGACGGCCGGGTTCGGCTAATACTGTGCCGATCATAGACAGCCTTGAGGTTGCTCAAAATAGCAGGATGGCGCTGCGCCAACTGCTTCACGAGGCTAGCTAGTAAGTGGTCAATGCCCTGCTCCTCCTGTCGCTGGAAGTTGCAGTAGATGTACGCAATGCCGGTCTTCGGGTCGTTCCGAAATCTTGACTCGAGCTCATCAACCACAATCGATGTTAGAATCGTTTTCCCGGCGCCCGGAATGCCTGGACAGAACAGGGTCTGTCTGCTTGTGGTCAGCCAACCCTGGAATTCGTCCGACTCTAGTAGCCACTGGCCAGTTCCAGGTTGTCGTCTCGCCAGGTAATCGCTCTGCGTCGGGCCGTAGTCAACTGTTGTGAGCCAGTCCAATATGACTCTTTGCTCTTGAGTATGATGATACTGAATGATCCTGTCGGCCATCCTAGATGTAGCTGACATTTCTTGCAGCACTAGCACTGGTCAGCTACCCGCAGAATCACAGTTGTACGGCTTGCTCAGCATCGACACCTCCAACATCGAAGAGTGCTAACGATTCCGCAAGTTACGCCCGAGCAACACATACTAAAGGCGGCCTTACTTACACCTGTCCGCCCATGGCGGTAATGTGATAACCTTCGCCGGCTTCAGGACGTGGAGGAGCTCCCTTGCGTATGCCGCCGCCGCGAGCGCCGCAAACTTATGCCACTCATCATTCTTGTGTGAATCAGAGTAGTCGCATATTCCGCGGATTACTAGACAAGGGAAGTTGTTCATCAAGCCGGCCGCCTCCATCTCAAAGCAGAGGACGTTGAGCTCGGGGTCACGCGAAAGCTGGTCCCTGTCCTTGGCGTCCTTCATGACCGAGTTTGCTGAAGCGATGGTGCCGTAGTGGACATTGAACGTTCGCTGATCTGTCCGGGGAGCTCTCTCCTCGAGCCCGTTTGTATCACAAGCTGCGCAGGTAGCCCCACCAGTATGCACATAGTCTGCGCGGTATAGTCGATCGTCAGCAGGGCGTTGGTAGTCGGGCATGTCGTCCATCAACTTCAGGTGTTCCAGTATCTTGTCCGCCTTCCTAGGGTCGTTGTGCCGTCGTCGCATCTCTGGGAGGGCGCCCAGTAGAACCGCGGGCGGAGAGTTGAGCTGGCCGGTCAGTTGGAACCGAGCCCCGGAGAGCCTTTTGCCGAAGTCGTACTGTAACACGCCTCCAAGCTTGCCATGGGGCTCACTGACGACCACGTCACCGAGACGGATGTCCTTGTCCGGCGTCGGGGCGCCTCCGCCAATGCCTACCATCAGGGCGAATTTCAAGTGGGGGAACGAGCGAACCATATCTCGGACGACGGTCGCCGCCGAGTTGGTGCCGTATCGGCCACCAGGGAGACATCCAATGATGACATTATGTTTGGAGATGCGTCCAAACACGTAGGTGTTGTTGTCGTGTTCGTTGGTCGTCTCTGGGCCGTCGTACTCAACATCAAGCATGCGGCATGCGGCTTCGTACTCCTCCTGCAGGGCACAGATCCAGCCAGTGGTGTAGTCTTCAGTACATGGCTCGGACGTTGCACTGGGGTGGCCGATCGGTCGCGCTTCGTGGTCGGCCATGATGTTGAGTCTTGTGGTGTTCGTTGTGGAGGCGGACGCGGTGACCAGGGTCTCCACAAGGATCCGCCTTCTCGGCGGCCGTATTCTAGGAGGGCAGGGGACAGGGCCCTAAATGCGTCGAACTCCGGCAACCGTAGCCTTGTCGGCAGAATCACAGCCCATGAGGAACAGGGGCTAAGCTCCACGTCTCCGAAACACTTTTTGCGGCTGAAACATGGGTCGATCTTGGTCCCTCTGCGAGCTCCCACCTGGCGATCGTTGATTCGCCTGGCAGATCCCTGCAGAAGGCACTGCAAGCCATGGCCTCCTTGTCGACGGAACCTGCCCGCTCGGAGAAAGGCCGACGTCCCCGCCTGGCCTGCCAGGCTGTAACAGCGGCCAAAAAGGCCTGGTCGTCGGCGTGACGGGTTCGATTTGCCTTGGACTCCCTCTCACAGCCCTACCCTGCAGTAGCGTGCACCTTAAACTGCTTATGTGGGCGGCTGCTCGTCTGCACTTTACGGTTGGCCGGCGAGGACAGCGGCCAGGCAGAGAGATCATGATTTGGTGACGGCCGTTGAGAGTGGTAGAATACCGCGAAGGTAGGGTCCTGGAGACGTCTTGTGACAGAGCGATGAACTGGGCGTATTAGCGGGCCGAGTTCCCCGTTCCTTTCACAACTGGCAGAACTCCTTTGCTGGGTAGTGTAACACCGGCTGCGACGCACCAGTGGCAAGACTAATAGGGTGGTGTTCTGGCCTCGATTGTGCCCAGTATTTGACTTGTTCGCCGTTATGGCCAACCCGTTTGTGCTCGCGTGGTGCCACAGGCCAACGATGCCTTGTGTCCCCATACAGGGGAGGTTCGCGAACAGAGAGCACACACCGACAAGGCGCAGGGGAACGGCACGACGCAGGCGCCCGCAAGAAAAAAGCAAGGTGGACGGCCCGTGCTGCGCCCGCCCCGAGGAGCGCAGCGGCAGGGACCCAAGACCGCAACGCCACGGCGTCAAGCCGGCCGTTGCCAGGAAGCTGGTTGGATGGAGCCTTCACCGGTGTGGACGAACCCGTCCGGAACGCCAAAGAATCCCCTGCCGGGCCGCAGGGTTCGGTAACGACATAGCTCAAATCCTGGGCGAACATGGCCCTGTTGGCTCACATGTAATGCCTCGCTCGACGCGTCACGTGCGTGAAGCACGGCAGTCAGTTGTTGACATGTTGTCATGGAATAGGAAAGGAATCAAATCGGGAGCGACGTATCAGCGGGGTTGCGGAGTCGCGGATCGTGACAATTTTGTAAGATAATCTGTGGGAACGCTGACTGTCTCAATGTAGCGCATTCCACTGCTGTGGTAGAGCCTTTCGTTTGCAGAAGCTGAGGCCATACTTTTCTCTCAATCAAGCCGCAGTTTCGTGGCGTCGTACAATGTAGATGCTACCCTAGACGCCTCGCATCCGGACGAGCCAGTCTGGAACGCAAAACTCTCCCCTGCAAAAATCTGCACCCCTGAAGAGCTGTTAGCGGCTCGCTAAGCTTGGGCCAGATTTTGCAGGCCACCCGACCGCGCTTTCGCTGCCAAGGCCCATCGTGGCCCTAACAGCACAGAGGAAGACCTTAGGAGAGTTCATATTCCTCTGCGAAGCCGGTCTCGACAATTGCACTTTGGCCCATAGCATTCCTTCGGAACCAAGGAGCTATTGGGCAATTGGAGGGTTCGCCCTTCAATCACGGTGACCGGTTGCGGAGGTTTTTCTCCCTGAAGGCAAGCTGCGCGACAGCCTCTGATTCCTTCCGAGGGTTTTTCCCTGCCGCCGCTCCTCGATCATTTCTTTTGCTTGGTTACTGGAGCATGGGACTGCGGCAGCAGCGTTGGCCGAACGAGCGAGAGAATTCTGACCGGTGAAAACCAAGGGTTGACCATTGTGGCTATAGCCACGCGCCTGGAAGACCCGCTGACGGGCACCAGGCTCTGACACGCAGCGCCTCCGAGCCGATGAAATGCTGGATGGACATCTGAGAAGACTTGCCGCGGGGGCCAGCCATATGTCACTTGTATTGTGTGCTTAGCGAAAACCTACCATGCGGGAGGTAGGAAAGCCGTCTCCGGGTTCGACCTCGACAGCTCGGCCTTGCGAGGTCTTGCAAGCAGCACTGGGTTTGGCTTCTGGCGGCGCTCTTCTAGAGAGTTCAGCTCAGCACGTCCTGTGCCCCATAGGGACCTGAGCGGCCTCACGGCCGCTGGACGGAAAATACACTACTACTACTACTACAACCAGTCTGGAACGCTGAAGTTCACACTGCTTTACTGAATAAGGTTTTCCGGAGACCGAATCACGTTGAACAGCCACAGCTTGTCGACTTCGCCCTTTGGTATGCTGAACCTGAATGCTCTCCTCAAACTCAGGCTGACCATTCATCGAACTACAGCACAACCGCACCTATCATTCGCCAATATCTACCCGCAGCAGCACCAGACAGGCGAATTGACCTATATTAATCCTTCGGCCGAACCGTATTATGCCGAGAAGATAGACGCCCTGCGACAAAATTTTCCGGAGACGAGCATAAACCATACTTCCTACACGGCTCTGCGCGGTCATCCGACTACCGTCAGCCTGGAGACAAAAAGATCCGGAAATGATTTTGATGGTGCAGTGCTGCAGACGGCTGTGTGGCAAGCGGGCCACTGGAAAATGTTGCGATCATTCTTACAGAAGACAATACGTGACCGCTCTGCCGAAGCAACATCAGGCTCGACTCAGGGCGTTTTCGTCGAGAGCGAGGACACTGAGCAGTATGTCGAAACGTCCTTGCGGAAACTGGGCGCTCTGCATGGCATATACTCACAGGGCCATGAGTGGTACTACGTTGCAACTTCCCCCGAAATAGTTGATCAACAGGGTAAGCCGTCGTTGAGAACGGTAGGTGATCGCCCGCAATGTGGATTGCATATGCGTAGCTAATCTGTGATCTGAAGATTCTATGGCTACACGAGCCTATCGGGCGAACCAACTCTGCGTTAGGTATTCACCGAATATGCGCCTTTCTCGAGTACTTGAAAGACTGGTCGGCTTCATTTTACTGGCCCTGGTTCAAGCAACATGTCCTGGATATGGGCTAAGGGTCTACCGGAAGATCACTGTTGGCCGGACTCCAAGAAGCCGTCAAGCAAAGATGACAAGCGGAAGGCACGACTTCCGAAGTCGGATCATGGACCCATGCGGGATTCCTGGGGCATGCAAGCATGCAGTCATTGCCTTCGCTGGGCATTTCGATAACAGGCTGAAACAGATCATCGGCCGGTACATCATGGTCACATTCAACAGCGATGTCGGCAGGGAGGTACGTACGAACCACGCCCGCGACACGTGGTACCAGGACAAACCAAGGTTCTTCCAGGTCCAATACAAGGCTCCGTACTTTTCCCCTCCACAATATAGCCACGACATACGCTTGGATGATGCCTGCGCCGGCCGACAGATGCCGGACGGCTTGTCGGGGGACGCCGCCGCGGGTGTTAACGGCGGAGAGATTTCAGTATCTGGAAGGCCGTCTTCGGAAAGACTGGCTGCATGTCATGGGGTCGGCCATCGAAGAGGCTCCGGAGGATGAGAGGAACCGTGCCTGCCGCCCAGACGTCCATGCCCGGAACCGCCGCGACACAGACGTCGCCGCCTCTTTGGCTCGTTCCATTGGCGGCTCCCTCTTTCAGGATGGCTCCGGTCGCACCACCCTTGCCGGTGCCTCCAGCGCCATGCGAGAGGACTTTGCAGCTGTGCTCAGAGCGCGCTCCCTTTACACCCGCCGCCTGCGCTCTATTCCTCGTGATGCTCCCCCCAGTGGAGTCACGTTCGCGTCACCGGCCACATCGGCCTCGCCCGGTACGTATTTGTTCGCATATTCGTTGCTGCCGCCGCTGCTGTCGTCGTTGCCTTCGTCGTTTCCGTGCTCGCTTGGCCGCTTGCCTCCACGCTTCGGCCCCTCGTGTCAGTACAATTCTAACGGCCGCTTCGCGTACAGAGGCTCGCCGTCAGCTTCGAGCAGCTCTTCACGAATGTCTAGACCACGACGCCGAGGGATCGTGCAGCCCTTCGTCGTGCCTTACCTCAAGCTGGCAACAGGATGCACAGCGAAGATTGGGCAGGGAGGCTGACCACAAAATGGGGACGCGTCCTTTCGTGTTTGGAAGGACTGATTAGAAGGAGGCGGTGGGGCGGTGGTTGGGTTTGATGAGGGGATGGAAGAGCTGAAGCCGATCCGTACCTGGGTCATCTCTGGCTGGCTCTATGATTGGACAAGCAGAGTCACATCGGCCGACAACTCGAGTCAGAGTCAACGCCTTGTTTGTTGCCTTGTCCAGCAACAAAATTGAAGTTTGCTTCCCGCGCTTGGTTGGGCTCGTCGGTTTCACCAACATTGATTGTTCTGCGTAAAATGGACCTGACAATGCACCACGACAACGTTAAGAGGCAACGGCAAAGCCAACAGAACCCATCTGAACAGGTCGCAGATTCGTACATTGAGACATCGATGAATGGTCCGGTGGCGTCTGGGGCGGCCCCAAGCTCCTGGAAAGTTGGCAAGAAGCTGCCCGGCCTCATGGCCGCGTCATACATTATGGGTACTGTTTCCCAGACTTTACTTTTCCAGCGACAGAAGGAAGTGGTGGCTAACCATGGGATGAGCAGCAATCGTCCTCGCCGGGATGCACTTCTTTTTTGTTTCACATTTGTCTGGTCAACCGGCAGAAGGCCCTGGCCGCTCAATCGACCAGACTTACTTCACGACCCTGTCGATGCTTCTAGCGAGCGCCTTTGGCCTTTCGCTCCGGTGCAGTCTCTCTTTAGCCTTCACCCAGTATCTCTGGAAACTTGTTCGTGATATGCCTTTGAAAGCGTCCGTCATTGATGGGCTCTTTTCCATGCGAACATCACTGGCGGGCTTATTCGATGGCACTTGCGTAACAAGGGCGTGGCCGCTTGTTTTGATGACAATTGCCATTTGGGTTATGCCCATTGCAACAAGCTTTCCACCGGGGTCGACAACCATCATAGCGGCCAGCCAGGCCAAACTGACATCGAATATTGCCGTGTCGACGTTTAATGCGTCTGATGTATGTGGTACAGTCTGGCCTGAGATGACGTTGGCTCATGTGGACCGCAAAGACAGGGAACGGGACCTTCCGACACATACGAGACCATTCAGCAACTTCATTTATGTTCACAAGCTATGCAAACGATTCGACTTCTTACCTGCAGGGTCCCTGGTCAATTCCAGGCGAGCCTGGGCGAGCCATCCGGTCCTTAGTTGAACGAATACTGATCACAGGCCAACTGGAAACTCCGTCACCACCATTTGACTCTAACTGTTCTTACACAACGGCATTCATTGGCCCGTATCTCAACTGCTCAAGCCGAACTGGCGCCGTAACTCTGCATCCAGATTACGCACAGATCGATATTCTGGAAGATGGCCCATCGCGTCTAACACTACACCCAATATACAACGCAACGGTCCATTTTCCTCCGTTCCAAGGGCCAGCATATTCGGCTACGGCCTTCGCGAACGAGTCGGTCTATTTTACGTTGGCTACCAACCAGATCCGCAAATTTGGTTTCAAGTCTTCTTATCTCAATACGACACACCGACTGTGGCGTTTCAAGCTAGATGCGAAGCAAACGTCCCTTACCTGTACACCGTCGAAGGTCAAATACGAAGTGAGGCACCAATTCGAAAACCGCGCTGGCAGACTCCAGGTCTCTTTTCAGCCTGACACCATTTTACCTCTTCGTAATGTTATGGACCCACTGCCGGTTCCGCCAGACCTCATGGGTGGCAACAGTGCAATGCCCCTAGATGACTACCATACCACGTTCATCGAAGACACCAACCTCTTAACGCTAACCAAGCACATGATGGAACGGCTTTCGGGACTGTTGACAGCTCAGACTTATGGCAATACTACGCACGGGCCAACGCACCAAGACGATGATGGTTTCCAGTATTACCCTTTTGTATCAGGATTCTTCGACAACTTAACCAATTCAGGTATCTTTTCGGTTTCCAACTTTGCCAATACCCCTGACTAACTAATTGCTTTCTGAACTCTGGAGACACATTGCTACCCTTTTCAAAACTCTGCGAGAACTGCAAGCCTGGGTCTCTTGGAAATGCTGAGTCCCCAAGGCTGAGCATCAGCGAATCAGCACTTAACTCCGCTCTCGCCAATATTACCGTGTCCGCGATCTCCGCGCTTGGCCTGTGGACAACTCAGGTTAACGTCACCGAGTATCAGGCAATTACGACATATTCTTTCTCGAGGCCACTGAACCTCATTATCCCCTACCTTGTGTCCTTACTTTGTAGCCTCCCGCTAATCGTCCTGGGATTCTTGTCTCTCTATGCAAACGGTGTGCCAGCAATTGATGGTGGGTTCTTGCAACTTGTCGTGACGACACGTGGCAGTGCCAGGCTGGACAAGGCGGCGCGCAGTGGTTGTCTAGGAGGTGAAGCAAATATCCCCGAAACTTTGAAACAGATGGAACTGCAGTACGGGGAGATTTCATCCGGCGAGTCTCCCGATTGTGGTGAGAGCTCAAAGTGCCGAACAGCGGGCTTCGGCATGAAGGGCGAGGTAGCACCGTTGAAGAGGACACACAGATATGGATAATTTAGTTATGATACAGTAAATACATCTTGTACAAACGATTCGCACTTCTGTACCAATTGTACTGGCATTCCAATTCGCCTCCATTACAATAGCACACATTCCCTCATCTATCCGTGTTGTCATTCATCTACAGCTTGGTTTGAACTGGAACACTATTGGCTCATGTTGGGTCTGCATTATGTCTCGTCGACTATTTCGTGACGAATGACACAACCGTGTGACACACCAGCCTCCGGCAACATGGCATCGACCCATGAAGGGCTCGTGCGTACTGCAGCCTCGTTGCTTTCTTGACGTGACATGGGGTTTGTCGGACAAGGCCCCTGCGCCGGGGTATTGGCATTGCCTTCCGAACTCGCGAGGATGAGCACCATGAAGTAGCAACGACTCTTCATCAACACGATTGCGGGTGGAAGAGCTAGACGAATGACACTGTCATGGCCCGGGGCTCAGCCCGTCCGGACACTGCAAAGCCTCACAAGCGCCGGCGGGATTCGAGCGATGTCGAGGTCCCCAACCTGTCAGCCAGAGGGCCGTGCGGAACCGGTTCGAGAATGCCGGTGAAGGTGCTTGCGGCGAATTGAGGCCTGGGGAAAAACCGGGTGACTCAAGCAGAACATGTTAAAAAACGTCGAAAGATTTTCCAGCGCGGCGGCATGAAGCGGTCGAGTCATCCGCTAGCCGTGCTTTGTACCCGTTGAGAGGTCAAATGCATGCTGCACGAGATGGGCTACGAGGACGACACGACAGATGTGGATGACAGGCCCGCGTTTGACGACTGGCTTCTGGTGAATGGCCGTCCGGTCGGTCGAGCTCCTCGACAGTCAGCATCGGGTCTCGGCTCTCGAGCGACTTGTGTCCGAAACGGGCGCTGTATTGGTCTTGTAACATTTGCGACCGTGGAGCTACACGCGAAGGCGGATCGGCTGCACCGTGAGCGGCGTGACTGATGAGACGTCGCAGATGCGCTTCCGCCAGAATTGAACCTCGCGCTGCGGATGAACCGTCGCGACACGACAATGGCAGACAGCCACGGCGACATCTGGGTCCAGCTTGCGACCGCTGCGTCCGGGAGGCCCGGCAACTTCCGCGGCACCGTCGACGAGATGAAAGAGCAGATGCTTGACGCGCTGCGCCTCAGCAGCGACACCGGCTTCCCGCTCTCCCGGCTCGTCGCCATCTGGCGCAACGAGCGCTGGCGGCACATGACTACGCGGTGGTGCGAGACGACCGTCGGCCGCGCCACCTTCCAGATCTCGACGTGGGACTGGATGATATGCAACCGGATCGACGATGTGCGTATGTGACGATTGACACAAGACCTCTGCTGACGGGTGACAGTTCTGGTTCATGGCATTTCGGCAGGTCTTGTACACGCTCGCACAGCTGCCCAGTAATGCCGCGAAGCTCGTCTCGTCCGAGGATTGGAAGAAGATGAGCGCCTCTCTCGGCGCCGAGCGCACCCAAGAGCAGGTACAGGAGCTCTTCTACCCGGGTCAATCTGGCAAGCCGCTCAATGCCGCGAGCAAACGCAACCGCAAGCTGCTGCAGTCCTTTCACGACGGCGAGTACTGGGACATCTACGACCGGGTCCTGCACACGCCGGCGCTGCGGTTCCCGGATATCCATCGCATCACGGGCATGTCACAAGGGCAGGGCCGCGTCCTATTCCGGGTCATGGACCACGTCGTGAACTGGCTGAACCCCAACAGAACCATTGCCGTCGACCGGCGGAGCAACACCAAGCCGCAACTTCGCCTGGACCTTGAGCAGAAACTGGACTACTACACCCTAACGCGGCTGCGACAAGCCGAGAAGCGGGTCAAGATATTCCATGCATCTGCGACGCCACAATTGCCACGCGTGAGCGCGTCCGTGTTGCTCCAGCAGGAGGTGCTCGAGTTCGTGTTGGAGCACCTGGCGGCCTTTAATGCGCCCAAGGTGAGGGGCTATCTCAACGACGGAGACCCGGACAGCGACTTATATGCAGCTCGGTTTCGCGAGCACACATGGGCTGGCGTGCTCAAGATCGTCCGCTGGCACGTGGGCAGCGACTTTCGGCCGGAGTGGCTGCTGGTGGAGGGCAGCGACGACAAACCGCCAGAAGCTGAGCCATCAACGCAAGCGGCGAACCTGACACTACGCCGCTGGCGTGCCCACGGTGCGTGAGGACAAAAGGCTGCACAGCATGCTGCAATCGTTGGCGTCTAGCCCGCGTGGCATGGAATGCAGGACTGCCCGATTTGGAAGTGCAGCCGCACGGGCCCGCCGTCCAGCCGGTCGACGGGGGGTGGGTCGGCAAAAGTGGCAGAGCCCGGCCGAAGCTTGATGTCGCAGTGGAGGCATCACAGACACTTGATCACGTAGACCGTTCACGGTACCACTGTTTTTCCATGGTGGGAATAACTTCACGCAACTCTGCTTCTGCCTGCCATGTCCTACGACCAACAGCGCATCAACCAGTATAGGTATAAATTACCGACCACAGTCATTCATTAGATAGAAGAAATCAAGCATTCCTTGGTCTACGGTTCTCCTACCCAAGTGTGTGACAGAGGATGTCATGTGGCTGGGATGGCCGCGTAGTAAGTAGCATTTCTTACCGCCGGGCGCCATCGAGCCAGTCACCTTTCTTATGGGACCCATTTCCCTACGGCTCATGCGCCGAGACTGCAAAATCCCTGGGCCTGGGCTACCTGTGGCAACTGCTACGCGCCCACTAATCAAGCTAAAGTCCACCGGCGACCTAGGTTAGGTTTTACGGTGGAGAGGCAATGCAAGCCGCAACCCAAAGACTCCGAGCATCCCGAAGTGGGCCATCAGATTGGGTCGGAGAGTGGGAAAACTATACGAATGCATCCAATTGGAAGGTCAGATAAGTTGCTAAATTCGCGCATGTACAAACACTTTTCTGCTTGCCCTTGTTTCAAAGTGTGGTAGTGGGCAGCAGGTGTATTGAGTAGGCGGGATGAGAATTGGGCGATGTAGCCGCATCTGCAATGATCTCACTGATGGCCCACATGTCAGCAGCCTCTAGTAAACCCCATTAAGTGACGAAGAATCATCCGGTGGTAAGACGAAAGCAAGCTGAGCCTAGTGACGAAAATTAAAAGTTTGCGAATACAGCCACAACAAAACTGTCATCTAAAATATACGGACCTAAGCCTCATTTAATAGCGGATTATTTGGCAATCGCCGCGTGGTAGAGGTAGTGTCCCGGACTTCCTATAAAGCACCGATACTCGTTTACCGTCGCTGCACTAAATATGCTTAGGGCCTGATCCGCCTTGTTAATCCACGCATAACGACTGTTGCAGCACCTCTAACGACCCAGCGTCGACACGAGCTCTCAAATTACACTCTACGAACGACTTAAGCCTCCAATTTTTTTTTTGGCTATCGCTGTGCAGTGCGTTTCCAATTCTCGCACTGCTGATCTGCATTACCAGCACATCTATGACTGGAACCTGAATGGGTGTGTCAATACAATATACCCAACGCCGGACTCGTCACATTCATTAACTGGAACCCCTAGCTCGCCAATGCTTTTTGGTTTCGCGTCCGCTTAAGACTGGAAATAAATCCGACGAATTGAACTGGGCAGCTATTGGCAATGACCAGCCGATCCCAACAATTCTCGACACACTTCCAATTCTTGAACACTGGGCCCTCTGCGTTGTTCCCTGCGTTGAGATAGATCCGTCTAAACCCACCAGCAGAAATCTGTTTCTCGATGCCACCTACTTCGATCTCAGTGTAAACTCACAGACTTGCGTCCGCGTCGTGTGTAAGAGTAGGTCTTTCGATGAGGTCAACCAGCACGCCACCCGCTGGCCAGCTGAGGATGTGATGCAAATATCAGCGCTGCAGAATTTAGGGTCTACTATTAAATCAGACGTTTGGGTGCTCGTGAAAGGTAAGTCACAAATAAGAATATTAACCCGAGTTGTCTGAAGCTAAATACGTTGTTCTGATGTAGGTTGGCAGATGTCGAAATGCTGGGGAGAGTATCAGCCCATGCAGTGGAATTGTCAGCTATTCGCTTTGCTTCTTGGTCAAATCAGTATAGGCACGGCCGAATCGGCCAATGTGATCAGCAAATTGCTGTTTTTGCGCACAAGAAAGGTCATACGAGTACGCGAAGTGAAGCATGCTGGGTGGTGGGCGGGGATATGTTATGGCGCACTTGTCCACGCGGGGTGGGTCACTGCCTCGTTCCTTCCTGTGGCCATGGTCACTGGCTGGGGCCCACTATTGGCGGTTCAGGCGTGTATGGTAGGCTCATTCTGCGCGAGATGGAGGGATGGAACGAAATTGGGAAATATTTTGGCCGTATATGAGGATTTGCTCCGAAATCACCCGGAGCTAAGGGAGCTGCAGTTCGCTGACGCTTTGATAAGAGGTGCAACGACGGCGTTTAGTTAGTGATTATCCATATATGACAGGCTGATAGGACGAGTTAATGCTTTTTATATACGTCAACTTTGGCACCGGCAGAGCTCCAACTCGCTCTTAGTATATCGTGTTGGAACGGGCCCCGTTCCGGCTTCTAACCCAATCAGATTGCGAATTCTACCCCCCGGTCATTTTGCCATCTCGATACGGGCCCCGTTCCAGGATCTGTGTTTTTCCGTCTGCGTACACCCAGACTGGGGAATCTATCTACATCTATCTACCAACACCGTTATATAGATTGATGTAGACGCTTAGTCATGGCCGGCGATGTAGATAAATAGATGTAGGCTACATATAGATAGATAGATGCCGTCTATCTACTAAATCCAATAAGCCTCACTCAGTGGTGCCTGTCGTGGCAGCCACTTCCTTCAACAGTCCATCATATTCTTCTAGCAACCCGGCATTTAAGCACGACCGGACTGTCTGTGCTACGGAGATGGTACTTGCATCTAGCCGAGTTCGCCTCGGAGATACCATGGCACCAGCAGACGAGAAGGTGCGCTCACATTCGGCTGACATCGCCGGTATCGACAAGACGTCAATCGCCATCCTGGCCACGCGTGGATATTCGAGCCGCTGCGCTGACCAGTATGGTAATGGATTGTCATGCTTTGTGCATACGTCCTGACTCGTACTCAGCCATCTCTCGAATTCGTCCGCAATTCGTTCCTTATCACGGGTAGTATGTGACAGGAGCTCATCTTGAAAGCAGTCAAAGGGGTTGGACTCCCGCGCCCTCACAGCTACAGGGAGATTGCTATCCGTGATTTGCCACTGGATCGGAAGATCACGCTACTCGCGCTCCCATAGTGCCAGGACGAGCTCCCTGGCTTTACAAAGCCAGTCCTGCCTTCCCGCGTATGCCGTTGACAAGAACGCCCACTTGATCCCGGGGTGAAGTACCGTGGCTGCGTAATAGGCCGGCGTCTCGTCGAGCTTCACATAGTATTTATCCAGCTTGGCCCGTGCGGAGTTGACGCAGGAAGAATAGTAACTTGGCTTTGGTCGATCTTCGGCTTCGAATGTAGCCTTCTCCAGTGTGGCGAGAAGAAACTTATAGGCAATCGCCACCTGCAGATAATTCCATACTGCGCTTCAACTCCCCCTTTGCGGAGCCTGACCTGGCCATCTCCCTCGAGCCGTAAAAGACAGGCATCAAACATGGCAAGGATGTCTTTCAGCCAGCTTAGCGCGTCCCAGTCCGCATCGGTCAGCATGTTTTCCCCCTCTAGGCATCGAGGGAATGAGCCTCGCGGATGCGAAGATTTCGCTCTGGTCCTGGCAAGCTTTTTGCTCCGTTGGATGGTGATGTCAATCAGCTCGTCGAAGTACCGTCGAAGTTTCAAGGCGCGCTCGATCTTGTAATACTGTGAAATCCATCGCGTACTGTTGTCCAGGACCACATCCAGATGCTGGGATAGTCCTTGTCTTGATCCTCCTCCTGCAGCTTTCGAAGTGTGGCTGTTGCCCGAGTTGATCGATGGACCCAAACCATGAGATTATGCAATTTACCGACTGGGCCTGCCTTGGCCCACTCGCCAAAATCGTCCGCATCTAGGCCTTCGAGGGCATCATCATCACTGATGAAGAGCATAGCTCTAGCAAGAAGGTGGAGGATGTGTCCGAAACGACGGATCCGTCTGCTCGATGGATTCCCCCACCGAAATTTCTGTCCCAGATCTTCCACCGCGCGGTTGTTGTTTGACGCATTATCCAGGATGAAACACCCGACTTTCTTATGCGACACCAGCTCAAAATCCTCCAATACCTCCGCCACGGTTGCGGAGATGTTCTCTCCGGTGTACGCTGCGGACAGACTTGGAAGACTCAGGACAATTTTTCGCGGCGTAAGCATGCGCTCATCTAGAAAGAACGCATTTATGGAAAAGGATGAGTGCCTGTTCCGGGACGTCCAACCGTCAAATGCGATGTGGACTTGACTGGGGCTTTGCAACAGGGTGTCGACGATGTGAGATTTGTACAGATAGAACCCATCAACAATCCTCGTGCGAATTGTTTTGTGAGTCAGATTTGCAGAGGTCTCCTCGACCAGCAGATTAAGGTAATGAAGGAGCTTATGAAACCCTTCATGCTCAGAGATGCGAAAAGAGAGATTGGCTTCCGTGATCCACCGAACAAGAAGGCGTTGAAAGGTTATCTTGTCGAATCGAGCAGCCAGTCCGTCATGGAAATCATCGCGTTTTCGCTTCTTAATATCGAAGTCGAAGAGCTTCGGTTGATGCGGAGACGGCTCGGGTCTGTATTGTCTCAACTTGGACTGGTCCGGGTTGGAGATGTTGTGGGCTCTGCAAAGGTGGCCCTCAATGTTCCGGCTGTTGGACGAGACATACGCCTTTGGTTTGTGGGCCTTCTGCTTGACGCAGTGATAGCAGAGCCAAGTGGATGCGGCCGCCTGGTTTGTCGCACCTCGGGCCTGGACGTCATAGCCGTGAGCCCAAAACCATCCTTTCGCCAGTCCAGTCCGCGTCGCAAGGGTCCATTGGCTGCGGAACCTGCCGAGAGGCTGGGAACATCGCCGCCAGCAGCCATGAGGGGGGTCGAGTTCTTTGGAGGACACTGGGCACCACCTGGCCCTGAATGACGGGGCTTCATCTGATCGATGGCCTGAGAAAGAGGGCCAAAAGAAAGCTGCCGAAACGAGGGCAGAAGCAAAAACGGCAGAGGCACTGGTACATTTTACAACTTGGCACTTGGCCAAGAAAACAAGTATCTCTACATCACTCAAATTAGCTGGCGTCTATCTACATTTCATCTATCTACCGGGTGTTCAAGTAGATAGATAGAAGACCCACATGACCTTAGGGTAGATAGGTAGATGTAGCCTACATCTATCTACATCTACCAAGCCGTCGGATAGATTCCCCACCCTGATTCAGCCGCACTACCGAACGTCGCAACGTCCACGAGAGCAGTGAGGTGCGACAAATAATGGCCTGTATCGCCAACCTGTGCATCGTACCCACGCTGGATTATCCGGGTTATGTGGCAGGAATGCAGTATTCGGATTCGTCACGTGTTTCAAGTCATACGACTCCAAGACAGTGGTTGAGCTGGCTTTCGTTTGAGTCACCAGTCCAGCATTCCTGCCATTAACGCCACAGGCAATTCAGAACACGCTCCAACTGTACCGCCGCAGAGTTCGAGGAGGTTTACGCCGCCAAACTGTATACATGTGAAATGACTGCGGCCACGGCACATGAGGCAAGCCAGGCTTCGAAATCGATCGTATCGATCGATTCCGAGCCTTAATCGATCGATTGGTATCCTGTTGATATCGATCGTCACCATCCATCGATCGAGCGGCCGTCGCTGTCCATCGATATCGATCGATCACTAGTGCGATCGACATCGATCGATATGATCGATATCGATCAGCGGACAAATCCATCAAATACTAGTCCTCCTCGCCTCTACTCTCCTTAATCCGGCCCACCAGTTGAAGAACCTGCCTCCAATTGTCCCCTTCGAGGAGACTAAGAGGGAGAGTTGGCTGATAAATGCCAGCCTTACTCCAGGAACGAAGGCACTGGGCCATCGCTACTATGTGTCGCCGCAGGCGGGATCTAAGTGGTGATACCATCCTCCCGCAACTGCTGAAATCTCTCTCCGTTTCGGCCGAGGACGACGGTATAGTGAGAAAGTCAACAGCCATATGAGACAGCCGAGGAAATCGCACAACGCCGACGTCTCTCCACCAGGCAATGGGGTCAGCTTTGTACGCCATGTTATCCACTGGTGGTTCTGATAGGTACTGATCCAGCTCGTCCTGTGCCGGCAGCACAGCTGGCTGCTTTGGTCGTTGGTTTGGCCGACCTTGCGGGGCGGAGCCGGCCATTGATCGGCTAAATGCCAATCGGCGCTCAATATAGTCCAAGGAACCTTGGCTCCCACCTGCTAAACAGCCATGACCGGCATCCTCAAGACCCATGTTCTTATACCTCTCTTCCCAGGCCTTTGTTAAGCTTCGTTCATACGCCCTCTTCCACTCCGAGGTCTGACGGGACGGCAGCTGGTTCCAAAGTTGCTCTAGAGTCCGCCATTTCTTACAAGGGTGGAATACAACTGCGGCAACATAAGCAGTAGATGTCAGCTTGCCATAGTAGTCGTTTAGTTTCTTCCACCCGAGCTTGATGTAGATCTTCAGAAGCCTCCGGGTCTTCGCGTCCATACCGTCGAATAGGCGAACCTCTCTCATTACCTTGTCGTCATCCTCTTCGATGATCACTCCCTGCACGGCCAGTTCGAGGTGGTCAAGCAGCATCTCCACCACTTGGAAATACTCGTCAAAGCCGCCTGACGTGGAGCGTTTACCAGGAATACCTTCGCCCTGGAGTTGCTTCGAGGCGACTTTGAATGGCTGCAGGATCTTCTGAAGGGCAGAAACAACTTTCCATTCCTCGATAGAAAGCCTTTCTGTAAGTATCGTCGGCTTATCCTGCTCTTTGCCTCCTTGGTGGATCCATCGTTCCTCGATGATGGAAATCATCCTGTTCAAAGCCGAGCGTTTGAGCAGAGCCCGTGAGGCCATTGCTTCATCGGATTGCCAACGAGTACAGCCGTTTTGAACCCACGAGAGAACAGGCTCAGCAGGGGTGGCTTGCCGTTGAGCCTCGTGAAAGTCTTCGACAAGTTGGCTGCTCATTCGAAAGGCCACGCCAATATTGTGTAGCTTGCCAAAGGGCCCAAACTTGCGATATTTGTCCAGCTCCTCTGCGTTGATGACCTTGGGTATTGGGAACTGGCCCTGGCTCTCCTCGGCGACCGTCTCAACCTCGCAGTATTCATCATTGTCATCTGCGCTTTGCTCAGAGAAATCCTCGTCCGCCGCTAGCTCATTGATAGCCTCGGACAGCTGCTTCTGATCCTCTTCGTCAGAAATGAAGTCCTTGTCACCCCAATGAGCAAGCAACTCGTCAAAGTTATCCCTCTTGGTCCCGTACATCATGGCTCGCACAGCCAGGTTCAGAAAATGTGGCGCGCAGCGAATGCGACGCTCAACCCAGTCGAAATCGAACTCTGCGGCGAGTGCTTCCATTGCCGTATCATTATTCGTAGCGTTATCTAGCGTACAGTACCCGATTCTGGAGCCGAACAACAATTAGCGTGCAACCTGGCCGGCTCCCGAATTCCTTCGGGCATGGTGTCTCGTACCTCTCTTGAACATCAAAGGCGCATATCGTATCTGCAACCTCGTCTGCAAGCGCCGCCCCAGTATGGCGCTTCCTGAGAGCTGGCAATGCTAGGAGGAGCCTCCATTGTTTCCAATCTCGGTCGATGAAGTGCGCGTTGATGCCGAGAAATGATACCTTCTGTCGCGAAGTCCAGCCGTCGAATGTAAAATGAATCATGCTTCTCGCTCTTTCAAGGAGCGCGTGAACTGGGCCCAGAGCTCGATTGTACTCGCTTGTTAGAAGGCTCACGAGGGTGTTGTCGCTTGGTATCTGCCCTTCCCGGAGGGACGGGTTATTGTAGAGCAGCAGACGCTTGAAGCGCTCCGAGTTGACGAGATTGAATGGGAGGTTATGGTATGTAAGCCAGTCGAGCATGAGCAGTTGGTTCATCTTCGGATCGAATAGTGTATGCAGATTGCTTAGAAGGCTTTGGTCCCGAGGGTTCGTCAGATCGGCGCGCAGCATATCAACCAGATTCCGTTGCGTGCCTCCGCCACCGCCCTGCCTTGAAGACTGCTGACAAGTTCGCATGTCATTGGCCACGCACTAGAGACAGGGCAGGGAGATGGTACAAACCACGATCCTGTGTTCTTTTCTCAGGTGTCTAATAATGCTTCCAGCAGTTGAAGCGATGAAGGCGTAATTTGTAGTGTTCAGCTTGTTACGAAGCAAACATCTCTCGCAGACCCAGATAATTCTGTGTGGGTCAGAATTGTGATCCTTCATTCTGAAACCAAATTGCCACCACCATGTCCGCTCGCGGGAAGGCTCATGGCAGGACGTAAAACCAGGAAACCGCTTGAACTTGTCCATCGTCCAAGCTTCGTAATCTGGAAACCTGCTGGATGCATGACTAGTCGAGGTTGAGGAGCTGACTGACAGCTCCGAGGGTGGCGGCGTGAGGGAGGCATCCTCTATGTCTTCATCGAACAAGTCCATGGTAAATATGGCACATAATGAAGGTTTGGAGGCATGTCGGGGGGGCACGCGCCGAAATGTGGCGACACTATATATATTCAAAGCCGCGGGATTACAATAGCCTGGTGAAAGCTCTACCTTATTGGCTGGGGGTACCTCTGCCGCGTCGTTGTGGAATGTACGCATGTTTTGGAAGACGCGTTTGGCAACCGTATCCTCCCAGGGAACTACCCTACGCTACCTTACCAAGAACGCCGTCACTATACTCGGCAATCGATATCGATGTCGATCGATCGGCCTCCCGATCGACATCGATATCGATCGTGAGAATATTAAATCGATCGATATCGATCGATTGAAAACCGGACGAAATCGATCGATTTCGATTTCGATATCGACTAATCGATATCGATCATATCGATTGGTCGATCGATTTCGAAGCCTGAGGCAAGCATACTTGCCCAGGGTCTGGTGACTGTGGGCCATTTAGATGCATTTTTTTTTTCCAAATGCAACCCACTATTTGAGTACTCAATCGATGCTGGTTCATTCATCAAGCGCTGTACGTCAGAATCCTGCTCGCCGTCCTTGCCCCGCCGTTGACTCGGCGGTCAACCGCCGTGTGGGCACTGGGCACGCCATCCAGGGGAGGCTATTGCATCGCTGGTATGAGCTCATAACTCCTCTGGCGAACCCAGTCTTTGCGCGCTCCACAGTTGGCTGACTGAACTGGAGAGTGGTGAGCTATTAACGTCGGATACTCTGTGACGGTGTTGCTACTTCGCCATTCCTTAGGAAACGACGGTCAGGTAGTCACACCAAAGGCACCAGCATGATGGCGTCAAACGGAAGTGGATGGCTTGCGGCTGGTACTAAAAGTGCGGGGTAAATCAGCGAGTGCCCACTCAAGCAAGCCCACAAAAACTTGGGCATCAAACGTCGAAGAATGTCGAGTGAGGGACGTATCCTGGATCTGGAAAATGTAGCGCCGTTATAATTACACTTTTAGTATGAGTTGATCAATTTAAGTGTTACAGAAGAAGGGCAACATGGTGGGTGCAGGCATCGCCGAGGCTAAGTTAAGTAAATTTTTCTTTTTACAGCGACCCCCCCTCAATTTAGTCCCCCAACCAGTCCATCTGAAAAGTAAGCTCACTCAAAATGTCACGGCGAGTACTGTACGTTTTCCTCTCGTATCCTACACGCAACAATGAAAGTCAGCTGGCGAGGAACCACAAGCCAAGTCGGCCCAAACCTGGGCCACCCACCATCTGCGGTAATGCGATATGAATATATCTGTGGGCAACCTTTCGCTCCCACTGTCTTCCCCCATTAAACTTTCTGTAGGTATACATTTCATCGAATAGCCGAAATAATGGTTCATATCCAGACACACCACACTTGGGCGTGGTTTGGAACGTAATGTCGTCATATTGCCTCGCTCCATGCATAAGCATCGTGTGATATACTTTCCCCGTATCGTGAGTCATTTCATTGCTGACCCTTAGAATGGAGATCGAGCTAATCAGCTCCATGCTGAATATATATATAGCATAATATTCGGCGGGGTCCTGCATCAACAAGAGGTATTCAACTGCCTATCCTGGGGCCATATTTTCGACCATTTGACCTCACGATTACAAGCAGCGTTTCACTATGTCCGATGAAACACTCTTCAACACGCCATATGCCAAGTCATCATCAATATTCATCTATGTGGGCGCTGTTCTTACCATAATTGGCGTTGTATATGGGGTATGGAAAGCCCAATGGGAGACTCGTCGTCGCCGAGCAACGGACCATTTGGGATCTGTTTGCCAAGATGCGGACGAAATGGGTCCCTTTGTTGCCGAACCTACCCCTTGGTGGAAGGCCGTGATTCTCTGCCCCATCACGAAGTCGTCTAAACCACAACTGCCAACTGTCTCGTCAATCATAAAAGCCGGGGATGATGGAATATTTACTTCGTCCATGTTCGAATGGATTCCCTGTGACCAACTTGACCAACGGCATGTCTCTTGGACACCGCTATACGAAGCGTTGTTTTCCGAGTACATGTGGCCATCGCCACCTGGCGAAGCACCCAAACAAATCAACACACAGAGCCTTAGCGCAGATACCAAGCAATATATCAGAAACATTCTAAAACACGCCGCAGAGGCTGTATGGAGATCCAAAAGGGTAGCAGAAGGCGGAAATACTGGATCTGTAAGCACATGAACAATCTTTTGCTGGTCGGATGTTATTAGAACTGACGAATCGAATCAGGTTCTCAACCACTGGCACCGGCTTACCAAATGGCTAAGCCCACAACCGAACCAAGATCAAGTTTTAGCAATTGGACCTGACGCAGGTCAAGTCTTCGAAATAAACCCACATCTCCTCTATTATCACTGGACAAATGGCGCAACAGACATTGGGACAATTCTAGTCTCTAGTCATGTCAAACTGCCGAATAAGACAATCACGCCTCCGGCCGTAGTTAACTTTATGAAGCCATTGAGAAATCAGTTTAGAAACATAAGGGTTCACGGTGATAAGCCGTGTATCGAAGTTTCAGCTGAGGAGCTCTTAGCACTTTCCGTGGTAATGGGGATAGAACTCACCACCAATGGAATATTTCTACCACAAGGAATGGGCGCCTTTGGTTCATCAATTCTGTCTGATATTGACGACTGCTTAACGAGACTCAAATTCACCTACCAATCGTTACAACCCAGAGGTTTTATTGGAGGAAGTGGGTATTCAATCGTTTTCGCGAAACATATGGCTTGTGGTTGCTTGCCATTCGCTATGGATGAAGGCTTTAGCGAAGTGCAGACAGTCAAGGTCGACGCGAATGTATTGCAAGCCATCAAGAAGGGTTCTCGTATCTTCGATAGGGATCCCCATCGTCCTTTAGGGCTGGCTGCCGACCATCTAGCATCTTTCCCTTCCTCTGCGACTGTCAATTTCTATGCGGACAACAACAACCAGCTCGGGCAAGGGTTCATATACTCCTTTGCACCTGGCGAAAGCAGGGTCGGATTATGGTCTGACGCTGTGGCAAGAATCGCTTTCGGTGGACTTGTGCCAATGGCGACTGCGCAGCTTGTTGACGCGGTTATATTTACTGTTCGTGGTGAGATGACAACGGCCACCGAGGTGAGATCATTAAACGAGCTTATAAATGCAGCAATGGAGCACGCCGACGGCCGGGTCAACTTGCCAGGGGCAACTGTCCCGATATTTGGAAGGGGCCAGCGTTCTCGGTGGCAAGATATGCACGCTGGGCGAGATGTTAATTTCTCTGACTGGTTCTCGAACAACAGCGACCTCAATACTCGACTAATTGTTACGGAACTGGCCAAATATACGACGGTTCTGGAGTACCTGATCGCGCTTACAGCTGACCCCAATCCCCTGGATGAAAGTCGAAGTCCGGAACAGAGAAAGCTTGACGCTGTGTTCAAGTGCTGCTGTGCCCAAATTTACGACTCATACACGGAGTCTCTTACTTGGAGACGTAATCCTGCAAATGCCGGACAACCATTCTTTCCAAGGGCTCTAGTCGGTTTCAAGTCGTACATTTGGCATACGTTTGATGAAGCAAGACGAGAACTCCGTAACGGAGTAATTACCGCAGACGTATGTGCCACAGTGGCCACCTGCGTTATTATGGTATGGGCGAGATCTGTGAAGATAGTGCATTGGGGAGGGGCAGCGCTCCCTGGACTAAATCAGCCCAACAGGGTTTATAATGCCGTTCAGCTGGGAGAGCTTCGAAGCACTTCTCTATGGGAATGACCATATCTAGTCATCATCATCATCACCACGGGTGGGGCTTGGTGTAAGAGGCTGGACTGGAGTTTGTTCAACAAACAGGTGCCTTCGTGTTGTCTATCTAAAGCTAAGGAAGAAAGGAGAAGAAATGGAAAGGGCTGCGAACTTGTACTCAGGGGTTTGCCAAATTGCGAATAGCGGAGCGACGGGGGTCCGGAGCTGCGGGGCCAGCGCAGCCGGATCCACATCACCGGGCCCATGCGCTAGCGGCGGGGAGTGCCCGCAGCACTGGCAATAGAGCCATTCCCGGCTTGGCTCTGCCTTTGTGTTGGCAGACAGCCGATTCTGGCGTCAGCAGGGGTCTTTTGCATGGTCTAGGGCCCGCAGCCCAAATAGGTCGGAGTCGTAATGGGCGCGAGCATCAGGGCGTGCGCGCAGTACCGAGAATACAGCCATTCCTGGCTTGGCTCTCCCACCATGTTGGCAGACAGCCGATGCTGGCGTCAGCAGACGGCGAAGGTCCTGAAGCGGCTGTAGCTTGAGTAAGCCGATTGTGGCCACACAGAATGAATGGCGGGCTGGACCAGACGGTTAAGTTTCACAGCACTGAGGCGGAACGACGTCAGCACGAACAGCCTCTCGACGACAGGTTGTCGCCTATAGGTTTTAACCGCCCAATGTGAACACTGGCGACAGTGGCTCCATCTAGAGATGAGCTGTGCCGTATATTCCAGTTCACTGCACCTTGCTGGCTTCGCGCACGAACTCGAGTATCGCCCAAAGGAAGCGGGCTTCGGCGATGCACACGTGCCATCTTGATCATCCTCTCCATTAGCCAAGGAACTCGCCATGAGAAAGCAGCTAGCCTCCGTCCACCTCCCATCCCCACCCAAGCAGTCTCCCTTCTCGCTATAGCAGCAAAGGTCTGCTTCGTTTCCGACCCCTGACTTACTCTCTCATCTCCTTTAAAGATTGCAACTTCCGCTCGTCTTCTGCAATGGTCCAGATCTTCCCGCATCCGTATAAGACCTCCCGTCTGAGTATTGAGATGTTCTCAACACATTGAAAATCGCCTAACAGCGCCGCAAATTCCGTAGCGTCCAGGAGACATTGCTCTACGCCTTCCATGCTGACCTTACGGCGGTGGACAGCGTTATGGCGGATGTTAGCTATAGACCGAAGAAGGATGTCTAGTGGTTTCGTCGGATTGATCCTGGCTGGGAGGATCTCTTGGATCGCCCGCAACTCGGCAATGAAGCGATTCAACTCCAACGATTCGGCGTCGTCCCATTGATGCTTCCGGAGCACCTGGCGGTCCATCACTTTGACTGCGAACGCATAACAGGAACTCTCCAGGATGTGTTGTAATCGCGTCAAAACGCGCGTGCTGGTACGCCGCGTTGAGGCAGAGGGTGTTGCCTGTGACGAGTCTTCATGCTTTGAGGAAGGACGAGGGCCTCGTGCTACGTGCCCGACGGCCGGACCCAGTAACCCGATGCCCACTCTTTGCGAAGCAAGGCGTTCGACGAACACCTTCACCCCCGACTCCGCGCGATTGCTGAGGCAGAGGTTATTCGTCGGTGCTGGTCCCGCTGACTCCCGCTCCGCAACGTCGGTCAGAAGACACGCGGGTTCGGCTGATTTGATTTTGTTGGGGCTGTCCCCCGCGGCTTTGTAAGGGAGTCGTGCTTCCTTAAG
Organism: Purpureocillium lavendulum; assembly: GCA_029168975.1. Taxonomy (NCBI): domain Eukaryota; kingdom Fungi; phylum Ascomycota; class Sordariomycetes; order Hypocreales; family Ophiocordycipitaceae; genus Purpureocillium; species Purpureocillium lavendulum. Next base: position 164,727 of record JAQHRD010000011.1, on the reverse strand, counting down.
GTCGTCTTTGAAGGGTGTTATCGACTGGAGTGGGCGTGTGCTTCTGCTCGGTTCTCCTCTCTCCGCGGCTGATTCTTTCGACGGACTGGGCAATACGCTAGATGGCTGTATTTCGCCCAACCACTACCTCAGCTGATTAGCATTATCATCATCTCGCATCACATATCCGTTCAGTGCTAACAGTTAACTCACCGAGAGCTTTGACGTCCGATAATCGAAAGCCCATTGCCAGTGCAGCCCGCCCTCACCCTCGGTGGCGTTTGCACACGCATGGTTGACTGATACACGCCCCACAACGCTAAGAACATCGATAATATCCACTAGAGTGCTGTTAGCCACCGAGGCAACATACGATTGTCACTGGTGTTAGCTGTCACTCACTGTGATTAGAGGCCATTAGCTCGTTTTGGCTGTAGTCCGCCAACTGCTCGGGTATCGGCCCTTGATCAGCAGTACTCTTGGGAAGCAGGTCATCCGCAGAGTACATCCAGTAGACGCGCGCATAGACATGGTGCTCGTCCAACGCTCTGATCTCAAGAACCCTTGCCACCCAGTGTCCTTTGAGGCCAGCCGTGTCCGGTTGATCTGGATCTTCATTCGCACGCGTTTGCCGCTCGACCGTCATGTCATTGGCGACGTAAACGAAATCGTCGCTATAGTACTTGACGTTATTGACTACACTCGGTTAGTTGTGTTTGATACTTGAGGTGGCTACATTCGGGGAACCTGACGAAAAAAACTCTTGTACCGTGTCATGTCGAGCCAGCCCTTCAGTGGTTCGATGCGGTATGACACATCCATCCTTTGCGTGCGGGAGTCTCCGCTGGGCCCAAATGGCCACTCTTGTGGCCGCGTCTGCACCAATCCTTTCTCACCCTGTGAGAGGTTGCGTTTACGTTTCTTGCCAGTCACTTGACTGTGAGTGAGTGGCAGGATGTCGCTCACGGTGAAAGGACAAGGGGCATACGTGTCCACCGTCGGTGAAGGGGAGTGTCCTTTTGCGGGCATGGTTGGTGCCGTCCCGTGACAGAACACATCTGAATCTGTCACACTTAAGTCGCCGGTGGCCACGTCCTTATGTCCGTACCCGGCGTCGCCCGTTTGGTTCGCGATGTATGTGCGGGATTGAAGTGTAATTTTTCTGTCACCCTGAAGGAACCAATACGATGGATGGGGGCACGTGACCGGGTGGCTATTTGTGGATACTGGGTGGGCTAACCTGTGACCTATCAACGCCAGGGTGGGCGACAATTACCGCGGGAGGCTGGGCGGCGGTGCCCGCCACCACAATGCGTCCACTGGTACTCGTCATCGAGTATACTGTATACCCCTCGAATTACGAGGGAATTCGCCGCTTTGGAGGGTCAGCCACACGGCCCCCCTAAGACGGCCCCCGTAGTAAAGTGGTTAGGCCCCCCAATCAATTGCCCAATTATTACCCTGAACGCTAGAACATAGAGCAAAGCGGCCAGCCAACGCCGCGACTGAACGTCTTGTCGCAGTTGTACGTTCGGTTCTGCGTAAAGTGCGGGGCGACCACGGGAATAGATGAAATACCTTCTGTAGATTTGTCGCCGACAACTCCAAGGATACTGTCTGCGTGGCGTCCTTCGCCCGACAGGGACAACCAGGATGATGAAAGAGGGGCGCTGGTCGGGGCAAGCAGGCAGCTCTCTGCGACAGGGTATCAGTCTTTGCCGGTTCCATGGATAAGAAAGGCGCTAGTGAACCAACACATGCCAGTGAAGGGCCGGCCCCAAACCGACCGGGGGCACCAAGTGCTTGTGGGTCGCTTTGCAGCCACATTCTCTCCACGTCCAGCCCGCACGGCTGCTCTGCTCGTCGACAGCGCATCACAGCGTGGGAGGGCCCTCGTCTACCGCCCCGACAATCGTTGCGACTGCGGCTACCATGAAGCTGACGCATGCCCGCTGAGCGATACCCGTGGTGCCAAGACAAAGACCTGGTGCCAAGACAGTGAGCCACTCCTGTCACACGTGTTTAGTCAAGTCCTCGTGGGCCTGGTAAGGAAGCAGCTCCACCGAGAGACCGAGAGCATAGTCCATGTGTGAGGCTGCCGAGCCAGAAGGGAAGGATTGGCAGGCGACCTTGACCTAGACATTGGATGGAGGCCCGGCGCCGCTCACCGACGACAAGACGTTAGAATTGCGGTGTGCTTCGTGCGCTGCCGACTCTTGCGCCGTCGCCCGAGGCGGCCCTGACGTGGGTCAGCCCGCGCGCGATGGCGGAGCGGTCATAGTGATTGCCCAATTCGCAGAATTCCGCCGCGGCCCCCGGATCCCCAGCATCGGCGCCGCCGGGGTACCCAATAGCGACCCCGGACTAGATGGCCGGTGTTGGGAAGCAATCCAAACCCTTTTCAAAGGAAAAACAACAAGAACCGTCAGATTGAACAAGGACGCTAAGGCAGCAAAACAGCGCTGGCATCAGACCTATCGCCGGCTCTGGTACAGGTGAGCGGCATCTTGCGGTACTTCAGTCGGACGTACGACAGAGACTGGAATCGTTTCATCTGTCATCCCTGATTGTTGCACCACAAGGTGGGCGGTGGCCTGGCCGAGAATGAACCCCGCCCGAGACAGCCAATGTGACTGACGTGGACAGGGTTGTTGTCCCAGAGCAAGGTGGCCGATCTCCAGCGCTGCTGAGGATTGTTGCAATCGCTGATGAGCCACCCATCCGGACAGCTGGGTCACTAGCAGCTGCTACTGCAGGTGAAGGGCCAAAAGAAATATGGGCTGCACACTCCCCATGTCTTACACCGGCCACGATAGTATGGCGCGGTGGGGTGACTGTGGCTCGCCCGACCCGGGTTAGGCAGCCCCGACTCCTGGCGATGTGGAAAAAGCAAACATTCACCACCTCAATACATGCCATACATTTGGAGGCGGCCCTCCCACTCTAATTTTGTATACTCGTCTTGTATTCTCTAAGCTCCAACAGCCCTACAGAAACGACGTGGGTGCTTATCGTTGAAGTCAGAACACCCTGCCGAAAGCCCGTAAGCACGACCTGTAGCTTGCTCATCGTTATGCTATCAGCGGGCGGTGTACAACGATGAATGACTGATGTCACCTACCTTCTGACAAAGCGTCGCCGTCAAGTCCATGACCGAGGACGGGTCCCGACAATGCAACAGCCGTTAATACCGTGCGCACACTTGGCAGGCGCCGATGGCCGACAAATACGACCCGTCGCTGTAGATTTGCCCTCGCCGCCACCTGAGGATGAACAATTCGAGGTGTTGCCTTCACCGAACACCGCTCTCTTTCCCCCTGCGGCTGTCGCAACATGGACACAAGCATTGCACTTTACCGGTGTGACGCCATTCGGCCAACCGGGTGAGTTGGACGGTTTTTGCCTCTCACGTCCTGATTCTTTCCAATATTTCGTCAGCTGTCGCACGGCACGTATGCATAACTGACTGACGACCGGGCAGAAGGTCCCCAGTGAATTTTTGGGCAACAAAAGACTCTTGATTCTTCTATCTAATGATTGACTTTAGTCGGTGATTTATACCCGTCCTGATTGAGGCAGGCATCTGAGACACGGCAGGCAGAAGCCGGGTTGCCTGAAGCTATCGGCACCGATGGTAGGCAGCAGCACTGTTAACGGTCTACGTGAATGAGCGGCTTGATATTGACATCAGCTCTAGGCACAACCACACCCTTTGACGCGCTCGACGGCAGGTGACCGAGTCGTGCGACTATCCGACTGATTACGGGGCCGTAGGGTGGACAATACGGCTAACCCTCGTCAGTAGCGGCGTCCTGCGTTGACTACGGCAAAGCCCCTCCGACCGCGATGGCAGGTTTGTTGGCCAACCCAGTCCCGAGCGACGACATAACACAATGGCTTTTTGCACCTCAGGCGGGCAAAAGGAGGCGATGTGCCCCCGTGAGGAGGCTGCTAGGCGCAAGCCCATTCAAGGACTGTCCACGTAAACTCGGGATCCGCAACCACCGCAGCTTCGCGCTGCCTCCAGACGGCCAGGTCAATGGTTACATCAAGTTTTCCACCGCGAAGCAAGGTCGGCGTGCGTCAACACAGGGGCTTCACCCGGCACAAGTCAAGAACCTGACCACCATGCCAACTGATAATGGTAGGCTATCAACGTGGACTGTCCACTTCGCTTCACTTTGCGAGTCACCGGCTACCGTAAATCCCGTCCTCCCATGTCAACGCGCATCGAACACGCATCAACATATCTCTCAACGACGCAGCCAATTAGCCCCTGGTCACCGTGACAATTTGGCACTGGCTCACATCAATGTCCGTCCGGAACCTGTTGGCGGACATTTGGGGTCTCCACAGTTGTTACCGGAATTATTCGGATACGAGGCAAAGATGGACTCAAAGGACAGATTGCTTTGGACGTTTTGTACGCTTCCATCTCGCATAGTCCACTCACATCATAGCCAAAGTTTGCTAATGTGTTGGCTAGATATAAAAGCATGGTGCCCAGGCAGGACCATCCTTCCCCAGACAAATCTGTGGTTGAAAGACTTTGCTCCAATGCACCAGAGTGATGGAGTTCGGGCAGCTATACAGGGTCTTGCCGGACTCTATGTCTACGACTACACACCCAGCGACGAGGTGGAAAGACGAGTGTTACGGAAATTGGCCGAAGCCGAATCATGCTACAGCAGCCTCCTAGCAAACCCGACTACGGCCGAAAGCAAAGTGTCATCGAGCGAAGCCATAACGCTTGCGATTATCTTGTCCATGCAAGATGTGAGTGGTACAGTAGTCCTCGCCCTTGAGTGTTGGTCGGCCTTTAACCCGCTTCGCCGATTTAGATTGTGCTTACGGAGCGTCGGCTTAAAAGGCCGCGGAAACCGCGCTGGCTGTTAGGCTTCCAACAGGCAGAGTTCTTCCTTGAGGAGATGAGCCAGGCTCCGCAGCATCGGACTATCCCGCTGTCATCGCTATGTATCTCACAGCGCGTCATGGTTGGTCGCGCTCTAATTCTTGCCCAGACAATGGTCCCCTTACCAGCGAATTTTGACCCTCAAGTTGAGGTGTCACGGTTCAGCTGGCTGCTCCATGGATCCGAGCAGGATTTGCTTGAAATTCACGGGGGCTGTGGCTTCTCAAGAAAGTTATTGCACATGATGAGCCAAATCACATACTGCGCCGCGCGCCTGCAACAGGATCCAGAAAACCTGGTAACGCCCATCACCGCAGAGTACCTACTGAAAGAGCTGCTGCGAATGAGACAGTGGAGCAAAGAATTCGAAGACTGGGAGACGGTAACAAACCACTGGCTCTTTGCGCCAGAGGGCTACAAGATCGACTCATCTGCGGACATGACTCAGGCAACAGCGGAAGCTTGGAGACTTGCAGCGATAATTTACCTGCAATGCCGTGTGCTCAGGTGAGTGACGTAATGCCAGGCATATCTCACCACTCTGACAGATCCGTACCAGACTCCCTCGGGCTCATACCGATGTTGTGTCGGCGCTGGACGACTTAGCGGCATGCATAAGAGTGATGCCGACGTCCGGATTTAAGTTCACAGCACAGGCGCCTCTCTTTCCAGTATTCCTGCTCGGATTTGTGGCCACGCGTGCTGACCATAAGGAAATCTCGAAGACTTGGTTCGACGAGGTCGTCTCAACGCCCGTCAGGAGTGTATGTCTCAGCCCTTGCCCTGCCACTTAAAGATTACGTGCTAATTATGTTGCCTTAGAGTGTTCCTCCTTTGTACCGTGCTCTTAAGCGCATTTGGCAACGGATCGATGCCGCTAAATGGATCGATGATGTTCAATGGATCGATGCCGTTAAACGAGTGCCCATCGCCGAACGTTTGTCTTGGTGGGAGCTTCTTGTCGAAAAAGTCAACGAGGACGAAGAAGAGATGCTATGCTTGACGTGAAATATGTAACTATCGGCCGCGATCATCTCCGGCGGATTATTCGCTACTGGCTGAGACAGAGCCACCGCAACGAGGTATACAGCCCGGGGAATCAGACGGGGTTTGGCAGTGAATCGGAGGAGGAAGAGGTGCCAGAGTCGGACGATCTGGCGATTTTGGTGTACGATAGTACCATTGATGCCTGAAAGGTCGATTTGGATAAGGATGTACGGGAGGAGCAGAGTCCGGGCAGTTACAGCAGTCACCATGGTGTCTCGGTTGGTACACCGGGGGGGATTTTGGCACTGAGTGCCGTAGAGGATGATGTATTGGTAGCTTAGGCGACTAGAGCCTCGCGTCTTGCGACACTAGCGTTCGTCCACCATGCAGATGGCATAGTCCCGCTTAGGGCCTTCCGGCGGTCGGGTAGGTATCAGCCAAGGTGACTAGCCACGGTCGCCGCTCGTGCTGCCGCCTTTGCTTCATTGAGGAAGTCCTGTGGTAGATCTTTGTCTCCAAAGATGAGTTCCCCCGGGCGGTCTTGCAGACGATAACGCCAAAACTCAGCTTCGGGCACCAACGTCCTCAGGCAACAGTCCAGAGTCCACGCCTCGGATAAAGTAGCGTCGAAACATGTCGAGACAGGCGACGGTACAAGATCGTGCCTAGGTGTCGGAAATCCTCCCTTCTCGAATCGTAGGATGATCTCAAAGACGCCATGCTGTGTCAAGGCAGCACAGTAGCGATATGTCCGGGCCCCAAGCCGGGCGTTCAAACCCTCCAGCAAATCCTTCGGACTGGTAAATCCCCTTGCGACTAGGGATGGGTTTTTGACGTCATAAACCCCAAGTGACCAATTGACGTCACAAACACCAACTGACTGGTAAATTACCGTCATAAACTTCCTTCCTAATTGAGTTTAGCGGATTTAATACAAGGGGTTAGCGTTTGCGGTCATCAGTTGTTCCAGCCCAGAGCCTTGAGTCTGGGTACGTACCACAAGGCGAAGTCCTCACCTGGCCAGCGACTCCACTCAGCCAGAGCTCGACAATGCTCGTGTAGTAATGTATTCAAGGGTTTGGGAAGCATTGGACTTTTTCATGGGTCTTCGAGTTGGCATTCTGGCAATTTTACACTGGTAAGAGTCACGTGATAAATGACCGGTCATAAACCTCGAATTTATGACCGTCATTTACCTCGGGGTTTTGGTAATTTACCTCTAGGTAATTTACCTCGGGGCAACCCTACTTGCGACCCATCGCAGAAAAACCCAGTGCTGGCACAACCCATGCTGCTTCACTGGAGCACAAGACTCGTGCCTGCAAGTCAAAGTAACGCACGCCGAGTAACACGGTTCATCAGCTAGCGAGCCCATGGTTGTCTCTTGACAGAAAATTGTCCTGTATATGATTCTTCGTTGCCTGGCTCGAGTAAATGGGAAGAGAGGATTGTGCAAGCCAAGTGGTGGTGTAGCCATGCACCACAGGAAGCCTCCTCGCGGGTACTCCCACGCGTTGAGGAGCGCGGCGTACCGTACACGCCGGTTAAAAAAGACAAATGCGCCGTGTCTGTCTGTCTATGATGATCTTCAACCGACAGACAGTAGCAGCAGTCGTGCTTTTTTGGAAGACGAGCCCCGGCGTAGGAATGCACGTGTCTAGCAGCGAAAAATGGAGTGGAAAGGAGATTGAGTTTGTTCAACTCGAAGGACCTGACGGTCGTCTCCCCTCAAATACCTCAAATAGGCCCTCCCTCGTTCCAGTGATTCTCGTCACGTGAGTCTAAGACCACCGCTGTCCATACTCCCAGTGGGCTGGCTGGGTGGCATTCGGCGCCTTCACCACACTACCTTTCACTCCCTTGATCGGTGCTACCAATCTCGTGTTTCACGTTCCGCAAACTGTCTCTTCACGCCTCCTGTTCCTTTACTTGAGAACTGGGGCTGAGGGCCGCGAGCGGCCGGAGCGCGCAGCGATTTGATGGGTTAGATAGATGGACAGTCAGGGGAGCTGTCACACGGTTGCGCGACGGTGAGTCCGTGAGGTGAGCGTTCAAAGTAATTCACCTTAGTGGTCTCCTGGGCCGGCTCTGGCGCTGTCATAGTCGCTCACACTGTCCACACGTCGGATAACTTTGTCCTGTCGCGACCTTGGGGGCCACGCAAAAGGTAATTGGACGCAGCATCGCCGTCTCGCGCTCACAAGGTAAGGGCTGTCAGCAGTTTATGTTCTCAAGCCCCGAAGGCGTCGTTGCCATTCGCCGGCGAGGCAGGACGGCCCAGCAGCCTGCCATGGCTCGGCAGCGCGGGGCGCCGTCGGTCAGCCTACCGCATGTACGGCCCGACACCCGACATATAGTAGAGTAACTCCAGCTGTAGTTCATCCCCGCCATGCATTGCCATGGATGTCACCAAAATTCAGATGGAGCTCGGGCCATGAGCCGAATCAGACGGTTTCGAGCCGGTGAGGGATCAGATGACGCCTCGTGGTCAGGTCGTCAACAGTCAAAGACGGCGCAAATGCAGCACAGCAGATCGGCAATCGGGTTGTCGGATTCGATCAAGAAAGGGTAATTGGATCGCCACTGGAGAAGCAACTTCGATGCATCGCGAACGCAATGCCGAATCAGCGGAAACATGGCCGAATCGTGGCGTCGTGGCTGCCGTCCCCCAACTTACAGCTGTCTACGGCGATGAAGCAGGATGAAGCAGTCAGGAGAGCCAAAAGATGGCTTTGAGCGACGCGACGCGGACAGCGTGGGCGGCTAAACAATAGCTGACCAGGGTGTTCTGCGCCAGCAGCGCCCTCCCTGTCCTGGCCTGTGCTGTCGTAGCGCAGCCAGTACACTGCGCCAAGATCCGCCGATCTTAGCCCTGGGCGGACATCCCAATGCGTGCGTGAGGTCCACATCCATGGGACTGCCGCCGAAATGGGCTCGATTCTTCCGTCTCTTCGAGCATCCGGATGATACAGTACCATGGACTGGGCCATGAGTAGGAAATGGCTGAATTGGTTGCGTCAATACCAGCTCTTTAGCACAGCGCTGAGGAACTAGCTCGAGGACCGGTACACTCGCCTCCTAAAACGCCGGTATTGGCGCACGAGCGGGCCAACCAAGGGCTTGCCGCTATTACTTGCTTTTTACAGTTTAGCAGCCGCTATCTGCTATTTTGATTGGGCGGTGGGATCACGCCCCAAACGGTGGCGCCAAGGGTCCGTCGCGGGCCGCTGGGGGCGGCAGCTGAGAAGGGCCCCATCAAGGGGCGACACTCCCATTTCTTGTCTGTTGGTTGAACTTTACCCTGCACACACACACACCACAGCCGCACATTGTACCGCACCAAGATGTGCTCTTTGTGTTCTTCAATCCTCGCGTTCTTGGTCGGCCTTTTCGTCGACCTGCAACCATGTTGACTTATCTGGCCACTGCCATCTGCACACAACGGTCGAAGCGAAGAACCGCCGAGCAAGCCTCCATTTCGACATGAAACTAGACGTACGCCGCAAGCGACGAAGGGCACAACGAACCACGACCAACGCACACGACCCGGCCCAACTATCGTCTCGACAGCCCCCCTACGACTTATACGCACGATGTCGGACGCGGCGAACGAAACCCCACAAGAGTGTACCAAGAGGTCGACGTGTCATACCCTAGTGTTGGTGCGCTCGACCGGGAAGATTCTCAAATGAGATGGCTTGGTGATGTGGGGGGATGAATAGGGTGGGGAAGGGTCGGGGAGAGCTCTGGGATGCCCGTCGGAGGCGTCCTGTCCTACGACGGCCTTGGGGGATGGCGGCGTTGCACGACATGATGGTGACGACCTGGTTGCCGATTGCATGCAAACTGCCTACGCCCGGGACCATCGTGGGACAAGACGGGTGGTGAGTTAAGCCTGGCTATCGGTTGAATTCGAGACGGGCGCGCGAGCCAGAACCGCCGCAACAGTTTGGCTGTCAGGCTAGTCTTGACTCTCGGGCGAAACTTGGCTGTCGGATGAGTCTTGGCTGTCCGGCCAACCCATGGCGTCAGACGAAGCAGCAACTACGCTTCATCGACGTTGGCCAGACTCGGCGCTGGAAGGAACCGTAGTAGGCAGCGGACCCGTCGAGTAAGGTCGTTTGCCTAGTAGTTATGCGGAAACGCTCTGGGGCAACGGTGCAACGCCAGCGCGAGGTACAGCAACGTAGTTGGGACGTAAGTGCGTAGGTTGACAGCAGAGCCGTCGAGACCCAATTCGGCCGTCCGGTTGCGAAAAGGCCCGGGGGGAGAAGCTGTTCTTTTCGGCCGACCGGACGGTGGTGGGTTCTTGGATATCGTTCTCGCTCTCTGTAATCCATCGTACGCGAGTCCGCCGAAGAGCGACCTGCCACGTGGTATGTCAATGTCAAGCCGCTCATTCGGGTGGAACGCTAACAGCAATTGCTGCCTGCTATGCCTCAGAAACCTTGAGTTAACACAAGAACGCCACCATGGTCGTCGATTGGACGCACATGACTGATGATCCCAGCCTCGATCTTCAGCTGATCTGCAGGCTGCCACGACTTAAAACCGCAGCCCACAGCCCCGCAGATTTCGGTTGCTTGGACTCGACAGACTCGACAGCAGTTTCGCGTTCTCGAGATGTCCGCCTCCGTGAAATCGTACATCGGAACGTGGCACGACTATGCCAACGGCGTCTGGACGTTGACCCTACCCGAGAGGGAGGCTGGCGTCCTGGCCGCGGCGCTACTCATTTTTACCGGCTTCGTCGCATCCCAAGCCTGGAATATAACCAAGTTCATCTTGCATCAAACCCGCGTCACAGATGGTGTCCGGGATGGGCTCTGGCATCAGCAACAGGTGGCCATCCGCAACAGCGACGGTCACATGCACGCGTTGTGGTCCTTGCTCAGTCTCGCCGGGGCGTGGTTCCGTCTCCTCGGAACAACCAGGACGGCTGCGCGATCGTTCGTCCTGGTGTTCTTCTCCCTTGCTTCCTTGGTCGCGTGGTCGGCGGCCCAGCTCTTTGTGTCCTACATCTGGACGTCGTCGGGGAATAACTACCTCGTGGGCAGCGGGCTCTGCGGCGTCGTCTACCCTGTGACGGCGAACCTTACGCGAAACTCGGAGAAGGCGTCGGTGTGGCAGGTCTACTACGGAAACCGCCTGGAGGAGGCGGCCACGTACGAGCGGCCATGCTACAGCCAGGATCCGGACCCGGCTCTATGCGGCCGGCTTCCGGTGCCGCGTCTGAACTGGACCGCCGGCGACGGCGGCTGCCCCGTCCTCGAGGATGCGCTGTGCATTAAGACCAACACGACGCCCGTCGTCATGGATAGCGGCTTCATCAACTCCAACGACCACCTGGGCGTGAACGCCGAGCCGAAAGACACCATCGAGTACCGGAGGATTGCCACATGTGCGCCTCTGCAAGGCACGCATGCATTCTACAACAAATCCGAAGCCCTGGCACTTGGGTACCAGTTCGAGTATTACTACGGCCACAATTACATACTGGGAACAAATTACACTTTTGCATACGGGGTCATTAACCGGTTCCGGGTCGGGGACTACCGCCTTGCGTATCAACACCCTGCCTCAGTACCCTCTTTCGCTGAATAAAGCTCTGACTCCTGAGCCCTCTAGGACATTTGAGTACGACCCTACCCCGGGTCTCAAAGTTACATGGTATTTATATCTTCCTTTGCGAGCCACGGGACCGATCTCATGGGAACAACTGCTCTTCGGGCACAAGGGTTCATACACATTGAAGCTAACTCTACCTTTGCAGGAAACCTAACTCCACCATGTTCGACCGTACCGACGCTAAGATCTCCCTCTTCTTCCTCATCACCGACTATCTGCGATACTACGCGCCCGTTTACGACATGTGGTTCCTGACATCCAACAGCTTTAATGAGTCCACTATAGCTAACACAAGCGACGGCCCAGTGGAGCTGTGGGAGCCTTTCCACTTCGTGCGCATCATGGCCTGCGAGGAGGTACACCAGCTGTGCAACCGCAACCTGCCTGGCGCCGCTGTAGATCAGTGCGCCAACTTCACCCTTGCCGTTGACCAGGTCGCCTTGTCGCAGAAGATGGCATTGAGTCCACGGCAGAACAGCACCTGGGTCCGCCTGCGCGCGGCGCTGCTCGAAACGAGCCTTTTTGACATTGCGTGGAAGCTTAGCGAGCCCATAGAGGCCGCGCGCAGCGTCCTCGACGGTAGTCAGTACGCTAAGCTGCCTGTCAACCAGTGGCGGCGCGAAATAGGGCGGTGGTTCTCTATCGGGCTAGCCATGGTGCAGCGCGGCATGGTCGAGTTCGTGACGGGGCCCGCGCTCGAGGAGGTGCAGCAGTACTTTGTCGACGTTGGCGGCGACTGGGCCGTGCTGGACGACTGTCGGGCGCAGCGCGTCAGGGGCGTGACGGGCGTGCGCAACTTTGACATGAAGGGCATGTTAGTGTTGCTTGCGCTGGGGGTCTCTGTGGCGGTTGTGGGTCTGACACTTGACACGATCGTCGGGTCGGCGCACGCGATATTGCACAAGGGGGAGGAGCGGCGGTTGCTGTGGTTGATGGACAATGTCTTCCAGATTCAGAGGGTTGCATTCGAGGGCAAGGGGGTGGGCGGCTGGAGGAAGGCTGACGCGACTGTGCCCGTGACCGCGGAGGGCAGCTTCCCGCGGGTTGACGGGACGGAGAAGTCCTACCCCCGACTGAGCGGTGTGGTATATGTGACAACGGGTGGGGCAAAGACGGGCGAGGACATTGCGGCGGACCGACTGTCGCTGGACTCAAATTGTGTGGACGAGCAAAGCTCAGGACCTATAGGGTCCCCCACTCGCTGACACGGTTGCAGATTGACGCGTTCGCGGCGCTACAGCATAGCTTCGGCTCTTTGGCGCTAAAGTGCGAGGCCCTTCCCCGTCAGCGGGATCCAGGCGCTGCCCGCCCTCGCGGCCTCTCAGGATCACGCCTTCGTGCGATTGAAGATGAACTCTCTTAAGGTCTTCAATCGTGCCTCACTGCGTAGAGTTAGGGCCCCGGTAAGGCCCCGAAGGCGAAAGCGTGGCCGGGTGGCCTGCAAAATTACCCCGCACAATCAAGCTGCTAACAGCTCAGAAAGGTGAGGAATTTTTACAGGGAAGAGTTGGGGACAGTGGCCTGCAAAGGCCACGCGGATGCGATTCGAGAAAGGCAGAACTACCCTGGGGCGGGCCGGGCCGTATCGAATCTTGACGGCGAGAATGCCGGTAGACGCGCTCACGGCGAACTGGAGCCTGGGGAGAAATCGGCCGATCCAAGAAAATCATGTCGACGCTCTTTACACCATTTTTCTGCGCGGCGACATGAAGCGGACGAGTTATCCACTCGCCGTGCTTAGCACGCGTTCCGAGGTACACTGCATGCCTCACGAGATGGGCTAGGGCGACGACACGACACACGCCGATGACGTCCTGTCATTTGACAAATGGCTGCCGGTGAATGGTCGCCAAGCCGGGCACCTCGACGGCCAGCATCGCGTCGCGGCCCTCAAGCGACTCGTATTCAAAACCGGCGCTGACAAACAAGAGCTCCATTTGCCTTGCAATTTTAACGATCGTGGTATGCCGCACGCGACGGGAGCGGGCAGGCTGCAGCATGGGTTAGCGCGTCGGTTTAATTGAGAAAGGTACAGTACCTTATATGATTAGCTATATGTTGTCCACCTTAGTCTTCCCGCATGCTCGTCTCTCTGCGCAACGTCACTTGTTATTCACGGTCTGGTGGACCTGACCCATGTTCTTTCCTTGCTGCGCAACCTGCCCGCCCCTCATCTCGTAATTGAATGTTTCATTCTGCATCATTGCGGAGTGACTGTCAGCTTTGTTGGTCTTCGGCTAAATCACCCTCACTGGTGTATGGAGAACGGGGTCGATGGATAGCTTACCGCGGGATTCAGCAAGCCACTGAGCGCCTTGGCTAATATGTCATCCTGCCTGCCGATCGCAGCTTGCAGCTGCCGCAGAGAGCCGGTAAAGGCGGCTATCTCCCCGTCGCGTAGCTGCTCCTGTTTGTCCATGGCGCCCGGGAAGAGCTCGACCAGCTCGCTCGTCAGCTGCGTCACTGCATCGAGCAATTCATTGAAGTGCCCTCTGTCGTACAGCGCCCACTTGGCCTTCTTCATCTTGGACAGGCCGTTCTGCCTCTCTCGCACCAGCCTTCGCCCGATCTCGCGGAGCGACAAGTCCGAGTACCCCAGGTCGTTCTCCGGGTGGAAAATCTTAAGAGACTTGTCTTCGCGCTCCTTCCCTGTGGCGTACTCGGCCGACTTGTCCTTGGCGCGTTGTAGCTCGGTCAGGATGCCTCCCAGCAGCTTCTGGGCTGGCTCGATGGCCTCTTCGGAGATGAGTGTGCCACGCAGGGACCGCGTTTCGTTGTCGACGTCGCTGAGCCCGATGGACTTGCCCCAGCGTGAGAGGCGCAGCTGCGCGTTGCTCAGTCGCAGGATATTGACCTGGAAGTCGGCGCCGAAGTTTCGTCCGAACTGGATGTACTCAAAGTCGTCGATGGCCGTGTTGAAGAGGGCGGCAAGGCTGATGAGGCCGGCGGCAAGGCCGACTGCCTCTGTCATGGTCAAGTGTCGCACTGCACGTGTGCATAACTGACTGACGACCGGGCAGAAGGTCCCCAGTGAATTTGGGCAACAAAAGACTCTTGATTCTTCTATCTAATGATTGACTTTAGTCGGTGATTTATACCCGTCCTGATTGAGGCAGGCACCTGAGACACGGCAGGCAGAAGCTGGGTTGCCTGAAGCTATCGCCACCGGTGGTAGGCAGCAGTGCTGTTAACGGTCTACGTGAATGAGCGGCTTGATATTGACATACCCCCCCAGGTTGAACTTGTTCAAACTGTAAATCCAAGAGAAGTCAAGGAGTGAGAGAGCGTGTTCTGCGACCTTAGTCGCTATCTGATTCATTCTGCGTTTCAAGGACACTCTGAATGTCAACGAGAGCAAGTTGTTCAACGAATCGCTTGAACTTTTGGTCTGGCAAGACCTTTGTGAGTCCGTCCGCGACCATCTCCGTGGTCGGCGTATATGAGACCTGAAATTGGTTCTGCTGATATGCCTGTCTTGCCCAGCAATTGTGGACATCAACATGCTTGAGCTGTGTTTTCAGCCGAGGTAGATCGGCCGTAACGAGCCTGATCGTTTGTTGGTTGTCGCATTCGATTTGAAGTGGATGATCCAGCTTCAGATTGATCTGTTGAAACAGACGTTGCATAGCTATGGCTTCCTTGGCCGTGCTTGTGAAAGCTAGCAGTTCGGCTTCGGTGGACGAGGTTGTAACTGTGGCCTGCTTGCTGGCCTTCCAACTGACTGGTCCGCCAAACAACGTGATGACATATCCTTGCGACGACTTTCGAGTTTCAGAATCATCCGCAAAGGCAGCGTCTGACGCGACGCGAATTTCTCGTGGAATGCTACTGTGGTTGACCTTGACCATATCCGTGGACCTGTTGCCGTTGAATTGGATAGCGAGGTAACGGGTTGACCAAAGGTATTCCATTAGTCGATCTGCTAAGTGATCATGCCTTTCGGATGGGTTGAGCAGATGTTCTGCCAGTTTCGAGATCGGCTTGGCGATGTCGGGACGTGTGATAACCGCGACATAGTTGACGGAGCCGACTTTCTGCTGATAGCGGTGGACCTGATTCGGCGTTGACTGGTCCTCCCGAGGTTGGAGTTTATTTGAGGGGAATAGATTACCCTTAAAGTGATCGCGCTTGGCGATTCCGTATTGGTTGGCGATATTGTCGATGTATGAGTCCTGGCAGAGCCACAGCTTGCGAGCTGTCCTGTCTCTGAGGATTCGTATTCCTAGGAACCACTTGAGTTCGCCTAGGTCTTTCATTTCGTACTGGGCTTTGAGCTTGACGATGAATTCATCGGCGGCACGCTGATGCTTCGCGCGGTGCAGCAGGACGATGTCGTCAACGAAGAAGAAGACGGTGAGCCAATTGTTAGTGAAGAGACATGGCTCCTCCTGGCTCTGTCTGAGACCAAGCTTCTCAAAAGCTGCGGTCAAATCTTTCTGCCATAGCAGAGGTGAGCGTCTGAGTCCGTACAATGCTCGTAGCAATTTGAGAACCCATCCGCGGCGACGGTAGCCGTCCGGGAATTGTACGTAGACGTCTTCGTCAAGTACACTGTTGGTGAATGCGTTGATCGCATCGAGCTGTCTCGTTTCCAGGTCGAATTTGGCAGTGATTGCCATTAGTATTCGGAAGGAACGTCCTGCGAGGGTGGCTGCGTAGGTATCCTTGGATCCTGGCTGCTGCAGATCGCCTCGAACGCAGATCCGTGCTTTGAACTTCTGGAGGTATCCGTGTTTGTCAAACTTGTATTTGAACACCCAAGTGAGTGGCAGGACTTGGCCAGTTGCCTGGTCCTTTGGGATTGGTTGAACCGTTCCACGCTTGTTGACGCTTGTCCACTCAATCTCCATGGCGTTTCTGAAGTCTTGCTCGAACCGGTGCTTTGTGAGCTCATGATAGTTTCTCGGTTCTGGAGGAAGGCTCTTTCGGTGCAGTCTCTGCTCACGGCCAGTGAAGAAGCTGCTTCTGTATACTGCGAATGAACCGGCGGCGGCTTCGCGAGCTCGCTCGGTTTGCTTTCTTTGACGCGCTGACTTGCGTCTGGGCTGGTCGTTCTCTCGTGTGTCGGATCGACCGTGGTCGTGGCCATGCTGAATGTTTGATGCATCCTTGTCGTGGATCGTGTGATCCTCTGACTTTTCCGATTGGTCGTTGTCTTCATGCAGGTGCTGAGAGCCTCTCTGACTCTCGTCCGGCGTGAGATACCCCGTCTGGCTTGCGACTTGCGCTTCATACTCGCGAAGCTCTTCGCTAATGGGTCTGCCTCCAACCCATACTGTCGACTCTATTGAAGCCGATCGTGTCGACCTGTCGTCGTCTTCCGCGCTGGACTCGCCATGTGCATGTAACCCGAGTACTTCGTTTCGTCGAGCTCTGAGTCGCTTTCGATGTGAGCGGGAAGTTGAACCTGAAGCGGCTCAACAGAAGGTAGAGATTGGGGCTGATGATCTTTTGGATCGTAGTGACAAGTTTCGTCGAAAGTTACATCGCGAACTCGTCGAACCTCCTGTCTTTCTGGGATCCAGATCCTGAAGATGTTGGTGAAGTCGTATCCGACCAGATACCCGACCTCAGCATGTGGGTGGGTCTTCAAGTGTTTCTTCTGCTTTTCCTTCAGGGCTTCTCTCGTCAGCGGATAGGCGCGGCATCCGTATGCCTTCAGGTGGGTGATATCCGGCTGCGTCTGAAGGTACCCCGTGTCGCGGTTATTCTCGCGCAACCACTGGTGCAGCCGTTCAAATGGCGTCTTCCAGTTGTGGGCCTGCTGCGGCGATCTGTTGTGCAAGTATACCGCTGTCTTCCAGGTCTCGGGCCATAGTTCGTCTGGAAGGTTGGCACCAACCTGCATGGTGCGAGATTGGCTGCCTACTACCCCCCCAGATCGCTCGGCGGGACCGTTCTGTGCTGGTGTGTCGGGTGCGGTGGGCTCGTCTTCGATACCCCTTGACTTGATCCAGTCCAGGTATTCCGATTGCAGCGCTCGATCATTATCTCGATGGATAATGCATATCGATGTGTGGAATTGACGCTGCACGTAGGCTTCGAATGCCTTGTGGACTCCGAGGACGCTCTCGACGGTTGCATCTCTCAAGAGGTAGATGTAGATCATTGATGTGTATTCATCTCTGATCAGGGTGGCATGTTTCATCCCATTGTATCCATTGCTCATGGCAAAGATGTCAACGTAAATGCGCCAAAATGGGCGTGGTGCTTTCGTTTGCGGGCTTCGTCTTGAGACAATGCGTTTTGCCTTTGAGACGGCGCAGTCTTTGCACTCGATTTTGAGCGGACCTTTGATCTTCGCTCCCGTTGTTTCCTGTACTAGGTGCTCAAGCGCTTCAGCTCCGAGATGACCTAGGCGTTTGTGCCATAGCATGGCGTCTGCGGCGGACTTGGGTCTCGGCTGCGCAGATGACGTGAATGCGGTTGCCTGTGCGGCGTGCGATTCGTAATTGACTTGATTGAATTCAATGACAGGCTGGCGATATCGCCTCTCTGTGCGAAAGATCGTCTTTCCGTCCTTGAAGACGGCGCCCGTTGCTGGGTTCCAATTGTATCCTCGTTGGACAAAGCGGTCCAGGGACGCAACATTTGTGTGGAATCTTGGGACATAGGCCACATTCTGGAGCTTGAACGTGTCCTTTGTTCCTATTCGGATGAGCACGTCACCGTGTCCGAGGATCTCGAGGTGCGTGTCTCCGGCAAATGCTCCTTCAAGCTCGTCACAAGGCTTGTATGTTCCCTCGACAAAGCGTTCGGAGTTGTTGCAGATGTGGAAGTCGGATCCAGAGTCCAGAATAAAGGAGTTTTTGAGTGGATAGACAGCTGTGGTTGTGAAGGTGGAATGGTTGCATGTGCCATCCTGATGCCGAGTCGGTGTCGAATGTCCCGACAGAGTCGCGGCTATGGCTCCAGCGAAGGCGGTGCCTTTTAGTTCCGACGCAGGCTGTTGCTGGGGCTGCCCTCCCGTTTTCCTCTTCTTCTCAATGGCCCGTTCTACCCTGCCCTTCATCGTAGGGTCTTGAAGTTTCTGATTGATGTCTTCCTGGACTTTGCTGTCCGGAGACCATCCCGCTGGTCGTGCAGACTCAGACAGGTAGTAGCACTCTGAGTAGAGATGCCTTCGACCGCAGAGGCAAATTGGCCTTCCCCCTGGGTTCTTGCTGTTGGCCTTGGAAGCATGGGGCTCCCCCTCGCCTTGGTATGTGGCGAATGCACCCTTTGGGTTGGGGCTGCTGGAAGTGGTTCGGTACGATCGTTCGAATATTTCGCTGATCTTGATGCCATCAGGGAAGCTCTTTTGCCAGTCGTCATTCGAGCTGATCATTGCCTCTCCCTCCATCCGATTGATCCAATACTTGGAGAATGTCGGGTCAATTAAGCCGACTGCTTTGAGGAAGTGTCGAGTGGGTCGTAGGCCCTTCACATCAGGCAGATCGAGGTTCTTGGCCTCGTTCAGTATGACCTGCCATTGTGAGATCCATTCCTCAATCTTGGTTCGATTGACTGCCTTGAGTGTGGCGTAATACTGGTCCGTGATTTCAGTCTCACGAGCCCAGTCGGTTGGCTTGATCCGGTTCTTCAGGATCATGAGTTCTTTAGCGACATCATCTTCTTTGGCGATGATGTTGTAGTAACTGCCAACTGTCTTGACGATGTGCTCTTGCAGCGTGACGAGTGCCTTCTTTTTGTCTTTGTAGACTTGAAGTTGGCTGCGATAACGGGCTTGGAGGATCTCGTACTTGCGTAGATCATCTCCGATCAACTCGTTCATACTTGCGGCGCCTGCCTTGGCTTCGCTTGCGGTTGGCTCAGCTGGTGGAGTCAGTTCCGCCTTGTTGGCCAGGCCAGGGTCGACATGCTCCCAGACATCCTGGGTCTTTGCGAACTTGCGGACTATGCTAATCCACACGTCCCAATTACCGGGTCCTTTGAGGACAACCCGGGAAGAGACTTCGAGGTCAGTAGCGGGCATTTTGTGGGCGATTGCGTAGTGGAAGCTGGTGCCTAATTGGCGTCACGTCCGTCTGATCAGCGCTTCTGATCACTGTGGCATGCTGTTGTGCAACGGTTCCGTTGTGCTCAATTAGGTCGTGCAAACCGGGCTCATAACTGTCGCACGGCACGTATGCATAACTGACTGACGACCGGGCAGAAGGTCCCCAGTGAATTTGGGCAACAAAAGACTCTTGATTCTTCTATCTAATGATTGACTTTAGTCGGTGATTTATACCCGTCCTGATTGAGGCAGGCACCTGAGACACGGCAGGCAGAAGCTGGGTTGCCTGAAGCTATCGCCACCGGTGGTAGGCAGCAGTGCTGTTAACGGTCTACGTGAATGAGCGGCTTGATATTGACATCAAGTGTTCACGTTAAGAGCCTTACTGTGGGGGAATAAAAGACGATGCCGGAAAAGATAACGTCGTAGAATGCGGATATGCTGGCGACTAATCTTGTCGGATGGCACACGCGGCAATATGGATACGCACGAGTATGTTACGTATCCCCAAGTGCGGCGTCCAGCTGGACTTTCAAACCTACAGCTCAAATGCTCGTGTATGGCAAGTATTGCCAACCGCAGTCAAAGAAGCTGAAAACTCCGCCGCAATGGCACCAACGTTTTGTTCCGAAGGCTGAAGATGATTGGTCATGCGTCTTCACCGAAAGAGTCCAGCCCCTCAATATCATGCAGCCTTCCACCCAATGACAACGACAGTTGAGGTGACACTGCATGATATAAGAATCAGACCATGGACAGTCTATTCTACAGGAGAGGCAACCCATCTGGGGTTGCGCAAAGAGCCTTGAGGAACGAAAATTTGAGGTCGGAGGGAATTATTGACTGTTCGAAGCATGGAAAGTGCGATCAGTTACAATTTGAAGGGCTCGTGGGTGCATCTGGCGTAGCTGCAGGCTGACCGACACTTCCAGCAGTTGCCTGCGAGGTGCGGGGTTCTTGGGCTCGGTGTCCGGGGTATCCTGGTATACATCACCCGCCCGTCATGCAGTCCGACGTGTGGGAATTGGTCAAAGAGTAATATGATGAACGGGACGTAAAGAGATGGCAACATGGATTTCCCTCCGCGCTCCTACTCGCGTACGTGGTCACAAGAGTCAAGGGCGATCACGAAATTGAAGCATAGACTATATCATGGCAACTTCCACCGTTAGAGTCGAATTTATCTGCCAAACAGGGGCCACGCAGTTCACACACAACCACAGCATCGACCGAAGCCTGGTCACGGAGGCAGATCGGGCCGGCCGAGATGCGGATTACGATGAACGATTTGTGCAGGCCATGATACCGGTCATGCGAGAGCATGCAGCGGCATGTCGCAGGGCGTCTGGGATCTGGTGTGAATACTGCGGGAGGCTTTCAACGGACGTTTTACAAAGCCCAATGTCCACGCTGCATGCATCACCGCCACGCGTTGTGGTCTGGGTCACGGCCTTGTGTGGGGGAAAGCGGTGCGAGACTGAAGCGATGGAGCAAATGCAACTACTGATGCGAGAAATGCGGCAAGATGCGGATTTAGTGTACGGAACCGCGGACCGCAGCGTTTGTGTGGAAATTACGTTTTGCAAAATATGCGCGACGACAGTGGGAGTGAAGAGATGCGACAGGTGCCATGCGGTGGTCTACTGCGGCAAAGAACACCAAAAGGAGGACTGGAAGGTTCATAAGAAGGCATGCGTGCCGAGGGAAAGGCAGAAATCGTGAAGCTTATGAGAATTGAAGGATCACGGATCGACGACAGTGCAGTTCTGTTGACGCGCGGGAAGATAGTGCAAGGTATTGGCTTTATTTTCCTTATGCGGCGTTGAGAGTTATGGGAGAATGTCTTGTTCAGTAATCATAGTCATGTTTTAGTCCGCTTCCATGAGTTTTTTGCTTGGGTGACGGTGGCGATGCGGACGGGCTGGCGAGTCCGAGGTGTGGGCGACGATTGAATCAAGCGCGGCATCTGAGGCGTTCCGCGAGGCCGGGCCGTGGCTAGCTACAGCCGGCGTTGTCGATGAGGCTGCATTCGACACAGGATGCGGTCGTGCAGCAGGGCCTCCCCACTCGGCAAGCGTGGCATGATTGGCGTCGACATGCAAGGTACGGGGTTTCTTCGTTGGCGTTTCGGCCGGTTCGGGACATGGGCGCTTCCGTGCAGGTGTAACCGGGTCGGCGGAAGCCGACGTTGAGGCTGAAGGCGGAGGGCTCGGTGGGACGGTGGCTGGCGTAGCCACAGAATAAGATGCCGCTCGCATGCTCTGAAAAGCCTCTGCGGCAGATGAGGTTGGGCGCTTTGCTGGTGTCGCCAGAGGCGGCGCCGACGCGGCTGCGGAGGTGGCGGCCTTATCGTGGAAGGTCCAAGAATCAGGGACGACAATGAAAACGTAGTCACGGTCCGAGCCAGGTGGTTGAACCATGAGGCGGTGGTCGAGGAGGCCGGCGACTTTGCCCGTGCAGGAGAAGTGGATGTGAGCCTGAAAGTGAGTATCTCGCCTCTCGGCCATCTTCTTGCATAAGATGGCCCAAGGGTTGGCGTGGATGGGAAAGATTACAAAGACCTGGAAGGGGTGAAAGCCCTTGAAGGGGGTCTTGTCGGGGTTGCCTGGAGCCAGGTACGTGCAAAGCTGAATGAAGCCGCAGCACTTGAGTTGGGTGTCGTCCAGGTCCGGCAGGAGGCCTTTGCGCAGCAAAGAGTAGCCTGGGCCAGCAATGAGCCCGGTGAAGGAAACGACAGGCGGGATACACGGGAAGCTGTCCATGGAGGCAAAGAGCCTGGGGAGGACGCTTCATCATTGTCAGCCGGCCCTGTTGGATGCAACAGAGCGTGCGGGGAAGGGTTGTCCGTTACGGCTGGTACCCTTGGTCGCGAACGACAAGGGCGGGCATGGTATACAGAAGAGTGCCACCTGTGTCGGACTCAAGACCGTCGTGCTGCTCAACCTCCCAGGCAAGAGCGTAGGGATGGACGCGGCCATTCATGAAGAACCACTCTTCGGTCCATTCGCAAGATACAATTGATTGACTGTATATGGAAAGGTTGAGACTGAAGAAAATGGAAGTCGGTGCTTCGCCGGTATCTGCTCGGAGGGGCTCGTATTTGGTGGTCAGTAGCCACGACGGGGGAGGTAGCAAGATGCGGGCGAGAGCCTCAGCGTTGAGGCCCTTGATGCGATGCTCGTCCGGGTGAGCGAATCTGGAAGGGCAGTCCGGTTGCACAAAGAACATCATAGACATGTCGCCGCCGGCGCCTCTTGGGCTGTCGAGCGGCCGTCGAAGAGGCGAAGCCCGGGCAATGTGTGAAGACATGGTATGCTCGTATGACCAACAGGTGCTTGGCCGCTCTGTTCCTTGAACCTGAGCGTAGCTGAGATATCATGTATTTCATTTACCGACTTGCCTTCCCGTGATTCAAAATTCGGCGGCTGCCGCGGTACAGGGCTGAAGGAGGAGTCGATGGAGCCTTATGGTCATGGGGACGAGTAGTGGGGTACACGCGGGGGCGGTCTGGAGAAAATGCTTTGAGAACTGCAGAAAGGTGCGGAGAGTGTCCGTCGAAGGATCCGGAGGATCTGTTGCGGCAGATGTTTCGCGGGGATACCCCTACTTCTGCTCCAACAATGAATTGCAAAGACTGCTGTCATCGTCTCTTTCAACACACGATCCACGGCGGTTGCAACGGTTGAGCTGGCTGAGCTCGAGTCATGCGGAGAGCAGTGCGGCTTTAGAAGGTTGCTGTAGACAAATGGCGGTGACACTCTCTATGCGTGCGGTCGAGGCGGCGACAATGGGCTTGCATGGAGGAATGGAGTGGTGCCGGGTGCCGCAGAGGACACTCGGGGGAGCGTTGGAGGTATGCCGGAGCATATGTCGCGTTGAGCAGCACACTTTTCTACCGGAAGCGAAGTACTGCCACTAAAGGTAGAAACTATGCGACAGAAATTTGTCCGTCTACCGTCTACTTTGAAACCATCGACGCAACGGACACTCCATTATGGACGGCTCTGCACTGTGGAGGCCCGAGCATGATGCTCCCGCGGGGGCATGCTCGTCGTTATCAGTTGCGACGGGGCAAGGGAGTGGTCGAATTGACAAGGGGAAGAGAGTTTTTGGAGATAAAACGGGCAGAGCTGGTGCTGATGTAGTAGCTGCCGCCGGAAAGGCGCGAAACGCACTTGCCGACGGGTTGGAGCGCGTATCTCGAAGCGTATCAACGTTCCGTCGCATACAGCCCAAGCCTTCTACAGTGGGACAGAGCGCATGGAGACAACATGCGGAAGCAATTGTAAATTCGTTGCCCAAAAGACCGCAGCGTGGTGGGCGGCCAAAGAGGTCGGAAATGTGTCGCAGCCCGGCCAGTGGTGGGACAGCCGGGCAACACCAGATGCCGAATCGCCTTGGAAATATGGAGGGTCAAAGAGCGGAGGAACTCTCTGCGGCAGGGGCATCGGCGTGGCTGTGTCGGCGTTGCCCCGGGAACATGCCATGCTTGAGCCAGCGACTCCGGATCGCCCGCACGT
Source organism: Purpureocillium lavendulum (assembly GCA_029168975.1). Taxonomy (NCBI): domain Eukaryota; kingdom Fungi; phylum Ascomycota; class Sordariomycetes; order Hypocreales; family Ophiocordycipitaceae; genus Purpureocillium; species Purpureocillium lavendulum. The sequence continues at coordinate 140,702 of JAQHRD010000011.1, read as the reverse complement.
TCATCGACATTTTCTGCCCAGGGAGGCTCGGGCAGGCAACGGTGAGCCCGCGCCTAGCGAAGTCGCGGCCGTTGGTGAGAATCAGGCACCGGCACCCAAGCCCCTCTTGTCCAACCGCAGGTCAACGAGTCGAACTGGGGAAGATGGCCAGTCCCACACGCAATCCATCTACCCCAGAGACTTAGAGTCTGCAGGAGCAGCAGGGGAATTGGGCATGGCGGGATGGTCACTGCCATGGCCACGGCAGGCTGGTCCAGTTCCTGAACCAGCATGCGAGCCGATGGGAGTCGAGGCTTCGGGAACGACATTTCTCAGGGCGAAGAGGAAGAGAAGCCGCTGTACCAGGCGTGAGCAGGCGCCAACGAAACGGAGTCGAACCGCAGTGCGGAAGGAGAGGAGCAGGGAGTTGCAAGTCGAAGACTTGGCCAGCGCCTTGCGGGTATTGGAGGAGGAATTTGCTTTGAAGCAGAGTCTGTCCAACGAGCGGTCTTGGTGCACGCCAATACCGCACGAGAGAAAGGTGTCGACGGTGCGAGACTTCTATCGGGCCTTCCACGATGCGACCACGCTACCGATACGGACGTGCATGATCTGCTACCGCAAGCGTACGGAGAAGGAGTTGGAAGAGGTGGCGTGGGACAGATGGCTGTCGAGCTGTGCCCCAAAACGCGACCGCACACCGTTCTCGTGCCGTAGCTGTTTTCGCGATGGCGAAGCTGTCTCGGCCTGCGCGGAGTGTGTACGGTGCCTGGCCCGTGGGACCCTGTCACAAGCAGCCCAACTTCACAGTCGCTTGGGCTGTGAACACATGTTCCCTGAGGAGCTAAAGGGCCTAACACCGGTCGAAGAGAAGCTCATCTCGCCGAACTCGTGTTACGGCTTTGTGGCGAGGCACAGCATTCCGGGCGGCCGGAAGCAGAGTGCGAGGTATCCGAGACACGTCAGGGGCCACATCACGGTGTTTCCAAACAATGTGCAAGAACTGGCGACAAAAGTTCTCCCCCACCCGCTTGTGCGGGTTATGGATGAGATTCACGTCTCGTGGCAGGGCGCGGAGAAGCCAGGGCCGAGCGATCTTTCGGGCCTCCTATCGGTAAGGAGACGAGTGGTTGAGAGAGCACTTGTCTGGCTGAAGGAGAACAACCCGCACTATGCTGAGATTGAAATCGATGTGGCAGAGATGGACAGTTGGGGAGCCCCGGCGCAGGGAGTGCCGTCGCTGGTGTACGATCGCATGGAGCGGAACGAGCCGTCTGGGTGGGAGAAAACGCGGACGGCCCACGTTGTGCCGCCAACAGACCGGGCCATGGACGACGAGGGCTCGGTCGAGATCGAAGACATCTTAACAGCTCTCAGGCAGGGAAAAGACCGGCCTAGATGCGAAACGGGAAGAGCAGGGGAGAACGAGGCAGACGAGTCTCAAGCTGAGAGCATCACGGAGCCTGAACTGACGAGCAGTCCGCCTTATCCGATCAACGAGGTGACGTCGTCTGGGATGTTCGCACTCGATGGACCGCCGGACGTTGCAGATGTGGACAAGTTGCGGTTTGCCTGCAACGCCGTTGCCGAAGGTGCAGACAATGGAAAGAGGGGCCCGAGAACGTGGGTTGGCTCCGCGGCCGAAGGAGGGCGAGGGCAATTTGATGACATGGAGCCGTATATTCGTGTTAGTCGAGGCGACGACTTTGCCGACTCGTTCGACACCTCCTTCTTCGCGAAAACGGTTCCGACGCTACTGCCGTTCGGAGCTGGCGGCCCACGGTTGGCCGCGGAAGCCACGCTGGAGCCAGCATTGGGTACCGCCGATACGGGCGGAGCAGAGACAATGGCACGGGACCTCTTGTCATCTCGAAACATGAGCCTCCGCACATGGGCCGACATTGTGCTGCGGCGCCATGGCGGCCGATTCGCGACACACCATATTTTCGCTTTTCTCGTGTTCAACATGGGCGTAAAGTCGAGAAATCGCCGAGTCAGCATGCTGAGCGTGACTAGGAAGAACTTCCGCAAGGTCGAGCGCATCGTCCGGTCGCTGACTGCAGACAGGCTGAAGGCAGCTAGCGGAGAGCTTGAGCGCTCAGGGAGAACGGCCGACGAGGGCGTGAAAGAGCTCCTCAGGAGCCTTTCGCTGTATGGTTACCGCCAGCCCATGTCGAGGGAGCTCCGCCTGAGTATGCGGCACAAGATCCACGCGCTTATCGTTCGCTATGGCGTGCCCGCGATATGGTTCACAATCAACCCAAACGACATTACGAACCCTGTGAAGCTCCGACTCGCGGCGCACCGCACTCGCGATCCTGAGGCAGCCGAGGAATTCTTGCGAAGCCTCGACATGTCGTTCAAGCGCATGCGACTGTCCATCTCGGATCCCATGAGCTCTGCCATATTTTTCCATAGGGAAATGACACTCTTCTTCGAGCACTACGTCAAGGTAGGGGATGAGTCGGTGTTCGGGCGTATCGCTCAATACTATGGTGCCGTCGAAACCAATGAACGAGGGGCGCTGCATGTCCATGGGTTGCTTTGGTTGCATGGAAATATGCGTCTGAGTTCCATGCTTGCCGATATCGATGGCGAGGAACAGGCGGCGCATCGGGAGCGTATCACCCAATACATCGACAGTGTCTTCTGCGAGGTACGTGGCCTTCGGCTGGGCAGCTCCACCGAATCCGCCCCGGCCGGGGACAGGGAGAAGGCTGACTTCTAAGGCAGGATCTGGACCAGGAAGGGCATTGTTCCATACAGGCGGAGCGCTCGGTGACGTCCGACGTCTCGTCTCTGGTGGAGAATGCCGAGCAGTTCTCGGCCGCATTCGAAGAAGAAGCGAACTTCTGCGCCGGGGCGACCCAGATCCACACGCATAGCGCGACCTGCGTGAAATACTCTTTCGACGACAAGAGACGCAATGGCAGTCTCTGTCGGTTTAAGGCGCCATGGAGATTGGTTGGGAAAACTGCGTTCACGCCAGATGGCGTGCTGCAGATTCGCAGGACACACCCCATGGTGAATCGGTGGAACAAGGCCATTGCCGTAGGACTCCGCCACAACCACGACATCTCCTTCATAGCAACACAGCGCAAAACCATGGCCCTGGTGTACTATGTCACCAATTACGCGACCAAGGTAGAAGATCCGACGTGGAAGCGTGTCGCTGCGGCTGCAGAACTACTGCCCGTCATCTCAGAAACCAGCCAGCAGGCGGCGGGCGGAAACGGCGAAGGCGGACCCTGTGCCGGCGAGGAGGGTGACGACGGTACTAAAAACAAAACGCGGCAGTTCCTCATGAGGGTGGCGAACCGGATCTTCACGGAGCGACCTCTGTCGCAAGTCGAAGTGACTGCCCATCTCCTGGGATACACGAGCGAATTCACGAACGCCAGCGCATGGGCGTACCTGAACGTATCTGTGCTCTACTGGCACGTCTTCCGGCGGTGGCGACATCTCCGGCAGCAGAGTGGCACGGGGATCGCGGATGCTTCCGTAGAAGAATCAATCGTGGTTAGTTAGTTAGTTAGTTAGTGTATTTTCCGTCCAGCGGCCGTGAGGCCGCTCAGGTCCCTATGGGGCACAGGACGTGCTGGGCTAGTGGGTCTATCCTACTTTATCGATACAGGTTCGAGTGGGTCTCTCAGAGATTACCTCCTCGCATCCCTCTCTTCCCCATCGCGAAAAGTAAACAGACCACCATCCAGCATTTCATCGGCTCAGAGGCGCTCCCATTCGTGCTCGGTGCCCGTCAGCGGGTCGTCCAAGCGCGGCATCCAAGTACCGTGTTCTACTGGCCTCGAAAGAGGCCGTCGTCGGAGGCTGCGCACAGCCTCAATTGACCCGGGCGGGCAAAGGGTGGTGAGGCACCCTCCGCCTGGACGGGTCTCAACATGCATTGGTCATACAAGAAAACAAAGGAAAGAGATGAGGGAGGGTGGAGCGGTTCGCCTAGTGGCGAGAACACGCCCATTCGAAGAATGAGCTTGCCTTCGCCAGCTTGACAAACTTGTCGAAGTCTCTGCCTATTGCACGGTTGACTGCTGCAGTCGGTGAGGGTGCCAGCCTCATCCGATGTCGCGGCAGGATCTTTCGGCAATAGAAGAGATGACTTGGTTCTTTTCGTCGGCCACATGAGCATGATAGCCGCGCATCGTCGTGGTTGAATCTCTCGTGGTAGTCAGCAAAGTCTCCGTGACGGGACCGTGCCGCGAGCAGGTGGTGGAGCAGTGGTCGTGGGAGCTCTAGCTCTGGTGGGCAGCCGGTGGTGGGCTTGAGATGCAGTGGCTTGTACTGGTCGGGTGCAGAGGCGTCCCACCAGGCTTCAAAAGCGTCTCTGGACTGCTGCCGGGCAGTCCTGCGCAAACGAGCGAGTGTTGGGAGAGCGTCTGCAGGTTCGGGCATGGAGGTGGCCGCCTTCGCAAGGGCGTCCGCCTGCTCGTTGCCTGCAATGTTGGTGTGGCCGGGGATCCAGCGGACCTCAACAGCGCCATGCGTCGTGGCTAGAGCCTGAAACTCGAGGAACACTTCCTGAGAAGAGTCCGCGGGGATGCCTCTCAGGCAGGTTGCGGCCGCGAGATTATCGAGACATACAAAGATGCGTCGTGGGCTAGGGAGGTGCAGTGCAGCACACAACCCTTCGAGGGCACCCTTGGCTTCAGCGTCGAAGACCTCAGCTGGGCCAAGGCGACCGTTGCCTCTCATCAAGGTATGTCCATTGCGATGGATCACGTAACCATACCCAGCAGCCTTCTCTGCCGATAGAGATCCGTCTGAGTAGACAATAAGCGTTTCACTTGGAATACACCGGAGCCATTCCCGGAATTCTTCTGCAGACTCGTCTTTCGACGCGGTCTGTAGGGGCGTCGCGTGCTCGTCGAACCGGCGGGGGAGGAGCAGTGGTCGTTTGCTACGAGGTAGCAGCTGATCGCTGCGTCTGAGTCTAGTCCGGAACGCCTCGCGAGGGATCTGGTACTTCAGCTTGATTGACCTGTGGATGGTCGGCTGCTTCGGCTGCAGTGTACGCTTTGCGAGCGGGTGCGCTTCATCCAAACGCTTGAGGCGGGCCGCGAAGCTCATCCTGCGAGATTCGAGCAACTGCACGATGGGCGGGATGCCACTCTCTCGATGGAGTGCGGCGATAGGCGTCGTTCTCCAGACTGGCAGAACGGCTCGCATGGAGTTGTGGAGAGACTTGTTCATCTTCCGCAGGAGCTCCTGGATTCCTGAAGGGCCCTCTTTCGTGGGCTGGGTCCAGCGTGGGCTAGTCAGCCCGGGGTACCACGCCTCGACGCCGTGGAGCAGCACTGGCTCGACACAAGAATCAATCGTGGTGGAGGAGCTAGGTCAGAGAACAGGGTGGGGAATCTATCTACCGATGTAGACGACTTGGTAGAAGTAGATAGATGTAGGCTACATCTACCTATCTACCGTCAGCCTTAGTTGATCATCTATCTATCAACCTGGGAGTCTGGTAGATAGACGAAATGTAGATAGACGTCGAGAAAGGTACAGGAAGTAGAGGTACTTCATGGCATATGGGTCTTTCCCATTTCTGGAGGTAACGGTACCTACACCGCCTTCGCGGATCCAGTCGCAGACATGCTTGCTTTTTCGAACCCCTTTGCCTGTTGAGCCAGGCGGGATGATAGTGCATGTGACCCAGGTAGATAGATGACATCTACATGTAGCCTACATAGCCTACATCTATCTATCTATCTTAGGGATCCAATAGATCCGCGCCCGGGCGCGGATTTAATCTCTCGCGCCCGGGCGCCCACGAGGAATGCACGCTATACTATTGGCTGAAAAACCCCCAAGACTGACAACAGAACAGCGCGTCTGCCAGCCTGCCTGACTCGTAGTGGGTTGGACATCAGGGACCATGGCACTAACAAAACAGTCGCTGCACATGGTTGCAACATCGTCGTAGTGGCAACATGGTTATCGATATTTGGGGTTGGCGTCGTACGCAAATGAGCCGCCAAGATGGAGGAGCAATTTTAAACGGAAGGCCAGGAATATGACCAAGCAGCGTGCACACTCTGTGCTGGTGTTCGTCACTTGTGGTTTCGCATGCGCTGGGCAAGGCCCGCCATAATATGATCATGAGCTCCGTCCCCGCAAGCAATGATGTGCACGGCAAAAAACATGTTTCACGATCACACATTCTGATTTCATGCCTTGGTTGCAATAAGGCTTTGTTTTTTCATCGTCGCCCGTTATTAGACCAATCTAACAGCTTCCATGACGTTTGTGTGGTCGTTTGTTAAGATGTAAGTACACGTTCTTCGGTGGGCGCCCGGGCGCGAGAGATTAAATCCGCGCCCGGGCGCGGATCTATTGGATCCCTCTATCTTACGGCCTATGACTAAGCAGCTACATCTATCTACCTGAGCTGCTGGTAGATAGATGTAGATAGATTCCCCAGCCTGACAGAGAATCAGCTTCGCGGAGGCTTATCACCACCGTGGAGACGTCCTGCGAGGGTTATGCCTATATGACTATGTTTCGCTCGTCAGGTTGCAACGCGTCGGCAAAGAGGGAAGCTCTGGTACATGGGGGCAGGTGCCGTTTGAGAACGGGTGGGCGCCCGGAAAAGACTGGGTGCAGGCACTCAGACGACCGGGAAAGCATGCCGTCGTCTGCCTTGATGGGTACTTGAGTAAGGACTTTGACCAAGATGACGACGAGTCGGCCCATAAGAGGTATGCCCAGCGCCCACCCTGGTAGACACGGGCTGTAGGGCTAACCGCTGTCCTGCAGAGCAGCCGTGCAACATCTTGCCCTGTTTGTGCCGTGGGAGAACTTCCTAGGCGAAGAACGAGGCGACATCAACGGGATATGGACGGCGGCCCGGGATGTGCTGGACCCGAGAATATCCTGCCTGGTCGACAACATCCAACTACTTCGGCGATCTGCTGAGGATGCCAAGCGCGATGCCAAGCAGTGGGAAGCCACGGCCGACGACCGAGATGGCGGAGACCCACACGCGGAGGAGGCGGGCGTGGGCCGGGCTGATGAAGAGGCCGCAACGGCATATCAATCTGATGACGTGGGAAGCGCAACTCGTCTCATCGACGTCGTTCGAAGTGCGGCCAGCGCGAACCAGATCACGGCGGGGTCACGGGAACTCAGCGCAATGATGGAGCAGCTCTGTCGCTTCCAACAGTCAGCTCTATCCTCGAGAGCCGAGCTCCAGGCCGCCACAGCTGGTGAACACGGTGAAAGGCGGATAACAATGCCCGGGCGCGCGTGCTCCGGAGCCGCAGTACCGCCGCAGGACCAGGTCAGGGCCATCAAATCGCAGCAGATATGCGCCTCTAGAGAGAGGGTGAAGAGGATCCAGGGCATCCAAAGCATGGGGGACGCCCACGGAACTGATCGCAGCGCAGCAGCGCGGAGTGTGCTCGGCGGCTTCGGAGAGGACGACGTCTTCATGACGCACGCGGATGTAGACGAGACGCCAGGCGAGACCGGCGTCGCCAGTGTGGACGTCCGCTTTGGCCCCTCAACCTCTTTCGTCGAGGCGGGAAAAGACCTGGCAGCACGGCTGACGCTGAACAAGAAACAAGGCGTTGCTCTGTTGATAATTTGCCGCCACTTGGACTCGCTCCGGGAAAGGGGCCGAGGTGACGGCAGCCAGCTCTGTCAATTCGTCGGTGGTGAGGGCGGCACCGGCAAGTCCCGCGTGATCGAAGCACTTGTGGCACTTTTCGCTGCGAGGGGCATCTCGAGCCGTCTGCTGATCACGGCGACGTCGGGGACTGCCGCGGCGAGGGTCAACGGCATCACGATTCACTCCGCGTGCGGCTTCACAAAGGACCAGGGGCCGGGCACCAACATGGCGAAAGACCTCGACGGGGTACGGCTGCCAAAGCTGGCAGAGCGATTCATCCACGGCCAGTCCCGGATGGACTGGCAGGAGAAAGACGTGCTTGTCATCGATGAGGTGAGCATGCTCGGAGCGAGGACGCTCTATGCGGTAAATGAGCAGCTCTGCCGGCTTCGCGGATCACAGCAAGACTTTGGAGGCATCCCCATCGTTCTGCTTTGCGGAGACTTCCATCAATTCCGGCCGGTGCAAGAGAGGTCGATCCTCCTGCCGAGCGCGGCCGTTTCCTGGGACGTGGACAACAGGTTCAGGGCCGAGCAACGCCACCAGCACGACAAGGCGCATGCACTGTGGAAGAGGTTCACGACGGTCGTCATGCTGGACGAGCAGATGCGCGCCGCAGGAGATCCGGAACTGCAGAGGCTGCTGAAGCGAATCCGGCGGGGCGTTCAGGACCACACGGACCTGGATCTCCTCAACTCGAGGTGCTACCGGGAGGGCCAGCGGATCCCATGGGAAATGGGCATCACCGTGGTGACGCCGCTGAACAGGAATCGTTGGAACCTCAACATGGAGGCGAGCTTGGCGTTTCAGATCCAGCAACGATCAATGATGCGTGTCTTCATCTCCGAGCACAAGTGGAAGGATGGTCTGCCGACGGAGGAAGAGGCCATCATGATGCTGAACCAGGGCGACGATAGCGCGATTCCGGTACCGGCCGTCTTCATGTTTGTCCCGGGGATGCCCGTCGTCGTGAACCACAATACCCATCAAGGACTGAAGCTTGTCAATGGTGCTGGGTACAAGGCGGTAGAAGTCATCCTCGACAAGGCGCACCGGGGGCATCGGGTCTCGGCCGACATGACGATACACTTCGGACCGCCAGCGGCGATAATACTCGAGTCGGAGACGACAAAGGATTTCCACTTCGTCGGAATGCCTCCCGGTACGGTTCTGCTGACGCCGATGAGCATCAGGATCCATTGTCAGCGGAAGCGACCTTGGCAGCAGAACGACGTGACCAGGAAAGGGCTGCCGTGCGCCGCGGCGTTCGCGTGCACGGATTATAAGGTGCAGGGCGGAACGCTGAAGCGCGTCGCGTTGGAGTTGCGGGGCACAAGGACGGCCATCGTCGGCGGAAAGGTCGTCCCATCGCAATGTGACCCCTACAGCCTGTACGTGCAGTTGTCGCGATGCCCGACACTAGACGGCATCATGCTCGTGTCTAAGGTGCGGGAGAGAGACCTGGTGGGCAATAGGGTACCCGACGAGATGAATGCGGCGCAGTCCAGGCTGGAGACTCTGAGCAGCAGGACTGTTCAGCAAGCGTTGTCCTGGCTGGGCGAGCGTGATGGAGCGCAAGAACAGATTGCGACCTCTTGGGGGACAATTTCGCGGGGAGGACGATGAAGACGGCGGCGGAAGTATTCGGGGGATGGGAGGGCGGTGTGCGCGTCTGTTGGCGGGTGCGTGTCTGTTGGCGTGGAAGGGTCTACCAATCACAAAGGGCCTTCAACAAGCGACGAGATCCCTGTCCTGGCCAATGGGACGCGAGAGATTCTGGGGGTGAAGTCGCGGGTGGGGCATAGTCCTTTCGTCTCTTCGTTCCTCAAGGCATAGTCCTTTCGTCTCTTCGTTCCTCAAGGCAAGCGAGAATTGACCAGACCCGTTTGAACAGGGGAAGGCAACCCGGCCGCGGGTTGCGCAAAGAGCCTTGAGGAACGAAAGCTTGAGGTTGGAGGGGTCATGAAGGGGCCATGTTGCCAGCAGATCGAAGGGACGACCGAGAGAGTGGGATTAGTTTTATTTTGGAGGGTTCCGGCCTGTTGGTCGGCTGCCGACACTTCTTCACCGGGCTGGTTTGGATTTTGCGGGGCCTTAGGGTTGGTGTCCGAGTGTCAATTCTTGGCATCAGTCAATTGATGAGAATTATCTTAGGAGCAGGAATTACAAAGGGAACTGTTTGCTGCAGGCCCATATAAACCATGCCTCCGCGCAGAGACGGAGATCGTCGATCGCATCTCGGGAACAAGTCCGGTGCCGGATGGGCTTGATATGCGAGACCGGGGTATCCCGGGCATGGCCCACCGCCGGCATGCAGTACAAAGTGTTGGAGGGCAGCAATGAGGAATACTAATGAATGGGATGCAGAGTGATAAAATCGGGTGCATGGAATCCGGAGTTGACGTATTAACGTCGTGGGGTTGTGCTCCGCGTCTTTCCCCGTGCACGTCGCACATACAGCATTACATCTTCAAAACAGGAATTCTATGTCAGCCTCAACCGTCCAAATCGGGTCCATCTGGCAGGTCGGGGCTGGGCAATTTGCACGTTACCACAACGTTCCTCGAAGCCTCGTCTTAGACGCAGGCAGCGCCGGGCAAGATGCGGAATACGACCAACGATTCGTGCAGGCCATGATACCGATCATGAGGGAGTATGCGCCCCCATGTCGCATGGCGGCGGGAGCGTTGTGCGAATGCTGCGGGCGGCTTGCAACGGACGTTTTACAAAGCCCAATGTCTATGCTGCATGGAGCGCCACCGCGGGTGGTGGTCTGGGTCACGGCCTTGTGTGGAAGAAAGCAGTGCGAGACGGAAGCGATGCAGGAAATGCAATCACTAATGCAAGAAATGCGGCAAGAGAAGGACATAGGGAATGGATCGCCGGGTCGCAGCGTTTGCGTGGAAGTCAAGATATGCAAAGTCTGCGGAACGACCGTGGGAGTGAAGAGATGCGACAGGTGCCATGCAGTGGCCTACTGCGGCAAAGAACACCAAAAGGAGGACTGGCAGGTCCACAGGAAGGCATGCGTGCCGAGGGAAAGGCAAGAAAAGCGAAGTTTCTGAGAACTGGGGGACAGCGGGACGACGCCTGCAGAGGTGGCTGGGAGCTTGCAGTACAACGTTTGGGAGCACAGTTCCGCCGAAGGGCAATAGGGCACTGCAGGTACTGAGTTTCTTTATGTGTTACGATGGCATAGCTGCAGGGTTCCGTTCTCATCCGGTGGCTATAGTTTATTCCGCTTCCATGAGTTTCTTGCTTGGGTGACGGCTGCGATGTGGGCGGGCAGGCGAGTCTGATGTGGGGGCGACAATTGAATCAAGGGCGGCACCCGAAGTGTTCCGCGACGCTTGTATGTCTCTAGCCGTATCCGGCTCTGACGATGAGGCTGTCGCTGACGCAGAGACTGGTCGAGCAGCAGTGCTTTCCGTCGCGGCCAGTTTGGGGTGATTCGCGGCCAGGTGTAGGGCACGAGGCTTCTTCGTCGGAGTGTCGGCCGGGTCAGGACACGGGCGCTTCCATGGCGGCGTAAACGGGTTGGCGGAAGCCGACGTTGAGGCTGAAGGCGGAGGGCTTGGTGGAACGGTGGCTGGCGCAGCGACAGTATACGATGCAGCGCGCATACTGCGGAAGGCTTCTGCGGCCGAGGATGTTGGCCGCTTTGGTGGTGTCGCGAGAGGCAAGGCCGACGTGGCTGCCGTGGTGGTGGCCTTGTCGAGAAAAGTCCAAGAGTCTGGGACAACGATGAAAACGTAGTCCCGGTCGGATCCAGGCGGTTGGACCATGAGGCGGTGGTCGAGAAGGCCAGCGACCTTGCCTGTGCAGGTGAAGTGGATGTTGGCCTGAAATTGGGAGTCCCGCCTTTCGGCCATCTTCTTGCAGAGGATGGCCCAGGGGTTGGCGTGGATGGGGAAGATGACAAAGACCTGGAAAGGGTGGAAGCCTTTGAAAGGGGTCCTGTCGGGGTCCCCCGGAGTGAGGTAGGTGGAAAGCCGGATGAAGCCGCAGCATTTCAGCTGGGTGGCGTCCAGGCCTGGGAGAAGGTCTTGTCGCAGGAGGGACTGACCAGGGCCGGCTACGGGCCCGGTGAAGGAAACGACTGGCGGGACACAGGGGAAGTCCTCCATAGAAGCAAGGAGCCTGGGAAGGACGCTTTGGGAGTTGTCAGCGGAGCTTGTTCGAGCCAGCTGTACGCAAGGGCAAACCTTGTGCCTTACGGCTGGTAGCCCTGGTCGCGAACTATCAGGGCGGGCATGGTGTAGTGAAGGGCGCTGCCCGAGTCAGACTCCAGACCGTCGTATTGCTCAACCTCCCAGGCAAGGGCGTAGGGATGGACGCGGCCATTCATGAAGAACCACTCTTCGGTCCATTCGGAAGCGACAAGAGGCTGGCCGTAGATTGAGAGGTTGAGGCTGAAGAAGATTGATGTCGGAGAGTCGCCAGCGTCCGATCGGAGGGGCGCATAATCGGCGGTCAGTAACCATGAGGGCGGAGGCAAGAGGATGCGAGCTATCGTCTCGGCGTTGAGCCCCTTGATGCGATGGTCGTCCTGGTGAGCAAATCTGAAAGGGCAGTCTGGCTGAACAAAGAACATCATAGACATGTCGCCTCCGGCGCCTCTTGAGCTGTCGAGCGGCCGTCGAAGGTGAGCCGAAGCATGAGTATGTGGGGTGGGTGAAGAGGACATGGCATAGTGGTATAGCTAGACAACCTGTCTGTTTGTGTAAGGAGCACAAGCGCGATGGAATAGCGAGTGAAGTACAAGGGGGGTTTGATACAACTCCTGAGACCTGAGCCCTTCCAATTGTAGATCCGTAGTGATGCTTCTCTTAAACCACTGGGCTGCTCCGTGTTCTCACGGACGTGCTCGGAGCCTCCTCGGAGCCTTCCTTCCATTGATGTACCAGTTGCATGACAGTTTGTTGGAACGTGGTCTCGTCTCTTGAGGCGACCGTGGACTGGTCGGACCGGCAACCATGGACTTGGATGAAGGACTAGGGTAACGTTGGTGCATGAACGGACTCCTGTGGGACCATTTGGGATGCGCCGGAGAATATGTCGAGTCGGGGAACACAGTCTTGAAGCAGCAACGAAGTTGTGCCACTGAAGGCAGTAATGACGCGACAACGCACTTTCCAATCTATCCTCTACCCCAAAACCATCACAATCGAGCCGGATACTCCAGATGGATGGCTCCGCAGTGTGGTCGTCCGAGGCGGTTGCTCGCGGTGGAGCACGCTCGTGGTCGGTTGCAAATGGGCAAGCGGGTGGTGGCGTAGGCAAGGGGAAGAGAGTTGTGGGGGACGAAACCAACAGAGCCGCTGTAGATGTGGTGGAAGCCGTCGAAAAGGAGCGGGACACGTTTGACAATGCGTCGGAACGATTGCCGCGAAGCGTATCATCGTTCCGTCGCATCGAGTCCAAGCAGTCTGCCGCGGGAGAGACCGTATGGAGACAGCATGCGGCAGCAATTATAAGGTCGTTGCCCAAACGACCGCTGCGGGGTGGCCGGCGGCCAAAGAGGACGGAGCAGTCTGGTGGCCCAGCGGACAGCGGAGGCCCAGGGCAGCATAAGCCATCGAATTGGCATGAGAGTGGCGAGCCTCGAGGGGCTCGAGAAGCTGCCGGAGCAGGGTTATCGAGCTCGATGCCCTTTCATCGACACTTTCTCCCTCGGGAAAGGGGTCATCAAGACGATGAGCACGTCGACACGGCGGCGACCGGCGACGTCCCGGCCTTTCGCCTCGGAGTGACACCATCGCTTCGTCCTATCCAGCCCCGCGAATCGATATTCGAAGATGGACGACGGAGCGAACAGCTGACAGCAGCTATTGCGCGAGATTTGCCCAAGCAACGTCGGGGAAGGTACCGGCGGCCACAACGAGTACCGGACACTAAGGGTATCTCCCACGCAGCAAGTTCAGTGCAGCATGCTGGGCCGCCTCTTGTGGGAGATGGTGCCGCAGAGTTGGCTAAGGTTGCTGCCGCGGCAGAGCCAGCGGGCCCATCGCTGTGCGGGCAGAGTCTGGCACCTAAGGTGGTGGTGGGCGGCTCTTCGCGGGAGGCGTTCGCCGAACCCGTGCTGTTCCAGCGGCATCGTTTGCCTCGGCAAGGTGGAAGAGAGTACCGAAGGCGCGAAGGACCAATGAGGTCAACTCTGCGCATGGAGAATGTCCGCCAGCATGGCATGCGGCCGGTCGATCGCAGAGAGGCGGGGGGCTCCTCAGGGGATCTGCATTTAGTCGGACAATCGTCGCCAGGGCTGGCACATCCTCCGAGGGCTTGCAGAGAAGCGAATCAGCCATCGACAGGAGCAACAACAGGTGCGAGGCATCCCTGGCGGCGGGAGAAGAGAGAACGCCTTCCCAGCCGGGATGAGCGCCCGAGGAAACATGTTCGACATGGAAATGGAAGGCCGAGGGGACGAGAGCTGCTGGCCGAGGACCTGGCGAGCGCGTTGCGCTCTTTGGAGGAAGACTTTGCAACGAAAGAGAGGCTGTCCAAAGATCAGACGTGGTGCACGCCAATATCACATGAGAGGAAGGTTTCGACGGTGCGGGATTTCTATCAGGCCTTCCACGATGCGGGCACGTTGGCGATACGGACGTGCATGCTGTGTTACCGCAAGCGCACGGGAAAGGAGCTGCGGGAGATTGTATGGGAGGAGTGGCTGTCAAGCAGCTTCCCAAAGGGCGGCCGCTCTCCATTTTCGTGCCGTGGCTGCTTTTCGGAGGGCGAATCCGTGTCGCTGTGTGCCGAGTGTGCCCGATGCCTGGCTCGCGGGAGCCTGTCGCCCGCAATCCATGTTCACAGTCGACTTGGCTGTGAGCACATGTTTCCGGATGAGCTCAAGGGACTGACGCCGGTAGAAGAGAAGCTCATCTCACTGAACTCGTGCTACGGGTTCGTTGCGGGATACACCATCCCGGGTGGCCAGAGGCAGACTGTGAGGTACCCGAGGCACGTCAAGGGCCACATCACGGTCTTCCCGAACAATGTGCAGGAGTTGGCGACCAAAGTGCTCCCACACCCCCTTTTGCAAGCAATGGACGAGATCCACGTTTCGTGGCAGGGCGCAGAAAAGCCGGCACCGAGCGACCTGTCCAGCCTCCTCTCGGTGAGGCGGCGGGTGGTCGAGAGGGCCCTAGTTTGGTTGAAGAGGAATAACCCCTTCTACGCCGAGATCGAGATCGACACGGCGGAGATGGAGAGTTGGGGAGACCCGACACACGGCGTGCCGCCGTCGGTGTACGAACGCATGGAGCGAAACGAGCCGTCGGCCTGGGAGAAAACGCGGACGGCGCACGTTGTGCCGCCGACCGAGCGCGCCATGGACGACGAGGGGTCGGTGGAGATCGAGGAAATCTTCGCGATTCTCAATCAAAGGCAAGAAACGGGCGACCAGGCAGCAGAGTACGGACCCGGCGAAGGAGGCGTGGATCGCGATGGAAGCGTCGCGTGCCCCGAGCAGAACGTACAGGCGATCAACGAGGTGACCTCTTCTGGAATGTTTGCACTGGACGGGCCGCCAGACGTGGCGGACGTCGAGAAGTTGCGATTCGCCTGTGACGCTGTTGGTGACGGCGGGTTGGGCGGTCGCGCGGGACCAAGAACACGGGTCGGATCTTTGGCGGACGGGGTCCGGGGGCCCGGCGACCTTTGTGAGCCATACATTCGAGTTTCCCGCGGTGACGAATTCGCCGATTCATTCGACACATTCTTCTTCGCCAAGACGTTCCCGACGTTGTTCCCGTTTGGCGTTGGGGGGCCAAGATTGGCCGAAGAGACCATACTCGAGGCGGGAACGGCCACCCACGGCCTACGAGGTAGGGCCGTTGAGGCAGAGGCGGCTGCGGAAGACCTCGTGTCCTCTCGAAGCTTGAATCTTCGGAGGTGGGCCGACATTGTGCTCCGGCGCCATGGTGGCCGATTTGGCTTGCACCATATCTTTGCATTCCTCGTCTTCAACATGGGGGTGCGGTCGCGCAACCGCCGCGTCAGCATGCTGAGCGTGACGAGGAAGAACTTCCGCAAGGTAGAGCGCATTGTGCGGTCAATGACCACAGAGAGGTTAGCGGCGGCGAGGGTCGAGTTGGAGAGGTCGGGCAAGACGACCGACGACGGCGTGAAGGAGCTCCTCAGGAGCCTGTCAGTCTACGGCCACAGGCAACCCATGTCTAGAGAGGTGCGCCTCAATATGCGGCGGAAAATCCAGTCGCTCATCGTTGGATGCGGCGTGCCGGCCATCTGGTTCACCATCAACCCCAACGACATCACGAACCCGGTGAAGCTGCGTCTGGCAGCGCACCGGACACGAGATCCCGACGCGGCCGAGGAATTCCTCGGGGGCCTTGAAAATGCGTACAGGCGCACACGGCCGGCCATCTCGGACCCCATGAGCTCCGCCGAATTCTTCCACCGGGAGATGAAGCTGTTCTTCGACCATTATGTGAAAGTTGGTCATGATTCAGTATTCGGGCGGATCAGTAAGTACTATGGTGCCATAGAGACGAACGAACGAGGCGCGCTTCATGTGCACGGCTTGCTCTGGTTGCACGGAAATGCGCATCTCAGCTCGTTGCTGGCCGACATAGACGGCGACGATCAGGCCGCGTACCGCGAGCGGGTTACCCGATATGTTGACAGCGTCTTCTCTGAGGTAAGAATGGCCAAGGTGCAGCGCTGGCGGCCTGGAGGTGCCATTCCGACGCACAAACGTGGCTACGCTGACGTGCCAGACAGGATCTGGAGCAGGAAGGATCCTGCGCCGTGCGAGCGGAGCGATCAGTGACGTCGGACATTTCGTCCTTGGTAGACAACCCCGAACAGTTTTCGGCCACGTTCGATGAAGAGGCCAACTTTTGCGCCGGGGCTACACAGGTTCATACCCATAGCCCGACCTGCGTCAAATATTCCTTGGGCAAGCAGAGAGGCAAGGCCGATCTCTGCCGGTTCAAGGCTCCATGGAGACTGGTCGAAAAAACAGCCTTCACGGCAGACGGGGTGCTGCAGATTCGGAGGACACACCCCATGGTGAATCGCTGGAACAAGGCCATTGCTGTGGGGCTCCGCCACAACCACGACATCTCCTTCATAGCGACGCAGCGGAAGACAATGGCACTCATCTACTACGTCACCAACTACGCGACGAAGGTGGAGGACCCGGTGTGGAAGCGTGTGGCCGCCGCAGCCGAGCTCCTGGCTGTGTCCAAGGACGACGGCACGCCCGACGGGGACCGGGGCGGCGGCGGTGGGGAAGGCGATACGGACGTCGTGAAGGAGAACAGGACACGACAGTTCCTGATGAGGGTGGCGAACCGCGTATTCACCGAGCGTCCGCTATCGCAGGTCGAGGTCATCGCTGATCTCCTAGGGTACCCAGCCGAGTTCACCAACAGCAGCGCTTGGGCATACTTGAACACGTCTCTGCTCTACTGGCATGTCTTTCGACGATGGGGGCACCTCCGACGAGCAAGCGGCGCGGCAGCCACAGATGACGCCCTGGATGATTCGGTTGTCGTCGAGGAAGCGGGCCTGAGGGTCTCCCACGTCGAAGCGTATCAGCACCGGGGAGATCTCCTGCGACGCTTGTGCCTGTACGACTACATATCGCTCGTCAGACTGAAGCGCATCAGCAACGAGGAGAGATGCGCGGCTTGGGGAGAGGTGCCTTTCGAGGACGGGTGGGCGCCAGGAAGACACTGGGTCCAGGTGCTCAGGCGGCCGGGCAAGCAAGCCACCGTCTGCCTTGACGGTTACCTGAGCAAGGACTTCGCCAACGACGATGAGGAGTCGTGCCATCGGAGGTATGTGCTGGCAATCCGTCCCTGCCGTCAGGCATTATTGGAGGTGCTCTAACTCAACTCCCTGCGCTCGTAGGGCAGCCGTACAGCATCTTGCGCTGTTCGTGCCGTGGTAGTCCTTCTTGTGCGAAGAAGCGGGCGACATCAACAACATCTGGGCCAGGGCCCGAGGGGCGCTAGCCCCGAGGATATCATGCCTCGTCGACAACGTGCAGCTGCTTCGACGATCCGCCGAAGACGCAAAACGCGATGCCAAACAATGGGCAGCGTCATGCGGCGGTGGTGATCCCACGGTCGCATACGTGGAGGAGGGCGGGGCAGACGGAGCGGGCGCAGACTCGGCCGCGAGGTATCAGTCAAATAGCATCGGGGACGCAACGCGGCTCATCGACATTGTCCGAGGTGCAGTGAGCACGAACCAAGTTACGGCCAAGTCGCCGGAGCTGATGGCGATGATGCAAGACCTCTGTCGGTTTCAGCAATCGGCGCTGAGCTCGCCGGCCGAGCTCGAGGCTACTGTGGTGCCCGAATGGGAGGAGACACGGACAAGCATGACCGGGCGGCAATTCTCCGGGGCAGCACTACCGTCTCAAGATCAGGTCAGGGCCATCAAGTCGCAGCAGACGAGCGCCTCGAAAGAGAGGGAGAACGCTATCCAAGGCATTCAAAGCACACCTGCAGTCTGGGAAAGCGATCGTCGCGCCACACTGCGGAGTGTGATGACGGGCTTTGGGGAGGTCGGCGTCGAAGTAACGACAGCCGACTCCGTCGAGAGCGCGGGAGGCACAGGCGTGGGAATGCACGTCCAACTGGGCCCGTCTACCTCTTTCCTCGCCGCTGGCAAGGGTTTGGCAAGGCGGCTGACTCTGAACAAACGACAGTCGATCGCCTTCTTGGTAGTGTGCCGCCAGCTCGACCTGATGCGACGAGGCGAGAGCCGTGACGTCGGTCAGCTCTGTCAGTTCGTCGGCGGCGAGGGCGGCACCGGCAAGTCGCGAATCATCGAGGCCCTGGTCGAGCTATTCGCCCAGAAGGGCCTAGCGAATCGTCTCTTGATCACGGCGACGTCCGGAACCGCTGCCGCACGGATCAACGGCATCACGATCCACTCGGCCTGCGGGTTCTCCAAAGAACCGACCGCCGGCGCGAACTCCGCCAAGGACCTTGATGGGGTGCGACTGCCCATACGAGCCCAGCGATTTGTACACGGCCAGTCGCGAATGGACTGGCAAGAGAAGGACATGCTCGTCATCGACGAGGTGAGCATGCTCGGAGCGCGGACTCTGCATGCTGTAAACGAGCAGCTCTGCAGGCTCCGCGGCTCCCAGAAGGACTTCGGCGGGATTCCGATCGTTCTCTTCTGCGGAGACTTCCACCAGTTCCGACCGGTCCAAGAGCGGTCGATCGTCATCCCGAGCGCGGCCGTGACGTGGGACGTAGACAACTCGTTCGGGGCCGAACAGCGGCACCAGCACGAGAAGGCACACGCGCTGTGGAAGAGGTTCACGACGGTCGTCATGCTGGACGAGCAAATGCGCGCGGCCGGGGATCCGGAGCTGCAAGGGCTGCTGAAGCGGATCCGACAGGGCGTGCAGGATCAGGCGGACTTGGATCTCCTCAATTCAAGGTGCTACCGCGAAGGCAGGCGGATTCCGTGGGAGTCTGGCATCACGGTGGTGACGCCGCTGAACAGAAACCGGTGGAATCTGAACATGGAGGCGGCCTTGGCGTTCAAGATGCAGCAGCGGTCGATGATACGCATCTTCATCTCGGAGCACAAGTGGAAAGAGGGCCTACCGACGGAGGAGGAAGCCATCATGATCCTGAACCAGGGTGATGACAGCGCGATCCCAGTGCCGGCAATCTTCATGTTCGTGCCGGGGATGCCGGTCGTCGTGAACCACAATACGCACCAGGGCCTGAAAATGACCAACGGTAGTGGCTACATGGCGGTGGAGGTTATCGTCGACAAGGCGTATCCAGGGCACCGGATCTCCGCCGACACAACGATCCACTTCGGGCCGCCGGCGGGTATCATACTCGCGTCGGAAACGACGCAAATCCTGCGCTTTGTCGGGATGCCGCCGGGGACGATCTTGTTGACGCCGATGAGCGTCAAGATACACTGCCAGCGAAAGCGGCCGTGGCAGCAGAACGACGTCAGCCGAAAGGGCCTGCCGTGCGCGGCGGCCTTCGCTTGCACCGACTACAAGGTGCAGGGCCGGACGCTCGAGAGAGTGGCCCTCGAGCTGCGAGGGACGCGAACGACGAACGTCGACGGACGGGCGGTGCCTGCGCATTGCGACCCCTACAGCCTGTACGTGCAGCTATCGCGCTGCCGGACGCTGGACGGCATCATGCTCGTGTCCAAGGTGCGGGAGAGGGACCTGGTGGGCAACCGGGTCCCCGAGGAGATGACAGCCGCACAGGCCAAGCTGGAGGAACTGGGCCAGAGGACCGTGGAGGAGGCGTTGCGTTGGTTGGACGAGGATCTAGAGGAGTAGAGGGGGCGCGTTAGGTGTGCTGGGCACGCGAGGAAGCACCGCAAGAGGATTGGCAATAGCTTACCGTCGCCATCCAGCCTACCCGGAACCGGACTTCTTACCGAGATGAAATCGGCACTCTTCCTTTGCCCCGATAGGGACTTTAGCTGCAAAGCTCTTCGGACGTTAAATAATATCGAAATCGGCACTCTCCGTCTCTGCGCGGAGATCATACTTTTTATGAGACCGCAGCAACAATTTCCTTTCTGTAGTAGTTAGTCAAGTCTTTCTCCTCAGATGATTCTCATCAATTGACTGATGGTAGAGATGGACGCCGTGAACCCGGTTTGCTGAGACTACGTTATTAATAACGCGGCCCTCCGGTTTTGGGGACAAGGACCAAGGTTAGACGTCCGTAGTAGTTTTCTAGGGAAGAACACTTGGCGAGGCCAGAAGGGGGAAACGGCAGCGGTGACCAATCAGAATGGACTTTGGAGACGTGAAGATGCGGTAGCAGAACTGCGCCAAACCCCCTGGCAAATTGCGCCTGAACACCAATCATGATGGACCTTTGAGGATTGAGAAGCAGTCGCGAAAAGGCAGGAAAACCCCCAGAGGAGTGCCAAGAGGCTAAGACGAAAGAGGATAAAATTTTCTGGGCCAATGAATCTTGGGGGGGGGAGAGGCTGGGACCAGAGGCACGTTGAAAGTCCTTTCGTTCCTCAAGGCATAAGCTGACGACCGGGTAGAAGGTCCCCTATGAATCGGGCAACGAAAGACTCTTGATTTCCTATCTAATGAGTGACAAGACGGCCAGCTTCTTATGACTAGCCGTGAGCTCGATTGAGTCCAATTGAGCTACTTGTGGTGACGAATTTGGCGCATAATAGCTCCAATGTGCTGACATACGCAAGTGACCAACACCGTCATGCCTACTGGTTGTGAAAGAGCGACTTGATGTTGACAAAGAGCCTTGAGGAACGAAAATTTGAGGACGGAGAGAATTATTGATCGGTCGAAGCATCTACATTACGGAGAGTCGGATCAATTACCTGTACAGGAGAGGCAACCCATCTGGGGTTGCGCAAAGAGCCTTGAGGAACGAAAATTTGAGGACGGAGAGAATTATTGATCGGTCGAAGCATCTACATCAGTGCTGGATAGCCACGCGTGTAGTTTCATACAGTTTCATATGAAACTGAAACAGCCACTGGACGCGGGTTCATATGAAACTGTAACTCTCCGAGTTTCATATGTTTCAGTCGGTTTCATATGGTTTCATATCTTGCCGTGTAATCCCAGATATCTTAGTACTTAACGAAGAAACTTCGCAAACCAAATGCCTTCAGCTCAGTTGGAATCTTGCCAAACGTAATTATGTCATCAGCTTCGCCTGCTCCCTTGCTCTCATCAGAGCCTTCTGATGAACCCTTGGCACCTGCTTCACCTGACTCACCAGTTCCCTTGAAGCGCACATTGGATTACCGTCCCCCTGATCGAGCCGACAAGCGCGCTAAAGTTAAGGGCCGCACAAATACAAGGACTTGGAACGAGGCGCGTGACCCCAACAGAGAGAGAGGAGAGAAAGCTCGAGATAGCTCATACCACGAAATCTGGTACTGCAAGCACTGCGACTCCTCGAAAAAGCCCAACTCCGTAACAACAAATCTGAGCCGAGCCCGCAAGCACCTACGTGACTTTCATGGTATCCGAGTTGTAGAGCAGGTCGAAGGGTCAGATCTAAAGAAACAGCAGCATGGCACCATTACGGATATGTTTGGAAGGCAGGAGGAACGTCAGGCCAATCGGGACCTTGATGAAGAAAAGCACCTGGTAAACGCTGTTAACATTCCTGCATTCGAGGAAGCACTCGCCAGGCTTCTTGCGGTTCGCAACATCGCCCACACATTCATCGAATACCCCGAGTTTCATGCCGTTATACTCTCCTGCAACTACATGGCTCGGGACGTCCTCCTACGCAGCCGCAGAGCGGTCCCGAAGCTTCTCGAAAACACCTTCGCCCTACACAAACATGGCCTTGTTGAGAAGCTTCATAATTCTCTTTCATCAATGGTCCACTTCACCATCGACATGTGGACCTCATCGGAACAGAAGGCGGCATACCAGGCAATTGTGGCCCATTTTGTCGATGCGGAGACAAGAGAAGTCGCCCAAGCGTTGTTGTCATTGCGCGAGTTCAAAGACAGCCACAGCGGGGAGCTGCAAGCCAAGGTTTTCCTAGAAGTAGTCGAAGAATACGAGCTCAGCGAAAAAGTTGGCTACTTCACGACGGATAATCACGAAGCTAACGATACTATGCTGGAAGATATTGCAAAGGGCATTGAGGGCTTAGACCCGGTTGCCAGGAGGCTACGCTGCAGTGGCCACATCATGAACCTCATCGTTCAAGCTTTCCTTTCTCGGAGCAAGGCAAAGAAGATCCAAGAGGATGAACAAGAGGGGATTGACGAGGCATATGAGCGGCTTTGCAGGCAATCGGAGACAGCAAGGGCTAAAGTTACGAAAGCACAAGCTACAGAGGAGTGGCGGGAGTTCAAGGTCCTGGGCAAGCTCCACAACTTGTGCATATATTCGAGAAGCTCTAGCAGCATTCACAACGACTTCAAGGCCAAGATTGGCAGAGCCTTGCCGAGAGACAACGATACACGTTGGAACTCATGGTTTCGCCTCATTGACGTGGCTATCGAGAGGCGGGCCAAGTTCATGGACTGGATCCAAGAGCATCATGCCAAAGTGGAAAAAGACGCGCTAGACCACAACGACTGGAACGAGCTCAGAGAGATTCACGCGTTTTTACAGGTGTTCCACCAGATCTCGGTACGCCAAGGCCGAGAGAATACGCTCGACGAAGTCCTATCGCACATGGATTTCCTCCATCACCACTTCATACAGACTCAAAGTCGGGCGATCAGCAACCCGCGCTTCTACGCGCGCTTCCATGTGGCTTGGCTAAAGTTCGAGAAGTATTACCAGCTTACCGAACAAGCCCCCGTGTACGTGGCCGGCATTCTCCTCCATCCAGCACTCCGGAAGAGCTATCTAAGTGAGCAGTGGAAGAGAAATCCGGCCTGGGTTAGCAATGCCGTGAAGGCTGTAAAGCAGATTTGGTCGACAGAGTACAAGAGCTACCAACTCCCGGAGAACCAACAGGAGAGCGTGCAAGAACTCGATGAGTTTGATCGCTGGAGGAGAAAGGTTTACAGCTCAGCGAGCGAGGTGAAGGATGAATTTGACCGCTTTATCTATGTAGGTTGGCTTGAAGCATTCAAGTGGCCGGATGTTGACCATTCCTCGCAGGGCTCACCGGTCGGCATTGGACAACAAACGGCGCTGCAGTGGTGGCTTGAACCGACCCAGCAGGCGAATTTCCCGCTCCTCTCCCGTATGGCTATTGACGTATTCTGTATCCCACCAATGTCCACAGAGGCAGAGCGAATTTTCTCCGGCGCAAGACGTCAGGTCACGTGGGATAGAAGCAGTATGTCTGCGAAAATGGTAGAAGCATGCGAGTGCATCAAGAGCTGGATTAGTGTTCCAAAGGGCAAGACCAGGCCACTTCTTGCCGGTGTGTTCAGAGCTGCGAAGGATATTGATGCGGCTGTGAGGATACTCCAAGAAGATATAGAAGCGGACAAGGGGCCGAAAAGTGATGTTGAAGCTGGGGATTTACTCTATGGACCTCGTTGTGCTTTGTTGCTAAGAGCATCGGGCCTCGCGTAATTTGCCGTTTTGAATTTCGCGGTCATGGAGCTAACCGCATCGAATTTCGCGGTCACTGGGCTAGCCGCATTGAGTTTTGCGGTCAGGAAGCTAGCTGGTTGAGACTTCGTGTTGTCGGACTTTCTTTTGCCATGTCGCGGCTTGCGCGGCTGAGCATTTTGGCGGGATGACAATGCGCCAGCTTGCAAAGGTTTGCCGCCGAGAGAACCCCTTTCTTGTGAGTTGACAAAACCTTAATTATCGAATTGAATGCCGCCGTTCCTCGTCGTGTACTGAGGGTGTCACCAGCACACAGTGTGCTTATGCCATGATGTTGGGTGCTATCGTATCCTCGACAAGTCACAGCCATGCCAACGACTCCCCAGAAGCGCGGGAGACCCCGGAAGTACGGATTGAAACAGGAGAAAGCGCGGCGAGATGTCCTCGCGAAACGTGCCCGACGACACCTGCAGCGAACTGTGGCACATCGCGACGTGCGGTTCCAAGTTTACGAGACACCAGCTAGCTCAGCGACCGAAAATAAATCGGCGGGCCGGCTTGGTATCCTTGCAGATGCCGCTCAGTTAGCGCGTCAAATGACCACGCCGCGTCGAGGCTCCATGTCGACCGAGTTGGAAGGCAACGAGAAGGCTGATACCGGGCCAATCCAGGGACCGCCAGTGCTTAGTCCTCTAGGATCGTACGATTTGATGGTGTTTGCGGCCGGACCGGGAGGGGAGCTATGGTGTTGGACTCGGGCGAGTGTTTAATACTGTGGAACCGTAGTATATTCTATCTAACACATATCAGGATGGGACTGAACGCAGAGGCAATAATCACGAAGTCCGTGTCGTAGCGTCGGACACCCTGGTAGAGTGGTACTGAGACGCTTGCAACTCGCCAGCCCAAACCCTTAACCTACATCCAGTTGCGGCGCCATGATCGTTGCCGGCCCGAAAGCGCCGGCCGTGGCGGTTACACCGTTGGGAGCGGGGTGGCATTGCCGCAGTTCACCTTCCATGGGCGCTGCGGAATGTCGCCGTTGGGTGGGCCCGGCGCCAAACGGGACGGGCCGCCCGTCGGCAGTCGCCATGGCTCCCCAAAGCCGCCAGTGGTCGATTGACACTCGGTCAGCGTTGGCTTCGCGGTCGCACCCAATTCAGGTTGGTCGATTCCCCCACTCTGGACGGGCAGGAAAGCTAGTTTCCCGTTCCGCGCGCGAGGGTGAGGTTCATTCATCCATCATATCAGTAGGCCTGGAGCTCCCTATCGCCAAGCGGAAATAGCCAGCTGGATAATCCGACCAGGTGTGTTCTTTGTCGCAGCCCAACATCACGTGTAGCCCAAAACTCTTTGGTGTTGCCCAAATAGGCAATGAAAAAAAATCGTGACTTGCCCGACATTATGAGGAGCGCCCGCTTCCGGCGGCGAACTGATGCGCCGTTGGCATTATCCGTGCTCTTCTAGCAAACTGCCACAGGACGTAAGACGGAGCTGGCCTTCCCTGCGTTCCTGGAGCCCATTGTTTTGCCCGTAACTTCTCAGTCAACCCTCTCAGCGCTCGTAGAGACGAGCATCTTTTTCCACCTTGGCCGTCTACAGGCGTCGCGATGGTCGATACTCAGCTTGCGGACGAGTCGCCGGTGACGGGTACCTTCTTGGAATCAGCCGATGGTAACCCTACCCCAAGGCCGGCTGCCGTGATTCTAACGTCGCTCTAACTAACGTTCTCATAAGAGCCAACAGGTAACGATCTATACAAGGGGGCGATAGCGAGTTTCCTTAGCGATCCCGACTGCCCTGTGCCCTACCTGGGTCATCTCCTTGTGGAGGCAAGCAACGTTACGCTCTATCCGGCACACAACTATGCGAATGACCCGGACGGCATGAAGACGTTCCGTCTCTCTGACCTTGAGGAGTCGAACCGGCCAATATATGCAACCAAAAAAAGGCGCAAAACCGGAGATGGTCCTAAGGATGACACTGCGCGGGCTCCTGGTGTGCAGAGAGTCGTTGCTGGACCAAGCAAGGCGGCCACCCCCCCGATTGTAGACCTGGACCACATGGCAGACCTCGATTATCTGGAGCCGTCCAGACACCAGCCATGTCATGTCACGTCGTGCCTGTACCCTCATTCAAGCCATACGCATGCTTGGCGGTTCAACGACCATGCACTGCAGCGTAGGACTGTGGATTTCAGCCTCAACAACGGTGTCGAAGATGACGCCGGCAACTGCATTGACCCACGGTATCTTGCGTTGCCGGACAACTCCCAGCCCTACACATAACCGTCGCGGAATACTACCCTGGACCCAGAACCGAATATTGCAGCGTCTGTTTCGGGATGCAACTCGCTCTCCGAGCGCAGTCATCACGATGGGGCCTTCGAGCCCACTGAGCTGATGGTATCGAGCCCGCCATACGACGAGTATAATTCCACACCGCGAAGTGACGATGAGCTTGCAGGTCAAGGACTTGGCACTGAGAAGCAGCCAAAATGACTGTCACAAGTGCGACTTGAGCATCCGGAGGCGGGGTCGTATTGCACGCGCAGTTCTTGGTGCAGAAGAGGCAATATAAGTATTCATTTCAAACAGTGCACATGGAGCCCTTCGTGCACCATGCGACCGCTGCGGTAGACATGACCTTGGATCCGCTATACTACAGCAAATAAATAATGCGTAAGAGCAGGGTTGTGAGGTTGCAGCGCTTGTGTCATGTGTCGGGCGAGCCAGATGGCCGGCGAGAGACACGACGCAACCACGCTACCCAGGTTGGCTTTGGCAGCCGACCGACATCCGGCTTGTACGGCCTCAGCGTGGCCAATAGAAACTGGCCGAGCCGCGATCAGCACGCCCTCACCCTGCTGCGGCTGCGCAGGTGGGCGACCCCAGGCTGAGGCTAAGCTGACCCAGCCGCATGGTGCGATGCCCGACAGAAGGTTCGTCTGGTATTCTAGAGCTCAGTTATTGGGTAGTTCATGGTACGACAATGACGATTTGGAATTTTGGATACTAGCTTGAGCCGTCCCGCCCCAAGTACGCCGGGTGTTGAATCGTGCACCAGGAGATAAACCGACAAAGCCACCTTCCGGAGACTCGGTTGGCCCCTTCTAGTATGTGCGGACCGTGTCACCGGCGACCACAGGGTCTTGTTTGGCTTCTGGCTTTATGCGCTCTAGGGGCGGGTGGTTTTCCGGGGCACTAACCCAATAGCGCAAGGAAAACCAACCATTAAGGTCTCCTCACCTTTGGCCGGGGTCAGGGGTGGGCCGCCGTCAACAGGTCGCCGTGACCCACCATGGCCAGTGTGGTGTCCCGTTTGACTGCCCCGAAACCTTGAACTTCATCCCGATCGTTGTCTGCTTTGCTTCGTCTCTCTGCACCGGGTTCCCCGGCCGCGCAGACATGCGCCAGCTGGCTGGCGCCCCATAGCTGCATTTGTCTGTAGTAGGATGTGGTGAAATATAAGTACTTGCTGCGCTCCCCGTACATGTCTGGTCCTGTCTTCTCTCCGCAAGCTTCCAATTGGCAACACTTTACACAAAGATGTATAAGCGTGGCTCAACGAGACATCCACTACTGGCTATCGATCATGTGAGCAGCAGCTCACGGGCGATACATTCCCCGCCGCAGTCCGATGGTACGATGTGCCACTGTCCAAAGTTTCAGCCAGTCTGCCCGTCACTAACAAAGATGCCGCCCTAGCCAGGGTAACAACGGGATGCTCCCTGGACGACTCGCAAAGGACTCTGCACAGCCTAAGGCAGCGCCTGGTCAGTACGCACGACACTATGTTCGACCATGTACATCAGCACACAGATGGGCAGTGCCGTACGACAACCTTCCGCCTCCACGACCTTAAGGAAACGAACAGACCGATATATGTGACCAGAAAAAGGAACCGGAGAAGTGAGGGAGAGAAACAGTCTGTTGGAAAAGACGACACAACGATCGCTATCCACTCACACCCGACCACTGCCGGGCCAAGCAGCGATGCGCCGGGACCGTCAATTCCATCCCGGCCCCCACTGCGAATTTCAGTATCTCGAGCGGTCATCTAGGCCCTGCCACAAGAGTTCTGCAGTCTCCCTCAGACCACGATCCCACTCGGCAGCCACACGATCAATCTCTGCAGAGTAGCATTGCAGGGTTGACTGCCAGCTTCAACGACAACGGTGATGGAGATGACTACATTGTCCCGCAGAACATTGGGGCGTTGGACAGCTACTTGTCTGATCTTCAGCCCACATCCACTGATTGGGTCTTTCTTCCGACTCCCTTTGTGAACGACGCAATACCTTTCTCGTACTGCCATCCGATAGCACCATACGTGCTTTGCGGAGGGGAATCCGCCGAGGCGGGACAGAGAAGCCCGATCCCCCCGGGCGATGTGTTCATTGCCTTGGCGGCTGAGGACGATGACTGGGTACCCAGTGATTTTGCGTAGGGAGGTGGTAGGGGGCTGGAAATCTTTATCAGGCATGCGTGAATGTTGGGAACCTTCCTTAGACCTGGATGGGTGTTGGTAGTTTTGTGCCGCGAATCACTTCTCCGGTTCTCCCTTTTTTCTTTTTCTCGTTTTTGTAGAGTCTGGCAGAGAGCCATAGCTTTGAAGAATGACGCGCCTGCAGATGCAGTGTGGATAACAGACCGACCGTCTGACAGACCGACTGAGTCCGTCTGGCAGACCGCAGACCGACAGACCGGCCATTCTCGTCAGACCGACAGACCGGCCAAGCCGGTCGGTCTGGGATGGTCTGAGTCGGTCTGGGTGGCGTAAGTGGGGGCCGTTTCAGCGCTGCCATTGGTCCGCTACAGAGGACCACGGGGCATCGTTGCATTCCAACCACTGTACCGACGCGAAAATGGTGCTCATGAAAATACTTGAGGATTTCCAGGGTTTCTCTAAAATGTAGCCTCCATCCAGACTTGTCCATTGCCCAGAGTCGTGCATTAGGCCCTGCGGACAGACTGCAGGCCGCGCGTTGCGGGCCAATTCCAGCGATCCGCCCGCGTTTCTGACTGGTTGGTGAGCCGCGTTCTGCGCCATAACACCCTGTGCGTACCTTACCCGGCATTAGTTGGGACACAAGGATAGGTTGTGAATTGTCAACGCCCTCTGAAGGCCAACTTGTGCTTCCTGATAGCTCAAATCTCGAATTTGCAGGCCGAAGACTTTGGTTTCAATTGCCGCAAACTGCGCGTGTCATGAACTTGACCATTCGTAGCTTAATCAGGTACCAGCAGCGTCGCGCCAAATCGGCGAACTACATGTTGCCGCCTCGAGCTGCTCGGCATACCAAAGTCTTCGTTTCCACACAAGAGCCACACAGTTGTGTGATCCGCTCAATGGAGACTTTCGTATGATTCTCCTCAATTGGCAGCTACTATCCAAATTGCATTGTGCAATTGGCACAATCTTGCATGATGTCGATCCAAGTGTTTGACAGCCAGCCCGTCTCATAGCACGGTAGAATCTCGGGATCGGACTGTCAGACCTAGACCGACTGGGCTGATGAAGCCAGACGGACCAAGACCGACAGACCGGGAGCCTCGACGAACCCAGACCGACAGACCCAGTGATGTAATTAATCCCGGCGATTAATTAGCGATTCAATGAATCTGAATCTGAGGTTGGATTATTTATCTGAATCGTAGCTCTGCAGGATTAATTAAGTTTCAGTGATTAATTAAAGTGGATACAGCGGACTTGCTCCTAATTCATTGGCTCCGTTTGGCACATTTGCTTGGCCGTTGCCACACGGAGAGACGGAGGTAGCACGTCGGCATAGAGTGTTGATCCAATCTGTACCCGTAACCTAGATTAAAGGATGCCAACAGCAGCTTTCCTTCAATTCTGCAATGAGGTGCTGAAGCACCGAGCCACGTCGCCGCTCTCAAATATCATGGTTTCTGCGGATCAGTCGTGTGCCCTTGCCGAGGATCTCGACAGTCGGGCCGGGACCAAGAGGCCTCGTGAGGACTTCGGCGTCGCTGGAGAACCTGCACCGTCCTCCGAGGCCTCTGATACTGCAGCATCAAGGAAGCGCTTTCGCACCCCAACAGCAATCGATGTCTGGGCTGAAAGCCGACAGCCAGCGAAAAGCGAACCAGAGCGGAACCGGCACGGCCAAAGAATATGGTATTGCAAACGGTGTGCCTACACTCAAACAGCCCACAACAGAGTTCGCGATCACCTCCGGGACAAACACTGCATACGAATTTCCGAAACAAGGACCGCAAAAATGATTGGTCAACAAAACGCAATCGACAGGCTATTTGAGCAACAAGCTGCGAGACAGGAAGGGCATGATATTGAGCAGGAGCATCATCTTCTTGCGGCGGTGGATGACGAGTTGTACAACCAAGCCCTGGTCAACCTTTTGACGGCTCATAGCCTGCCACACAGCCTGGTCGAGTGGCCTGAGTGGTACGCCATGCTCCACACAGTCAACTACATGGCCCCAGGAGTCGTTACGCAAAGTCGGGGCCAAGTTCCCAAGCTGCTGGAAGCCAGCTTTATCACGCATCGCGAGAAACTGAGATCAAAGTTAAAGTCCTCACTTACACAGGTGCACTTCAGCATTGACATCTGGTCCTCTCCCAACCACCACAGCCTCCTCGGGATCGTGGCCCACTTCATTGATCGGGAGTGCCGGCAGTTGCGCAAGGCCTTGCTTGCGCTCCGGGAGCTTGAGGGCGCGCATAGCGGGGAAGCAATTGCAGAGACCTTCCTCACGGTCATTGATTCTTATGGACTGCATGGCCAGGTTGGGTACTTTACGCTTGACAACGCTTATAACAACGACACAATGCTGCAAGCCATTGCGAAGGCCTGCGACTTCGACACCGCTCATCGCCGACTCCGCTGTAACGGACACATCATTAATCTAGCTGTGCAGGCGTTCTTGTTTGGCAGGAATAAGGATGCCTCCGATGAAGCATTGCGCCAGGTGTCACAGCTATCCAAGGACGAACAGGAGGGTGTTGCTGACAGGCGAGACACGGCAACTGCATGGCGGCGCCATGGCGCACTTGGGATGCTTCACAACCTTGTGGTATGGGTACGCTCATCTGGCCAGCGCTATCAAGCGTTTTCCAAAGCTGCCGGTCGCATGATTCCCCAGGACAACTCCACCAGATGGAACTCCTGGTATCTGATGATTCACGTTGCGATAAAAGCCCGCAAAGAAGTGAACAGCTTTATCGATGACCACTACACGGAAGGCGACATCAGCCTCGATTATCTCCACCCCGAGCACTGGCAGGAGCTTCAGGAGATCCACGACTTTCTGCAGCCATTCCACGAGATCACCAAAGACACCCAATGGGACAATTCATCTCTAGATGAGGTGATTTGCTCTATGGATTTTCTTATCACGCATTACAAGGCCTCCACAGAGAAGTTTCGACACAGCCTTACCATGACTGATCGCATCATGACCAGTTGGTACAAGTTCGACGACTATTACAGGCGCACAGATGACTCCCCAGTCTACGCCGCTGCAATCTTGCTTCATCCGAGCCTCCGACGAGCACATCTGCATGAGGCGTGGAAAGATCAGTCACAGTATATCGGCCCAGCAGTGGAGGCCGTTCGCAAGTTGTGGGAAGATTACAAGCCGCGGCAAGTGCCGACAATCAACGAGGACCTTTCTGCATACGAGGCGTACAAACAGCGTATCTATCAACCGCCGTCTTCCCATGACGAATTCAATCGATTTATAGATGGCCCAACATTGCCCATTGGCTCGTCATCTGCTCTTTCTTGGTGGCTTGAGCCAACCCAAGCAACTTCATTTCCAAACCTGTACCGCCTTGCTGTCAACATTTTCTCGATACCAGCAATGTCTGCCGAGGCGGAACGAGTGTTTAGCGGAGCGCGCCGGACGATAACCTGGGACAGAAGTCGGTTGTCCGTGAAAACTATAGAGCAAACAGAGTGCTTAAAGCACTGGACTTGGCTTGCTGGACCGCGCCTTCATGTCCCCTGACACAACTGAGGTGTATCGGGACAGAGGTGGTCGAAGAGTCCTCAACGACCCAGCCCAGGAAGCAGCAATACCACTGTGAACAGGCAAAGAAGCATACGACAGCCCAAAGTTAATTAATCGCTGAATCATTAATTAATCATTGAATCCTACTCCCGATTCAGTAATTAATCTGAATCCTTGGCCCGATTCAGATTAATTGATTAATTACATGCCTGGTTGTCGGTAACTTCGAGGAACCAGTAGCGTCTTGGTGCTTGTTCCCGGTAACCGTACACTGCTGGTAGCACCCCATGCAACCGTCACCAGTAACAACAGGCATATCCACCTTTCAGTTACTGGCGCCCGACGGTTGCCCATTCCGCCGCTTCCAGTAACTGCTTCCTCGGGGCCCCAGGGTGCTAGAAACCGCTGCAGCACGTCACGAAAGACGCTGGTAACTGGGTCTCATGTCAGGAAACCCTACGCTGCCTGCGATGATGACCTCGCTGCCTACTTCAACTCCTCTGCGGTTCATGCAACGGTGAAAACATGAGACGTTATTACTACCTAGCATTCATGAGTGTATGTCCCACGAGCCACTCGTGAACAATGCCCTTGGTCTTCGAACTAGTGGGCCAGCTACTCTGAGTCCGACATCTCGTCCATGTAGCCAGTTCCAAACATCTCCGTGTCCCATGTGGGTTGACCAAACTTGTCCATGACAAGATCCTCAGCTTCTTCCAACGCCCATCTCCCTCGCAGGTCCTCCAAAGTCACCCAGCTTGGCTTCCAGATGACCTTGTACTCGATAGGTCCGCTTGGTGTTCGTCGCGCGCTGTCCAGGCGAAGAAACTCATATTCCTGACTTTTGCCGGTCGAGACACGTTTCTTTTGAACGCCTCGTTGAGAACCTTTGGTGGAGCGTGGCGTTGCGCGCGGCACTTTGTTCCTTCGTCGTTGACTCCTCCTTCGTTGCCCGCGTAATGGAGGGTTGCGCTGACAAACAGAGACCTTAGCTGGCTCAAGAGTCTGGGCTCGTGACCCGGGACGTTCAGACGCGGTATTCTCATCCTCAACAGA
This sequence comes from Purpureocillium lavendulum, assembly GCA_029168975.1. Taxonomy (NCBI): domain Eukaryota; kingdom Fungi; phylum Ascomycota; class Sordariomycetes; order Hypocreales; family Ophiocordycipitaceae; genus Purpureocillium; species Purpureocillium lavendulum. The sequence continues at coordinate 108,038 of JAQHRD010000011.1, read as the reverse complement.
CGTGCTGATCGGCACGTTTGGAAGCTGTCCAGCGATGGCCATGTCAGAGTGACCTGACAGAACATTTTCCCGATCCGACTGGTCGTGGGCGGCGATAACTCTCTCATATTCGGAGAATAGCGTGTGAAGGCGATCCTTGTCTAAGGGGCGAGGGGCGTTCTCCATTGGAGCGTCGACAGGTCCAGTAACTACCCCGTCACGGACCAAGTCCGACCAAGGAGTTCCCGAGGTCATGGGGCCGAAGTCTTTGTCCCCTTTCCCGCAGTCCAGCTCAGAGACCGACTCTTCCGATGCTCGACTGTTCCACGATTCGCCGCTGGTGAGGGAATCACCGTTTGATGAACTGGGCGAGGAAGCCGATGTCGAGAAATGAGGGAACTTCCATGGATCGTCAGGCCCGGGAGAAGGAAAGTGGCGCGTCACCGTTGAAGCCGTTCGATCCATCTTTGCGGTTGTCAATCTGATGAACTAGGCAGAACGATGAGTATGAAGAAAGCGGACGGATAGCGAGAATGCAGCAGTCGGGTCCGCCAGCTTTTATAGACAAACTGGTCCGACCTCGCGGCGTCCAACAGCAGCGAGAGGAGGGAGTTCACCGGCTCCGCCACAGCCAGGCCTTGAGCTTGGCCGGTCTCTTCTTTCCGAGACTTTGGCTGTGCAGCCCTTCCTTGGCATCTCGAGGGCCATCGGCGATCCGAACTAGCGACCCGTGGTGCCAGCGAAGTCCAACCGCACGTTGCACTCTGCGAACCGTCGCATCGACTGTTGCTTGCCCATCCTTCCGACTGCTTCCGTCCCAAACCTGATCTCCGCTTTCCCCAATGGGCACACTCGCGTCGTAAACTTGCAGGGCAAGGCGAAAGCGCGGGTCCAATGGGAGTATGCCCGGGGCTCACTGCTCCTTCAAGCTGAGACACCAAGCCGCCTCAACGTCCAACATCATCACGGGAGAGCCAATCGTCAGGCGCTCAGGCTAGTCGTGGCGCGGAACGCTGTGCATCCGAGGGTCATACGACCCGACATAGCCTGCGAGGCAGAGCCGTCGAGGCCGTGTCCGCCTTCTCATGCAGTTGCAGGAAGCAGAGCTGAAGTCGATGCGGACGAAATCCGTCGTGAGCCGACGAATGGAGACATCGTGCTAGCAAGTGCGCCGCATAGGTGGTCGCAGATGGCGGACCCATGTCGGCCGTTCTTTTCGTCGGACGAGAACTTGTCCCTTGTATGCCCATCTCGAGGGCACTCAGCCGATTCGTATCGATGGTCGTGTCGGGGGTGCCGAGCAGCCCCAGCGATACAACAAGGGGTCCATCATCAGCCGGCCCGAGCCTGCAGCCATCCGTTCTGGGTGAGCCTTGCGAGGGCGATGCAGACTTAGCCACGTCACTCGATCCTTCCCAGACAAGCCCACGTCGCCGGGGGAGTTTTGCGGTGTTGCGCGCATGACGATCGCGATGTCCTTGGCCGGATTGGCAGAGCAAGTTCGAAGAGTGTAGCCTCCGTAGCGGTGACGGGAGACAGCAAGCCAGAGCACGTGCCCGCAACGGTGCGTGCAGCCCCGTCACGAACCGGCACGTCGAAGCAACAAGAAGAAGTCCTGCAGCGGGAACGGGCTGGAAGAAGACGATCGGACGGCGCGGTAGACCAAAGACAGGCTGTGTCCCATGGAGACCCCGCATCGAGCTGAACAGACAATCAAGGATGGGTCAGCAGGTCGGGCGAGCGGGGCGCCAGGTAGGCGCCACAGGGTGTCGTTGGGTCGAGCATGGTCCACGGCTGGAGGACGGGGAGAGAAACGAGGACAGCACGGCCAGCGTTGAGGAAGGGGGGTGTGCGCTCAGTCTTATAGAAATCCATAAAGCAGCAGGAGGTCGAAAGTGGGGCGAATTGCCCGAGTAGGAAGGCGGTGGTGGGGGGCGGGGAATTTGCAACGACCGACTTTACCATCGATGCCTCCCTGCCCTTACCTCCGAACGGCTTCCCAACTTCAACACGAATTGAAAATCGGCCTTCGGTGTTGGCGAGGTCGGCGCAGATTGCCCTGGAGAGTGGCATCAGACTAGAGCTGTCTCAAGGCCCAGTAGATAATCAGGGTTACAGCCACGAGGCGTTCGTAACGCACCAGCCGTAGTAACGTTGTTCGACGTGCATGTTAATTGCTCATACAACTCTAACATATTATGAGAGGTGTACCGTGTCTGATGTCCCCTGCGTGCCGTCACTCAGACCAGATTGTCGCGCTTGGGCTCGTTTCACTGCATGCAACGGCCACTCCATCAAATGCCCCCAAGAGGGGCCTAGATATGTTGCGATTGCCAATACTTCCCTCTCTGGGATGTCGCCAATCCACCAGTAGTCGCTACAGAAGGAGTTCAAGGCAAAATAGTGCGCAAGAATGGCCAAAGCCCTGGGTGATCTCCTGTCAAGAAGCTCTACAAACCTAATTGGGAACAACATGGGGAAAATGATGAGCTTTCGGCATAGCTGCCCGATGTGCTCTCCATTTTCCTCAGCTGTTATAATCGCTCCGAGATAGCTGACTGTAGTCGTGTATGCATCGTCGTCCCAATCATTCCCATTGTCGTCTCGATCCCTGCGCAGCAAGTAAGAGAATTTGGCACAATGTTCTTCGTTGGAAATAGAAGCAGGCTCGACGAACGAGGACGTATACTCCGAGATACGACGGATTTTGGCGTTCGGATCGTCCTCCAGGAATTTCACTGCCATCCGCGAAACATTGAATGCACCTCTGGACATCTGGAGCCAACCGACCGGCGCTTGGTATGGATGTAACTGTCACGCGCCCAGGGCCTCAGTCGCTTGCCAGAAGCAAACCTCTGAGACATATCTCCGAGACATATCGGAGGTTGCCAATGTATTAAGGAAGCACTCCCCTCCAACCTCAGTGGGAGAGGGGGCAGAGATCAACAATTGTATTGATGGCCCCCCGTTCTTCACTCTCTGTATTATCGTGTTCGTGCGCCTTACAGTTTGATCTCTCTTCCCATCAGGGCACAGAGACCGTTGAACGGGACCCGGTGCAACCATGGATTTGTCACAACTTCCCAGGGACCTGGCCACGGCAGTCGACCAATACCTGAGTCGCACGCATGCAAGAGGCTCCACTCCGACCCTCCCACCATCTGCACAGGTCGCTACCGTCGAAGACACTGACAATGCAGGCTCTTTCTCGGAGAGCGAGGGGGTCGAAGAACCTCCGCGAGTTGATAAGCGGAAGGTACTATCGCAGAGTCGTCTCGACCAACTTGCTGCGGCCAGGGCAGCAAAGAAAAGGAAAAGCGCCCAATTGACGCGGAAAGAACCCTCAGGGACTGCAGGTCGAGGCCAGGAAGTGCAGCAAGATCTTGGCGAAATCCAGCGACAACTGCGGCAACAGGCGGACCAGACGCAACGACAGGGAGAACAGATACAGCAACTCCTTGATGCTATTTTGACCACATCAAGGGGCCGTACCTCCCGGGCGCGACGACGGTCCAGATCGCCCGATCCGAGCCCACGCCCACGAGAGAGGGTTCGAGAACGCTCTCCCTACTACGAGCCTAAGAACAAAAACCAGGTCCAGATACAGCAATTCCGCGGTAACTCGGCGGCTGAGCTTTCTACCTTCTTGGGAACCCTCCAGTGGGTCTTCCGCGAACACCCCAGTCACTATCGAGACGAACAGAGAAGGATCAGGCTGGCGGCTGGACACCTCAGCCAGACGCTTAGGAGAGACTTTCTCGACAACCTGCACCTGAAGTACGACGGGAGCGAAGAAAACATGTCATGGGAGAACATGGAAGAGTGGCTTTGGAGCAATATCAATAACCCTCGGGGGCGAACCCGAACTGCTTACGCCAGCCTAACTAAGCTCCAGCAGAAGCCCAAGCAGTCATTCCGAGAATTTTTCCGTCAGTATCGGGCGATCGAGAGCGAGCTGCCCCATACTGTCCCGGATTGGCTGCGCATTGAGATGTTCTTGTTCTGCTGCAACAAGAGTATCAAGGATCTCTTCCGATCCCAGAACTATCCCAAATCGTGGAACGACTTGGTCGAGAAAGGTTATGAGTATGATGATGATTTTCACGAGAAAGAACATCACCCCGACCCAAGGATTGGGGAATCGGGTGCAAAGGACGCAATGGCGGGGAATGATAAACTCACCGAGAAAGAAACGCAACAAACCGCTGTCTGCTACAAATGCGGGAAGCTAGGCCACATACGGCCCAAATGCACGGAACCCGATTGCAAGCAGTGTGGCAAAAGTGGGCATACTACGGCCCGGCACCCTAGCCCAGCTACTGGCGCGAACAGGGTCCGCAGGATTGAGCCGCCTCAGGACGAGGAGAAATAGGGGCCGCACCGGCTCCTGTCCGAGAACGAGGAGAACTGGATACCCTACCAGTTTCGACAGGATGGCCGGTGGTCGAAAAGACAGATGGCTTTACTAGATCAAGGCAGCCACTACAACCTCATATCTCCAAAACGTCTCACCCAGCAGGATTGGCAGCGTGTGGAAGCGACCTCGGAGATACCCGAGACAGCCAACCATGAGAAGATCGACACACAAGGGACATTCACATCCTATTCAAGGCAACGGACAGCTGGGGAACAGAAAAAATCCTTCGAGTCAAATGTTTCGTCTCATCAACCGCTGATGAGGAAGGACTTTGGCTGGGAAAACCATGGCTTAAACATGTCAGTCTCTTGCTGGAGGGAGCAGATCACCTTACATGGGCGTTTGCAGCGCCTCCGCGAAGGGCATCATTCGTTCATGGCGCAAAGCAAATTAGACGTCTTACGAAAACCCACTTCCCAATACCTATTTCTAGCGAGATTGACAACAGAGCGGAGGAACCTGTGGAAGATGCGTCGCCGCCGGAAATTCCTTCCGCATATCAAGAATGGGCAGACGTATTCTCAGAAGAAGAGGCCGCCAAGTTGCCACCCCTGTCAGGGCGCTCGCACCCAATCGACCTCGAAGAAGGCCAAATACCGCCGTCGGGGCCTATCTATAACCTCTCGGAACATGAACTCGCGGTTCTGCGCGAATATATTGCTTCGGCCCAAAAGAAGGGATGGATCCGACGATCAATCAGCCCTGCGGGTTCCCCCATCCTGTTCGTTCCCAAGAAGGGGGGACAGCTACGGTTATGTGTAGACTATCGGGGCCTGAATAAGATAACGAAGAAAAACCGAACGGCCTTGCCGTTGATTTCGGCTATCTTGGACCGACTAGGAAGGGCCAAGCTCTTCACCAAGCTCGACTTGAAGGATGCATACCACCGACTCAGAATCCGCCAGGGAGATGAGTGGAAAACAGCATTCAGATGCCACTATGGTCACTACGAATACCAAGTTATGCCATTTGGGCTCGTAAACGCTCCTGCTTCATTCCAGCAATACATCAACGACGCGCTGGAAGGATTGGTGGACATAACATGCGTGGTCTACCTGGACGATATCCTCATCTTTAGCGAACATGCGGAACAGCACGAGGATGATGTCAAGGAGGTTTTGCGTCGATTACGGAAAGCTGGACTGTACGCCAACCTGAGAAAATGTGAATTCTCGGTGAGGAGGGTCTCCTTTCTCGGCTTCGTGATTGATGACGAAGGGATCCATATGGAGGAAGAGCGCGTTCGCGCCGTTGCGGAATGGCCAGCACCCCGCTGTGTCAAAGACATTCAGGTCTTCCTCGGCTTCACGGGGTTTTATCGACGATTCATCAAGAACTACAGCAGGATCGTTTCCCCTCTCACAGATTGCCTCGGGAAGCGAGCACCTCGACCATGGCTGCTTGAACCGAGGGCAGTGCGCGCCTTCGAGGACTTAAAGACGGCGTTTCAAAACGGACCAATCCTTAAGCACTTTGACCCATCCAAACCGATACGAATCGAAACAGATGCATCCCAGTTTGCTATCGGGGCGATTATATCCCAGCTTCATTACGACAGATGGCACCCAGTTGCATTCCTCTCGAGAAAGCTCCAGGATGCAGAAACACGATATGCAGTCCCTGACTGTGAACTTTTGGCGATTACGGAAGCATTCCGCCAGTGGCGCCACTATCTCGCTTATACGAGCCAGAAGATCACCGTTTTAACGGATCATCTGAACCACAAGTAGTTTCTGTCCAAGCCTAAGCTGACAAACCGGCAGGTGAATGCACTAGATCAGCTATGCTCATTTGACTTTGAGATTGTGTACCGCCCGGGCTTGAAGAATCCAGCAGACGGATTGTCAAGACGGCCGGATCATGAAGATTTCATGGAAATAGCCGGGCTGCGAGACTCGTGCGTTCCATTCTTCCTTGACAAGTTTGCCCAACTGCCTTCCTGGGAACCGGCGGAAGGGGGCCGCGCGAGTTCTGAAAGAGGCGCTGGATATAGCGATCAGACCGGTTCGCGACCGGCTGCCCCTGTCGCTCTAGAGAAGACTGACCGGCTGTTTCCCTGTGAACCTACGGAAGGGGACCGTGTGTGTTCTAGACAGGAGGTCGGGTTTGGCGATCGGACCGGTTCGCTACCGGCTGCCCCCGTCGCTGATGGAAGAGGTACGCTCGACCATCTCAGGCGTGTTGCTCGGGTCTTGAGGACGTCGAGGACGACGTCTCAGGAGGAGGGCACCGCTGTAACGGCACCAGCACTGCAGGAGACGTTGCAAGAGGCGCTACTGGCGGCACAGCGAGGGGACGCCTTCGTTGCCCAGCAGAAGCAGCTTGTGAGTGTCCCTGATAGCGCTACCGCCGATAAACTCTCATCAGAGGCCTGGAGCACCAATGATGAGGGGTTTCTGTGTTACGACAAGAGGATCTTCGTGCCTGCGGGGCTGAGAAACGAGATCCTGATTCTTTTCCATGACGATGAGGTTGCTGGCCATCAAGGCGGAACCAAGACGTGCAAACGGATCCAGGCGCAGTACTACTGGCCCGGATTACGCCGAGACGTGCGTCGATATGTCTCGACCTGCCGCGAGTGCCAACTTGCGAAGCCAAGACATCACAAGCCCTACGGGTTGTTAGCGCCACTGCCAGCGCCTGAACGACCGTGGCAAGAGATTTCCATGGATTTTATTACGGACCTTCCGACAGTTCGCTGCGAGAAGAAGACTTACTCCGGTATCTTGGTCGTCGTGGACCGATTGACTCGATACGGTCGCTTCATTCCTGTCTCAGCGCGTATCACGAGCGATGGCCTGGCGACAGTATTCTTGAGGGAAATCTTCAGGTATTATGGGATGCCCGATGGAATCGTCAGCGACCGAGGAAGCCTGTTCACAGGCCACTTCTGGGCCACATTTTGCCACTTACTTCAATGCAAAAGACGCCTCAGCACTGCCTTCCACCCTCAGACCGATGGACAGACCGAACGAATCAACCAGACGATCGAGCAGTATTTGCGGACTTTCTGCAACAAAGAACAATCAGACTGGATAGATAAGCTACCGATGGCGGAGTTCACGTACAATACCTCCTACCATGGTACTGTGAAAGCGGCCCCAGCCGAAGTTTTGATGGGCTACCAGCCGCGGTCTAAGGGGCACGTTAAGGGACAACTAGAAGCCTTCAGCCCCAACGCAATGGGGCGGGTCAGGGGCCTCAGAGAGCTTCACGAACGCACGGCGTTGCTCATCGGGAACGCTCAGGAGCGCCAGGCGCACTACTATAACAAAGGACGGGAACCAAAATCCTTCCATGAAGGCGATTGGGTCCTCATCTCCACGAAACATCTTCCACTGCGGCGCCCTACGAAGAAGTTGACCGAGAAGTATGTCGGTCCATATCAGATCGAACGGGTCATCGGTGGACACAAGCTGGCGTATCGCCTCCGGCTGCCGTCAACCGTCCGGATCCATAACGTCCTGCCTATGAGCAGCTTGGAACCCTACCTGAGTCGTGACAAACGGCCGGTTGAGCCCGAGGATAACCCATTTATGGCGGAGACTACCTATGACGTGGAGCAAATTCTCGATCATCGTGGGCCGAGAAGTCGTCGGAGATATCTGGTAAAATGGAAAGGACATGGAGAGGAAGAGAACTCCTGGGTATCCCGAAGGGACTTTGCAGATACAGCGTTTCTGGCGGATTATGATCGCTCTGCCGACGCAGCGGCCTAGGAGCTCGGGGCGAGCTCCTCAGGAGGGAGAGCAACCTGTCACGCGCCCAGGGCCTCAGTCGCTTGCCAGAAGCAAACCTCTGAGACATATCTCCGAGACATATCGGAGGTTGCCAATGTATTAAGGAAGCACTCCCCTCCAACCTCAGTGGGGGGGAAGCAGAGATCAACAATTGTATTGATGGCCCCCCGTTCTTCACTCTCTGTATTATCGTGTTCGTGCGCCTTACAGAAAGCGATTGCGCCTCTGGCTGAATCTCTGCGAAAGTAACTGGACAACATGGCGTGGCGAGCGGCAAGCCGTCATCAAACGGACAATAGGGTGCGGAGCCCCACGCGTCGGCCGCGGAAGCAAGTGCAACTGCCCGCAAGATGTTACTGTGCGAAAGTGCGTAGGTTGTGGCAACGGAGTGTTGCTGCAATTGTCCTCTTCCTACCTTCGTGGCGAGTAGCTCCATGTCAACAATAGTGACAAAATCCGATTGGGCCAAATCCATGGTGTTGGGTGGATGTCTTCTGATCTGTTGCTGCCCATACCGTGGGACCCTGGAAAGCGCAGACAACCCTGGCTGGCCGTACAATGGCAGGTACTGTAGATGTCGGTAGTTGCGAGCCCCAAGCGAACACCGAGGCAGCGCTAAAGGGGTGATTCTGGGCAATCACAGGCTCGGAGAGACGCCATGGGAGTGCTTGCTGGGGACGGCCGCTTGCTGCCACCGCGACCGCTTCAAAAAACGAGGAGGAGGTTGGTTGATTGGATAGTCATAACGACTGTTGTCCACTTCTTGCCGTTGGGCTCTCGAACCCCCTAGCCACGGTGTTACGTCGATTCCCTGGGAGTTGGCCCCAGAATTTGACGGAGGGACGTTCAACATATAGACATCTGACTCGCAAGGACTGCAGGCCATCCAACGGATTGGCGGCATCCCCCAGTAGTCGGCCAAAAGTGAATGAAGGGGAGTGTCAACACGTAGAAATCGGCTCGCAAGAATCCCAGTCTGTCCAGTAGGTGGAGGCATCCCTCCTGAATTGGCGGCATCCCGAGTGGATGGCGGCATCCCGCAGCAGAACGCAGCCCAAAACTGGACGAAGCAGTGGGATTGGCCGCAAGTGGATTGGCGGCATCCCGAATAGATTGGGGGCATCGCGCGGCTTCCCACAGAGCTTCCCACGGATTGGAGGGCACACGTGTACGTATTGCCGCAGAACGCAGCCCGAACTGGACGAAGCAGTAGGCAGTTTGTGGAAATCCCAGATGGCCTCGGAAAGGGTCGCAACTGGGCGCGGTTGTGGCGGTTCGTATGGACCGCAGAAGGCACTGTATTGCATGCGCTTCTGACCTGCACACAATTGCCACCAAACGGCCCTTATCAGGTTACTGCTGCTTGGTAATGGCGCCAATTGGACTTCTGGCCGCGGCCAGGACGAGACTGGTGCTGCTGTGGCGATGGTGCTTCGTCCACTAATTGGCTCGGCCAAATATGTCAATTGCATGGATCTACATGTCCAGAATTGGACGAACGCTGCCAGGCTTCACGTCACTGATATGCCTGTCAGGAATTGGACGAGGCGCCACGCCTGAGGATGCCGCCAATCCCGAGATGCCGCCATCAGGAAAGCCTTCAATCCATCCGGAATGCCTTCCATCTGCGGGATGCCTGCCTACACATCAGGAAATAGACGAGCCCCACATAACTGAGGATGCCGCCAACCTGCGGAATGCCATTGGCAGGAAGCTCCGAATCCATTGGAGCCGACGACACGATGCAGCGAGGGACTCCACGCAACAAGATCGAGAGGCGGACATCTGGCTGCGCTAGATGCTGGTGCAAAGATCCGGGCTTACGCGTCAAAAAGTAGACAACAGGGCTGCGCTTGGGGCGCTCGTAATGATGTTGACAATGTACTGTACACATACGTCTTTGGGGAGGGTGACTGCGCTTGAGGCTGGGTGAACAGAACGGCATTTCTGGCCGTCGCCGAGGGAGGAAAGGGGTGGGGGGGCAAGGAAGACCTTTTGTGGCCAGCTCCTGGCCTGGCACCAAAAATCGGGTGAAGCGACGGCACATAGGGCTCTTGTTCTCAGCCGCATGTGGACAAGCTCGTCATACGGCCTTGATCACAAAGCGATTGCGCCCCTGGCTAAGCTCTGTGCAAGGTATTGGATAGCATGGCGTGGCGAGCGGCATCTCTGGCGTTTTGGTCGTCAAATGGATAAACGGGCACGGGGAGTCCCTTCTTGCAGCCGCACCAGCAAGGTCCGCTATCCACAAAGCTTTGCTCAGCGGGAGTGCGCTGGCTGTTGCGCTACTGCAAGGAATAGTAACGAACCCGGCCCATGCTCCAGTGAGAGAAATCACAACTGTTAAGGGTTCCAACAGTGAAGCGGAGGAGCCGTGAGTCGCACAGAGACTGGGGCACCTAACAGTTGGCTATCTCATGCCACGAATGAGAGCGGAGCCACGACATTTGGAAGAGACTTGACATGAATATACAACTGTAAGGGGCACGGGGCTTATTCAGCCAGAAGCGTGCTATAAACCAACAAATTGGTTGCATTGCAGAGAAGAGAGCAGGAAGCTCTCGAGGAGCTGGCTACCTGGCGACATATAGTCGATACTCAGGGGCAGGTTGTGAGACCTCATTTGGTGGCGTTACCAGCATCGGCGTCAGCCGAATGCGCACCAACGGCTCAGCCCGTTACATCATCCCCTTCCTCTCCTCTGTCTCTTCCGCTGTTTGACAGGCCCGTCATTCTGCTCTATGGGTCCGTATGCGGTTTCGAAACGGTCTAATGCTGCTGTATCCTGTAGTGCCGTCACTGGTTCCCAACTCGGTCGAGTGTAGCCTTTCCATTTCACGTATCCCTCCCGTCTCCGGCCATTCCACCTAGCCTGCAGTATCTCTTCGATTTCCCACTCTTGTTCTCCTTCGTCGTTCAATATGGGTTCCGGTTGATAGTCGTCCTGATGCTGTGATGGAAAAGGGTCGTTCGCTGCGAGCTTAAGAAGGTCGGTGTGAAACACGTTATGTATTCCCGGAGGCGTGTCCAATCTGTATGCCAGTGGCGAAACCTCTTCTAAAACGGTGTACTTGGCATGTTTCCAATCCAGCTTCTTGCTTGGTCGTACCGTCTTAATATTGCGCAGGTTCAACCACACTTTATCCCCTACCTTGAGTTGCGTCGCGGGCTGACGGTGCTGGTTAGCGTATTGTTGTTGGACCTCCTGGGCGTGGGCCATCGCTGCCTGTGCATATTCCCAAGCTTCTTGGAGCTTTTTGACAATTCCTTCTCCCCTCTCGACGGGCGATTTATTTCCGTCCCGCAGAGGCTCATCCGTTTGGATAGGGTCAACCGTGTAACCGTGCGTCATGAAGAAGGGGCTGATTCCGGTAGAGGCCGCGTTCCTGTTGTTGATCGCTAACTGGGCTATGGGGAGTAGCTTCTCCCAGTTGTCTTGGCAGTGGGTTGCGAAAACGCGCAGGTATAGTTCCACCGTTTGGTTCATCCGTTCTGTTGAGCCGTCCGTTTCTGGGTGGTAGGCTGTCGATATCCGGCGCGTGATTCCGAGGAGCTGGCATACGCGTTTCCATACCGCGTTTATGAATTGGGGGCCGCGGTCGCTGACAATTGCCTCGGGGAAGCCGTGATGGGCTACAACGTGAGTTATGAAGCCGTTTGCAATAGTGTCGATGTCTTCATCTACCAGACCACAGAGGACGGTCCCCTTACTCAGCCGGTCAGTGATCACCAGAAGTGTGGTGGCACCTGATGCTGAGCTAGGCGGGAGCCCGGTGACAAGATCCATGGAAGTCTCTCTCCACACACGCATGGGGATCGGAAGGGGCCTCAGTAGGCCTCGTTTCTGATCTCTCCAGGGGTGGGCTCCGCCACACGTATCACAATTTCGTATGAACCTTCGTACGTCCTGTGAATAGTTGGGCCAGTAGAACCTTCTGGAGAGAATGCTGAATGTATTCTCTCGTCCGGGGTGCCCGGTGATGGGGGAGTCGTGGACTTCGTGCAATATGGCAGTTCGCAGGGGTTCGTGATCTGGTACCCATAGGGAGTCTCTATACCGTAACCAACCGTCATCCCCGATCGTGCATTCCGAGATGTTGATTGGGAGTTTTAGATCTGGGGGGAATCTTCGTGCCTTCTTTGCCACTGCGTTTAATGCTTGCTGGAAAACTTGATCTTCGCGGGCCCCTATCGACCATGACCCGATCAGGTTTTCTGGAAGCAGTGGGGGCTGGTTTGGCAGTTCGTTTGGCATGGTTTCCGCTTTCCGTATCACCACCGAGGGGCGGAAGATCTCTTGTACGCGGGCTGATAACCTGATGTCATCGACGCTGGCTGGCAGGTCTTGTTCGCGTCGGGATAATGCATCGGGGACGGGAGCGTCTTTCCCAGGCCGGAAGGCCAGTTTGATGTTATATCGAGAGAGCTCCTGGGACCAGCGCACTTGCCTTTCGTTTAACCTCTTCTTCTGAGTAAAATGTTCGAGGTTCTTATGGTCCGTGACGATGGTGAATTCCCCCACACTTCGTAACTCTGCGTCCCATGCTTCCAAACACCGCATGATAGCCAGCAGCTCCTTGTCGTGGATTTCATAATTGCATTCCGCCGGGGTGTGCTTCTTGGAGTAATAGGCCACGGGTCTAAACAGGCCGTCTTCTCCTCTCTGTGACAGACAGCCCCCGGTCACGTATCCTGACGAGTCTGCTTCCAAGCGGGTTTCCTTTTCTGGGTCGAACTGGGCCAGGACGGGGGCCGTAATAAACTTGGTCTTCAACGTTTGGAAGGCTTCCTCTTCCGCGTCCGTCCATCGGAAAGCTATGTCCTTTCCAGTCAACGCTGTGAGCGGCCGTATAATCTCAGCGAAGTCTTCGATGAAGATTCGATAATAATTGGCGAAGCCTACGAACCCTCGAACTCCTTTTTGGGTTGTTGGCGATGCCCATTCCATGATTGCTTCGACCTTGGCGGGGTCCATCCTGATTCCTACCCCGGCTTCGATGATGAATCCCAGGTATTTAACGGTCTGGACTTCGAACTCGCATTTGTCAATATCGAGGGACAGCCCGGCGTCCATGAGTTTCTCTAGGACGCGGAGGACCTTCTCTCTGTGGTCTTGCCTCGATCCGCAGGTGAATATCAGAATGTCGTCGATATATGCCGAGCAGAACTCATCCAGGTACTCCCGGAGGACGAAATTAATGTACCTCTGGAAGGTTGCCGGAGCTCCTGTCAGGCCGAACGGCATGACCGTCCACTCGTACAGTCCGTACCTTGTGCGGAATGCCGTCATCCACTCCTGCCCTTTTGTGATTCGTATCTTGTGAAAGGCGGCGGATACGTCCAGCTTGGTGAACCATTTCGCCCGGGTGATGTTGTTCAGCGTCTCCTTGAGGAGAGGCAGGGGGTAGCGATCCTTTTTCGTGATGCTGTTCAACGCCCGATAATCGACACAGAACCGTAACCCGCCTCCCGGCTTCTTCGCAAAAAGCACTGGGGCTGCGGCGGGAGAACTGCTGACTCGGATGAATCCTTGGTCCAGCAGTTCCGTAAGCGTTTTCCGCAGGACCAGGAGTTCGTCCCTGGACATGCTGTACAGGGGCCCCCATGGGATGGTCTTCTTCTTCCCGTCTTCGCCGGTTTCGATCTCGATAGTATGGTCGATGCCCTGTCGGTGTGGCGGCAATTCCTTGGCTTTCTGGGCATCGAACAAGGGGAGGGCTTTGTGGAAATGCTCAGGCAAGAGTTTCATCGGGTCGCCTTTTACCTTGGGCTTTAGAGCTTTGTTAATATCCGCAAGGCTCGCTGCGAATACCCGTGTCCCAAGCTCGGCGGCGGTGGATTCTCTTTTTGCTCTCCGGACTAATGCTGAGTAGGCCGTGGCCACGACCCTCTTGATAGAAGTCTGGGTCGGTGGTCTGTTTTCCACGCTGCGGACCGTGATCCCTGATGTTCCGATGTATAGGGTTCCTTCGGCTGGGTTCAGTTCCACTAAATCTTCGTTCATCCACGCCCGTCCTAAAATTAGCTGCTCGTTCAGACCGCCGATAATGTAGGCGTAGACCATCTTTCTGCTGTGCCCGTCTATGTCTATGTCGAAACATGTGATTTCGCTGATATCTGGGCGAGGGACTCCTGCGACCAGTTCTAAGAACCGTGGTCTGATTTTCACACGCTTCAGGTTCATGGAGGTGGCGAGGGAGTCATCGATGGCGCAATAACAAGTGCTACCCAAGTCGATCAATGTGGGCACGAATTTGGTATTGTCAATCATGACATCGACTGTCATGAGGCTGCTTTCCATTTTCTTTTGCGCTTCTTCCCATCCTCTTTCCACTTCTTCCTGAGAGTACCCCTGATGGCGGTTTTCACCAGGGGTTAGGCTTTTGGGGTTTCGTCTTCGTCTTCCGGGACTTCCTCTACCACGGGAAGGACAGTGTCGGTAGTGGCTGTTGCGACGGGCCTAATCGCTGGGGCGAATTTGCAGTGTGTGTAGGCGTGTCCGCTTCCACCGCACCGGAAGCACAGTCCCTTCCTTTTGCGCTCCTCGAGCTCTTCTTTGGAAACCCACTTGGCCCGGAGTACCTTGCCGTTGGCCCCTTTTGCGTAGCCACCTTTTGGATCGGGGGCTTTTGTGGCGGCTTTGTTCACGTGAGTCGTAGTGGTTGCTTCCCATTCCATGGCATTCTCGGTTGCGTTGGCTGTTGTGCCAGTGGTGGTACTCTTGGGGGGTGTCTTCCGACGCAAGTACTCTTGTTCCGTGGCGAGCCTCCCAACCGATCTTGTCCATGACGTCCATTCGTCGTCTCGTAAGTTCAGGGCATTGGCAGCGATGGTTTCCCTTAACGGATCGGCCAGGGTATCTTTGAACATGCTGACCTTGGCCGCGTCGTCCCAGTCCCAGGCACCGCTCTCCGCTAACAAGTTCTCGTACTTCCGGAGGTGAACGATGTAAGCAGTGTTACCTTGTCTCAATTTCCTCATCTCGTTCAACGCGTCGGTTTGTCGGTGTGGGTTGTCGAAGCATGCACGCAGGTGGTCCAAGAAGTCCTGATGGGTGTAGCCATTGACCTCTTGTTTTTCCACATAAGATGCTACCATATTGGCCGCCTTGCCTCCGAGCCTTGAGTAGATGTATGTAAACTTGTCATTGTCGGTCGGAAGGCAGGTGGCGTCCGTGACCAGCTTCCGCTTCATCTGGTTGATCCAAGTCCTGAACTCTCCTGCCTTTCCATCGAAGGTGGAGACATTGGGCAGTTTGGGCCGTGGCCGACAGACGTCCGGTTCGGTCGTTGGGTCTGAAGGTCCTGACTGGAAGCTTGGCGGCGGGTTGGGTGTCGGCAGCCCTGTTGTGGTTCCGGGTGTGATGTTCGTTGCTGCCGTGAGTCGAGACGTGAGTGTCTGCAGCAATTGTTGTTGAGCGACATTCTGGTCGTTGATGTGGGCGAGTCTGGTGTTGAGATCAGTTTGCAGTTGGTTCCAAATTTGTTCGTAAATCTGTTGGGCCGACTGCTGTCCTTGTGGATCGCGTGTCGGGGACCCTGCTGGTGGCCCTCCTTGCATCTGTTGATCCATTGTTCCGTAGTTCTTTGTGTTTGTGCGAATACTTATGATGGGCAGTATTATGCACCTTTTGAGCTTCTTCCTTTATCGTGCGGGTACTGTTGTGAGTACTGTTGCGCACGCCGTTACTGTGTTTCGAGATGCGAATGCAATCAATATGTAAGGGGCACGGGGCTTATTCAGCCAGAAGCGTGCTATAAACCAACAAATTGATTGCATTGCAGAGAAGAGAGCAGGAAGCTCTCGAGGAGCTGGCTACCTGGCGACATATAGTCGATACTCAGGGGCAGGTTGTGAGACCTCATTTGGTGGCGTTACCAGCATCGGCGTCAGCCGAATGCGCACCAACGGCTCAGCCCGTTACACGGGCTTGTTTATACACTTGCCGCTGGCGGCGGCTCTGCGGCGGGGGATCCCCTAGGTCCGCGCCCGGGCGCGGATTTAGACTTGCCGCGCCCGGGCGCACACCGAAGAACGGGTACTTACGTCTTAACAAACGACCGCACAGACGTCATGGAAGCTTGTTAGATTGGTCTAATAGCGGGTGACGATAAGAAAACAAGGCCATATTGCAGCCGAGGCATGAAATCAGAATGTGTGATCGCGAAGCATGCTTTTTGACGTGCACATCATTGCTTGCGGCGACGGAGCTCATGGTCATATTATGGCGGGCCTTGCCCAGCGCATGGGAAACCGCAAGTGACGAACGTCAGCACAGAGTGCGCACGCTGCTTGGTCATATTCCTGGCCTTCGGTTTAAAATTGCACTTCCATTTTGGCGGCTCATTTGCGTATGACACCAACCCCAAATATCGATAACCGTGTTGCCACTACGACGATGTTGAAACCATGTGCAGCGACTGTTTTGTTAGTGCCATGGTCCCCCATGTCCAAAACACTACGAGTCAGGCTGGCTGGCAGACGCGCTGTTCTGTTGTCAGTCTGGGGGGGGGGGGGGGTTTCAGCCAATAGTATAGCGTGAATTCCTCGTGGGCGCCCGGGCGCGGCAAGTCTAAACAGGGGAAGGCAACCCGGTCGCGGGTTGCGCAAAAAGCCTTGAGGAACGAAAGTTGGCATGCACTTGGGATGATTGCTGCGTATGCGTGTAGCGCAGGCCGGAGGAAACGAGCATATCTCATTCAGCAAGACAAGTCAGCAGATTCCGCCACATGTGAAATTCCAACTAAGAAGCTCTCCTTCTCTTCGACGGGGAAAGGAATTGTGCCAGGGGAGACGAGGGTGATGGAGTGGTCGGCCGAGCCGCCGTGGAGGGCGCGAACAAGGCATCCAAGCTCGGGCGATCATAGAATGTCCACGTGTCCGGGACGACGATGAAGACAAGATCGCGATCCGCCTGTGGTGGGTGAGCCATGGCTTCGTGGCTGAGGAACCCAACCACTTTGCCTGTGCAAACGAATAAGGTGTAACGGGCTGAGCCGTTGGTGTGCATTCGGCTACCGCCGATGCTGGTAACGCCACCAAATGAGGGTCTCACAGCCTGCCCCTGAGCGTCGACTATATGTCGCTAGGTAGCCAGCTCCTCGAGAGCCTTCTGTTTCTCTCCTCTGCAATGCAATCAATTTGTTGGTTTCTAGCACGCTTCTGGCTGAATAAGCCCCGTGCCCCTTACATAAGGTATGCGGCTGGAATTTGGTGCCGCGCCTCTCAACCATCTTGCTGCAAAGGGAAGCCCACGGATTAGCATGGATTGGGAAGAGGACGAACACCTGGAAGGGGTGAAAGCCACCGAAAGGTGTTTTTGTCGGATCCCCGGGAACGATAAAGCTGGATAACTGGACGAAGCCGCAGCACTTGAGCTGGTCATCCTGTAGTCCGGCGGTCGCGTCGGTACGAAGCAAGGAACGGCCGGAGCCAACAATAGGCCCGGAAAAGGAGGCGACCGGCGACATGGTGGGGAAGAATTTGTCGGCAGTGGTCAGCCGGGGGCTGATGCTACTGCACCAGTAAGAATCGTGACACCATTGTTACAGAGAACAGGGCTCTTACTGACGCCTGAAAGCCGTAGTCACGGACAATGAGGACGGGGGCGCTGTAGCCGACAGGCTCCTCGACAGGTCCACGATGAAGGTCCTCGTCAAGGTCCCAGGTGAGGATGTACGGATGGACGCGGCCCTGCATAAGAAAGTATCTGCCCTGCCACTCGGACGCGACAATCTCCCTGTTGAACAAGCACATGTTGAGACTGAAGAGGGCTTGGCTGAAAGCGTCGTCATCGCCTTCGGCGGTGCGCAAGAGGCTTCGATACCGTTGGTCGTTCGTTAGCCAAGGATGCTTGGGGAACATGACCGTAGCAGTGGTTTCCGCGTCGAGGCCCCTGATGAGTTGGCGTTCACGAGCCGCAAACTTGGTGGGGAGATCATTGTCCGCAGTGTGGCTAACAATCAAGCTCGAACTTGACAAGTCTCAATCAAGTTTGACTTCCCGTCAAGTCAAGTTCTCAAGTCAAGTTTGATAGCTGTCGTCAATCAATCAAGTTGCAAGAGCGTCAAGTTGTCAGGTACTTGATGTCAATAATAAGAGGGGATGACTACCCTGGACCGGTGCGAAATTGGCCAAGTTCATTGGATTCAATGCTTTTTCATCATACTTTCTTGGCATGCAATTGTTAAGAAAGTAGCGTATTTTACACCAATTTGACTAACAACTGCACCACCAACTTTGCGAGCCGCGCGCTGCGCTGGCTCTGGCAGCGGCCATGGCAACTGCCATGGGTTCGCATGCCGGCTCAGATCCCTTTGATCTGGATAATCACATTCCCTTAACTTTTGCCGACCGGGCCCGTGCTGCCCAGCTCCGAAACAGTTCTCCGGTCGTCGACCGGCCGATCGGTGTCTCGCCGGCGCCACGGCGACCGGCCCAGACGCCGTCTTCGCCTCTACTCCGACTCGCCCACTCTACTGCTACGGAAGTCGCGCAGCCTGCATTCTCGCCGTATAGGCCCTCGCTAGAACCCATTCTGGAGCCCGTCTCTATCGTCGAAGGCGCCAACAGGGTCGCACAAGAGCAAACGGATGCCTACAACGCCAAACTAGCAGTCTTTCATGCATTCTGTGAATCATTCGACCAGGCCGCGAAGCAGTTCACGTCTGGGATTGAGCATACTTTCGCGAATCAATTCGCCACCAGCTTCCTCGACTTCTGGCGCCAGTCTCTCTCGATACTGCCGCCCGTGACAGCGCCGACGTACAGCAGCGTCGCCGCCGGTCGCAGTCCTCTCCAGGCCCCTGCGAGCCACGCCACCGCCCCTTCTGTAGAGGCCCCGCCATCTGCACCACAACAAACAGCCGAAATACGTCTCCAGGGACGACCAATCCCCGCCCCACCGAAAGAGGACCTCCGGGTCTTTGTGCGACTTGACGCCGAAGCACCGGCGAGGAAGTTCGAATCGTACGCGATCCGGACCCACGTCGCCGCGAAAGTCGGCATCGACCTCCACCAAATCCCGGCAGCCTTTCCCGTGAACTCGGGCTGGGCTATTCGCACGGCCGATGCAACCACTAGAGACCTCCTCGTCCAGCGCCAATCCGAATGGGCTGACGATCTCGGCGCGGAATCCGTTGAAGTCAGCAAGAAATGGTACACCTACGTGGTATCCAATTGTCCTCGCAGGCTCACTGATCTCCAAGGCAACGAAGCCGACTACGACGAAGCCGTCAAAAACGAAATTACCTGCCAAACCGGCCAGACGGCCGTCAACATCCGCCCTAGTCGTCACGACTCGAACGATTTTCCTGTCAAGACACTCCTCGTGTCTTTCCTCAAACCCACGCAGAAACCCTGGCGGCTTTTCGGCTCCAGCAGACTGGCCCGATACATCGACAAACCGGTAGCGCCCCGCCAATGCGACAAATGCTGGGACTTTCACGCCCGACATAGCTGCGACCGCCGACCGTCCTGCAAGCGATGCGGCAAGGCCGGACACGACGACTCCTCCTGCGCAGCGCCGGAGCAGTGTGGCAACTGCCTCGGACCGCATGCCGCAGATTTCCTGAAATGCCCGGCACGTCCCATACGGTCCCATGGCGCTTTCCGCCGATTGACCAAGGAAGAGAAAACCCGCGTCCGAGAAATGGGCGCTCAGCTATCCGCCCAGCTAAAGCAAAACACGGCACAGGCGGAGGCGCTCTCCCGATCGGACGGAGGACCGCCTCAGGCCGTGAGCCCCTCACCCGGACCCGCGCCCTTGACCGCGCCTGAGGCGAACGACCGCCTTAGCCCTTCTGCCCCTGGCAGCACGCCAGGCAGCACGCCCGGCAGCACGCCCCCCAGCGCTCCCCAGCCCGACGACAAACAACACGAGCCCGAAGTCGAAACCTTACGAGCGGAGAGCGAAACCTCGACCCTCAGCCCAACTATGACTATAACTCCGCCATTCATCATCGTGGACACGACTCCTCGGCCCGTGAGCAGACCGGCCTCTCCTTCCAAGAAACGACGCATCGACCCCATCGATCCCGTCTCGCACGATCAATGACGCGATATTCCCGTACTCAACAAAACGGCAAGAAGAACCTGCGTATCTTCCAAGCGAACGTGGGCAAGATCCCGCCGGCTCATGACTGTGCCCTCGCCCTGGCCGACGCCGAACAGTACGACGTCGTCTTATTGCAGGAGCCGTGGACAGAAGCGAAATATGGCCGCTGTCTCACCAAAACCCACCCAGCATATGATACCTTTTCTCCAGTCGATAGCTGGACCAACAATACTACCCGCCCAAGAGTCATGACATACGTCCGGCGACGCCCCGGCCTAACGGCCGACCAACGACGTCCGGCGACAACTCGTGACATTCTCTGGCTCACCATCAACAATACGACGATAGTCAACTGCTACCGACAGCCTGACTTCGACGCGGCCCTTGACATACTCCTAGCCTGGAGCCCGCCGAGCAGGTGCTTGGTCGCGGGAGACTTCAACGCTAAACACTACAGCTGGCAGACCGGTCGTCTCGATGGCCGGGGCGACGACATCGCTCACTGGGCAGCAGAGAATCGCCTCAGCTTGCTCAATCCGACCGACGTGCCCACAAACCCGCATGGGAATACCATAGACCTTGCCTTCTCGAATGTACCACTCTCCGAGGCGGTCGTGGAGGACCATCTGGCCACTAGTTCCGACCACTTCACGCTCAGCATAGCGCTTCCGGAGGTGGGCGTAGCGCCAATACCACCTGGAAAAGTCCGCGTCACGACGGAAGACGAGATCAAGCGGTTCGTAGATCTCGTCCAGTATGGGTCAGTGGACATTCCAGCCCCGACGACAACTATCCATGACCTTGATGCTCTTGCATCCGCCCTGGTGCGCCTCCTCCAAGCGGCGGCGAAGGTCGCCGGTCGCCCCGTTCGAAAGCAAGGACGCAGCGCCCCATGGTGGACCGAGGAATGCCGGCTCGCCGCAGCGGAATACCGCGCGATCAGAAGAGTCTATCCCCTTGGATTTTGTCGGGACGTTCAGCTCGCCAAGAAGGACTTCCAGAAGGTTGTCCGGCAAGCTAAACGGCTATACTGGCGCAAACTCATCGACAGCTTCAACGACAGTGCGTCTGTGTTTAAAGCCGTCCGCTGGCTGAAGTCTCCAGGTGCCTTCCAACCACCGCCGCTCGAGGTAGATGGCGAAGTATACGAAACGCAGCTCGACAAAGCGAATGCCCTTCGACGAGCCACGCTGGAAAGACGAACGGCGGAAGACGACATACCCGACCCGTGGGTCCCAGTCACCGCGACAAGACCGATACCTTTCGCTCAAGATGTATCACTAGCCGAGGTGCAGGACGCGACCATCCGCACGGGAAACACATCCCCCGGCTCTGACAACATCACTGTCAAGATGCTCAAAGCGGCCTGGCATATTATCGGTGAGCATGTCCGTAGTCTATACGAGGGATGTCTCCGACTCGGTCACCATCCGCAACCATTCAGAGAGGCAGAGGTGGTCATGATAGCGAAGCCGGGTCGTCGGAATTCGTCGACACCACGCGCCTGGCGACCAATCTCGCTGCTCTCCTGCCTAGGCAAGGGTCTTGAGAGGCTCATCGCACGTCGCCTAGCGTGGGCGTCCATCCACTATGGTGTGCTCCATCCGCAACAAGCTGGGGCCCTGCCGAAGAGGTCCGCTGTCGACCTCGTGGCTGCTCTCGTGCACGACATCGAAGAAGCATTCGCTCGCGGACAGGTCGCCACGCTGGTGACAATGGATATCCAGGGGGCCTTTGATACCGTCCTCCGCAACCGACTGATCCTCCGCCTCCGCCAGCAGGGATGGCCTGAGCATCTCGCACGGTGGGCTGGCTCGTTCATGTCCGACCGCTCGGCGTGCGTGCGATATCAGGACATTACGACACCCAGTTCCCCACTCCAGTGCGGGCTGCCGCAGGGTTCGCCCGTCTCGCCTATCCTTTTCTTGCTGTACACCGAGCCGATCTATCGCCTGGGCAATCCGACGGGTCGATTCGGCTACGCCGACGATACTGGCATCCTATGCGTAGGAGGCTCGCTGGAGACGACGGCCGACCGGGCGTCGCGCTATGTCAGCGAGCTCGTAACATGGGGCGCCGCCAACGGAATAAGCTTCGACCCTGCAAAAACCGAGGTCATGCACTTCTGCCGAACCAAACCCAAGGTGTCGCCGCCGATATTCCACGAAGGCGAGAGACGCCCGGAAAAAGCGATGCGCTGGCTAGGCATCTGGCTCGACAGCACTCTGACGTTCAAGACCCACGTCGAGAAATGGACAGCTAAGGCGCAAGCCGTGGCACACCACTTGCGAGGACTCGCCAACACCAAACATGGCCCACTTCCGAGCGCTATGCAAAGAGCCGTACGAGCTTGTGTCGAGCCGGAGCTGCTCCATGGCGTCGAGGCCTGGTACCCTGGATTGAGCAGCCCTCGCTGGCGCCAGCCCACGAAAGAGGGCCCCTCGGGAATCCAACAGCTGCTGCGGAAGATGAACAAGTCGCTTCACAACTCTATGCGTGCCGTTCTGCCAGTCTGGAGGACGACGCCTATCGCCGCGCTGCATCGTGAGAGTGGCATCCCGCCGATCGCCCAGTTGCTCGAAACTCGCCGGATACGCTTCGCAGCCCGCCTTAAGCGTGTGGATGAGGCACACCCGCTGGCAAAACGCACACTGCAGCCGAAGCCGCGGACCATCCAGAGGTCAATCAAGCTGAAGTACCAGATGCCTCGCGAGGTTTTCCGGACTAGACTCAGACGCAGCGACCAGCTGCTACCGCGCAGCACACGACCACTGCTCCTCCCCCGCCATTTCGACGAGCACGCGACGCCCCTACAGACCGCGTCGAAAGACGACTCTGCAGAAGACTTCCTGGAATGGCTCCGGTCTATCCCGAGTGAGACGCTCGTCGTCTACTCAGACGGATCCTTATCGACAGAGAAGGCCGCTGGGTACGGCTATGTAGTCCATCGCGATGGACATACCTTGACGACTGGCAACGGCCGCCTTGGCCCAGCGGAGGTCTTCGACTCCGAAGCTAAGGGCGCCCTTGAGGGATTGCGTGCTGCACTGAACCTCCCTAGCCCACGACGCATCTTCGTGTGTCTCGATAATCTGGGGGCCGCAATCTGCCTGAGAGGCATGCCCGCGGACTCTTCTCAGGAAGTGTTCCTCGAGTTTCAGGCTTTGGCCACGACACATGGCGCCGTCGAGGTCCGCTGGATCCCCGGCCACACCAACATTGCGGGCAACGAGCAGGCGGACGCCTTAGCGAAGGCGGCCACCTCCTTGCCCGAACCAGCAGACGCTCTCCCGACACTCGCTCATTTGCGCAGGACTGCCCGGCAGCAGCCCAGAGACGCTTTTGAAGCCTGGTGGGACGCCTCTGCACCCGACCAGTACAAGCCACTGCATCTCAAGCCTGCCATCGGCTGCCCACCAGAGCTAGAGCTCCCACGACCACTGCTCCACCACCTGCTCGCGGCACGGTCTCGTCACGGAGACTTTGCCGACTACCACGAGAGATTCAACCACGACGACGCGCGGCTGTTATGCTCATGTGGCCGACGAAAAGAGCCAAGTCATCTCTTCTATTGCCGAAAGATTCTGCCGCGACATCGGATGAGGCTGGCACCCTCACCGACTGCGGCAGTCAATCGTGCAATAGGCAGAGACTTCAACAAGTTCGTCAAGCTGGCGAAGGCAAGCTCGTTCTTCGAATGGTCGTGTCCTCGCCACTAGGCGGACGGTGCTCGCTCCCTTTCTTTCTTTTGTCACTTCTCACTCTGTGACCCGTCTAGGCGGAGGGTGTTGCAACACCCTTTGCCCGCCCGGGTCAATTGAGCCTGCTCTCGCAGTCTCCGACGACGGCCTCTCTCGAGGCCAGTAGAATACGGCACTTAGATGCCGCGCTTGGACGACCCGCTGACGGGCACCGAGCACGAATTGGAGCGCCTCAGAGCCGTTGAAATGCTGGATGGTGGTTTGTTTACTTTTCGGGATGGGAAGATGAGGGGAGGGGACACCTGGAGGTAATCTCTGAGACCCACCAGAACCTGTATCGATAACGTAGGATGGACCCACTAGCCCAGCACGTCCTGTGCCCCAAAGGGACCTGAGCGGCCTCACGGCCGCTGGACGAAAAATACACACACACACACACACAGTTCATTGGATTGAATCGGCGTACTCTGACCATTGTGGGGCCGTTGCGGTCATGGAACGTAAAATGGCTTAGCGCATTGCCCACACTGGGACCTTCCCCAAGGCAATGTGAATCTCCTGCTCCACCAAGCCCCTGTGCACAACGCGTCGATTGTTGTGATGTCGCTACACGCGTTTTGGGGCCCAAGCCGGTCGTCAAGTACCCTCAAGGCAATCTACCGATCTAAACGAGCCGATACCGACGAGCCGATACCGTCGACCGAGCGAACGCCAGCCGTGGAGCAACCTCTCCATCGGTCTACCTGCCCTCCACATTATCTGGTGTTCCCAATTGACTGGGGCGTGCTTCGGCGGCACGATGGCACGATACTCAAGGGTATACAGTATCGCATACGGGACAAGAGGAACGTGGGCAGGCGAGTGAAGGTCTCGTGGATCTATTCATATGGAGCAGAGCTGGAGCATAGCAATGACAAGTACTTCCTATGCGCCGATTGCCATAAAGAAGCGGTATACTAGCTAGTTATTCGCAGCAGAATCGACGACGGCCACAATCCAGCATCTTTTAGAGTTCCACAAGATCAAACGGCCTTCGAATTCGACCACCGGTGACGATGATATCGACGCCACCAACGCCGCAGAAGTTTTCCAGCTCATCATGCCATTTAATGAGGATGAGTACAAGCAAAAGCTCATTGACTGGGCCATCAAGCTACGCCTTAGCTACCGAGAAGTCACGGACGAGTCGACCACTGATTTACATATGGCAAGCCTCCGCGCGCGCCCCTGTTGCCAACGCATCACTCAACGCTCTCGCGGTGGGTGAAGGATTGGATGGCAGCACGCTTACCATTCATCATCGAATTGGTGCAGTCTGCACTCAGCACCATCAACCTCTCGATCGACGGATGACGGGCTCATAATCGCAGAGAGTACATCGCTGGTTGCGGACACTTTGTCGATGGCCAAGGCCATCCTCGAACACTCCTCCTCGGCTTCCCACGATGTTATGGCGGTCACACTGGCGACGATCTCGCACCACTGGTAAAGCCAGTAATTCTACAATACGGCATCGGCGAGAAGCTCAGCTCCTTCGTTATGGATAACGCTGATGACAACGACAAATGCCTCAAGGTGTTACGACGTTCCTTTTCCTCGCTCGATCCTCGGCGATGTCACAGTTGAAGCTGAGATGATACAGAAGAATTGGATTACTTCCAAGATTTTGCATGGGATTGCGACACCTCGAGGTCTATACAAATTACCGGATTAGGTATAGCCCATCAAGTACTTGACAAGTTGTCAATCAAGCTCATTGACCGTCAAGTCAAGCGTCAATCGAGTTGGACATACCTTCAATCAATCGAGTTCGATGGTCGAAATTGAACTCGATTGATTGTTAGCCACACTGATTGTCCGTGGTGACAAAGAACATTAAAGTCATGTCACTGCCGAGGTTCCTCTGGTCAGGCTTGCAAACAAATAAATCAAATCAAATCCGGGGTCCAATTTGATTTGATTTGGATAGGGAAATCCTCGATCTGATTTGATTTGATTTGATTTGAGTCCATTTGGATCTCATTTGGATATCTGGATAGCCCCACTTTTCTCCCACGACGAAAGACATTGAGCAGCTCCTATAAGGTCCGCTTTGAGCCGGCCTCTCTGAGCTGTGACCATCTGTCCGGCAAGGCTAAATATTCGCTCTGGCTCCGAAGACATAGCCGGGATGGAAAAAAGATCAATTGCCATTCGCGATAAGCGTGGATACTGGCGTCTGCGGAGCAGCCAGTATTGGATCGGATCGTCAACCAAACAATCGCCTGGATCGGTACTCGCCACCCATTCTGCATACTCGTCACGCACGGAACACACTGAAGGCGCGGGTTGGGCGCCGAGCTTCCTAATTGAAGCCATGAAGTCATCAAGATCCGTTGTCATCCTCGACACAGTCGGCTGTTCCGGGATAGTATCTTGCTCGATCGGGAGACTTCGATACTCCTCCCAGAGCTCTTGCACCGCGGTCCTTCCTCTGGTCAACCAGTCCGGATGATCAGACCATTGCGACTCGACTGTCGACCAGCGGAATGCAGGGTGGAGGACGAGGCTCGCGAGGTACGCAGGGCTGTCCTCGGTGAGGGCGTAGTATTGGTCAAGCTTCATCCAGCCGAGATTGCAGCCAATTCGCAGGTAAGGCTCCTCGTCTCGTTCATGTTGCAACTTTGCCTCTTCCAGGTGCTTCAAAAGCCACTCCATTGTCAACAAAACCTCCCAAATCGCGCCGAATTTGCCTTCCCGCGGTCGGCCCTCTAGGCGTTTTGTCGCGATCTTCAATGGCTTCAGAATCGCCAAATACTCTGCAATAACGGACCAGTCCTCAGCGGCCATCCGATCATCCACAATTGTAGGCTTCTTGCGACACTTCTTCGGCATCGGTTTTGCCCCATTCTGTGTCCTTCTCGCCACGTATTGGCTCCACTCTGTCACTTCCGCTTGGACCAGCGAATCAAGTGCATTGCGAAGCGTGTAAGCGCGCTCCATCATCGCTTCGGACGAGTTCCAGCGAGTAGCGTTATCCATGACGACATCGTAGGTTGTTTTGTCTTCGAGGCCGAGGGCCGTGTTCTCAATGGATTGGAGCTTGTGGAGCCTTTCAATGCGCTGGCCAGACCTTTCCACCCAGTGAACAGTATTGTGCAGCTTGCCAATGGGGCCCTTTGATCTCCAGAGTTTGACCTCGT
The DNA here is from genome assembly GCA_029168975.1 of Purpureocillium lavendulum. NCBI lineage: Eukaryota > Fungi > Ascomycota > Sordariomycetes > Hypocreales > Ophiocordycipitaceae > Purpureocillium > Purpureocillium lavendulum. Next base: position 80,964 of record JAQHRD010000011.1, on the reverse strand, counting down.
CTTGAATCTCTTTGTCGGCTTGACAATCCTCTTCGAACGCGTCGGCATCCGTACCGAAAAGAATGGATCGGGCGACGAGATTGATGATGTGGCCACAGCAACGGAGCCGACGATGTTGCTTTTTGAACCCCAACTCACGGCCCAAGTCTTCAAGGCACGTGTCGTTGCTCTCCGCATTGTCTGTGACAAAGTATCCGACGCGGTCCTCGAGCCCATACTCGTGAAGTATCTCGCTGACACGATCGGCGAGATTTTCCCCGCAGTGACGACCTTCAATCCGGGGCAAACCGAGGAGAAACGTACGGAAGTTCCCTTCGTCGTCAAGAAAGTGTACGGTAAGGCCAAGTAAGGACATAAATTTTCGAGAGGACCACGCGTCAAAGGAGACGTTGATGCGGCTCAGCGACCGACGAAGCAATTCCGTCACGACGCCCTTATGACGATTGAAGGATCGTACAATCCAGTCGCGGATGGTGCTATGGGTTGGGACGCTGCCCGAATCCACAATGGCGCTATTCGCGTAAGCCATAAGATCACGAAAGTATGGACTCTCCAGCTTGTGAAATGGGATGTTGTCGCACGCCACCCAGCGTATGAGGAGATGCTGAAAGCGAAGCGGATCAAAGGACGAGATAAAGGCGTTCATCAAAGCCTGGTCCTTGGGTTGGTGGGTGTCGAGGTCAACCATGTTCAGAAGAGTGCGCTGCTTCTTCCTCTGTGGAAGCATTGGTCCGCCCTTGCAAACGTGGTGAACTTCTTCCATATGGCTGTTTGCCTGACTGGTGGAGGCAGCGTCGTACATGTGCGTTATGGTAGTCTTCTTGCGATGGCACAATTTGCAAAGCCAGTATCGATGACCGGAATCGGTGTTCTCGATGTCGAAGCCATGCTCCCATACCCATCCCGTCCGCGCTCGTTTTCTATGCTTGCGTATGGAGAACCCCGCGAGACGATTCCAATCAATGCCTTCATACCCAGCGTAGTCGATCGAGGGCGACGTGTCGCCCGTTCCGTCCACGTCGGGCTCTAATGGGTCAAAGTCGGGGGAGCTCTCGGGAACGCTAAAAGAGGTCGATGGGGCGCTGGAAAGGTTGCTTGACAGCATTTCGCCTCTTGTTGTTTGGGCCATTTTTGAGTAGGCTGAAGGTGGCTATTGTTGGCCATCTGCCACAAATAACTGGCTCCCACATGACAAGCACGCCCATGATATATCCTGTAGCCGAACGCGTCGCGTCAAGTGTAAAAAGAAATCTTGGTGACGAGGCTCGTCAAAAGCAAATGCGCGTGCGGCCACTTCCTGGCTACGCAGGCTCTCGACACTGATTGGTCGCAGTTACGGATATGGGGCTTATCCAAATAATCAAATATCCAAATGAATCTGGGCCATCCGATTTGATTTGATTTGAATCGCCGCAGGGGCGATTTGATTTGATTTGATTTGGATAAATTTGATTTGATTTGGTTAGATTTGATTACGATTTATCTGTTTGCAAGCCTGCCTCTGGTATTCAAGAGGTCTGCGAGGAAAAGCAGCGCTCATGGTGTCTGGACGGGCGGGGTCGAGGAAGGTATGAGAAAGTCTAAAGTGAGGGCGGAGGAGAGAGACCGGCGCAGAGGGCTGGCGAGGTTGGGCGGTGGAGAAGCAGACTAGGAACGAGGGCATCCGCGGCCAGTGCAAAACGGCATATGTTTCGACCGAATTGGTGTCTGCAGTGAAGGCCAATATAGAGCTGCCATGTGGCAGGAAAAGGAACACACGAGGAGGGTGGTGTAGGCGGAGAGGGTGAATAGAAATGGCGGTGAACATGTCGCCAATGACGACTTCTTGGCGGGGTGTCGAATCAGCGTCGCTGCTTGCTCCCAAAAGGGAACATTTCTGTACGAGTCGAAGTAAGGCACAGGAACATTAACAGGCAATGGAAAGCGGGCATTTAAACGAATCAGAGGCGAGGACGAGAAGGGGGGAAAGAAGGAGGTGCCGGGGGTGGGGCAGAGGGGAAGGCAACCCGATCGCGGGTTGCGCACAAAGCCTTGAGGAACGAAGAAGGCATCTTGGAAAGATGATATGAGATTTTGGCTGGCGGGACGTATTTATGTAGGCAATGGAAAGCTGAGAAACGAGCTCGAAGGGCCTGCATGAAAAATGTGAGACATGTGACGTAGGCTTGACTGGGGAATCCCGGTTCTTTTGCCGCCAGCTGGACAAATAGAGTGCCGCTACGTATTGGGGAAAAAAGGAAGTAGCAGTTGCGGCAGCGGGAAGAATAACGATTAAAAGTGCGGGAACGACGCCGGATTCGCGCCCACCGCCAATATGCCTATTCTATCTTCGGGAGCACGGTTCCATGCTGCCGAGCCATGGCGGCTGTTCCCATCCGTTTCGAATTCTACTGCAACGGCGGCGAGAAAACATTGCGATTCATGCACGATATCCCGCAGGAGCTTGTCCGCCTAAGCCAACTGAGTGGAGAAAGAGGTGCATACGATGACCTGTTCATGAATACAGTAGCGCCCATCCTGAAGGCACGGGCTCAGGCGTGCCGAGACGCGTCGGGTGAATCTTGCGAAAGCTGTGGATCCAGAGCAACAAATGTCCTGCAACACACTATGTCCTGGCTCAATAGAGTGAGCGACCCGGCCATCGGGGCTTTCGTCTGCGCGGTGTGTGAGAAAGGATCGTGCGAGAGGGAGATAAGGCAAGAACTGGCGGACATAATGGGCGAAATCAAGCGAGATGCCAAATACGGATCTGGTTTCTGTAGGGAGGTTCTTTTTTGTAGGGTATGTGGCAAGACGACGGGGGTGAAGAAGTGCGGAAGATGCTTGGTTGTGGGATATTGTGACAGGGAGCACCAAAGGGCGGATTGGAAGGCTCACAAAAGGTTGTGCAAGCGGCACGAGTCATAGGCAGGCAGCCTGGGAGGGGTAAAATGCATGGTACGAAGGAAGCAGTTGATGGGGAGAATCCGATATATTTGACGGTACTTGGTTGAAATTTGAGCAGAGATTGGTATGTCTCGTTTTGTTCCATACGGATGTGCTAAACGGCTTCTTGGTACTTTTTAGGGGGTTGGCGAATGCGATGGGGTCTTGCTGCGTCAGATGTCGAAGCCTCGGGCGACCCCTGGTCAGTGGCACTGTTACCCTCGGGCAGTACCTCGTCCGAAGCGTCATCGTCGTCGGCGCCGTCGAGGCTACCTTCAGAGAATGATTCACCGGCATCGCAAGCGGCGATAATGGTGGAAGGGGCTGGCGAGAGACGCGATCCCTTTGTTGGGGTCTCGTGAGGGCCGAGAAGTGGCCGCTTGGTGGGGGTGCTTGCGGAGGCGGGGGGCAATGAGTTGGGAGTGGCGGGTACGGCATCTGTTGACGGACGTTGGCGTTTCTTGGTCGAGGTAAAGCGTGCCATGGCATTGTCGTATTCGGAAGCACTTGAGACAGGATGCTTTGGGGTCGTGGGAGTAACCTGGGTTGTCGGCGGTTGGTTGAAACTCGCCTTGTCGAGGAAGGTCCAGGTATCTGGGACGACGATGAAGACGTAATCTTGCTCGAAGGCTGGGGGGTGTCGCATGAGCTTATGGGCGAGAAGGCCGGCCACCTTGCCCGTGCAGGTAAAGGGCGCACCCGGTTGAAACTGGGAGTCGCGTCTTTGAGCCATCTTCTTGCAGAGCGACGTCCAGGGATTAGCGTGAACGGGAAAGATGACAAACACTTGGAAAGGATGGAAGCCTTTGAACGGTGTTTGCTCGGGCTTCCCGGGAGACACAAAGGTCGAGAGCTGGACGAAGCCGCAGCATTTCAGTTGCGGTTCGTCGAACGCGGCGGCAACATCGGCACGGAGTAGATCAAGCCCGGAACCGACGACCGGGCCGGTGAAGGAGACAATGGGCATGATAGCGGGGAAAGCGGTTGAGGAGTGGAGGAGGCGAGGCGAGACTCTAGGAAAGAACGGTCAAGGGGCCATGATTGGCGTGGGTGACGGAAAGGGACCTACGGTTGGAAACTATGATCGCGCACAACAAGAGTAGGGACAGTGTATTGGTGAATGTTGTCACTCTCAGACTCGAGGCCATCACGTTGTTCGAGCTCCCAGGTCAAGGCGTAGGGGTGGAAACGGCCGACCATGAAAAACGACTGGTTTGCCCACTCGGACGCGTCTATCTGCTGGTTGTACAAGGAGATGTTGAGGCTGAAAAAGATGGACGGCGAGAGGGGCTCGGAGTCTCCTAGCATCGGGGCGTATTCTGGCGTGGATAGCCACTGGGGACTCGGGAGCTGGACTTTGGCGAGGGTCTCGGCATTGAGGCCTTTGACGTGGTGTTCATTTGGGAAGGCGAATCTTGCTGGGGCAGCGGCAGGCTGAACAAAGGCCATCATGGACATGTCTCCTCCGACATATTTTTGGGTGTCCAGCGGCCTTCGAACCGGCCCGGAGATGCCCTGATCGTGTTGAAGGACGGACATTGCAAGAGACACCGGGAGCCGAGTTAGAGAGAGGTCACTAATAGAGGATGCGAGGATGTCAAAACGGGGGCGTGGGTTTGTGAGCATTTTATCGTACATAGTTCACGTAGAATGCGAAGAGGCTCATGGCTGTCGCCGTAGCGAGCGACAAGGCAATGGTGGAAGAGCTAGCGGTGCGGTTTTGAGATATATCACATGGAGGCGCCTGCGCGGATGCGCTGTCATCAGCCCCTCCCCATGGTATCAAGCCCTCGGTGCATAGCGCCGGCATATGGGGGGAGATGTGGGACGGAGTATTGGCGTCGTGAACTAGGGGTTTCCCTGTTGGTAACGAAGGTGAGCGTCAAGCGAATGGGAGAGCTGGAGGGAAAAAAGGAAAGTTCCATCACGCGAGGTGACTGAGACATCGTTGTCGCGTTTGGTGAAGGTGCAATGGCAGGCGGGAAAGAAGAAAAGAGCGGGCGAGCTGGGTTTGCGATGAACGGGTTCAGCAGGGAGGTCCCCAAGGTTGCGTAAGTACGATGGTCCGCCGGAGCATGGGTTGGCACGGGCCGCGACGAGGGCAGTTTGCTACATAAAGTCATGTGTTGCCAACTGAGTCGAGTACGAATAACGATTCGAACCTTCAGAGCGATCGGCGGGTTGACGAATGCGGACTCACCGACAGAAACCAGTCCGGCATCATATGAACCGTCGGGAATCTTGAACAATGCCGTCAGGCCATTGTTGCCAAAAATGACGACGGGTGTGAACCAACGTGACGGCCTGGTGCCAGCAACTGGGCCTGCGGAGTCACCGGGAGTTATCTCAACTGGACGAGGAACTGGCATACCGAGTCAGGCTCTCCCTGAGACAGCAACGTGGACACGCCGGTGGCAGTCGAGAGAGGTGGCTAGAAAGACTCGAAAGAGGCACCAACAACGAGATGAGCGGCCGGCGAGGCTGGCGAATGAGCCGACGTCCCTTCGGCGCATTGAGCCAAACGGTTCTTTGGAGAGCCGACAGTACCGAAGCATATCGTTTCAAGATGAAAGCAGTGCAGTGGCGCGAGCCTTCGGTGGAGCGCAGGAGTCACCCAGGCAGGCAGAGGCAGAGCGTTCAACTGGGCAAACACAGCCGGAGGAGCCTCGAAGTTCTGTGACGGGGAAAGCAGTCGAGCGACTGGTGGGCACGGGTGCACGAAACACATTTCGACGGATCGAGCCGAAGGGCTTAGTGGAGGACCGGCCGGAAGCGCGGGGAGTCTTGCTTCCGCCCCGGAGGATATGTTTCCAAGACGAAACGAGGGCTTTGGAACGAGCCTACGGCGTGCCCCAGCACAGCCCCCCTTTCCAAGAGGAGACCAGGGTTGGCGCGAGAAGTTATGGCAAGGAGCAATCGCCATCTCCAGTAGTACCCGTTGGTGCTGGGACACGAGGTAAATTAGTGCAAGGCCGATTGCCATTCACGATCATGAAACCATTCAGGGTTGCTGTGCCAGCAGCGAAGCCCAGTGGAGTACCACGCGGAAGGCCGAGGACGCGGATGAGCGGAGATGCCAGGCTGAGAGAGACAACCAAGTACACCCCGCGACTCATTCTACCGAAAAAGACTGTGTTGGCAGAGAGCAGTGAGAGCCAGGTGTCCGATGCATCTCGTGGATCATTGGAGGTGTCTGCGGCGGTTACGGCGTCCACGCAAGTAAGAGGCACTTGCACAGGCGCACTACCCGTGCTTCCTCGCGGTACTTCCGAGACGACGATGCAATTCGAAACGTTGCCGACGCCGCCAGCTCCGTACAATCATTGGAGATATATCCGGCCAATGGATTCGCAGCCCGAGCAGAGCAGCGCCCCCTGGCGAGCGGCGCCGCCGGCCAGGCAGGAAGGATGCAAGCAGACTTGCCAATGTTACGAAACAGACAGGTGACCACCAGACCAACAGTTCTCAACCAAGATGCTCCCAGAACGACGAAGGGCGCAGAAGGAAGGGTGGATGCGGAACGTGGAAATTTGAACGAATTGCGTTTGCGACCTATTCACCCGCGGGAAGGACGACATCAGGACGGAGGGACGAGCCAAATCGACGACACCCCAATCCCACAGCCCGCCGCAGAGCACGAAGCGGAAAAAAGCCAGCGTCCGGAGCAGGTTGAGATGCAAAGGGCGACAAAGCCTCCGATGTCAAGAAAGCGAAATCGCTGCTCCGAGAAGTCCCAGCATCAGGCGAAACGAGTCCGGACGAATACGAGGGGATTAAGGACGTCGGACGAGCAGCGCGATGACTTGGCCAGCGTGATGCAGGCCTTAGAGGACGAACATGCCCTGAAGGAAAGACTATCAAACGAGCGGATGTGGTGCATGCGTATCCCGCACGAGCGAATGGTGTCAACGGTACGAGGGTTTTATCGAGCATTTCACGACTCCAGTACATTGCCAATCCAGACGTGTACCGTGTGCTATCGGAAGCGCTCAGAGAAAGAGCTACGTATGCTACCCTGGAATGAATGGGCAAGGGTTTCTTCTTCGGCGAGCTGGCGTCCAGTCTTCAATTGTCCGAGGTGCTTTCCCGAGAGGGTACCCGTCTTGGTCTGCGCAGAATGTACGCGTTACCTGGCTCGGGGTTGTCTATCTCCGGCAGCTCAGCTTCACAGTCGCCTTGCCTGCGAGCACGCATTCCCTGAGGAATTAAAGGGGTTGACGCCGGTGGAAGAGAAACTAATTTCGCTGTATTCTTGCTACGGGTTCCTGGCGAGGTGCAGCGTTTCCAAGGGCAACAAGCAGGCAATCCACTACCCGAAACACGTCAAAGGTCACATTACAGTATTTCCGAACAATGTACAGGAGCTGGTAACGAAGGTCTTGCCCCATCCCCTCTTGCAAGCTATGGACGAAATCCATGTTTCTTGGCATGGCGCGGAGAAGCCAGCACCGAGTGATTTGACCAGCCTCTTAGCTGTGAGGCGACGGGTTGTGGAGAGGGCACTCGTTTGGCTGAAGAGAAACAACCCACACTACGCCAAGATCGAAATTGATACAGCGGAGATGGATAGTTGGGGAGATCCGAGTCATGGAGTGCCGTCATTGGTGTATGACCGCTTGGAACAGAATGAGCCATCCGCCTGGGAGAAGACAAGGACAGCCCATGTTGTGCCGCCAACGGAGCGAGCCATCGATGATGAGGAAACGGTAGAGATTGAAGAGTTGTTCAACCTCCTGAATCAAGGACAAGATGCGTCAACTCAGCAGGTTGAGCAGACAACACAGGGATCCGAAGGGGCCGGCGGGAACGTCTCCGACGAAGGCGACTCTACTGGAAGCACGATTAATGAGGTAGCCTGCTCCGGGATGTTTGCCCTAGATGGAGCACCAGATGTGCCTGACGAGGAGAAATTGCGATTTGCCTGTGACGCTGTTCGCGGGGGTGTCACCGATGGCCGTGCCGGGCCGAGAGCTTGGATTGGCCATTTGGCCGAGGTTGGAAAACCGGAAGAAGGCTATGAGCCGTACATACAAGTCTGCCGCGGCGAAGACTTCGCTGATACCTTTGATGCCTCTTTCTTCCCAAAGACATTCCCGATGCTGTTTCCGTTCGGGCTCGGGGGCCCCCGTTTGGTAGAGGAAGCCAACGTCCAGCCAGGTAGCGGTAGTGCCAACGGAGCAGACGCGGCGCAGAATCTCTTATCGTCACGGAACATGAGTCTTCGAACATGGGCGGATGGTGTACTGCGACGCCACGGAGGTCGCTTCGCAACGCATCATGTGTTCGCTTTCCTGGTATTCAATATGGGTGTGCGATCGAGAAACCGTCGCGTCAGCATGTTGAGTGTGACGAGAAAAAACTTTCACAAGGTCGAGCGCATTGTGCAATCACTTACAGTCGACAGACTGGCAGTAGCCAGAGCGGAGCTCGAGAGATCGGGTAAGACTACTGATAGCGGCGTGAATGAGCTTCTCCGAAGCCTTTCGCTGTATGGCTACCGACAACCCATGTCGAGGGAGCTCCGTCTCAGCATGCGGCACAAGATTCAGGCACTTATCGTTCGGTTTGGCGTGCCTGCTATTTGGTTCACGATTAACCCAAACGATATCACGAATCCTGTGAAGCTTCGATTAGCAGCATACCGCAAGCGCAACGCGGACGAGGCGGAGGAGTTCTTGCGGCACCTTGACAAGGCATTCAAGCGCGTGCGACTGTCCATCTCTGACCCGATGAGCTCTGCGATATTTTTCCACCGCGAGATCAGTATGTTTTTTGAGCACTATGTGAAAGTTGGCGAAGAGTCGGTATTCGGGCGCATTAGCCAATACTACGGGGCGGTGGAAACCAACGAACGAGGTGCTCTTCATGTGCACGGCATGCTCTGGTTGCAGGGAAATGCCCATCTCGGATCGATGCTTTCCGGTACAGATGCCGCTGATGCAGCAGCATATACGGATCGGATCATTCAATACGTTGATAGTGTTTTTAGCGAGGTAAGGATCATGACACACTGAGGCGACCCGGGCCAGTACCGGCTGACAGAGGGAATTGTGAGCTAATGTGTGCGAACAGAATCTGGACCAAGAGGCGTATTTTGTCGCGCAAGCAGAAAGATCTGTTACTACTGATATCTCCCCGCTAATGGACAATGTTGAGCAGTTCTCTGCCGCATTTGAGGAAGAAGCCAACTTTTGTGCTGGGGCGACGCAAATTCATACGCACAGTCCGACGTGCCTTAAATACTCGCTCGGGAAGAAGACCCCAAAAGGAAATCTCTGCCGGTTCAAGGCGCCATGGAAGCTCGTGGAGGCGACAAGCCTCACGTCAGACGGCGTGCTGCAGATCCGACGAACGCATCCCATGGTCAATCGATGGAACAAGGCCATGGCCGTCGGACTTCGGCATAATCACGACATTTCGTTCATAGCGACGCAAAAGAAGACAATGGCTCTGGTCTATTATGTGACTAATTATGCGACCAAGGTGGAGGATCCGACGTGGAAGCGGGCTGCCGCGGCAGCGGAGCTGCTGCCGGTCGTTTCAGGAAACAGTCGGCCGGCTGGCGAAGAGCGTGGTCCAGGTACCGACGCCGTCGCTGACACCACCGGTATCAATAACAAAACTCGGCAGTTTCTCATGCGAGTGGCGAACCGGGTATTCACGGAGCGTCCACTGTCACAAGTTGAGGTCGTTGCTCATCTTCTACAGTACCCGAGCGAGTTTACGAATACTTGCGCTTGGGCATATCTGAACGTATCTGTGCTCTATTGGCACATTTTTCATCGCTGGGATCGCCTCCGTGAAGAGAGCGGTACGACGGCCGAAGAGGAAGCCATCGAGGAGGCGTTGATCGTCGAAGAATCAGGGCACAGAATCAGTTTCCTCGATGCATACGAACATCGCGGGAATGTGCTGCGAAGCCTCTGCCTTTACGATTACGTGTCGGTTGTTCGGCTGCAGAGGATCAGCACCTACGGACGGCCTGGGAAATGGGGCGAAGTCCCTTTTCAGAACAGTTGGTTGCCTGGAAAAGATTGGGTTCAAGTATTAAGGCGGCCCGGAAAACACGCGACTGTCTGTCTTGACGGCTACTTGAGCAAAGACTTTGAGCATGACGACGACGGGCCATGTCATAGAAGGTGTCTCCGGTCTCTACGCGTGCCTGAATGATTTCGATCGTGGAACTAACTTTCTCACCACAGGGCCGCTGTGCAGCATTTAGGGCTGTTCGTGCCGTGGGATAAGTTCCTGAGTGAGGCAAGCGGCGACATCAATGAGACGTGGATGGGCGCATCGGCGTTGTTGCCAGCGAGAATCGCATGCCTGGTCGAGAACGTCCAGCTCCTACGACGTTCCGCCGAGGACGCGAAGCGGGACGCCAAACAATGGGCCGCTTCTTCGGGGGACGGGGATCCAGCGCAAGCGTTCGGTGACGGCGAGGAGCTAGGGGGAGCGAACGACGACGCCGAGTCGATGTTCCGGTCTGACGAAATCGGCAACGCAACACGGCTCATTGACGTCTTTAGGAGTGCAGCGGGGCCGAGCCAAGTGACAGCGGAGTCGCAGGAGCTCAAGGAGATGACAAAGCGGCTTTGCCGGTTTCAAGAATCCGCGCTATCCTCGACTGCTGAGCTTGAAGGTGCCAGAATAACAGAACGGCAAGACCGATGTATTACCTTGACCGGGCAAGTATTCTCGGGGGCCCCCGTACCGGGCCAAAGCCAGGTCCGGGCCATCAAGTCGCAACAGATTTGCGCCTCGAGAGAAAGAGTGAACACGATCCAAGGGATACAGAACATGACTAAGGCAGATGGAACTGGTGACTGCGCACAGGGGGACCATGGACACACCGCAACCGGGCAGGACGCTATGCGCCAATGGTTAACCGGTGTGGAAAAGTCAGGAGGCGAAACAGACATTGGCAGTGTGCGGGTTTGCTTCGGCCCATCAACGTCTTTCGTTGCCGCGGGCAGAACCATTGCCACACAGCTGACGTTAAACAAGAAGCAGGCGGTTGCCTTCCTAATAGTATGCCGGCAGCTCGATCTGATGCGGCAAGAGGAAGGACGGGATGGCGGTCAGCTCTGCCAGTTTGTTGGCGGCGAGGGTGGGACTGGTAAATCACGTATCATTTCCGCGCTCGTGGACTTATTTGCCGCAAGGGGTATATCAAGCCGTCTGCTGATTACGGCGACATCGGGAACCGCAGCGGCGCGTATCAACGGCATCACTATCCATTCAGCGTGCGGCTTTTCGAAGGATGCAGCCGCAAATACGACCAAGGATTTAGATGGTGTGCGACTTCCGAAGCTGACAGGGCGCTTTGTCCATGGCCAGTCGCGAATGAACTGGCAAGAAAAAGACGTACTCGTCATCGATGAAGTGAGCATGCTTGGAGCGCGGACTCTTCATGCCGTCAACGAGCAACTGTGCCGATTGCGCGGGTCGCCACGGGATTTCGGAGGGATCCCGATTGTCCTGTTCTGCGGTGATTTCCACCAGTTCCGGCCGGTCCAAGAAAGGTCGATCGTGCTCTCGAGCACGGTCATCTCGTGGGACGCTGATAAGTCATTCAGCGCCGAGCAGCGACACCAACACGATAAGGCACACGCGCTGTGGAGGAGGTTCACGACGGTTGTAATGCTAGACGAGCAAATGCGTGCCGCCGGAGATGCGAAGCTGCAGGGGCTCCTGAAGCGAATCCGGGAAGGTGTGCAAGATCAGGCAGATTTGGACTTCCTCAATGCAAGGTGCTACCAAGAGGGTAGACGGATCCCCTGGGAAACGGGCATCACGGTGGTGACACCCTTGAACAGGAACCGCTGGAACCTCAATATGGAGGCAAGCCTGGCGTTCCAGAAGCAGCAGCGGTCGACAATGCGGATCTTCATTTCCGAGCACAAGTGGAGGCGGTGCCTGCCGACGGAAGAAGAAGCCGTCATGATATTAAATCACGGCGACGACAGTGCGACACCGGTGCCAGCCATCTTCATGTTCGTGCCGGGGATGGCAGTCGTTGTGAACCACAACACTCATCAGGGGTTGAAGCTGGTCAACGGTGCTGCGTACAAGGCAGTGGAAGTCGTTCTCGACAAGTCATACCCGGGTCACAAAGTCTCGGCAGATACAATTATCCACTTCGGTCCGCCAGCTGGCTTGATCTTGGCCTCGGAGACGACGGAGGATCTTCAGTTTGTCGGTCTGCCGCCCGGGACTATCATTTTAACGCCAATGAGCATCGTTATTCCATGCCAGCGCAAACGGCCATGGCAGCAGAACGATATCAGCCGTAAGGGATTGCCGTGTGCGGCGGCGTTTGCGTGCACAGATTACAAGGTGCAAGGAGGGACACTGGAGCGGGTTGCACTGGAGCTGCGTGGGACGAGGACGAGCGTCGGGGGCCAGGCGGTGGCATCGCAATGCGATCCGTACAGCCTTTACGTACAGCTATCGCGATGCCCGACGCTGGACGGGATCATGCTCGTATCGAAAGCGCGTGAGAGAGACTTCGTAGGCAACCGGGTGCCCAAGGAGATGAGTGAAGCGCAGGCAAGGCTCGAGAAGCTGAGCGAGAGAACACTGCACGAGGCTGTGAGATGGTTCGGGGAGGACTCAGAGTGAGGGGGCCGAAAGTACCGAGTTGGGAGCAGAAAGGTAGGAAGGTAGACCTGGCTAGGGAAGAGAAGCAAAAGGTATCGCACAGAGGGGATTGCCAATTCAGACAGCCCACATACGTCAGCTGCCTTCAGTGGTTGTAGCTGCCTACGGTTGCCTAGACAAGCAACAACGTGAATTTGTGTATTAGACCTGCACGAAGGCCCACAATATGGGAGTTGGAGCTCTTTAAGATAAATCTCATCAACTAACGCGTTCTCGTCAACTAACGCGAAGACAACCGTGATCCCTGTACAGCCAATTGGCTGATACAACGCTTGCTTGCGTTATGGGCTGGTAGGAAGGAAACGGGAACGAGACGGTGACTAGACTGAAAGAGGCAGGAATATGACGGAGTATAAGCCAGTGAGAAGGCAGGAAACGGAGGGAAGCAAGGCCAGTTGGAAGGGAGCATCGTGAAGAGCCAATGGCAGAGCAGGAGAGTCTGAGGGGGGCGCGAAGCGGGGCAGAATCCTCTCGTCTCTTCGTTCGTTCCTCACTTCGTTCCTCAAGGCATAATCCTTTCGTCTCTACGTTCCTCAAGGCATCCGCGCCCGGGCGCGGACCTAGGGGATCCCCTGCGGCGGTTGGCTCTGACTAATCTGCTGTAGTGGGGCGGGTAGTGGGGCGGGCATTGTGAACTCCGGGCCTAAGAAGTGGTGTAGTTCGCCCGCGACCACTTGCTTGTCAGGTAGTCCTATGGGCAACGATTTGACTACCCATGTAGATTCGGAGAAGTCAGCGAACCGTTCGAAGACTGCACGCCTTCGAATCAATTTTGCTATTTAATTAATTCTAGCACAAAGTCGCCGCTAAGCTGACGGGTTCCTGTTCTCAATTGAGCGTACCATCGTTCCGGCCGGTCCTAGCCTCAGTAAAAAAAAGGGTTTTGATATACGGGCATGACACTTTTACTACACGGGCATGATCCTTACACGGGCATGACTTTTGCGACAAATGATTGGCCAACCGGCGGGTACATCCTCGACGAGGCGCTGAGACTTGATCCCGTAACAGCTTCCAACGATCGCAAATGGGCCGTCCCTCCGCGAAGGTTTCCCTACGCAGCACTTCAATGAAGACACGGATGCGAATGCTGCGTAAATCGACTCCACCATTGTTGAGGGCAGCTCTCTCTCTATATCTACTGTCTAACCACTATTGAAGGAAGAACTTCGTCATCGCCGTCGCTATCGAGCAGCTCCCATTGGCTCTTTCGTCGTCGAATGTTTGGCTGTGTCCTGCGCCCGCTCGCACGTACTCCTGTGGTTCTTCCCGCTCCTAGCACAGAAGACTGGCTGCGTGTCTGGCGCTTGGGTGGAGGTTTCGCTTGGCTACTGCCCTGGGTGGTGGCTTGCTGGCTCACGCCATCCCTGGCATGTGTTGTGCCGTGCCGACTTCGTGCACCTTTCGTAGGCCGTGGCGCTCGTCTGTTTGATAGAGTAGCTGGATCAGACTGGCTGCTCATGCCGATACCTAGCCTCGCTGGAACAGCCTGCGTAGTGTTTTTGGGCCTGCCACGAAGAGCAATGGTAATTTTGGGGTCGAGGATTCGTCGGTATGGGTCTCGAGAGGCTGACTCCCGTAGGTGCCACCGCGGATGGACGTCCCACTTAGCAAAAGGCGTTTCCTCACCCATCTTGGCATAGACCGTATGACAACAAGGAATGCCGAGCTCCACCGAAACTGAGCAGTCTTCACCGCACTCTCCCAAAGGCACAGGGAATGGGTTCTTCCTTGTCGGCATCGCTTTCTCAGCTAACCGATGTTGCCTTGCGATCAGTGCTAGAGCCTTTGACGAGATCGCGGTTCGGAGGTCACCCAGATACTCCGAGCTTGAGCCAATATGCCCGCGGGCAGTCAGCACCTCGTCCTCTGCGCTAGCATGGGCAAAGTCACGCTCCTGGTCTCGTATCATATCCTGGATTGCCTCCACTAGCCGGTGGAGATTGCTCATGCCATTAAGAAGGTAGCTCTTGACGTTGTTATTGCTTGCTTCTGTGCCAGAGGTAACCCGGATGCCGAAGTTGCGATACTTGCGGATGAAGCAGCGTGCCCACTGAGCCCTAACAGGCATGTAAGTCCCATGCAGGTACCGTAGAATCGCCCGCTGGTCATCAAACTCCCGACATAGGTCACACCACGCCTTCTCGTGGGCTTCTTCGGTCTCCGCGAACATAACGTGCTTCCACATCATAAGAACCCCATGGTAGCTATGAGGGATATCCTCCGCTACTGGCTGGTGAATAAACCGTCGGTCTTTCGGGCTGAGCTTTGAGTGCGTTTGTACGGAAGCTGACTCTCCATCGCAGTCATCAACACTACTACCGCTACTATCTGGCTCGCGGTCCGTGACCCACTTCTGCTTTGCCTTGAGCAGAACGTTGGAAATGATGTGATGGATACAGAGCTGCTGTTGTGCCTCTGGAAATTGATCATTCAGGGCGGCTTTCATGGCATCATCGAAGTCGGTGATAATAACGCCCGGCTGGCGAACCAGGTGTTGCTCTGCCAATTGACGAATGCTTTCGGACAGAAACTGGAATCCTTCTCGTTTCTCGTTGTCGATCAAGCCAAATGCAGCATTGTAAACCGACCCTAGGCAAGTCTGTCCGGTCGCCTGGAACAAGGGGAGCTTGAAACGATTGGTGTTGTACGTGTTATCGAAGCTTATAACCTCAGGGAATCGTTTCCACATTTGGAGGCAGTAGGGAAATGTCCACACGAGGCCAACAAGGCGGTTCGAGTTATTGTCGGCCCATTTAACAAGATAGGGAATTTTGTTCTCGTCTAAAAGTTTGATGAGTGCCGCAGTTGGTGTATAACCACCGAGTTTGTCGCAATTTATGGAAGCCCTGGCGTTGTAGATGTCTCTCCGCGTAAAAACAGTCTCGGGATGTTGCTCTTGGACGACAGCCCGTACATCGCGAGCCCGGATCCCGACCCTACGGCTTGTTGATTCAACGGTAGCCCTAACAGCTGCGGTGAGCCTCCTATGGGAAGGATGCGCTGATGGTCCGATGCTGCGCCCGTGGTTGTGCTGGCTGTGTTCAGGGTCTGCGTGCTTTCGCAGAAGCCACTTACCCTCCTCCTTTGCCTCGGCAATGACCATCCACCGACAACCACACTTACGGGATCTGCGCTGCCGGATCCCCACGCCCTCAGCAGCCCGAGGCTCTCCGAATCGATCGCATTGGATTGAGTATCTGATCTTTCGGCCTTTATGTGAGTAGGCACGCCGTCGAACAACCCCAAATCCATGATCCTTTGCGAAGGAATTCACCCTGTCAAAGAGCACTTCGGCTGATGGTGCCGGATCACCTGGGATTGGTGGGTTTGGGATAGGCTCAGGAGCAGGCGACGAGGATTGTTGAGATTGAGGATGTCTGATGGTCTGTGGGGACGATGATGCCTCGGGAGACTGAGTGGATGGCCTTCGCCGAGGCGGCGAGTATGGCGGCGGAGACTCGTATGCATCGGACGTAAGTGGTGACCAACCCCACCTTTCTCGCCACTGACGAACCCGTTCATATGACCGAGCAAGTTCTGTGGTCAGCGTTCTCCCTTCGCCGATAACCTCGCGTGCTAACCGCAAGGCTGACTGGAACTCGGCGCCCGTTGCGGACGGAGGGCTTGGAGCAGACTGCGGCGAAGAGTCGGACGCAAACGGATCCGTTTCGGGCCCAGGTATAGGGATTCGAACTCGTTGTGATCGCGGTAGTGCTGACAGGAAATCATTCGAAAGATATATCTCATGGTCGAAGCGGAGCTCCCACGGTGGCTCATGGGGCCTCTGCGATACGTGGGGGTGTGGCACGGTCGTAAACGAGTGCGGATGCGTTGCAAATAGGTTTTCGAGCGCACCTTCGTCGCCTAATCCGTAGTGCTGTCCAATACTTGCGGCACTAGCGGCCGACTGCGGGCTGTCCACAGTCATTGATGGGTTGAAGTCGCTGTGTTGGGAGCGAAGCTGTCGTTTCTTAGGACGGAATTCCTCCCTTGGGCTGGGTGTTCGGGCTCGTTTTCTTGACTTGCTCCTTGAAGTAGTACAGAGATCGGATTGAGGCATATTGATCGTGTTTACCGGCAAACTTCGGATTGTTCAGGCTGGAGGACATGAGCCGTCAGTTGAGAGCAATTGGATCGCGTCGTATCAGTTTCCAAGCAAGGGATGCTTGTGGACGCGTGTACAAGGGAACCCATTGATGGAATCTAGATGCACTAACAAAAATGGGTCGCGGCCAATCAGATGTCGCAAAAGTCATGCCCGTGTAAGTGTCATGCCCGTGTAGTAAAAGTGTCATGCCCGTATATCATTTCCCAAAAAAAAACCATGTATAAAAAGGTGACTATCCAGGCGAAAGCAAACAAAGGTGGTGGCGCCTGATTGACAGGCAAAGGCGATGGTGACTGAGGAGCTACGTTGCGGCAATATCCACACAAGGGGGTATTTGCAGCAGTCGTGTCCGCGCTGGAATAGCCACAGTCGCCTGTTTCCAGCGGGTCGTACGCCTCTCTCGAGTTGTCGGACAGAGGAGACGCATCCTCCCAGTCGTGTTGAAGATGGGATTTCAAGCTGAAGTAATCATCACGGGCGCGAGCATGATGCTTCCGGTCAACTTTTGGCATGATGGCGGTTGCAGATAAGCCAGCAGGGCTCTTGAGTACCAGTACTTGCGTCGGCCTGGCCCTTGGTAATAGAGAGGGATTCTTGGGCGGAACGCTCGCCGAGTCTGCAGAAGGCAGCTGGGCCAAAGACGGCGAGGACAGGAAGGGTGGGAATCTCGGGTATTTATATCAGCACCGGCGCTTTACAAATGTCTGATACCGTGAATCGCCAGCTGCGTTTTGAGCTGGTGACACATTGACGGTCTGTCGTTGGTCCGCGCCCGCGCCAAGCCGATGCACCATGCATGGGGTTGTACTACGTCCTGGTCGGCATGTTCGTCATAACGCTACCTGATCTAACACGCGCACGGCCAGACAGAACCAGGATGCAGGTAGTAGTGCGGCATTGCGCTGTTAACAGCAATACGTGCAGTAGCACGACGCGGAGCTACGTATTGCGTCATTGGAACAGGGCAGGTAGGGATGTTTGCATCTGCTGCCGATGCGCGGTGGCCTCGGCCGGACGGGGTATAAAGCACGGCCTCATATGACCTTGTTCTTCCCTGCCTTCAAATCGCGTTTCCATTCCTAACAGTTCCAGCAAATCTCGCCGCGCAATGCCGCCCACCAGGCCCCAGTTCCGAGCTCTAAACGGCGACCCAGCCCTTTGTTCCGCATGGATCAAATCCGAGAACCGATGCTGCCAAAGGCAAATATCTGCTTCGGACAGGAAGTTACGAGACAGACTCTTGTCCCTCTACCGGAACTCTCGCGTCCCCGATATTGAAACAGAGCTGGCACAGCTATTCTTCTGCAAGAATTGGCACCGCCCAGGCGGGAAGTACTCGATCAGCGAGCTGGCGCAGAGCAGTATTCTTGCCTTTCTGCAGACGAGAACTCCAAGTCATCCGGTGCAGCCACAAGAAACTCAAGCCGCCTCAGGTGGGACGACGACCGTTGCATCCGCGACCCGCCATCCAGAGCGCGGCCACGATCGAGGGCCGAGACAGCTCTCGCCACCCCGCCAGCCGCAACGGCCCAGCGTCTCCACAACGATTGGCCCTCGCCAGCCAAACCAAGGTAATATCGCCAGGCTGGTTCCATTGACACAGACTGACCAGACTCTCAGAGCGCATAGCAGCACCCGTCGCTGCAGATCAAACGCAACAGGGTAGTTTCCAGGACGATCGTGGATACCGCCGGAGTGCCCGACTCCAGCAGCAGATTGCCGCTCCAGCACCGGTCGCAGGTCTCCGCCAAAGTTCTCGCGAGGTTGACGAATCGACATTACCGACTGGAGTTGCTGGGCCGCAACAAAGAAGTTCTGAGGGCAACGGCGGGTACGGTCGAAGCGCCTGGTTTCAAGAACAGAGTGATCCCGTTCCAGCATCAGCACCAAGCACTCGCGGGGTGCCTCTTCAGGGCGGCGAGTCAAGCGTTGCTCCTGCGACTGTACGCCGCAGCCCAAGGCGACTCCCAGCTCGGAGGTTCGGTCAAGCTCCGGTCGGGCGGGTGGACCCCAGGCGAGACAGAGAGGTAGACGTTAGGGAAGAGTGTGCGATTTGCCGAGATGAGCTTGGCCTCCCACGGGATGTGGCTCGGTGCAATGGATGCAGCAATGACTACCATACGGCTTGCGTTGCTGAATGTTTCAGGATTGCCGCGGGCAGGTCCAAATGTCCTACATGGTAAGTGCCCCGCGTTGTGACATATTGTTCGTTACTGACGTCGCGAGCAAGTCGGGGAAGTGTATCTAGCGGAGATAGGATTGGGCTTATAGGTGGGATGATATAACCGCTCTGCGCAGCAGACTGCCGACTTCCCCGTAAGAGGTCATGGCAGCAAGACGGCAGCATTCATTCGTCTCGGAGAATCGATGTTTTCATCCACTAGAAATGTTCGTAAAAGTGATCCAGACGTGACTCGTTCATACCTGGTATACTCATCGCGTGACCGATGACACGATGTTAAGTGGCCATTTCAAACCGTCAGAGCATATATTCCCAATGATGTCCAGGTGTGCACGGCTCTGCTGCAAAGATGTCAGGCGGAGAGAGTCAATGCCTTTCGCGAGAAGCTACTGTACAGAGTTTCCTAGACTGCCATTTACACAGGGAGTTCCGCTGCATGACCACGGCTGCTTCTCGCTGGGCTTTCGCCACGTGGCGGTCCTCCCACTTCGCCAACGCCCGCCCGACCATCTCTCCCTTTGCTCCTAATCCAATGCATAAGAACACCGATAAGGATACTCAATACTACAGTGACCGCCAGGGCGCCGATAACGTATAGAGCAATAATCGCCCTCGACCATGCGTTGGAAGTCCCGGCCATGGCTGGCTGTGGTTGGAGCAAGAACGATCTCTGCGTCCTCAAGCGAAGCTTTGCGTCTCTACTCGACAACCTCTTCAATGACCGAACGAGTCGCTGGTATTTGCCGTGGATGATAGTCTAGGTAATCATAATGCGCTGTCAGCTACTGCCCGCAAGGAAGATTGGTGAGCAACCATGGATTGCACTCACACGGAATACTGCACCTTCTTTGCTATGTCCGCATGCTTCACCTGCGAGTTTTGTCACGAGATGTCAGAGCTACAGAGCGTCTACCCAAGGACTTCTCGGCTTTTATATTCATGATCGTAGACGTCATCGGATGTATCAGGAAAGCAGCCCAATGCTACACAGCCGAGGAGAGTCCCCATCTTCCTAGTCCACGGAGCCTCAACATGGCGACTTCGCATCATTCGCCCCCTCTTTCGCCCATAGCACATCGTCACCCCCTAGCAAATTCGAAACGGCGTGGCGATCCAACAGCAATCTGCCGCTCTCTGAGCCCAAGCCCTCCCAGATGCTCCCATTCCGCTCGAGTTCAACGGAGTCACCGTTGCGGCCCTCAACCTGCACCGCGAGGTCATCCAAGCAAGCCATGAGCGACTTGATAGGCCACGCATGCCCCGTCTGGTCCTGCCACAGCTCAGATTGGACATCCCGGCGGAACGCCAAGTTTGCCCCGGACCTCAAACGAAGCTTTGCCGCCGTGGCTCGCCGCGGCAGACTTGTACACTGACGTTTCCGTGGCAAGCTGGGCTGTTGGGTGACCCTTTTCTGCGTTGATGGTGTAGCAGTACTGCATTGCCGGATAATGGGGTCCGGCTTGGCGGTGACAGCTGCTCGGAGTTGAAAGGTTGTCCCCGACAGGTCGACCTGTCCTGGTAGGTCACGACGCGGCTCGTCACTCGGTTTGCCGCCCTCACATCGAGTCGCGGACGAACCCGTCACGGTAATGGCCATGTTGCTCCCGTCATGGCCATCCTCACCAAAGAGCTCATCAGTATCGCTGCCCCAATCTATTTCATCGTGGTCGCCATGGATGCTTTCATTGTAGTTGGGGTCACTGCGACTCGTCATCGTAGCTCGTGCGTCTTTGAGCGAGGCGAGCCTTAGTGTGGAAGTCGCACAGGAGTTCGCCACTTCGGCCGACTTTATGCGCTTGAATTGAATGAGCAGTGCTGCCAGATGCCGTCAAAGCTTGGTTGACGGTGGATTGGCCGGCTAATGAGAGCGGTTCAGCATCGTAGGGCGCGGCTGGTCATCCTTCATCCGCACCGATACCAGAGGCCTCCTGTCGTGTTCCCAAATCGTGTGACTGCAAGCCACACCTGGAAGCAGCCCTGACAATGCCGACAAGTCCTCTTAGGGAACGTCCGGCAAGTGGACGGCTTCCCGAAGGCGTTGGACCAATTGGCGACTTTGGTCGATCGGCTTGCTCAGCCTGTCCAAAGGGACACTTCTGGCCGTTGCAATGCCAGAGCACCGTCGCAGCTTCGCCGGCTCAGGGTGCTGATTAGCAGCGCATAAATGGTCGGCCGGCTCTACACTGGCAGAACGCGAATGTTGCAGCCGCGATATTCCCCAACACCACGGCACCACTTCCTCCCCATCCAGCCTCCGTCCAGACCCGTTGGGCCTCATTACAACCGCGCCGCAACGCGATGTAGGCAGCCAAAGAGACTCCAGTGGCCAAGCTGACCGACCTTTTCCAGACATTTCCTCGCTTGGTATGATGCCGCAGACCAACACGAATCCAATGATGGAATCCTGTAAAGCTTTGCAGCAGCTTGCGACGCTACTTGCCGTCCTTTCGGTCGCAGCACTGGCACTGAACGAATCTCGTGGCCAGCAAAAGTCGATTGGCGAATGCTCATGCCTGCTTGCAGGCTCGCTCGCGGCTGCTATATTCGCCGCCATGAGCTCAGCAATGGTAGCGTTCTTCTCTGAGTGCCGCTTTCACATTCCGGATAAGGGGTTGGCGGTTCTATGGGTACCGATAGCTCTCGTCAATCTATCCATTGGCGAATTCTTGGGCGCTGGATTCGTATGGTACTCAGCGAGATACAGAGGTTCTGAATATTTCCGCATCGTGGCAATGCAGCTTGTGGCCCTGGCTGCGGGCATGATAATTCTGGCGGCTTGGATCTGGCGCCCGGGTGGATGGCGCCTTTCTTACAGCCGCGTAAGCGCAAAGAAGCGCTGAGAACGACACTGGCAGGAATGTAGCTATTCACTGGCATAGGCAGGCTTCTAGAGGTACTGCGCAGGAACGGGTGTAGGCCTTTTTGAGGGGCGGGGGTTTGGAAGGGGGAACCCGCCGCCGGGGGGGACCAAACATGAGGCTGCGCCGTGTCAATACGCTCACTATCCGGCTGAAGTGGATGGTCAACAGTACAGTTTCTAAAAGAGAAAAAGGCTGCCGTCGTGTGCATGTCTCTCGGGCGGCACTATTCATTGTAGACAGTTCGTAATACCGAAGTGGTAGGCTGTTGCGGCCCGGCCCTTCCAACGGACCAGCCCCAAGACCGGCGGGTGGCCGCCGTAGTTGACCTCTTCCCCAGCCATAGGCGCAGGACAGTTTACTTTCAGCGCGCACGCACCATCGTGCCTGCGCGAGGTGCGAGAAGGCAACGGGCAACGTCCGCTAGCTCTCCAGCACGCTACCAGCGAAAGGTTCATTTGTGGCCAAGGCCAACGATGGGCCGCAGCTGCAATTGTCTGCATAGTTTGTCCAGCTCAGGTGCCGTTCTGTTGCGCGACCATGGGCGGCGCGGGCGGCGTGCTACTGTACACTCCTGTCACAGCCTCCGCACTCCCGCTGAGAAAATCCTTGTGGACAGTCGCACTTGCTGCCGCGGCTGGCGCGTGGGGCCCCCCGTGCCGGATTGTCCGTTTGACGACGCCGCCGCCGGAAGTGCCGCTCGCCACGCCATTTTGTCCAGTTCCTTGCGCAAAGATTCAGCCAGAGGCGCAATCGCTTTGTGATCAAGGCCGTATGACCAGCTTGTGCACATGCGGTCGAGAGCAAGAGCCCTTTGTGCCGTCGCTTCATCCGATTCTTGATGCCCAGCGTGCGGCGGATGCAGGGCCGGGGAACTGGCCACAAAGGTTTTCTTGTTCTGTTCCCTGCAACCTTAGGCGCAGTCACCCTCCCATAGACGTTTGTGTGCATTGTCAACATCATTGCGAGCGCCCTAAGCGCAGCCCTACAGTCTAGTTTTTGATGCGTAGGCCCGAACCTTTGCGCCAGCTCTAGCCGCAGCCAGATGCCCGCTTCTCGACGTCGTTGCGTGGAGTCTCACGCTGGGTCGTACTGGCCATGGCCACAAGTCCAATTGGCGCCGCTACAAGCCGCCGCAGCCGCGCGCATCTACGACCCTTTCCAGAAACTGCCTTCCCGACATGCCCTGGCCATGCTGGACTTGGGGGCGTGTGGAAGAAAATGACCGAGATTTCGGGGGCTTACTTGTCAAGCTATTGACAAACCCAACCCTACTGCTTCGTCCAGTTCTGGCTGCGTCCCGCTGCGGGATGCCGCCAATCCATTGGGGATGCCACCAACCTGCAATTCATTCAGGATGCCGCCAATCCATTCGGGATGCCGCCAACCTGCAATCCATTCGGGATGCCGCCAACCTGCAATCCACTCAGGATGCCGCCAGTTCATGCGGGATGCCGCCACATTCATGCGGGATGCCGCCAATTCATGCGGGATGCCGCCAACCTGCAGTCCATTCAGGATGCCGCCAATCCATTCGGGATGCCGCCAATCCACTGGGGATGCCGCCAACCTGCAACTCATTCAGGATGCCGCCAATCCATTCGGGATGCCGCCAATTCATGGGGATGCCGCCAATTCATGGGGGATGCCGCCAATCCACTGGGGATGCCGCCAACCTGCAATCCACTCACGATGCCGCCAATCTATTGGGGATGCCGCCAATCCACTGGGGATGCCGCCAACCTGCAATCCACTCAGGATGCCGCCAGTTCATGCGGGATGCCGCCACATTCATGCGGGATGCCGCCAATTCATGCGGGATGCCGCCAACCTGCAGTCCATTCAGGATGCCGCCAATCCATTCGGGATGCCGCCAATCCATTCAGGATGCCGCCAGTTCATGCGGGATGCCGCCAACCCGCGGGATGGACTGAAGTCCAGTCAGTTGTCATATGTTGAACTCCCATCCATCAGGTTCTGGCCGACTTCCAGGGAATCGACGTAACACCGTGGCTGGGGATGTTCGAGAGCCAACGGCGAGAAGTGGACAATAGTCGACTCAAACTATCCATTCAACCAACCTCCTCCTCGTTTTGGAAGTCGTCGCAGCGGCAACAAGCGGCCGGCCCCAGCAAGCACTCCCATGGTGTCTCTGACTACTGTAATGCAGCAACACTCCGTTGCCCAAGCCCGCGCACTCTCACCGAGTAAAGCCTGTGGACAGTGGCACTTGCTGCCGCGGCCGGCGCGTGGGGCTCCCCGCACCCTATTGTCCGTTCGACGACGACGACGCCCAAAGTGCCGCTCGCCAGGCCATTTCGTCCAGTTCCTTGCGCAAAGATTCAGTCAGAGGCGCAACCGCTTTGTGATCGAGGCCGCATGACCAGCCCGCCCACTTTGGGCTGAGCCGTGCAATCGCAACGCCCGATTCTTACGCCCTGTGATGTGGGGCCGATACTGTACAGGCAGAATGTACCCTGAGCCTCAGAGGCTCAGTCGCCCGCAGGCGACGACCAGAAGTGCATTTCTGTTCCTCACGTCAAACGCAGTCGGCCATCATCCCCGTCGTAGACGCCGCAGGGGGCCAGTTCGTCTGCTTGTCCATAATCTTACAGGCCTCCGAGGCGCAGCCTCACTGTCTGATTATTGATGTGCAGATCGTTGATGTGGTTTCTTCTGCATCATCGCGCCGGGATTTAGCCGTAGCCAAGTGTCAGGTTCTTGACGTCGTTGCGTGGCATCTCCCGCTGCATCGTCTGGTTGCAAACGCCCGAGGTCAGTGGGGGGTTTCCGTCCAGTTCCTGGCGTGCAGATGCACAGGTCAGTGGCGTGGGGGTTGCGTCCAGTTCCTGGCTTGCAAGTCAGCGGAGCTTCCAATCAGCAAGCGGCTTACGTCCAATTCTGGACATGCAGATCACTAGTACAGGGTTGGGCGTGGCCGTGACACATTTGGCTGCCAATTGTCGGACAGCCCTGGAGAGCTGGTTGGCGTGCGTTGTCCAGTTCCCGACGAGCACGTCACGCATTCAAGTCAGAACTTGGCACAGAAAAGGTCGTCGACAGAGCCATTTGCGCACTTACGTGCACAGAGGCCCATCACCGCAGCAGTGGCAGGATCTTCCAGGCCGTGGCCACAAGTCCAATTGCCGCCGTTACCAAGCAGCAGCCGTCGATGTGGGACCCTTGGTGGCAACCAGAACTGGCCACGGCAACAAGACACCACAGAGGCTCTGCACAGCGTACGCACTGCCTCGTGCGGCCGGTACTGTACAACCCATCACACCGAGTCCATCTCCGACCCTTGCCGCGCATCCATTTTGGGTTTTTCCAGAAACTGCCTTCCTACTGGCCTTGGAGGCGCGTGGAGGGAAATGGCCACGTTTCCGGTGGCGTCACTTGTCGACGTATTGACACTCCCTGCCCTTGTTGAGCAATGCCCGTGATTGCACAGACCGGACCCTCGAGCATGGCCTCAGCGCCCGCCCATGGTTGGCAGCTACAGACATCCGGCTGTCGACGTACGGACAGCCAGAGCTGACTGCAATTGCGAGCGCCCCGCTGTACGCGCAGCAACAGCTCACAAGCTGTACGCCCAACGTCGGGAAGTTGCCGCAATCAAGGCTCGTCATTCTGCTGAGGTGGAGATGGCGGCTACGGAGGCAGGAAGAGGACAATCGTCGCTCTTGCTCATCCAGCAGCCCTCCTAAATCCATCACTGTAATCAGCCCCAACCACCGCCCCCAGCCCCAGCATTCTCTTTGTGGAGGCGGTGAGTTGAGGACCAGAGTTTGCCGTGGTGGTAAGGTGCCGCTGGGGTACGGGACGCACGCCCTCGTCCAGAGCAACGATGGTCATTGCCGCCGGTGATCTGACGGTGGCCGCTCGATGTCTCTGCGCCCGGTCGGCAGTCGTAGGGGCAATCCAGGTCGCTCGTCTACGATGGATGGTGCCGGACGCAGAGCAACAGTGTAGAGGTGTTGTATCCAACATTACGCATCCGGCGCCGCCGAAGCCGACTCACTACCGTTCAGGCAGACAAACTATGTAGCTATTTACAATGCCAGCTGTCCTAAACCATCAACGCCTTGCAATGCGTCGGCACAATCGCCTCAATCATCGTGCTCAATACCGCCACCACACAGTGATGAAGCTCGTCTCCACCTGGGCCAGATATCGAGAAACGGGCCAGAAGTTTCGCATTCCGCAAGATCTCGGCCGCACTGGCGATGCATGGATTTTCCCGGTGGCAAGAGACAAGGCCAAGCGTTGGTGAAGCCCAGCGCCGCGCAATCATCTGTCCACTACTACCCCCGATTGCCTCCCAACAGCGTCACGCAGCCATGCAACAGAAATTGTTGCAGCTGCTGATGCCGGATACCGCGTGAAGGCCCGCTGCGTCCTGCCGCTGCTAGGCAACATCCCGCCTGCTCACCGAGTGTAGGCACTGACCGTCGGCAGGGGCAGGGCGGCTCCTCGCAAGGCGCTGCCCCTGCCACAACAGGCGGACGAGAACGCATCCTGCCGCGTTTGCTCACCCGTGCCATCGCCACACTCAGGCCGACTTTATGTGGCAGTACGTCACGAACAATGTGGTAGAGCTGGGTGCCAGCAAATTCCGTCAATTGACCTGCACTACCCCAGGATGACCAGTCTTCTCCGCGCAGTCGGTGCAATAAACCAGGTTGTACCCAATTCCCACGTATCCGTGCAAATGAATGTCATCCGTGGACATTAGCTCCGCCGCGGTTCTGCACCGCAAGCAGCGGACAAGGACGACGGATGCCACGAATGCTTCCATGGCGTTGAGGCAAGAGAACAGGCAAATGGCGTGGAGGCGGAAGTCAAAGAAAGTCGGTAATGGCTGCCTGGTCGCGCGATGGGCTGTCGAGTTGCACTTCCGTCCATCGTCCTCGTCGGGGCCTCGTGGTCTTATATAGCTGTCGCCGGAGGACCCAGCGTGAAGTCGGCTGCTTCTGGCCGTCCGCATCAAACATTCGGCGTTGGCAGTTCCCGTCCATTCTCTTGATGTGTCGACCCCTTCGGCGTCCTCAGCCACCAGGCCTCCCGTCCTGTCCGTGCCGTGCCCTTGCGCCCGGACTGGAGATTGAGCGCGCCGACTGTCCATTTCGCGTCCTTGCCATGCCGCTGACGGCAATGAGGACAGTCACTGGCCCGAGGGTTGCACCGCACGAGGCATCGCTCGTGAAAGACATGCCCTACGAGTACATATCAGCAGCCTGTCCAGCGCAAGAAGACGGTGTAGCGGACCGCAGGGGAGGCACTGGATCTGGCCCGTAACAAACGCTTCGAAGCAGATGCTGCATTCTTCGTCCAGCCCGAACGTCTCTCGCCCGACGTGGTTGCCCTGGCGCCAATGTTGGTAGATGTTGCAAGCAAAATCTTGCCTGTTCCACCGGCGCGCGGCGTTGGCATTGCACACCTTGCAGTACAGCTGTCCGTGTCAGGTCTGCGCTCCTCGTCAGATCGGCAAGACTCACACAACCGCAGATGCGCAAGACCGGTTGGGCGCCAATTGTGCCGTTGCATGCCGCGCAGTAGAGGCCGACGGGGTTTGCTTGCCCCTCGTTGCTGGCTGAGGTGTCGATGTCACTTGCCATTTTCACGACAGCGTCCACATTGTTGGCCTGCTGTGGCTGTCTATAACCAGCCTCATCTCCCGTGAGGTCAATAATCTCCGTTGGTCGACTGCTACGGCGGCACGTCAGGTCGACAAGTACGCGGCTGCGGAGCCCAAGACGGTGGCGCGGGAGTCGCGCTCTGTGGCCGTAGACGGCAGCACGATCGATCCTGTCCATATCGGAGATGGAGTAGTGATGGTCGGAGAAATCTAGGGAATCGCAACCGACAGTGTTAGCTGGTGGCCAGAGACGTAGAGGTATGAATGCTGAGAGTTGGGCAGCCCACCCCTGCATGCTGGCGTTCTCGGTGGAAAGACGACTGGCGGTCTGACTTGAATCTGACGTCCGGCGGGAATCTGACACCCGTCAAATAGTGACACCAGGCGCGGCTGGAAAGGGACAACATGCCGTCGCACAGTTCCCAAAGTGTGTCCCAACGCAGGCACTCGCACCATCCGCGCTTTACAAAGATTTGCTGCTTCAGGATGGCGAATCATGAACAGAAGGACCTCGCGCGCGGCTTCTCGTGGCCGCAGGGTAGGACCAAGAGAAGGGAGGGGGCTGCGCCGTACCAGATTTGGGTCCCTAATCGGCGAGACCTGACGACACTGCAACCTTTGCTACCCACGCCGCGACGTAGTCAATGGCCAGTGGTGCAAATGCACGTGTATGTAGAGATAGGGCGCCCGGCGTAGTTGGCGGTCGCGTCGTGCTGGTGCTCCCGTAGCCTGCTTCCGTAGCCTGCTCCCGTCGCCGTACGAGCTCGCGGCCCGTGTTTTGGTGCGGCGCTGGGCTACTAACGCCACTGCCTCACCGGTCATGGGTTGTCGCGTTTCAATTCAACATATCATGTCAAAATATCAACAGTGCGCTTACACTTCAAATGATTGTTATTATACAGCCGCGCCGCCTTTGGTCAAGGACCGACCCCGACGAAGACGACGCCTCGACCGCAGGAATGGCGGTTCCGAGTCCGTGTCCTCGGCCGCTTCCCCCCCGCGCTTGGTGTCGGCGCCAGGTGAGCCCTGACCCTCTGCACCAGTCTCCGGGCAGCGAGCGGAGCCAGCGGTGTTGGCGTCAGCTGCACGATCCTGCACCACTCCGTCGCACAGGTCCATCTCGTTCCGAAATGACTTGAGGCTGCGCACGAAATCATCGACCACCGGGATTGCGCTTTTCAAGTAAGAAGCAAATACGTAAGGATGGAAGCTGCGGCACGCGTGGACGTGTGCACCGCAGTGGCAAGAACAGCAGCGCGAGGCGTCGAACAATGCCCTGCTGCATTGGGCGGCTCTCTCGGACGCTGATGGTCGCCGGGGCCGCCGGCCAGACGTGCGGCCCCGCGCCCCATGGCCATCGATGCATGCCTGCTCGTCTCGGTAGGAGCCATCGCTCGACGTCGACGTTCGCGACCCTGGTGTGAGTAGCGGCTCTTCGGCGTCGTCGTCCTTGCACACAAAGTCCCGCAAGTTTCCATCGCTGTCGACTTCGGTGCTGTCGCTGTCACCGCTTCGCCAATCGCTGCCTGAACATGTTCAGTCGGAGCACATGCACACGGACACGAGAAGATTACCGGACGATCCCTCCTCCCGCGCCTCGAGGTCGAGCATCTCGACAAAGGTGAGCTTGGCTTTGTTCATGGTCGACGCCGATGGGCTGACACTCCCACGATAAGCGTGCTTTGTCCGACTCGGACATTCGTGACCGTAAAGATCGTGCGTGGACATGCGTCTATATAGGCAGCAGAGCAAGCAATGAATATTGACACTCCATGCGACTTCTCCCACGTACAGTGAGCCACAGGCGTCCACATGCCGTGCACAACCGTGGCCGTCAGAATCCCATAAGCGACTGTCAGCCAACTGTGAGTTCCGATGCAGGCTGGCGCCGTAGCGGCCTAGCGACCTGGGGGGCCGTGCAGAAGTGCACTAGTGGGTGGCCGGCGCTGGCGCAGAGGCTGGGCAGGGAGCTCCGGCCAGAAACCGACCTTTGGCCAAGGGCAGACATTGCTGTTCATGCTTAGAACTTGGCGCGCCCGTGGGCCATGTGTAACCAAAACAAGCCCTCCCTATAACCCGTGGGCGTTCCGAGCATCAGAGGTCCCCACAAGGCAACTTCGAAGACAAGATGGTTTGTGAAGCGGAGACGGCCATCGCCCCGTCTGCTGGAGATTCCACAGACTGGCCGCGCAGCCAATCTTGTATGTGCAACGGTCCACTGTACAATTACGGTGAGATACTGACAAGTAGTGGTGGAGGCCTTGACGATACATTTGAAAGGGAAATGGGCGCTTTTTTCGACTACATACTGCGCGACGAACCGCTCGAGGCGGCGACGGTGAAGCAGGCGCAGCAAAAGTTCGCGCCAATCAAGTCAGCGCTTAAGTCTCGGGAAGCGCAGAAGAGGAAGAGTCGATACAGCAGCGCCCGCCGGGTCACATTCAAGCTACCAGCAGCCCCGGCAAAGCCGCATCGTTGCATAAATTGAGATTGCTTATGACTATGGAAATGCCCGCGAAAGGGCTGTACTTGCAATGCTCGCATGGACTCGTTGATAGCCAATGCCCGCCGACCTTGGCATGTATATAATTCACCTTGTGACTGGCGGAATGACGTGCGGCGGCGGCGCACCTAGACACTACAGACCGCGCGACACAACCCGGCTAACCTCTCTGGCGTCCGTCGCTGCTTCCCATGTGGTTGATCCGCTCTGAGTAGCCCTGCTCGGCTCGCGCCTGTTCGATCCTCGCGTTGCACTTTTGCACCAGAGCGAAGAGGCTCGACGAGTGCAGGTGGACGACCGGCATGATGCGCAACAAGACTTGGTCCGTCAGGGTCTGGTAGTACTTCAGCTCGCACGTCAACTGACGGATCTCCTCCGTAAGCTCGGCGATGCGTTGCTGCGGTGAGACGGGGCCCAGCTTTGGGGGCAGCCTTCGGAGCTGAACGGCGGTGTCGTCACCGTCCAAGGCTCGAAGTTCGAAGTCGACCGACGACCCCGACGGCGGCCTCGCCCTATTCAGATATTGCGAAAAGCGGCCTCTGATAGTCGTGCTCTTTCTCTTCATCGCGACGGCGGGGACACAACGCGGAGTGTCTCCGGTCGACGCACATACAGACGTCTAGGTATCTATGTAGGGGCATACAATTCACGCCGGAATGGCTATGCTCGGACATCTCAGCATCGGGTAACGGCAAATACTGGGTCGGTCGGGGTGGAGATTTCATCATGCGGCCGTTGGCCTCGAACGCGATTAGGTCTGACCAGTACGGTTATGTCTGCGCGACCCCATTCGAATTTGTCTCCTTTCGTAACCATGAGGCAAAAAGTCAACATCACGGCGCATTCGGGGCTCCAGGCAAACACAGCGGAAGGCCGCGAAGACCCACTCTTCACTGGTCTATATAATCCGTGTCTCGTCCACAATCGACACTCGATAACCTGCTGTTTGTCGACTTCTTCCTATCCTTTCTCGTCTGTCACTGCTCGAATCATGATCTCGACTCCCAGCCTGGATAATGGGAAGACAGAGGCGCTGAAACGCCTCGCGCGCCGGCCCATCAACCACAGCATGATCGCGTTCCTGGCGACTGTTGCGAACGGAGTCGTCGAACAAATGCCGGCTCTGCAACGACATTCGAATCATCGAGAGCAGCAGCACTCATCTCTGGCTACCGCAGGGTCAACGCTGCCCAGCCTGGAAGCATTCAGTGACCACCTGACCGCCGAGTCTCGAGTTGGACCATTGCATCTACTGGCGACCCTCGTCTATCTTGCGAGGTTGAAGGCAAAGACAAGGACGATGCGCGCGACCCATCCATGTACCAGTCATCGCATCTTCCTGGCATCACTCATGCTATCAGTGAAGACTTTGGAGGATGGTCCACCCCTGAACCGGCACTGGGTGGACTATGCTCGCTTCAGGACCGAGAGAACGACGATAGAGTTCCGCCTTGACGACGTCAATAAGATGGAGAGACAACTCATCTGCGTTCTGGGTTGGAATCTTGCGATCAGCGAGCCCGACTTATGGAAGGGGCTGCAACCGCTTCTTGCCTTCAATCGAGACGAAAGCCCGTCAGGGCAGGGTGCGGCGAGAAAGTGGCGGCCCCGGAAAGTAAAGCCGGTTCGGAGCAAGCGTCTCGGTGTTTCTGGTTTGACGCTATACAGCGGCGTCCTCCAAAGCTCGGACGTATCCCGATGGGCTTTGCAGTCAGCGACTGCCTGGATGGACTGCACTAGTTCTGAAACGACAGCAAGAGGGAAAGTGGCATACAGAACTTGTGATGGAGACAGTGGCATCCACGGCAGCTGCGATGCTGTGCTAGGCCGCCGAGGGGCCCCGACACAGAGGCGTGGCTTGCTAAGTCCGGCTCAGATAGTTGGCAGGCACGATACGTCAGAGTGGCGGAACATGCACCCTCGGGAGTCGTGGAACCTAACGTGTGCAGCTTATACTGCCAGGTACGCTGCGGTGGAGCAGCGTCGTAGGAGATGATGAGAGAGTCTTACTAGGGTGGGCTACAGCCGCTGGACTTGAAACTGTGCGTGTATGAGCGGAATCTAGGAAGGATTCGTGAGCAACACTGAAATGTGTACGGATGATGAGTATTATTAACAAGCTGGTGCTGATCTTTCGCCCATATTACGTGCCACCCGCCCGGTGCGGGCGTAGTTGCTCCATTAGTAGAAGTATCGCCGTCGACTCGGACTATACACATCCACCGCATTTAACCAGTTGTATTCAACGTCGGCCCAAGTGTCAATTTTGTGAACACGAGGCAGTCAAGGAACTCCACGCCGACCGACGATGAGTCTTGATATAATTGTGAGGGATTATCGTCGACAATGTCAACGAATCCTTCTCACCAATGACGACGGAAACTGTTCTCAAACTCTGTGTCGTAGGTTACTACTAAATATAATACAAAAAACAAACCTAACTCGTGTCAAACGCATCCCGTCCAATGGCATCGCGAATCTCGTCTCGCAACTCCAGAATTGAGGTCGGCATGGATGCTAGTACGGTTTCCTCGGCTGTCGTACGTGGCCGTTGACTTTCTCACCATACCGTCATCCTCTGCCGAGACGGAAAGAGATTTCAGCAGTTGCGGAAGGATGGTAACACCATTCAGGTGTCGCCTACGGCGGCACATTGTCGCGATGGCCCAGTGCCTTCGTTCATGGAGCAGGATTGGCATATACCAGCCATCCCTTCCCTTGGGGCTCCTTGCGGAGGACAATCGGAGACATGCTCTTCAGCGAGCGAGCACGAACAGTGTATACTGAGCTCATGATGACCGGAAGCGACGTGATCGTCGATCGATATCGATCGATTTCGATCCAGCTTGGGATCGATCGATATCGATCGACTGAAGGTCATGATCGATTTATATCGATCGATTTCGAAGCCTGCGGTGGCGGATACACAGCGCGAGCAGGTGCGGATGCTGGCGAATATATATAGCCTGGGGTAAGTTGTGCGGCTTGGCACATGAATTATACTCGGAAAGCATCGGGGTCGGCCAATATGTGGCGCCCTTCATGGTGAGTTTGGGCGCAGCTCATGAAGAGCTCAGGGCGACTCAGGGTGGCTCAGATTCGGCTCAGGGTCAGCTCAGAGCAGCTCCCTGAGCAGCCTGATTAGAGCCTGAGCTGGACACCGTTAAAGCAGCGTTGGGGGCAGGGGTGCAAAAAGTCGAGATTCGGATCTTGTTACACTGTGACCAAAGATTGTAATGCCCAAACCGCCGTATGGTGTTATGGCGTAACTAGTGTGTGTCACCAGTGTGGTTTGTCGCTTCTTGCAGGATATTCCCGCGTACCCCGTGGTAGCCGGAATCCAGCGTTGGTTTTGCGTGGCATTGGCAACGCACCATAGCTTGACTAACGGCCGCCGTAGTGCTAATTCTGTTTCATGATATCGACCAATGATGCATGTACAGTAGAATCCAATGTGCTGGTCTCGTGCAATTTTAGCCGGCGAGTTCCGCAAAGTGCTACGTCAGGTCCCGGGACCGCTGCGAGCATCCCGGTCTATGTACGTGGAATTGTTGGTTGCCCAACAAACCTGTGCATTGGTGTTTCGCACGGCAAAGGCGTCATAGCCACTTTGACCCAATGCTGGGTCAGCGGCGATACCCCGGAAACCCCAATCGTCGCTGTCCTGCCATTGCGTCGTCGCGAATCCCGTCCCTCCAGATCCTGTCTCATGAGGCATTTCGCTTCCGTAGGTTGGGTTGATGGTTGTAAGCTGTCTTTCTCCTGTTGTCTTGGTTTGTGGTTCCAGAACATTGGCGCTATACGCTGTTACCATATCGCTACTCCCCAACCACGGCAGTCTGCTTCGAGGAAGAAGCTGTGTTGCGCCAGAATAGCTTGCCGATGTTGAGTGGAAGCCTGGCTGGTGCCCTTTCTGGATCTTTCGTGATTCATCTCCGCATGACGTGGCAGCCCGTTTCAGTGGCGCCATATTTGTTGACTGAACGACCTTCTGCGTCGTCTGGTCTGGATCGTTTCTGAATTGGTCGCCACTCGCAGACTCATTGTCGCCCACGTGCACGCCCAGAGCAATATCGTGGTCGTCATCGTGCATTTCCTGCTCAGGTAGCTGAACCTTTAAAGCAGCCCAAGACGTCATCCATTCTTCTACATCACAAGCAACTTCTTCCTGAAGATGTTCAATCTCGGCAGTACGTGAAACATCCGTCAGCAGTGCCCCTGCAGAAAAGGCTTTTTCGACGAGGTCGTCTTCCAGCTTCCTAAGATGCCGGAGGAGTGTATCTGCATGGCCCTTCAAGGCCTTGTTAAGGTTCAGCCGCTGCTTTCTGACGTCCCCATCGACTTTGAGACTGGTTGTGCGAAAGATAATGTCTTTCACCTGCTCAGCATGCCGTTGCATTGTCGCCGCTTGGTTCTTCTTCTTGTTCTTGCCTGAGATGGATTGTTAGTGGGCATGAGCGGTATCTAACGCAGCTACGCATTAGTGCGCCTACCTGTGATCTTCTGGGCGGCCAAATATCCGTCCTTCATGTGCTCGGTGAGTTGGTCCCTCGAACTTAGTCTGATCTGTCCAACAGCAACGCGGTACTGTGAGAACGAGGCCCTTATCTTCGACCTATACTCCCCGGTGAAATTTTCAATCTTGTATGCGTAACTCCGAAAGCTTGTCCTGAACTCGTCGGGGAGTTGACGCGATTCACATACGCTCTGAGTGTATCGCTTGACTCTCCTCTGTATATGGCCCTCAAATGCCCTTGCGTTGTTCAGAGCTTTCTGGCCAAATGCCTCAGCCCAAGGCGCAGCGAACGGCCTCCAAAATAGCCCATGCCTAATAATTTTAGTGTTGCATCCTTTGCGTAATTGGGGGCAGTACGAACGTCCTGGCTTGCCAGCAGTGTACTCGGCCTGGCTTGGTGTACGTGCGGTATGCACCGCCGCGACGACGAATACACGCAGCATACGTGGACCAGTGTAATTTTTCACCGTGCGTTCCTTGCTGGAATCTGCTGATATGACTGGCAAAGTCATGACCGAGGCTCTCCAGTTTTTCGGAGTCATGGAGACGGCACTTCGACTGAAGATTGTAAATATATCGATGGAGATTGTCTGTCATCTTGGTGATGTCCTATAGCATGTCAGGTCATGGGATTCGAATAGGGGCATCGACTGACCACGAACCTTCTCCAGACAAGATCGAGCTCCCTGCAGAATTGAAGTAACCTTTGGGCGCAAGGTGTGTGGCAACTGAACCGCCACGTGCCTGCCGTCTGCTGCCCAGTTCCAGATGGCATCAATCAGTACCTGACAACGGTGAAGGATGCAGTCCGAATGGTCCTCCCGCCTTGGAAGCGAGCCCTCTATAATCCAATCCCTGAGGGCTTCAACTCCCGTCGACTGGATGTCTGGAAATCCGCTGTGCGGCCTCCCATTCGCAAGGCTTCGATATGCATCGCTGCTGACGGGGAAGACTGGAAGTATCGTGGAGCGATTCCGGTCTGCTCCCTGCCACATCCCTTGTCGCGTTTCGTCGACGTGTTCCTGAAATACCGTCTTGATGTCGGCACTTCTAGCCTCGATGCAGGCACGAAGGCAATGGGCGTTGAGCTGTTGGATTTGGCCACTTATCTGCCTCTTCCTTTCTTTAGCGCTCTTCAACTGGGCGGCGGCGTCGCATCTCTCGCTCTCTCCGAGTTCAATTTCCATTTTTAGTCTCCGGACGAGCTCTTTCAGGTGTTGTTGTGCCAATTCGTTTTGTTCCAGGCTGTCTTTTGCTTGTGTGAGGTCATCGGGTATCTCTTTGTAGGGCCACTCTGATTCCATGAAATATTTCCATTTCATCTGGTCGATTTTGGTGACTATTATCCCAAGGTTGTTATCGTCAAGCATTCCGTCGGCTTCCATGTCGACGACTTGATCCTCTCGAATAAGGTCTTTGGCAGTTTTGCTGGTCTTCGCGCTGTCACCAGGCGCCACAACCATCAGCCGGTCCAATCTGCTGTAGTACTTCCTGGCGACCTGAGATCGAGCGTCTAATGCATCCATCTCACCAGGAAGGTCGACGAGAACAATCCCATCACGAAGGATATCGGCCTCCACAAATACTTCAACCATCTCAACCAGTGGCCACCGTAAGAGTTCTGCGTTTCCGCGACAACTGCCAACATATGGCTTGAGTGCTAGGCGGAACTCCAGCTCAGTGTCACTGGAAACTTCGATAACGACTCCTTTCTGAGGATGCAAGAGGTTGAATACAAGATCGCACCCCTGACAGTTGCTAGTTATCTCCTGAGCCAGGTTATTGTGTCCGAAGTCTTGCAGTTGTTGCTCACTCAAGCCAGACCAGTCACGGATAAGCTGTATCTGATCGTTGAACTTGGCTCGCTCGCCTCGCGTGACGCTGTCCTCACCACCTTCAGTTTCGGCTCTGTGCTCGAACTCACTAAGTTCTTGGAAGAACTCTGTTAATTCCTGGTCCATTGTCTCTTTCGACTTAAGGTGAATGTTTGCAGAGAACCGTTTTGGGTTGATGGATGACTTCGGATAGGAAAAGCAGCACACTGCAGCAGTGCAAGCGCCATTTTGGCTGGCAGGGGTGATGTCGGCAGTCTTGCTGACAAGGGCGTTGAGAAGGCTAGATTTGCCGGCTCCAGTGTCGCCGCCAGTACCGACGAGATACTGAAATGAGTCTTTGTCCAGTACAATAGAATCTACTCTCGTGAGCATTTAGTAAAAAGG
This sequence comes from Purpureocillium lavendulum, assembly GCA_029168975.1. Lineage (NCBI taxonomy): Eukaryota > Fungi > Ascomycota > Sordariomycetes > Hypocreales > Ophiocordycipitaceae > Purpureocillium > Purpureocillium lavendulum. Next base: position 44,352 of record JAQHRD010000011.1, on the reverse strand, counting down.
AGCGTGGGGCCAACGCACCGGCGAGAATTTTCCACGATGACAGTTCCGGAACAGCCGTAGTATCGATCGTCTCCTCGATCTTGCTTGTAATTTGCTTGAGCTTTTCGACCGCGCGGTTTGCTGCTTCTTCCTTTGCTAGTACCCTACGAAGCTGATCATGCAATATTTCGGAGTTTCCGAGGGCGGTGGCGTGGCTGGTCTCTCCCTTGATCCTTTCACGCGTTTCGCTCGTCGCCATCGTTTCGAGCCTGGTACGCAGCGGTCCCGGCAGCATCAGTGGATCATACGCAAGGGGATGTGATGGCAAATACTTACCGACCATACAATGTTCACAAAGCCACGCGGGCAGGTGCCGCGCTGCCGCGTCCTATGGTATTCTATAGCTCCTTATTATTGTAATTGCGATCAAACTTGTCGCGACGACCCAAGTATGAGTACACATAAACATGCGTAGGACATGGCTTATTAATGCGATACCTAGTTGTTGCTCGTCGAGAAATGCCGTAACACATCGCCCAATTCGTGTGACAAGGGCGTGGCTAAGGAGTTGCATACAAAAGTAGACGTGAACAGCCCAGTAAGTCCGCTTGTTGACATTGTGCCCAACATCCGTCGCGCTGCTGCGAGACGGCGCTGCTGCGCCGTCTGTCACTACCTAATGTCACCATTTGGCAGCGTTCTGTCATGGCTTCATGCGAAGGTGGATCGGCGGGCTGGCATACCCCAATACGGTACAGCAGTGGATTGGCGGCATCCCGCAGCAAAACGCAGCCAGAATTGGACGAAGCAGTGGGGTGACTGGCGGCATCCCGCAGCGGAACGCGGCCAGAACTGCTCATGGCGACCTCCCCGCCACCACGTAACGACGTCAAGAAAGAGGCATATCCTGTAGCTGCCAATGGCAAGCAGAGGTTGGACCGCGCAGGTTCTGACCTGTATGCCCACGACGGCCGTCTGCATGAGAAAAATCGGATAAAGTGGGCCCATGCCAGGAAGCGGTCGACGCGAGCAGCGAGGGGCGCCCTTGAACGCCGTCAAGAATGTCAAATCCGGCTGCGGCGCAACGGCTGCGACGCAGCGTAGATGTGAACAACGTGATCATCGCCGCCTCTGCTACACTTGATGTACATGTCAAGCTTTGGACAAGACGCGCCGCTGCCATAGTCGACAATTGGACGACGCACACCCGGGCCATGCATCTTTGCAGAAGCTACGCTTCAGGAATTTGCATTCCCTGGTCGCGGATGATGATGTCTAAACGAAATATTGGACCAAGCAGCATCCCAATGTTATCGTACATGGTCACGAACACATTTTGCGCCTCCCCTACCCGTTTCGCAACCTCCCGCTGCTTCATCTAGCGCAACGAAGAATCGGTTCGATCCTCTGGCCATCAGTCCTTGAAAATCTCCCTCACGACATGGATAGGCTATCATTGTGGACGACCGGTTGGCGCCTTGGTCTTCTGACCATATTCATTCTGATACTCAGCTCTCTCTACTTCCAAAAGCGCCGCCAGGATGAAGTGAGATATTCGTTTCCGTTTTCACCTTCCTGACTCACCGACAGAGCAGGCCGATGAGCTTTTTGGACGACAGCATGGTTGCCAACCCATTAAGAGAAAGCTGCCGTACAGATGGCCGTTGGCTATTGATGTTTTCAAGGGCCAGTACGATGCCTTGATGCGTGGAGCCTTGCTCGCCTATCAAGCGGACTTCTTCCGAAATTTCGAAGTCGGCCAAACTTTTCAGGTCAGGCTTCTAGGTCGAGTTGGCTATTTTACCATGGATCCCAAGAACCTGGAGCACATGCTGCAGACCCAGTTTGACAGTATGACCTCCCGACCACCATTATGACAGGGTCGTTAACATGATGCACACTACTTTAGAATGGGCGCTTGGAAATAGCCGTGATGCACTTTTACCTATGATCGGCCACGGCATCTTCACACAAGACGGTCCAGCATGGAAGCATTCGCGGGAGCTTCTTCGACGACAATTCGTCAGGATGCATTATCAAGAGATATCGAGTTTCGAAGGGCCAGTCAATGACTTGCTGGCACACCTGCAGCCTTGCACAGGTGTTGTCGATCTTCAGCCAGCCTTCTTCAGTTTTACTTTAGCAACCACAGTCGCTCTAATCTTTGGTGAGCCTTTCGCAGGCCTCGAACAAAGCGAACACGCCGCATTCGCAGAAGCCTTCGACTACACGTCATTAATCTCAGCGATGCGTATGCGACTGGCTGATTGGTATTGGGTTTATAACCCAAGTAAATACAGGAAAGCCTGTGCTCTGATCAATACCTATGCTACGCATTACGTCAACCACGCTCTGAAAGAATTGGAAGTGAATGGGGAAGATGTTGCTACCAAGCGCCATCCTTTCATCCTCGATCTCTTTAGAGAGCTCCAGCACCCGAAGTTGGTTCGTGATCAGCTCATGAACGTTTTAATTGCGGGCAGAGACACTACTGCCTGTCTAATGTCATGGGCGTGGTAGGGAATGTAAAGCTGTACTTGCAGGAACCTCTTACTAAATTGTTACAGTTATCAGCTAGTCCGACACCCAGCATCCCTTGAGCGCCTTCGCCGAGAGATTCTGAGGTTTACCACAACTGGAGAAAGCCTGACGAGAGCCGACATCAACAAAATGACTTACCTTCGATGCGTCCTCAACGAGAGTAAGCGTTCACTAGCTTCCCGTTCCTGACGCGCCGAATTAACCTTTTCAGCGAATCGCTTGTACACTCAATTTCCTGTGAACATTCGAATATCTAGGGAAACAACATTTTTGCCAAAGGGTGGTGGCCGTGACGGCGAATCACCTTTATTAATACCTAAGGGGACTGGTGTAGGATTCTCCGCATACCATATGCATCGTAGCAAAGAAATCTACGGTGAGGACGCAAATAAATTCCGTCCAGAAAGGTGGCAGGGACCGGAGCTGCGGCATATCGGCTTTGCTTTCATGCCGTTTCATGGCGGGCCAAGGTTATGCCTCGGAAGTAAGAATCTAGGTTTCTTTTGAAACTGCGCCGCTGCTGCTAATGGCCATTCACAGAAGATTTTGCACTGACGGAGGCTTCATACGGCCTTATTCGTGTTCTTCAAGAGTTTCCCAACCTCAGAATTGCGCCTGGAGCTTCGAAAGTAATGCCGGGAAGGGAGAAGCAGAATCTCACCATTGTTGTCTCAAGTGCTGAAGGATGCAAGGTTCTCTTGCGATGAGCTGGAGTTTATTTTACCCGCTATGTCGTTGAATGAGATGCATCTCACTGAATCTGAGTGCGAGTTACGAGAACAATTTGAACCGCCCAAAGTAGCAAATGGGACCGCCTCACTCTGGGAAGTCCAATCGCGCAGCCGTGTGCTTTCTTCACTGCTTCAGCAGAGCTCGTCGTCAATGGTTCTAGAATGGCTGGGCGACGAACCTGATGTGCCCGTGTATAGCCACCGAGAAGAGCTCAACTTGCTGACCACTATTGACTGCAAGTGCTGACGGACCTTCTCAAGCACAACAAAGTCGCGTAGCTCGTCCAACTGAGGTTTTCCAAAGGCTGTGTTTGTTCCCCATCGCACCCCCTCACAACGGGCGAGATCTTAATGTGCCATCGACCGTAGATGGTATAACAACGAGACCTAAGGTGCGGCACCACGCTGCAAGACGTCATTGTCGGCATTGTCGACAGCTCGCGGATAGTCTTCGATCGTATGAATGTGCACGTGGTCTGTTAGGGTTACGTCTTCCCTGACGCTCTTGTAATCTTCTCTAGGGCACGTCTTCCAGCACCAAACGTGTGCATCGAAGCCATGCCCGGCTATCGTGCGGACTGCGTGTTCGAACTCGTCACAAATGAGGACAAATATTGCGCGACCACCATTGTAGAAATGGTGGCCCACGCACATTATACTATGGGCCAAAATTGATATACCTGGTCGGGGTACATGGTCGCTTATTGAGTTACCGTTGTGAGTTATGATAGTCGCCATAGGGTTAACGGACCGCCGGATTCTGTCTGTCGTCCATGGAGCATCTCCATACAAGTTGATTTGCACACCCTTTCCACAAGTCCCCAGACCCATTTTCCCTAGGATGGAGGCCACGAAGTGCCCAAGGTCAATGGAGTAGCCCTCCTCAGGTTCATCGGCTACTCGACGCTTCGTAGCACCCCATGTCTCCCCACAGCCATGCTGCAGTCCGGCGACATCAATGTAAAGATACACCTTCACGCCATCTCCGTAATTCGAATCGTTTCTAGCGTCCATGATCGTGACGGGTCTGGAAAGGTCTGGCCGCCGAGAGGGATAAGGCTGGACGGGAAGGATGGAGAGAATGATTGGCTTTGCAATTGATCTAGCTCGTAGGCACCAGGGAGGATTTAAGGAACGAAACAGTCATCTCGGCGCTCGGTTCGCACTTGCGCTACTATACATACTTCGGCAATAAACAGCCCTTTACCCATGATGACGCCAATTGGCCCCAGCCTTTGCCGTACGAGCTATTCCGCAACAATTGACAATTCCCAACCCATAAGTCGATCTCCAGACCCCAAGGACTGTAGGGCCCTGGGACTTGGGAAAGAGTGCAAACGCCGGGACGGCCACCTTCAGTACCGTCACGAGTGCCCGCCGAGACGTGCGGGCGTGTGTTCGTTCCCTAGCGGCACCCTAGGCCCGCCCTTGGGGAGCGCTCCCTGGGGATGTACAAACCTCGGTGCTGCCATATCTCGCGTGGGCGGCCATGATTTCCCGGCAGGGGATGGGCGATGCCTACTCCGACGGCATTGTATGACCCCTGTCCATTCCAGTCCAGACAAGACGCGCCGCCGACCCCAAATGAGCCCTATCACTCTGCCCTTGTCGCTGTCGCGGCACAGCAACGGACCCGGCTACAAGAATGCCGGGCGCCGATCCAGCAACAAGATCGCCGCCGACTTCACTGGCCCGGAGAGCGCTACATGTCCGCGACAGAAACCGCATCACCGCCAATAAGTACCGCTTGCAAGGGAATCTGGACGAACACAAGCTCAAAACCAGGCACGAGAACCTGTAGCACGGGCGTCGGAAGCTCTCAGGCGCATTGTCAGACCTAACGGCAAACGCATATGTGCTCAAGAACATCCTGACAGAGCATGCCAATTGCGATTGCCCGCTGACCCAAACTACCTCAATGGCTTAGAAGCGCCTGGCTCGCCCACGTATCCTCCTTACTATCAGAGTCGGTGAATTATCGATAGTTCAAAATCCCCTCGGCAGGGCACGCCTCGAACGCATTGCGATACTCTTCTAGCATATCTAGCCATTGGGGTTCATGTGTGCCAAGGAATCGAAAGTTCTCCTTTCCTCCAGTGCTTCTGCAAAGGATAACATTGTCCTGGGGTCTCCGACCGCCATGGGCGAAATCTCCAAACGCAACAACTCTTAGTGATTTTATCCCTTGAGGCCCAAATATCCATTCGGCAAAATAGCGGAATTTGTCTCGCAGAGCGCGACCACTTTCGGATTGAATGCAGCGTTTAGCTCTAGACGCCACCAATGAGGGAATTAAGGCCCATGACGGGTATCGCGCAAGATCCGGAGCCGACTGGCGGATATGCAGCACCTTCAGTGTTGCCTTGGATGCGAAGGGGAGCAACACATGTCTCTAAGAGAAATGACTATCAGAGCACTGGTATCTTGCAGAGTTATAGCTCTTACCAGGCGTTCTGGGGCGTATGCGATGCCGAGAAATTCAAGATCAAACCCGGCGAGAGGACTCAGCGATGGATCGTCGCGTATGCAGCGCAAGTCTCGTCCGAACATGACAAAATCCCACATGGGATATACCCACTCGAAGTAGGGTGGCGTCTTCTCCGTGTCAGCATTTTGCTGCTGCACGAGTCTTTTAAGAGTTGCGTGGCGGGAAGTAATGCAGTCCCAGAATTCAGGGCATACGTCCGACTCAGGCCGACTAATATAGAGTTCCTCTAAACCGTGAAAAGCGCCGAGAAAGTCGAGAAGAATAAGTGATGCCAAACAACTTGTCTCATCTGTTTCCTGGATCTCAAGGGATGTAATTTTTATCGGTGACTCGACTGCCACAATACGATCGAGAAACGTCTCCCATCCGGGACACCTCCGCAGCGTGAGCTTGGCAAGACTGCCAAAGTTGATCATTTGCGCCATCCGCGCTACCACGGGCACCTGCGAAAGGACCAGCGTACGAATTTCTGATAAGAAAATTCTGGGGGGTCGACTGATAGTGCCAAACACCCCTTCGACGAAATAATTTTGCGCGGCATTGGCGTCGTAATCTATAGCGTCAAACAATTCACACCATAGCTCTGGCCAGTCGACAAAATCCAGCTCCAGCTTTTGCAGGTGCGCCGCGTTGCCCTGGATGGCAGCGAAAAGAGCGTCGAGACTATATGCATCAGGGGCTTTCCAAGTGAGGCTGCGAAGCCAGCGGAAGGCTGACAAATTCACCTTATACTCAGATTTAGAGTACCTAAAATGGCAGCATCCGTCGGTTATTAAGCTCAACGACCGAATCAGTGGATGTTTAAGCGAGACAATCCCATTAACGCCTAGGATTTCAGGCGAGACACACGTCCCCATATCCCAACTACACACTCAGTTAGAATTTTGGGCTGATTTGGGTTCGGGTGCTTAGCTACCGAAATTCTTGCAATTGATTGCCATCCAGTTGTTCGAGCCATGTCTTTGCTCTCTGGCTAAGTCTAGTGAACTTTGTTCGCGCTTTATCGCATTCGGAATTGGAACCGTCTTCGCTAATGTCATCTGAGCCGAAATACTCTTTTCCATGGGGACAGCGCCTCATCGTCGCGTGCAGAATGTCGGCGTGAAAGCAGAGACTCCTGGTTAATTGGAGGCATATCAGGGGCAAGCCTGCTACAGCCAATTTATGCAGGTCATCTTCGCTCCTTGGCCCGATCGTAATAGATTGCCACAACTGGCGCCAACACGCTTTACGCATGTATTTGGAGGATTCGGAAAGAGCTATGAGGTCGACTTTCCGCATCTGCCAACGGGACAACTCAACAACTGCTGTCGGCGAAAGTTTGTGTGACGGACGTACCTTCCCCGCCACAAGATCAAGGACTTCCGGCGGTAGCTTAGCCAACATATCGGATCCCTCGATGGCCAAGGATTTGGAGGCGTGAGAAAACAATTGTGTGTACCGGGGTGGTACCAATGTGATGATCAACCTGGACTGGTCAAAGCGTTGGCAACCATCTATTGGATGGGTAATTGGCGCGGGGCGAGGGAACGACGGTGGTGATCTTGACTTTGGCGTTGGTTGCTGGGCTGTGGGTCCGCAACAAGAATTGTAGACAATCTGACGACACGGACAATTCTACATTAATGCCATCGTGCGATGAGCGACGCGGGAAGGTGGAGGTTGTGGCCTTTGAGCGTGACTCCAAAAAGGGATGTTGAAAAGAGCCTGGGTTGGCCAAGGACATCACTCGCGGTTGTCCACTTCTTTCCCAGCCCCACCGTCAGCCGCAGGTGGTCCGCATCGGCCGCGAAGGCCATAGGATGCGTCAGGAACTGGACGACGCGCTAGCGAAAGGAGTTTTGTGGCCATATTGCGTGCGTTCCACAAACGGACGCCAAAGGGATGTCAGTAGTGATCATTCACTCCACAGCTGGGATGGCCACAAGTGGCCATGCATGGGGCTTTACGTAAACGGTGACGATCGTCAGGAACCGGCCGACGGAGCTTCTAGCCTTTAATGATGGCTCTTCTGTGGCGTGGGGTGGCTGGGGGGAATGGTGGGCGATTGCCCACTTCTTGCCAACCTGGAGCCGCTATACCACCCCTCCGCCACCGCCTCGGACGGTCGGTATTGGCCTTGCATGGCGCTTCTGTATAATTTTGGACGACTACCCGTGACCGAGCTGTGTAGTACGCTGGCCTTCGTTCGCCCCTTCTGCTTCTGCTGGATGACTCGGTAAGTTGCGAGCCTTGGGCGATAGGCCTTAGTGAGGAGGCCAATGGATGCTTGATCTCGTGAGCAGTGATGGAGCGAACAGGCCGCAGCAATAACGTGACATTGACCATCGGACTGCGAGTGGCACAAGAGTTGTTGATTGAGGAAATCTATACAGAGGCACGTCAAGTAGGTCGTTCTCGCACACCGTGAGGGAGATGGAAGCGGATCGGACGGGAGCTTGATGGCGACCGTGGAGACGGCGCTTGTGAAGTGTGAGGGCGGTCGCTCTCCCAACCTCTCGGCCAGCCTTTTCAGCCCTGTCTACGTTGCAGCCACCAGTGTCAGCGGCTCCTGGTCATCCAGGGTTGGAAATCTGTAGGGCATGTGAGAACGCGGCCCGTGCTCCTCTGGGCCACAACTGGTACTGCCGCGATTGGCTTCTCTCGCGCCCAGTCGCGCGGAGTTCGATGATGCTAGGCAAGGTAGTTGTAAGGGGCTGGACTGGAGTTTGTTCAACAAGCAGGTGCCTTCGTGTTGTCTATCTAAAGCTAAGGAAGGAAAGGAGAAGAAAGGGGAAGCTCGCAGCCAGGGCTGCGAGCTTGTGCTCCAGGGTCGGCCCAATTGCTGTTGGCAGAGCGACAGGGGTCCGGGACTGCGGGACCGGCAAAGCCGGATCCACATCTCCGGGCATCGGCCCGTGACAGATTAGGACCCTTTTTGCTCCGTCGCGAACCAGAGAATATTCCGCATGCCACCCGCAACTGAAAGATATTTTTGCCACTAGCTGGGCTGCTGCCTCACTGTTATCATAGGAGACCCAATTTCCATCTATCGCCACTAGACACGAGTGGCGAGAATCAAACAGCGTTTGCAAGACGCCTGCCTCATTCTGTGCAGTGCTCTTGGATGTGCATTCGAAAGGCAGGCTTCTCTTTCGCAGATTTGTGCGTATGTACGGTGGTGGAGAATTGTAACGGTCTCAACTGAGTGTGTTGACAACTAGCTGAGCGACTGCAACGAGTATCCTAAAGCTAAGGAGGAAGGAAAAAAGAAAGAAAAGAAGAGAAAGTTGCAGAAAGGAACACGAGCTTTTGAGCGGAGCTCCGGAGCTGGTGTGGATCCCGGTCGAGAGCGGAGCCTGTTGCAAGAACGAGCCTCAGGTGTCAAGGCCAACAGCTGCGAATGGCTTCAGGCTGCACAAGTGCTGCCTGTAGGCACGACTCTGTTGCCTACAATGAGTCATGGCCATGGCCTCAATGGCACAGGTATAAGAGCAACAGATTCGTGCCAGTATCAGATAGAGAATCAAGCATTCCTTTGCCCACGGTTTTCCTACCCAAGTGTGTGACAGAGCCGAGACCCACACGGGCCCAGCCCGTTACAAGAATCGTCATGTGGTATATTTTGGAATTTGGTTCCTACCGATTGTCAGAAATGCTGTCTAGTTTGAGAAGGGGGCACCGTGAAGACCTGTTCCCTGGTACGGAGGGTTTGAGGCATTTGCGGTCGCCCCTGTCTCATTGGCTCTGTCCATTTGAAGCCGTGTGGTTGTGAGGAAAGTTGAGCACCCACAATATTGAAATGTTGAGAATCCGGGGCATTCCGGGGCGGAAGGGCCGTTATATAGGCTCAAGAAAGGGAAGTAGCATGCCAATGATGCACGACGTGGCGCAGGGGTCAAATGACCAACATGACCCCAGAACAAGCCTACGTGGGTGTTGCTCATCAAGCCAGAGAACGCCTGATTGAATGTTCGATCTCGCGGCGATTATCGTTGTACGCTCCATTAACGGGCTATACAGTACATGCCCAACGTCATTGACGTCTCCTCAATGCAGCAGACCACGCAGCTAATCCCGCAAAGCGAAGGCCCGTTCCGCGCGCCTCATTCGCCGCCACTGTTCTTGTGAAGCGTCAATACCCTCGAAACATCCACAGGACGGCAGCGCCATGTCCGACATGGCCGCCACGGACAATTTGGACAGATCGAAGATGGGAAGGATCTAATTCAAGGTTTGGACTCTCAACACCAGCCCCGGCAGTTGTCAATCCTTACTGAACACTGGCACTGTAACTCACGACGAACGATATTAACCGCATGTGGACCTGCAGATAGAAGGCGTTTGGCATGATATGGAGGATTACGCCATATCTGCCACCATGTCAGTCTCCCTTGCGACCAAGCATGTCCTGAGGCGCTCTGTCACCGTGCCGTTGTACTGCCATATAACCCGATTCATACCTGTGCGCCTACGCCGGGGGGCCCCGGGGAGTTGGGGGGGGGGGGGGGGGGGGGGGGGGGGGTGCCAGCCCTGAGAGGGATGACAGCAGATTCTGCCGGATGGCCCACGAGAGTCGGCATGCATCTGTGCTCCAGCCTTGGCGGAGAGGCAGCCGGCAGCAAGGGGTGAGGCCCCGTCTCTATGAAAGTATAAAAGGCATGACATTTCTCTTCCTTTTTCTTCTTGTTCCCTTCTTTAGTAGCCTGAGGTAGTGCCGCCGTGACACTTTTGAGTCTAGCTCGAACAAGATGCGATGTGAGTCGTTGGATATTCGATTTATTCAGGCAGAGTTGACTTGCTAACATCACGAAGTGATTGATAGGATGCGTTTGCTGGTGCGACGAATGAAGCCGGACATATTACAGGTTTCTTCCGACTCTGATGAGAGTGAGTTGATGGTGGACAAGACGAAGCACAATGCTTGCGATAGCCTCGAGTTGGCCCGCCCTTGCGGGTCGACTCTCGGGTCGGGTTGGTGGCTGATGCGTCCCTACCCGTATCAATGGGAGCTACTCCACAAGCGGGCAGAGTACGTGAGAGAGATCCTTCCGCGCGCCTGTCCACTTTCGCACTTGGAAATGGAGGTCAGCGGGACTGGGCTGTCCATACGAATGTTGTCAAGGGACGCCTTTGAGGTGTCACTGGCCTGCTTGATCCACGCCGGGACACCTCTCACCGACGGAACAGTCCTCGAGCCATATCTTTATGTGGGGGAGGATTGGCTATACGGCCGTCTGCCTGACAGCCTGTGTCCGCCGAACCCTGGAAGGGGTGGTGGGCACACGCTCTCGTGTTTGATTCAGCGATATCGCAAGACTATATTGCGGCCAAATTCTGAAGCTCATACCGAATGGACTCATGAAAAGGACATTCTCGACGTGGTCATACAGTCATTGGCACGATGGGGGCTGACTGTGGTATTGGACCGTTCCTTGGAGTGCTGTGCAAAAGAAGGAGCGGGCAGGTCCGACTGGAATGAGCTTCAGAGGGACGGTCTTTTTTGCGCCTATGGTAATATCGCCTTGCTAATGATGGCGGCATCGATACAAAGCAGGCAATTTGTGTCGCGCTACTCAGAACGGTTGGCAAATCTGTGGATGCGGGTGGCCCGGATGCTCGAGACGGGAGTGGATGCCGGTTATTGACACGGCAGTGATGCAGGTCTCATCTTCCCAGCTGGAGGATTTATGTTTGTACAATCTACTCCAGCTATCAAGTAGGCTGGCGATGTACCGAAACATATGACGGCTGCGACGAGCGGCCAGCGGACCACGGCACAATCCACAGTCCCCCATTCATGTTGCCTTCTAACCTCAGATATCAATCTGCCCATAGCCTCTGCAGATTGTCTACGTCTGCTTGCGCCCGTAGACATTTACCCTGTGACGACACCAGCTGTACGGTACGCAGCGACTACGCATCACCCAGCGCTCCGACCGGCCAAACACCGCATCTTGACCACCACGGCGCTGAGCACGCAGACACCATGCAACCGCCCCGCAAGCGGCGCAAGGTGGCCCAGCCCACGAGATCATTGCCCTCTCCGCCAGCATCAACCTCTACAGAAAATGACAGATTGCGTTGCCAAGGTTGCAGAGTTCGAAGAGTGGGCATTGGAGAATGTCCTACTAAAACGCATCATGGTGAACCGCGTAGCGACTTTTCAGCTGCAGTTCGATTGGAACCTGTGCCCCACGCATTGTGGCCTTGGGGCCAAAGATCTGAAGCAGGTCCAGCGCGGCGTCAACCGTTCTGCTCCACAGAGGCGTCGTGCCGGCGGGCAGGGGAAATTCACCTTGGTCCTTGGACGAAGACGATCCGATCATCCACTCAAAGGAAGAGGAGATCTCCATTACCTGTGCTGGCCGATCATGCAGCATTATGAAAGGTTTCCTTGGCGCATGTTGTGACGAATACTTGCATCAAGTTAAGAACAAGACCACGATATTCGAAAACCGTGGGGATCACTGGAAAAAGGTGGCGACTAAAAGGATTAGACCGCTGTCGACTGTCATCGTTAGCGAAAAGCAGAAACAACAGCTGATTGCTGATGTGCAGCGCTACCCACCAATCAATCCATACCAATCAAGGAAGTCAAGTTTCAATCAAGTCGAGCTCACGTCTCCCAGTCAATCAATCAATCTTCCAAACCCCTTCGATTGAATCCGATTGACATAAAGGGATCCCCTAGGTCCGCGCCCGGGCGCGGATTTAGACTTGCCGCGCCCGGGCGCCCACCGAAGAACGGTTACTTACGTCTTAACAAACGACCGCACAGACGCCATGGAAGCTGTTAGATTGGTCTAATAGCGGGTGACGATACGAAAACAAGGCCATATTGCAGCCGAGGCGTGAAATCAGAATGTGTGATCGTGAAACATGCTTTTTGCCGTGCACATCATTGCTTGCGGCGACGGAGCTCATGATCGTATTATGGCGAGCCTTGCCCAGCGCATGCGAAACCGCAAGTGACAAACGTCAGCACAGAGTGTGCACGCTGCTTGGTCATTTTCCTGGCCTTCGGTTTAAAATTGCACTTCCATTTTGGCGGCTCATTTGCGTATGATACCAACCCCAAATATCGATGACCGTGTCGCCACTACGACGATGTTGCAACCATGTACAGCGACTGTTTTGTTAGTGCCATGGTCCCCCATGTCCAAAACACTACGAGTCATGCTGGCTGGCAGACGCGCTGCTCTGTTGTCAGTCTTGGGGGGGATTTCAGCCAATAGTATAGCGTGAATTCCTCGTGGGCGCCCGGGCGCGGCAAGTCTAAATCCGCGCCCGGGCGCGGACCTAGGGGATCCCTGACAAAAATCCTTGATTATGTAATAACTATAACGTACTCCACAAGCGAGTGCGCCACCCAAGCGAGTGCGCCACTTTCCATCGCGACTCGTGGCCCTACGACTGAACATTGCATTCCTCCACAATACGTTATGACCTCATATTCGTACGAAAGTAGGGTCCTTCTTGCTATCGAAGCTCTTCAAAAAGACCCAAAGCTAAGCCTTAGAGCTGCAGCAAATATCTATGAGGTTGATCGTACGACGCTCACTCGGCGTCGCGCTGGTCGCCCTGCACGACGCGATGCCAGGCCCAATTCAATGAATCTAGCTAAATCAGAGGAGGAGGCTATAGTTCAGTATGTTACTGAGCTAGCAACGCGATCATTTCCTCCTAGATTGCGTGGTGTTGAAGAAATGGCCAACCATCTACTTCGCGTACGCGACGCGCGACCCGTCGGCAAGAACTGGGCACAGAATTTCGTCAAGCGCCGGCCAGAGCTGCGGACGCGTTTTTCTCGCAAATATGACTATCAGAGGGCTAAATGTGAAGATCCGAAGATTATTGGCCCGTGGTTTGATCTCGTGCGGAATGTAAAGTCCAAATACGGGATCCTCGATGACGATACCTACAACTTCGACGAGACCGGATTTATGATGGGCGTCATCTTCGCAGGCATGGTCGTCACAACATCGGACGGCCGTACGAGAGCTAAATTAGCTCAGCCGGGTAGTCGGGAATGGTCAACTGTGATCCAGGCCGTCAGCGCGCTCGGTTGGGCTATCCCGCCGTTCATCATCCTCGCCGGTCAACACCATCTGGCCAATTGGTACCAAGAATGCGATCTTCCAGCCGATTGGCGTCTGGCAACAACGGACAATGGCTGGACTACCAACGAAGTCGGTCTAGATTGGATCAAACACTTCGATTGTCACACGGCGTCTCGTACGAAGGGCCCGTACCGGCTCCTGATCCTTGATGGCCACGAAAGCCATCATTCAACCGAATTCGAGCTCTATTGCAAAGAGCATAACATCATCACGCTCTGCATGCCTTCTCATTCCTCTCATATCCTTCAACCGCTAGATGTTGGTTGCTTCGGACCACTCAAGCAAGCGTATGGCCGCCAGATTGAAGACCTGATGCGAATGCATGTTACGCATATTGGCAAACTTGAGTTCCTCTGCGCCTTCCGCCAGGCTTTCTTTTCTTCAATGACCGAGAAGAATATACAAGGAGGCTTCGCAGGAGCTGGCCTTGTGCCGTACGACCCACAGAGGGTTCTCACAAAGCTCGATGTCCGCATACGAACACCAACACCTGCAGCGACCCTCCCCGAGATCAGGGAGACCTGGGTCCCGAAGACGCCGCAGAATGCGTACGAGGCTAGCTCGCAGTCAGAGCATATTAGGAATCGCATCTCTGTCCACCAGAATAGCTCCCCGACCTCGACTCTAACTGCCTTAGATCAATTTGCGAAGGGGGCAACAGTTATCATGCATCGGGTGGCTCTCCTAGAGGCAGAGACCTCTGCACTCCGTAAGGCCAATGAGGCGCTAAGCAAGCGTCGAAGAGCGAAAAAAAACACGTGTACGGCTTGGTGGATCCCTTACTGTGCAAGATGCACAGGACTTATTAGACCAGAAGGATCTAGATGAGCAGATCAAGAAGGAAGAGCGGCAGAGTCGTGGTCGGGGAGGGGTGGCTCGTACGAATGCGCCACGCTGTAGCAAATGCGGCGGGACTGGTCATAACGTACGAACCTGTCAGAATGGTACAGAACGGTCCAATGTATCCAATTCGGATGTAATTATAGTAGCTAGTTAGTTTTATCATGGCTTAATGGAAGATTTTGTTCGCGGTGTCTGGGAAGGTGGCGCACTCGCTTGGGTGGCGCACTCGCTTGTGGAGTACGTTATTTCTTGATGAAGCATTGTGCCCACTGCGCTCGGATGGGCAGATATACCTTGTACAGGTACATAAGGATGGCCTGCTGGTCGTTGAACTCGTCACATAAGCGCACCCAAGCTTTTTCGTGCTCTTCCTTCGTCTCTGCGAAAACCACGAACTTCCAGAGTTCGAGGACGCCGCGATAGTTGTGCGGCACGGGCGCGGCGAGGTCACTCTGAGATGGGAAGCCCTCAGGTCTCTCTGCCGCGAGCACGGCTTCCATGTCCCTTGCAGACAACGACACCTGCGTATGTTCACTGCAAGAGCTACCATCTCCGTCGCTCTCACCGCCTTCCTTTGCGTTGTTCCACTTTCGTTTCGCATTAAGGAGAACATTTGCGTTGATATGGTGGATACACAGCTGTTGCTGGCTGTCAGGGTACTGGCTGTCCAGTGCCGCCTTCATCGCCTCATCATAGTCGGTGATAACAACGTCGGGTAGCGGAATCCCATGTCTCTCGGTCAAATCTCTGACCGCTTCCGCGAGGAATTGGAATCCCTCACGTCTTTCATTGTCGATCAATCCGAATGCCGCGTTGTAGACGGATTTCAGGCAGGTCTGTCCTGTCACCTGGAAAAGAGGTAACTTGAAGCGGTTTGTATTGTATGTGTTGTCGAAGCTCATGATTTCCGGAAAGCGTTTCCACATTCGGAGACAGTATGGAAAGGTCCATACCAAGCCAACTAGACGGCCAGGATCTGTTGCCGACCATTTGACGATATACGGAATGCCTCTATCGTCGAACAGCTTGATCAAAGCGGCTGTTGGACTCAATCCGCCAAGCTTTTCGCGGCGCAAGAGTGCCCTGGCGTTGTATATGTCTCTCCTCGTGAAATTCGTTCTGAGATGTTGCTCTTGGACAATGCCACGAACATCGCGCGCCCTTATTCCAACTCGCCGGCTTGTAGCTTCAATTGTTGCCTTGACAGAGTCAGTAAGTCTCCGATGGACTGGATGGGCTGACAGACTCAAGCTACGGTCGTGATTGTGTTGGCTGTGCTGAGGGTCGGGAAATGCCCGCAGAGTCCAGAGGTAGTCGTTTTGCTCGAGGGCCTCCGCAATAACTTTCCACCTACAACCACACTTGCGCGACCGTCTCTGGCGCAGGCCCGCGCCCCTTGATGTGCGAGGCTCGCCGTATCGATCGCACTGAAACACATATCTGGTCTTCCGGACCTGACTACCGGAACCGTTATGCCTGACAACACCAAATCCATGTTCTTTCGCGAAATCGTTGACGTAGGATTGAAGGGTATCGACCGACACCGAGGCGGGTCCAGGGATTGGCGGGTTCGGGATAGGTGTCGAGGCACCGTGACTGCTAGACCCTGTGTCGGATAGACCGCCCCATTCCTCGTATTCCTCTTGCTCCGGGCTCGTCGGCGGCGATGACGTCGGTGAGGCCGACGGTGCTGGTGGGTCTCGGGCGCCTCGAGCAAGCCGCTGTGTAGTAGGTGCCAAGCAGTGTTGAGCTAGCTCCAGAGCTAGAGCATTGTCCAGCTTGGCTTGTTCGCGTGCAAATTCCAAGGCGGATCGAAAACAGACTGTGCTTCTCGTGTGCAGCTCGACATCATCCGAATTTGCCCGCTTTCGTAAGCGGGCTCTCTCAAGCTTGTCCGGGCCGGGAACGAACGAGGTGAACAGGCACCGGGCGCCACGGCCGCGGAACCAGTCGTCTAGGGAAATTTGTGACTGGCGCAATTCCCAGTAGGGCTCATCAATTCCGCGGTTACCATGTGGTTTAGGAAGACTGGTGAAGTAATTCTCCGGCCATGTCGCGAACAAGTTGTATAAGGCGTTGTCGTCCCCATCGCCGTAGTGAAGTTCGGGGTCAAACGCAGAGTGGTGAGTGATCGTGGTAGCGGTCATGTCGTTGTCATAAGGTCGCTAAACTGGATATCCTGCCGGGCAATGTACTGTGTACTTGAACAGCCCAAGGAGATGCTGGCGTTGGCAAAGGAAAAGCGAAATGCCATAGTTCAGACGCCGACGGCGATGCCATGGAGCGCCAAACTGTCAATGGCTTCAGCGACTAATTCCTGAAGATGGCTGGGCGTGATGCCGGCCATGTGCGGTGACGGTAAGACACACACCGTGAGATGCGCGCTAGCCCGATTTGGATGGTCAGCCACACGGCGTCCGTAAGACGGCGTCCGTAGTAAATTGGTTCGGCGTGCCTATCCATTGCCCGCATGAAGGGATCCAATAGATCCGCGCCCGGGCGCGAATTTAATGTTCCCGCGCCCGGCCGCTGACTAATAATTCCGCGCCCCCCTCCCCCCATATCCTCCATCCTCGTTCACACGGGCTGGCTGTGCCTATCCGGTCGTCCCGCTGGCAGTACTCGCGGTACTCAATCGTCAGTTAAGCTAATATACTGAGAAACGCCCTTACTGAACTCAGTTCGAAGTGTCATAGATCAAAAATTGAACCGATGGCAGCTCTCTATTTTGGGAGGGGGGGCAGCACACGATCCGAAGGAACGCTGAGGTGCAGTGCAGCTTGTACGGTCGAAATCACACCATTAGTACTATTCACTCTCCCTCGTACCTGCCTCCCAGATCTGCTGCTGCTCGTCACAATCCCTCTCGGCCGCCCCCCAGATGTCATCCATACCACGTCGTCCGCGAGACCAACGGTTGCTTTCCATCTCCGCGGCAACCTGAGCTTCGACTCGATTGTCTTCTGCCTCGGTCCAATCTAAGTAGGCCATCATCTCCTCCTTGGTCCAATCCCTGGCACCCGTGGATGCCTTGCAGCGCTGACCCATGTACTTGTAGTCGAGACACCACTCGTAACTTGACTTCTTGTATCGTTGAGGCAGACCCATGGCCTTCCGGTACTGCTGATTAGTCTTAAGGCTGCCACGAGGCTGCGCCTTATACCAGTCCTCCCTGGCGCTGACATATCTCTGATAGATAGCCTGTGGGTCAGAGTAGTGTAGTGCTGACGCTGGCTGGTCTACCGTTGTGTGGTCTGACGCTACATAAATCGTTGATAACTCTCCCGTCGCAGCCTGCTCAGCCGCGTCATGGATTGCAGCTGCCAGGTCTGTCGCTGTCTGGTCTACAGCTGTCTGGATTGCCGCTGTTTCTGCCACGGCTGTCTGGGTAGTCGCCACGTGAATAGTCGCCGTCTGGTCTATAGCCGTCTGGATTGTCGCGGCATGTGCTGTCATTGTGTGGACTGTCGCTTGCTGGACTGCCGCTGCCTGGTCCGCCGCTGTTTCTGCGGCCTGGATAAGATCCTGATGACGTAGGGGGCATACCCTGGAAGTCATTGTATGACCCAATGTGTGGCATCTGCTGCATGTGGGTTGTGCTTTTGGCTTTCCAGCTGCCTCGACTGCCTCGAATGCGCTTGGCTCTCTCCGCGTGCTTGACTGTGGTATCGTTGAGCTAATAGCTACCCGATCTGCACGATGACGGGGCTCCAGTAGTGGCCGATGGGTTCCACCGCGCTTTAGATGCCATTGTGTATGGAAATGCCCCAGGGAAAGGGCCTGGCCCTGTTCTTGCAGATCCCTGACTGTATGGGCGCAAGGAAGTCCTTGAGATCGAGTAAAAGCGCCAGTACAACGAGGCAAATCTCCTGCCAAGATGCGCTTTCGCTGTTCTTCAACCTTGCGCAAGGCCTCATGAGATATCCAGCCACGTACGGCACTGTAAAGTAATCCGGAGAGCTCAATCGGTATCCGGATTTGCTGTTTGGCTTGGTTGTACTGTAGTTCAGCAAGCTGATTGAGCAGTGCCTGCTTCATGGCCCTCCAAGCCTCGAAGAGATCAAGGGTGGATTTCTTGAGATGGGACTTCAGTAACGCATGGATACCCTCAACACGAGAGGTAACCACGTTGCCAAAATGGGGATGCTGGTCGACCCAAGCCTTGACAAGTTTTTCCTTATGCAGATCAAGCCAATTTGCTTTGATGTATCCAACCTCTTCAAGATACTGTGGCACATAGCGCTTTTCCATCTCTTGTACGCGCTGACCAAAAGTCTCCTCATCTGCGGATCCGACAATTGCATGCCAGTGACTGAAAAAGTCGTTCCAATTTGCCTCCCCTTGCTTATATGCATCTGATCCCTCTTTGTGGCAAGTAAACGAGGGTTTGCAATAGCGGAGGACAGCCTTGTTAGCATGCCAAAGGCAAAGTAGTGAGATTGCCAGTGGGAAGCAGAAAGACACAGCGTTCAAACAGGCGATACAACGATCTGTCAGGATAACAGAGGGAAGCCTGGCGCCACAGGTCTCGTACACAGATCGCAACCTGTCCAGGGCCCAGATGTAATCTTCCTCTGTCTCGCCGCTCAAAAACGCGAAGGCAATGCAAAAGGATCGCTCGCAGGCATCAACTCCAATCATGTCAAGAAGTGGCATGCCGTATCTGTTTGTTTTGTACGTGCAGTCCAGGAAGAGTAGGTCCGGATAAGCCTGAAGGTACGCCAACGAGTCTGGGTGGGCAAATAAGACTGCGGTTACCCGACCATCCGAATCAAGCTGCATCCGGCACCAGAACCCTTCGTTGTCTAGCTGGTTGGCAAGGGCCTGGATTGTACTCTGGCCCTCACACAGCTCTCGTTTGCTCTCTGCAATGCGATTGTAGATGTCTTGCTGTGTTGCGATTGTATCGGAGTTCTGGCGTAAATATGTCCTGATATCTTTGGGTGCAATTCCAGCATTTGCGAGGCTGGTAACGGTGTATCGATCGTTGCGCGCCATGTGCCGATGTGCTGGGTGGGCAGATGGATCTTGGCTCGGTTGGTGATTATGCTCGGAGCACCCCTGGTCTGGTCGATGGCGTAGTGTCCACGAATTCCCATCCAATGATTGTTTGGCAAGAACCGAGAACTTGCACCCTGTTCCTCGGGTGCACGTACGGCGTTTTCGTTCGGTGGATGTACTGGGCGGTTGCCCGTTGCGGTCACACGCAAACACGACCTTGACTCGTCCATTCGATGTCTTGGAGGATTTCCCTGTGGTGAATGCATAACCTCTTGGCTTTGCCCATGAATTGATGGTTTCGAGAAGGGACTCTCGTGAATTGTATGTACCCTCTGGTGGTAGCGCGTCGTTGGGAAACACTGCTTGGGCCATGGCGTCGTGGCTATCACGGTAGCAGTGGTTCCCAAGCCCCTGAGTGGCCCTGTTGCGTGAAGCTGTGGTGCCAGGGGGGCGCGGAATTATTAGTCAGCGGCCGGGCGCGGGAACATTAAATTCGCGCCCGGGCGCGGATCTATTGGATCCCTCAATCCGCGGGCCTTTGAGTTAGCGTTACTACGGCTAGTTGGAATCGCATCGGCCGGTGTTACTGGGCTCAACCTTGTAAGCGGGGTACAAGACACCATGGCGGCGGTGATGCGTGCGCCTAACAGGACGAGACATCTGCCGATTCAGATAAACTTATCGAAGAAACACCAAGTGGAGACCTGCGGATGCGGGTAGGAGCGAGGCGAGATGGTCGTCAGTCGATGGTGACCATCACCCAGTCCGCCCCTAGCAGCTTTTATCGGTTTTCATTTACCGAGCTTCGTTACGAGGGTCGTCCAAAATCGCCGTCTCGCGCTTCCTCGTCGTGTTTGCCCCATCGGCGGCTTCTGTTGCATGAGACCTGTCACAGCACCATCGCGACTTTGTCTAAGACACTCACGTGAGCACAGACCATTAGCGCACCATAAAGCGGTAGTCTAGATAGCTTCCTGTCAGACAATTGGCTCCACAGGGATCACTGTTGGCATCGTGTTAATTGATGAGAATTATCTTGAGAGGCCTCAACTCCCATATTGCAAGCCTTCGTGCAGTTCTTATACACAAATGAGAGGTTTTGCTTGTTTAGGCAGTCGTAGCTGCCTCGCAGGCAGCTACAGCCACTGAAGGCAGGTGAGACATGAGGCTCGTCTGAATCCCCAGTCCCCTCTGTGCGACACTGTGGGATGGGCCCGGTGACTGCTGGGTGGTAGATCTGTGTCAGCTTTCTGCCACAGGCAGGTACCGATGTCCAAGCGCTCAGCCGCTTTTCCAGTGGAGCAACCCGGCACGGTGCCGGTGGTCTTTCAGATGCCAAGAGCGATCATCCGACCCTTGTGCACAAAACGGCCATGGACCGTTCGATTTGCAGCCATGGTGTCCAGCTCCCTGTTCCTGGCGGGGATTTGCGCAAATCCTCGTCGTGTCTACAAACACAAAAGCGGGGCGATACCTCAATCCGCAGTCCAGGTTCCGGTACAAACCGGTCCGGGACACAGGTAGGGATGGATCGTCGGCTAGCGACAATCTGGTGCGATTGGATGGACTGATTGAACTCCGGCCAAATCCGGCCGAAGAGTCGGATCCAGGAATAAAGATCGCACGACGACGAGGCAGTGTTAGCACATCCCAACCTTCTCGTCTGAGTTGGAACGGCACTATGGTCGGATCGTTTTGGGCGTAGGGATGGACTATGTGGCGCCTGAGTTACCCCTGGCTCGACTGGACTCTTGCGGTCTCCAACGGCAGTCGTCAGTAGTTGATACGTCTCCCTGCTCAGTGGGGTGTAACATTAACCGACGGGTAAAAGTGGCTCAAGCTAATCGAAACAGACGTCCTTCTGAGGTAGTCCCACGTTCGGCCCCGCAAGCCAACTAAAACCGCGACGTCTAGTAAGTACGTCGTATTCTAGCAATGAGATGAACTAGTCATGGCGTCGCCAACAAGACTGGCGGTTTTGATCCTATCACAATAATTGGATAGTCGGCAAAGCCAGTCCCGACACGCGATTCTCTTGTGGCATGGGCCGGCGATCTCGACCGACCAAACTAACGTTACCGCGAACCCGCCCAGCGAACGCCACTTTGGCTTAATCAAATCAGGGGTACCCATGAGACTTTGAATCCAGCGCGTGAGCAGACAGCTGCCGTACAACGTCGGACACATCTCCAGCTGAGTCGACGCAACTCTGCCCGGTAAGCACACCATGCAGCTATATAAGCAATTGCCGTGGAAGAAACCGGCGTGCTGGCCCTCTCAGAACGGACTTAGTGTAGTGTCGTACGACTTGAAGAGAAGGCGCAGTGTGTCACACACTTAGGTAGGAAAACCGTGACCAAAGGAATGCTTGATTTCTTCTATCTAATGAATGACCGTGGTTGGTAATTTATATCCGTCTGGTTGGTGCCGTTGGCCGTAGGCATCTGAGACATGGCAGGCAGAAGCTAAGTTGCGTGAAGTTATTCCCACCATGAAAAAGCAGTGGTACCATGAACGGTCTACGTGATCGAGTGTTTGTGATGCCTTCAGTGCGACACAGTGGCCTACGGACCGAGTACTGAGCAAGCTTTCCATCGTAGCGACAATCTTAAAATGCCCCACACGTGCTACCAGCAAACCATGTCCCACCCTACCGTGGCCCCAACCGAGAAGTCTGCTGAACCACCCAGGCTTTTGGACGCCTCTTGTCCACCCCTCCTTACTGCGAAGAATTCAGTTCGAACAGTAACGCTGCCTCGCTCTCCCAACTGTTTAGCAATACGATTCGTCGGACCGTCGACTCGGTGGCTGGCTGCCTGGATGCGATGTCTGAGGGGATTGCCCCTGGTCCATGGCCACGAGGCGGGATTCGTCGCTGGCCGGCTCGAGCTCGATGGCAGTGACCGTCCTGTCGCCTTTCGTGCGGTCGACGTGATAGGAGCGCGTGCGCATAATCTGGCCGCGGACCCCGCTGTTGTGACTTGGTTGTTTCAGGTAGGACGAACCTCGGCCGGCACGTACGAAGAGGGCGTTCATAGCAGGGAGACATGCACATATCAGGCCAATACCAGCCTCGGCGTTGCTAATCTTACGTTAGCGGTTGCCTATGGAGTCGACGTTGCGCGTGGACATACCCTGACAAGAGAACCTTGGTGAAGACAATTGTCTGATTCTGGGAGGCCTTGTCGGTGATAATAAGTGCCAGACGGTAGATGCTGAACGCCGTGGCGATGCCTCCGGCGCAGAGGAGGCCGGCGACGCGTAGGCGCTTTCGCTTGGGAAGCTGCAGAGACCAGGTGAGTGGCATGGGAAGCACCAAGATGACGAGATCGCTGACGACGGACATGATGGCGTCAGCCGTGATGATGGCGCTTTGGTTCATGCACTTGTCCGTCTCACCGTGCCAGTAGGCGGAGATGGGCCAACAGACAAAAAGCTTGATGAAGAAACCGGAGAAATAGTAGGCGGTGATTATGCCAATGAGGACGTATATGCCGATGAACGTCTTGCGGTGCACGGACCCGAAGACGCGGACGATCATAACACAGGCTTCGAAATCGATCGACCAATCGATATGATCGATATCGATTAGTCGATATCGAAATCGAAATCGATCGATTTCGTCCGGTTTTCAATCGATCGATATCGATCGATTTAATATTCTCACGATCGATATCGATGTCGATCGGGAGGCCGATCGATCGACATCGATATCGATTGCCGAGTATAGTGACGGCGTTCTTGGTAAGGTAGCGTAGGGTAGTTCCCTGGGAGGATACGGTTGCCAAACGCGTCTTCCAAAACATGCGTACATTCCACAACGACGCGGCAGAGGTACCCCCAGCCAATAAGGTAGAGCTTTCACCAGGCTATTGTAATCCCGCGGCTTTGAATATATATAGTGTCGCCACATTTCGGCGCGTGCCCCCCCCCGACATGCCTCCAAACCTTCATTATGTGCCATATTTACCATGGACTTGTTCGATGAAGACATAGAGGATGCCTCCCTCACGCCGCCACCCTCGGAGCTGTCAGTCAGCTCCTCAACCTCGACTAGTCATGCATCCAGCAGGTTTCCAGATTACGAAGCTTGGACGATGGACAAGTTCAAGCGGTTTCCTGGTTTTACGTCCTGCCATGAGCCTTCCCGCGAGCGGACATGGTGGTGGCAATTTGGTTTCAGAATGAAGGATCACAATTCTGACCCACACAGAATTATCTGGGTCTGCGAGAGATGTTTGCTTCGTAACAAGCTGAACACTACAAATTACGCCTTCATCGCTTCAACTGCTGGAAGCATTATTAGACACCTGAGAAAAGAACACAGGATCGTGGTTTGTACCATCTCCCTGCCCTGTCTCTAGTGCGTGGCCAATGACATGCGAACTTGTCAGCAGTCTTCAAGGCAGGGCGGTGGCGGAGGCACGCAACGGAATCTGGTTGATATGCTGCGCGCCGATCCGACGAACCCTCGGGACCAAAGCCTTCTAAGCAATCTGCATACACTATTCGATCCGAAGATGAACCAACTGCTCATGCTCGACTGGCTTACATACCATAACCTCCCATTCAATCTCGTCAACTCGGAGCGCTTCAAGCGTCTGCTGCTCTACAATAACCCGTCCCTCCGGGAAGGGCAGATACCAAGCGACAACACCCTCGTGAGCCTTCTAACAAGCGAGTACAATCGAGCTCTGGGCCCAGTTCACGCGCTCCTTGAAAGAGCGAGAAGCATGATTCATTTTACATTCGACGGCTGGACTTCGCGACAGAAGGTATCATTTCTCGGCATCAACGCGCACTTCATCGACCGAGATTGGAAACAATGGAGGCTCCTCCTAGCATTGCCAGCTCTCAGGAAGCGCCATACTGGGGCGGCGCTTGCAGACGAGGTTGCAGATACGATATGCGCCTTTGATGTTCAAGAGAGGTACGAGACACCATGCCCGAAGGAATTCGGGAGCCGGCCAGGTTGCACGCTAATTGTTGTTCGGCTCCAGAA
Organism: Purpureocillium lavendulum; assembly: GCA_029168975.1. Classification (NCBI taxonomy): domain Eukaryota; kingdom Fungi; phylum Ascomycota; class Sordariomycetes; order Hypocreales; family Ophiocordycipitaceae; genus Purpureocillium; species Purpureocillium lavendulum. The sequence goes on along the minus strand of JAQHRD010000011.1, from coordinate 19,665 downwards.
TCGGGTACTGTACGCTAGATAACGCTACGAATAATGATACGGCAATGGAAGCACTCGCCGCAGAGTTCGATTTCGACTGGGTTGAGCGTCGCATTCGCTGCGCGCCACATTTTCTGAACCTGGCTGTGCGAGCCATGATGTACGGGACCAAGAGGGATAACTTTGACGAGTTGCTTGCTCATTGGGGTGACAAGGACTTCATTTCTGACGAAGAGGATCAGAAGCAGCTGTCCGAGGCTATCAATGAGCTAGCGGCGGACGAGGATTTCTCTGAGCAAAGCGCAGATGACAATGATGAATACTGCGAGGTTGAGACGGTCGCCGAGGAGAGCCAGGGCCAGTTCCCAATACCCAAGGTCATCAACGCAGAGGAGCTGGACAAATATCGCAAGTTTGGGCCCTTTGGCAAGCTACACAATATTGGCGTGGCCTTTCGAATGAGCAGCCAACTTGTCGAAGACTTTCACGAGGCTCAACGGCAAGCCACCCCTGCTGAGCCTGTTCTCTCGTGGGTTCAAAACGGCTGTACTCGTTGGCAATCCGATGAAGCAATGGCCTCACGGGCTCTGCTCAAACGCTCGGCTTTGAACAGGATGATTTCCATCATCGAGGAACGATGGATCCACCAAGGAGGCAAAGAGCAGGATAAGCCGACGATACTTACAGAAAGGCTTTCTATCGAGGAATGGAAAGTTGTTTCTGCCCTTCAGAAGATCCTGCAGCCATTCAAAGTCGCCTCGAAGCAACTCCAGGGCGAAGGTATTCCTGGTAAACGCTCCACGTCAGGCGGCTTTGACGAGTATTTCCAAGTGGTGGAGATGCTGCTTGACCACCTCGAACTGGCCGTGCAGGGAGTGATCATCGAAGAGGATGACGACAAGGTAATGAGAGAGGTTCGCCTATTCGACGGTATGGACGCGAAGACCCGGAGGCTTCTGAAGATCTACATCAAGCTCGGGTGGAAGAAACTAAACGACTACTATGGCAAGCTGACATCTACTGCTTATGTTGCCGCAGTTGTATTCCACCCTTGTAAGAAATGGCGGACTCTAGAGCAACTTTGGAACCAGCTGCCGTCCCGTCAGACCTCGGAGTGGAAGAGGGCGTATGAACGAAGCTTAACAAAGGCCTGGGAAGAGAGGTATAAGAACATGGGTCTTGAGGATGCCGGTCATGGCTGTTTAGCAGGTGGGAGCCAAGGTTCCTTGGACTATATTGAGCGCCGATTGGCATTTAGCCGATCAATGGCCGGCTCCGCCCCGCAAGGTCGGCCAAACCAACGACCAAAGCAGCCAGCTGTGCTGCCGGCACAGGACGAGCTGGATCAGTACCTATCAGAACCACCAGTGGATAACATGGCGTACAAAGCTGACCCCATTGCCTGGTGGAGAGACGTCGGCGTTGTGCGATTTCCTCGGCTGTCTCATATGGCTGTTGACTTTCTCACTATACCGTCGTCCTCGGCCGAAACGGAGAGAGATTTCAGCAGTTGCGGGAGGATGGTATCACCACCTAGATCCCGCCTGCGGCGACACATAGTAGCGATGGCCCAGTGCCTTCGTTCCTGGAGTAAGGCTGGCATTTATCAGCCAACTCTCCCTCTTAGTCTCCTCGAAGGGGACAATTGGAGGCAGGTTCTTCAACTGGTGGGCCGGATTAAGGAGGGTAGAGGCGAGGAGGACTAGTATTTGATGGATTTGTCCGCTGATCGATATCGATCATATCGATCGATGTCGATCGCACTAGTGATCGATCGATATCGATGGACAGCGACGGCCGCTCGATCGATGGATGGTGACGATCGATATCAACAGGATACCAATCGATCGATTAAGGCTCGGAATCGATCGATACGATCGATTTCGAAGCCTGACAAGCCCTGTGCTCTCTGAGTAGGACGCGTAATGAGAATGTCGGTCATGATGTCGGATATTGCCACCTGTTGAAGCTCAATAGTACGGTATCCCAAGGCGTAGAGCCTAGTGGACGCTCGTTGACGTGGTGCAGAAGAAAACCGATCGCATGCCTGCAATGAGGAGGAAGTAGTAAGGTTGACCCCTAATCGGCTCTGACAAGCCAGCATTTGGTCCGAGAGGAAAATATCGCGGATCTTTTGCGGACTGCATTACTCGTCAGCCGGACAAAAGACATGCGGTGAATTAGCTGTATTACTCTCGTCCACAATACTTGCCGCCTAGTAACAAATATACCAGATTTATAACTGACAGGCACCCTGATTGCAACTGCCGTTTTGGTCGGTACACAGAGGACTTGTGTTCCTCAATATACTGTCCGCACTCCGCGGTGTAGCTAAGGAAAACCGTCGTCCACGATGCCACTGGGTCATCCTTAGCATTAACACCCCAAGGAAGGACTATGCATACCGTATAGAGGAAGCTCATTGGACCGTGGTCCAAGTATGTTCGCGAAGCGCTCAACAAATTGGATCCCTTCTCGTGTTGCCTTGACGGACTTCCGGAGGGTCTCATCGCCAAGCTGCTGCCCTGACCTGCTGTAATGCCACAGACAGTTCCGCAAATATTCATATATCTCGTCTCTCGCAACGCCTTCCTTTATGGCAACTTCGGAAAGGCCGATTACGGCCAATTTGAAGAGTTCGATCAGGTTCTCATCTGCTTTCTCCCCGGCCAATCGCTTGAAGTGCTCCGCGCACTCGCTGAAAAGGTCCTTCCAAGTTAGGGCTGCCTTTCTCGCCGGGCTGAGATGAGAGAGCACAAGCTTCTGCAGTGTTCTTTCCACATCATCCTGTGTACAGAGGATGCGATCCCAATCCTGCTCCGTTTGCGGCAGCTTCTCCGCAAGTAGCTTCTTCATTATTGGCTCCCACCGCTTCCTCTTCTCTGACGGCGACACAGTCGGGCCAGGTGATCGCGTTTGAGTTGGTTCGAAATCATTGGCGTTTGCGATAATGAACTGTAGGGGCTGCTCCCTTGCCATGGCCAGAGGGCTGGGATTCAGGAGCGTTTCGATCTTGGTGATTGCTGAAGGTCGATTCGTCTATGGTGCGCGGGCCGCAAGCTGAGAGGGGCTGGCTTTGTCCTGGTTCACGGCGCCAGGTTGCCGCTAGTGAAGCCCAATCTGGCCAGAATTATGCCGATCACGTGGCTTAGTTTTGTGCCTTGCTGAACGCCAGGTCCCCGGCGTTCCGCGTACATTATTGGACAAAGGGGTTCCATTTCTTCGTCATGACGCTGCACCGTGGGGTACGTCAATGTGAGTTCCTACTCCTGGCGAGGCAGGTGGAGTCAGACTGGCGAAACGTAAGTCGTTCCGCTCAAGTTTCAAAGGGGTTTGGGGACCAAGACACGGCGTAAAATGGACCGGACTTGCCTGAACGGGCAAGAACCTGGGGCAAAGAGACACGGCGTGTTTACCTCGAGCTGGCCATGGGTTGTGCGGGAAGATAGATGCCATCATCGTAGGCAAAGCTACAGTAGACGCCCAGAGGCATGCTATCGCCTATGCACGGGCGGCGCAGACACCTCGCATGATCATGCCATTGTTGCCGAGAGCAGCTGGAGACCATCGGTCCTCTGCAGATGTGGACCCGTGTCCTTGGTACACATCGTTGCCCATAAGTGCAAAAGCCCGAGTCAGATGATCATGCACCCGGCTCGAGTCACAATGAGTCAAGGACAAAACATGCCTTGACGAGCGGTGACGAGGGGGTCGGACGCGTCCGAGGGTGCCCGTTGAGCTTGACTCGTGGTCGGCCTTTCCATCCCATCAACGCGGACATAGACAGCTGGACATGGGTTGATACCGACAGGCCAGTTGCTTGGCCGCCGGTGAGGCATGTAACACGCGCGCGCGGCCGTTGAGCTATCGAGCCGTGACCTTCTTCTGGAGAGCTAGCGACTCGTGTTTTGCTGATGAGCAAACAAACATGTTGGACGAATCGCATCCGCCGAAAGAAGCCAAGCGCGTGAAGATCTCACCTGTGAATGGATCATCGAATCCCTGCACAACCCGCCGAAGGCAACGCAAAGTCGGGCAATTCGGGTTCGGGGCGGCAGGCTAGGGAGGCCAGGCGGTTAGCGCGAGAAAAGAGAGAACAGTGGGCGGCACGACTCGCTCCAAGCAGGTTACCACCCAGCGATGTCATCACTTCCAGGGTTGCTTTCAGCTCGGACTCGGGCGCGAGACCCCTGGGCCCGCCCGACTCCCGCTCGCGTCCACCAGGAATGGTACCGCCAAGACTGACATTGGCGCTAGCCCACAGCGCATTGTCATGGAGAGACGAAATGAACCCCTGTCCGATAGCTGTGCATGCAGAGCGACATGAACCATGCGTCCGTGCAACATCCTCAAACCAGCAAGGCATAACTAGGCTGAGCTGTGTTATCGGCTGATTCTGGCCGATAATGAGCTCTTCGCAGGGGCTCATACTCTCAATGGACAGAACATGTGTACAACGACGAACCTTGCCCGACGCAAGTTCAAGCAAACATTCTAACTTCATCCCAGAATCAGCTAGTGTCACTTGATGTTCGCTACTCTTCCCACGTTTCCCACACAAAATTCATTCAGTGTACCTCCGCGCCTGTTCTTCTTCACTCTTTTGACGACGCATTGTCGCAACCCATTGATCTACAGTTTCAATCACCTTCTCCGGTTGGTGCTTGTGCTGCAATAGCAATCCCTGAATCTCGGCAGGGCTGAACTCTCTTTCAGGCAACTTGCTGGCAAAGCAAAGGGCAAAATCGTCGATCCGCTCGCGACTTTGTAACTGCCGTTTCGCCGCAGTCGCATCTTCTGGCATGCTTCCGCACTTGTCTTCATCATCGGCCGTGTCCCCACGCGTTCCTTTGGATATATCAGTCAATTCGTTTTCAAACGGCGCATAGATCGCGCGAAATATCGACGAGGCAATGTCTCTGTCCGCTAGACCAAATGGGATGATCTTATCGACACGGCCTGGACGTATGAGTGCTTTGTCGAGTTTGTCAATATAATTGGTGGTCATAATAAGGATGCGGCCCTCTTGCGCAGCAACACCGTCCAAAATGTTCAGCAGACCGGACAATGAGAGCGTTTTGTTGGCAGCAGGAATGGATCCCGCATCAGCCTGCTGCTGACCGTCATGCGAGTCGGGCCGACCATTCGTGACGTGCGACTTTTGCGCTGAGCTTTCTTCACGTGTGTGGGCCAGGCCGGCAGTGTCGATGTCTTCCAGTAGAACAATGCATCGAACAGGAAGCTCGTTGAAGAGTGTCATGATCTTCTCCTCGCTGGCCAACGCGGAACTGAGGCTGACGATGTAGATTTTTAAGCGGAAAAGTGCGGCCAAGGCGAGACTCAGCGAACTTTTTCCAGTCCCTGGAGGCCCGTGGAAGAGGTAGCCGCGCCGATAAGGGATGCCGCGGTTGGCGTACCACCGTTGGGTCTCTGGATCCAGATAATCGCGGGCGTCATTGAGAAGGTCTTGCCTAGATTTTCCATCGAGGAATACTGTCGACAATGCGCGATTGAGTCGTGACATACACCGTTTCCAAGACGTGTCCTGAAAATTCCCACGATAGATCAGAGTTTTCTGCTCGTCTCGTTTCATGTAAGCTTGGCGTGCCTCAGAGAGCAAGTGTTTGATAATGCCAGGGTTACGCCCAAAACATAAGAGCACCAGCTCCTCGCGCTCGCTCATAGACTGGAAATTTGATTCTTGATTGTTCAGGCGACGCTCAAATACCAGTAGATGACCTCTATACCAGAAGTAGTGTGATCCAAAAGCAGGTGTGTAATGGATACCACCTTTTCGAGAACCAGTCTTCAATTTGGCATGTTCAGGTAGCGCGGCGGTGTACTCTTCTTCTTCTTCATCGCCCGAGTCGCCGTGCATGTACGTATACCAGTGACGAGAGCTGATGTCCGTATTGGCGAAGGAGTGCCGTGAGCTTCGGGCAAAACGTTGTTGCGAAAGCCAGAGGATGAATACGTTGTAAGCCTCGTCATCTGCGCGGATGGTAACAGACGACAGAAGATAAGAGTGAACAAAGTTCCATAACGGATCACTTCCAAAGCTCCAGGCAACTGTCATGGCGACAACCATTAGAACCATGGGGATATAGGCGTTGATGTCGATATTTAGATATGCCTTTGCCGCCGATGTAAGAACTGAAAAACCAGGAACGAAAGAGTCGACAAGAACTGTTGGGAACTGCGATGGTCTAGAAACAACAGGTGTCGTCGCACACGAGGATGGTAGCCCGTCGCTCATGGTTGGCAGCTGAAGCCGATGCACTCGAAGGATGTCTTATGCTCCGATTGCACTCTGACGTACCAATACCGAACCAAACTACCTAACACAAGCATACGGAGCGAGGAAAGGGACGATTCAGCCAACAAATCGGTGATGACTCCAAGAGATGTGACAGACTTTCTCGATATATAGCTGGACCTCACTTTATGCGAATGCGACGCAGGAGTGTCTCTGGACCCGCGTTGCCTAACGGCGTAACCGCTCCGCCTTGCAGCATCTGTGTGACTGGATGGCTCATCGTAACGGGTGTGTGGGTCTATTGATGCATGATTAGCGGTGGCTGGAGCGAACTCCGTTCTGCATCTCACCCATGACCTGGCCGCAATCTGATCAGAGTCAGTTTGGTTCCGTGTTACGTGGGCCTAGCTTAGCTTTAGTGGGGTTCCCGTGCAAGTCAGTGAGAAGTTCACTACCAAGCGCACCTGCCATTCAGACACGCGCGGCCCGCACTATGCGTTCCCGTAACTTGTACAGATCGGGTCAAGTCCGTGTGGCAGCTCACTCTTCTCGCTCCAATATGCGGGGCCGGCTGGACAAGGTGAAACATGAGCACGACCGCAAATGCGCAGTATCGAGGCGAAGCGTCAGGCATGAAGCGGTTTCTGCGGGGCCAGAGGAGGCTGTGTGCCACGTCGCGGAGCGTGATGGCACGGACGCCCGCAAGGGTAGTCATGGACTGTGGTAATGACGACTGATTGGTGCGGTACCTCATTGCAATTACTGTACTAGGCACCAAATACAGTAAAGAATGAACACGACGTCTACTTCCTGTGTTTCGCTCCTGTTGCCATTGACCCATCCACCGGTGTAAAGGCGGCGAAGCAAACTCTCGTAGCAGGGCAAGTCATGCCGCCGAATCATGCACACGGCAGCAACACAGCATACCGACAACTGTCAATACCAATCCAGCACGCTCTCAAATCGAAAATCCCTTCGACCAGGTGCGATCCCGGGTAGGTACATCGCGCAGGCTATGGTCACATCCCCGCAGACAAACGCTAGGGCCACCAGGACAACCTCGGTGAGCAGGTGGTGTAATATAAGCATGTTGGGTACAATGGTAGCTGAATCATACTGCTACTGGACCTTGCTAACGTCACGTATGATGGTTCTTGCGGACCGAATGGGCTCGCTACGTGCTACTGCATTGCGATTGCAAGAGCCGTGCCATGGGCAATGTCTTACTTACCCCAAGGGAAGGAAGCCTGGGCAATGATTCAACTATTCGGTCGGTACTCAATTCACTAGGTTCCCTACACAACACAACATTCACCTGAAACTGCGCCGCGCCTATCGCTTCGGTGATTGGATCTGCAGATAATGCCAATGGGCACTTTGTACCGTGTTTCTCTGACATCGACAAAGCCTGCGTCGCCAATGAGCTTGGGCATTTCCCCGTCGTCGGCTATGCGAAGCGTCTTTCCCATCCGGTCGGCTCCCTCCCAAAGTACCTTGGCCCACCGCCAAAAGATATGGTCCGGGTCATTCCTCACTGCTTGTGCGTCGCTCTGCACGAGGATGCTGATTTCTGTGTTCTCGATCCAGCCACCCGGTCGCAGCGCGTCGTATGTCTGGCAGTATAGCTTCTCCCAACTGCTGATGCTCCCGTACAGACCACGGATATGCACAAAGTCGAAGCTTTCAGGGGCGTACGTCCATTCGAGCTGCGCATCCTCAATGTGGAAGACACAGCTGGGCGGCACCCATGTTGGTTGTATCGGGCTGATGTCGGTGCCAATGATCTTGGCTTGCGGAAACTCATCAGCCATCTCGATCGCCCATATGCCGGTTCCGGTGCCAATATCTAATACCCTGTCGAAACGAGCGATCGGCGCTTCAAAAAGCTTGTCGTCCTTGAGCATCTTCATAAAGTGATGGGAGAACGGGTTCTGTTCCGTCCTCAGGCCAAGGGTGAAGGAGTGACGTTCAAGTCCCCATCCTTGTCCACTTGTAGGAGACTGTTCGATCACCGCACCAGACCCTACAAGACCATTACGGGCTGAGCTGCTCACTGCTACATGCATAACCCCGTCCGCGCCCGCTTCTGTGCCTGTCGCTGCGATTTGGAATCAGCTGGCTGGAGGCCACTTGGGTCACGGAGGAGCAGTTGGCCTGGGTCCGCGATGCGAAGGCGGGCATAAAGAACTACTTCTCGCGGTGGTATCAGGCGAACCAGCAGCAGAAAGACGACAGGCAGTCGGAGCCCGCCCTTTCGCCCATGAAGACTGGTACGGAGGAGGATCACTACACTCAATGGATCAACAGCAGGACGAAAAAGACGTTTGCAACGAGCGGCAGTGTCAGTGAGTTGGACAAATACTTCCGTCTCGAGCTACAAGACACGCAGGAGCCGATCCAATGGTGGAGAGATCACGGGAACTCCTTCCCGGCACTGAGCAGCTTTGCGTTGGACGTATTGGCAATACCGGCGATGGCGAGCGACTGCGAGCGGCAGTTCAGCCTCGCAAAGTTGACGCTGACATCACAAAGACCGGCAATGGGCGCCGACACGCTGGAGCGGATTCATTGTCTGAGGAATTGGGTCCGACACGGCGGAGTACAGTTAGGCGGTTGGATAGGCAGTTGAGCTTCGGGGCCGGCGGAGGGTCCCCATATGGCCGATAGAAACCCCGTGGCCCTTACATCTTCTGCCCAACCACAGGATTAAGGAACCGCATGGTACTTCAGCTTGCACTACCCGAATTTGGTAATGAATGCATCGTCGATCAAGTTAGTAGTGAACAAATAGCGACTGAATTGATGGTCGTCCGTGAGGTTCTTTTGTGGTGCCGACAACAGGGGGTGCCGGGATCTAAGTGCAGTGACGTGGTGTTCCAAAGCGCAGCGGATCGGTGCGCAGGCGGTCATCGGAGCGTTCCGGACCGTGGCCACCGCTGTGGCCGAGGCGGAGGCCAGCATTCCGACTATAGAGGAACGACACAGGCAGGCCGCGACGAGGCTCTGCGTGGACCTGCGGACCCTTCCGCAGACGCATCCGCTGGCAGCGCTGAGGAACAAGGCGAGCAGGCGATACCTCTCGCCAATGCAAGGCATCGCCTCAGTCGTGGCCAAGGCTTCCACGGAGCGAATGGAAGTCATTGGCGCGTTCGCTTTGCGACCATGGGCGAAACGTATCCCTGTATCGGCGGAGATGGACCTGGCAGGGACGGTCCAACCACCAAATCCACAAGGAATCATTATAACAACAGCAAGCTCGCAGAAGGACGGCAGAGTGGGTATGGGAGGCGTGGTCTGCGATACAACGCATGGTGACACGGGCCGCATCCTCGGCACCTACTCTGTTGCTCTCGGACCTGACAGTGAACAAAACCCATACACGGCGGAACTCGCAGCGATAGAAGCAGCACTGAGAAACGTACCACCTGGCCTTGTCTCTCGAGACGTGACGGTCGTCACGAGCAACCGCTCAGCGGCGATTGCGATCAGGCGGCCACGGCAACAATCCGGACAATGCACTATTCGTCAGATATACGATCGTGCAAAACACCTTCAGAAGAATGGCTGTTGTGTCAGGCTTATGTGGCTGCCGGCAAAGGATGAACGATGTACGTTCAGACCACTGGCCAAAGCGGCAGCGCAGCGAGCCACTGAGCAGGAGTGTGTCGTGGAAACGCCACCGTACCAAGCGAGCTCCACAACGCTCCGGATTGCACTCGCCCGTGAACGACCGCGCGAACAGCTGCCAGATAGCGTTGGAAAGTATTTGAAGCGCATCGACAAGGCGCTACCGGGCAGACATACCCGTGCGTTATACGAGGCGCTGAAAAGGAGAGAATCAGACGTCCTCGCTCAGCTTCGGACGGGGATGATGCGGCTGAACAGTTATCTTCGCAAGATAGGTGCAGCGGAATCGGACATGTGCGACTGTGGACAAGCACCAGAGACGACAGAGCATTTTCTGTTCCGGTGCAAGAAGTGGTCAGGACAACGGGAAATTCTCTTTACATGCTCACGAACAAAGATTGGCAACCTTTCTTTCTTTCTGGGAGGCAAAGCTACGTCGGATGACGACAAGTGGGAACCGGACATGCGGGCTGTGCGTGCGACGATCAGATTTGCGATTGCGACGACAAGGCTGGCAACAAGTCGTGCCACTCAGGACGTTCATCTTTAACATGCGACTATACTAACAAAACAGCCTCGACATTGGCAGACCGCGCTTCAGTTGCTGAGAATAGGATGCTGAACACTTGAAGAACTTGGCCTTCAAGCAGGCCTGTCATGAGATCAAGGACGACGAGGTTCGCTTAAAAATGTTGCGACGATGTATACGTGGGGCTTGGGGTGTCACGTACGAAACGAACCAGATTGTTAATTAGGTAGCGTCAAGGCCCTATAGGGACTTCCCTCCGGGCGTAATAAATCCATGCCATGCCGTAGTCCTCGTTCGACCGGATTCTGTCCGACAACCCGCCTCAGCCCCAAACCACTAGTTATCCTGCTCGGGCCGGAATAACAACGCGGCCGCCCATCCAGGTCACGCCCCCGACAAGGATGAGGCCTCGGCCGTAATGCTGCTGCATGAAGCACCTCCGCCTGCCGAGCCGTCTTAGCCTGTGTCTGCTCTCATGGCGATGAATTGCGGAGAGCACTACAGGATTGTCATTAGTTCTTCCCACACGCAATAAATCGGCTTTTGGGAGCCGGCCTATGTCTTGAATTGCACTGCATGCGAATGTTACACCGTCGACTCTGCATTCCATGTCCGACGCCATCCAAACATACCGGCGCAGCTGGCTGCGACTCATGTCAATTGCTGGGGTCGACCCTCGTCAATTTCTCCAAGTCCAACCCGCGCCTCAGCCGCAACATGGTTCACTTCCTGTCAATGCACCTGTCAGTAAGTTAAATTGCTGTTAATGCCTTATTATATCCCCTGCCGCAGGGTTGCACCGAATGGTGGCACAGTCATTACGTCGAAGCGAAAAGCTGGGTTGCAGAACGCCAGCCCAGGTGACTCCCACGTGTTGTCCCTTGCACCTGGCGGGTCGTCCATCGAATTGGCGCGGCGTTATGATACGATGTACATAAGGCAAAGAAGTAAATTAAAGGCCATGGCTGTGGGCCTGACCAACCCAGCATTCTCGGTGCACCTGACTACGTTATCCGGGGGAATGGCAGGATCATCCGAACTTCGATTACAGACCGGATGTGCGCTGTTGGGAATACATCCAATGAAGAGATCACGCTGGCGTGGATCCACCCGTATTATCGTTGGCGACAAGACTGGCGCGCATTTGCGGACCCATGAGCCACATGCACTCAACTACACTCAATTACACCAGGTCCCTCTGGCATCCTGCCGTCATTGCGGTCTTGCGCAAGCATGAGTCAAGTAAATGAGGCATTAACCACGGCGGCCAGGAAAACAGTCTTAATTTCAAGATACGAGCCTGTATCGACGGAAATGAGTATATATACCAATGTCTGACATGTGTCCAGATCCCGGGGACTCTCGGGTCGAACTCAGTCTCTCTGTTCCCCAAGCCGCTTAGGAAATACTGCCCATTGTTATCGTTATAAACTCAGGAGAAGTATTCTCAGCCTCCATCTGAGAGATAATTACTATGAAGGTCCTCGCTTGTCTAGCCGTCATTTCTATCACGGCGCCATCTGCCGTGGTTGCAGCCAAGCTGCCACGGAGTGTCAGCGCCACTCTCATACTCTGCAGAGAGACTAATTTCAAGAGTTGCGATGTCAACATCGTTCCAATTAACACCTGCTGTGAGGCTGATCGAAACCCTGACTGCAACATTGCTCTAGACTAATATGCGTGGCCGAATCTGCAACAGTCGAGGTAACGGACTGCGGATATTGCAACAGCGTCAAGTCCCTGATTACTGAGCTCCACTTTTGCAAATTCTACTCGTATGTTTGTCGATGTCAAAGTCTGGAAGACTAATTCAGCTCACAACTCACTCGTCTCGCAGGAAGTCTGATTGCACTGGCGCAGAGCATCATCGTTTGGGCATGGAAGGTACCTTGCCACAGGATGTCGCGATACGGTCGGTTAAATGCTTCTAAATTTGGACATTCACATGTGGCCTGGAACTGCGCACAACTGAGCAAGCGTACTGAGTATATGCCCAAGCCCATCGCGATCGTGTTATTGTTGAGCCACAGACCTTCTAGTGTCGGAAGAGGACGGCTGGGAGGAGATTGTTTGTTTCTTCTGTTAATTAGATAATAAAGACTATCGCCGCATCAAACCCCCCTGCAGTTCCCTACGAGCCGAAAACCACAAGCGTCGTAAGCCCGGGGGAAGTCTACTAACAGCTCCTCCTCCCGTAGTACTTAAGTCCCTGCACATAGAAATGGGCACCCCCCTGTTTTGGGCACCCATCATGGGTGCCCAACCCAAAACGCAATGCAAAATTCCACGGCCAAGAGCTTCGCCATGTCATCTCCAAAACATCTAAAAGTTGGCATGTACGTTTGAGCGTCAATTAAGATGAGGTATACTGAGGCTGACATTCATCGCGCCCTCGAGGCAGTTGCAAGTGGCGGATCGGTCAAGAAGGCGTCCCGCGATTGGGGCGTTCCGAGGGCCACTCTTTACAACCGCATGAACGGCCACGAATGCAGAAAAGATGCATTCTCTTCTCTTCAGAGGCTTTCTCAGACGCAAGAAAAACAGCTTACTAAATGGATTCTCGTCCAGGACGCCCTGGGGCTTCCTCCCACGCACTCGCAGATCAGGCAGTTCGCGCAGCGCATGCTGGCCGTCAAAGGAGACAACATCCCGCTCGGAAAACACTGGATGCAGGCTTTTTTGAGGCATAATCCGGCAATTCGGACCCAGAAGTCCATAACAGAGATTCGGCGCGTGTCAATGGCGCGTCTACTGAGGTAATTCGGCCTTGGTTCAACAATTTCTTCCTTCCTGAAATTCAGGCCATTAAGCCCGAGCACAGGTACAACATGGATGAAGCAGGCATCATGGAAGGACTCGGGGAGAATGGACTGGTGGTTGGCAGTGCTGTAAAACGATCTGTCCAAAAGAAAACGCCTGGTTCTCGCGTCTGGACGTCGTTCATCGAGTGCGTATCCGCCACGGGCACCTTCCTACCTCCTCTCGTCATTTTCAAGGGGAAGTCCGTCCAGCAGCAATGGTTCCCGGAAGATCTCAGTCTTTTTAGCGACTGGTAGTTCACTGCGACGAAGAACGGCTGGACTTCAGACCAGACGGTGGTGGAATGGCTCGAAAAGATGTTCATTCCAAGGACCCAGCCGTCGGACTCTTCGGAGCGAAGACTGGTAGTATTGGACGGCCATGGGAGCCACGAGACAGTCTAGTACATGTATCTATGCTATGAGCATAAGATCCATCTTCTTTTTCTGCCTCCTCATACCTCTCATGTGTTGCAACCTCTGGATTTGTCCGTCTTCTCCCCTCTGAAGCACTACTACCGCAAACAGGTCGGATTTCTCAGCCTGTTGACCGATTCGAGCGCGGTCGGCAAGCAAAACTTTCTTTCCTGCTACCAGATCGCACGAGAGCAAGCGCTCACGGTGTCCAACATCAAGGGTGGCTGGAAAGCGACGGGTCTGTGGCCGGTATCGGTGGCGAAGCCACTTTTGAGCCCTCTCCTGCTGGAGAACAGCAACAAGCGGAAGAATGATGCGAAAAACACTCACACTGCATTTAGAAGCCCTTTTTCTACGTCAGAATGGCAAACAGACGCATCGCAGATTGCGTGGTCGACTCCAAAGCGGCCTCAAGATCTGAAGGTGCAGGTGCTTCAATTCAACCAGCTCGACGACGATGTGCCCACAAAGCGGCTGCTGTTCAGGAAGATTACAAAGGGGTTTGATGAAAAGGATGGCCTCTTGGCAAAAGCCCAATTACAAATTCAAGCGCTGGAAACACAATTGCCGGCCGTGAAGCCGAAGAAGAGGAAGAGGGTGGAAACGAGCCCGAATTCGAGGTTCGCCGACATTGAGGCAGTACAGCGGGCGCAGGCGGAGGTCAATGCAGCTGAGAAAGGAGACACTGATGGAACCGAAGATGAAATTTCAGAAATCGGTGACGATTGTATTGTAGTGAGCGTTGGTGGGCGGTGAGAAGCGATTGAATTGGTGATCGTGAAAATGGAGCAAGATTTTTTGGGTGGCCCAAATGAGGGGGTGGCCCATTTCTATGTGCAGGGACTTATAGGCGGCGACAGCATGACTTGTTTGTTTGTTTTCTTGTTTGTTGTATTTTTCGTCGGGAATTGAGGCAGGGGCTGCTGGAGTGGAAGGACGAATGATAACATTGTCTCTGTCACTCTCCTGCGTTTGCCTTCTACAGGTAACTTGGGGTACCCGCGACTAAGGAATGCAGCTATGAACCACACTAGAAATGTCTACGGTTCGACCCTCCGAGTCTTGTGACAAATTTACCGCGGTCGCCAACAATATTTAGTTCAAATACATGGCTTTCTGCAGGTTTTTGGTCGCTTGAATGCCATCCCTGTCTGTGAACAGAACCCTTTCTGTAACGGTCTCAACTGAGTGTATTGACAACTAGCTGAGCGGCTACTACGAGCATTCTGGGGTGAAGAAAAAGGGAGAAACAAAGTGGACCGAGAGACGCGAAGCGTCTCTCTACAATGGCCGAGTGGGTACCGAGGCCTGTACGGGCCTAGCCCGTTACACTTTCTATCTTCAACGTGGTTCATTGCGGACCTACACCGGTGATGATGATGAGGATGGTGATGATATTATTTAACGTCCGGAGAGCTTTGCGGCTGTAACGGTCTCAACTGAGTGTGTTGACAACTAGCTGAGCGACTGCAACGAGTATCCTAAAGCTGGAGAAGAAAGGAAGAAAGAGAAAGAGAAAGACCCCACGAAAGGGGCGCGAGCTCCTGAGCGGAGCTCTGGTGTCACACACTTGGGTAGGAAAACCGCGGGTCAAGGAATGCTTAAATCTCTATCTAATGCTGGCATGAAGCTATTGCTCTTATACCTGTGCCGTTGAGGCCATGAACATGACTCACTATAGGCAACAGTGTCCTGCCTACAGGCAGCACTTGTGCAGCCCGAAGCCATCGCAGCTGTTGGCCTTGACACCTGAGGCTCGTTCTTGCAACAGTGCTGGACACGGAAGGGAACGTGCTTCCGGGCTGCCGAGGCACTTGGTGCGGAGAACGGCGTCAGCATCGCCAAGATGTCTTGGTTGAGCAACAAACAATCGGGAAAGGCCTACGGGTCGATGGTGATCTACGTCACGAAGGGAAGCGACGCAAGACGGCTCCTGGACGGCCACTACTTCGACCTAGCCGGAGAGTCGGCCATTACGAACGTTTTCGAGCCACGCAAGGGTCCTGTACGGTGTTACAAACTGCCAGAACATCGGCCACAAGTCGTTTCAGTGCAAGTACGCCCAAGTCTGCGGGAGGTGCGCAATGCCAGGGCATCACCACAGAGACTGCAAACGACAGAACCGAAGTGCGTGCCTTGCGGTGGACCGCATGAATCGTTCAGCCGAAATTGTCGGGTGCGGAACACACGTGGCGATGAGTAAAACCTTGAGCATCTTACAACTGAACGTAGGGAAGCGAGAGCCGGTCCAGCAAAGCTTGATGAATGACGTCGAGCTCAAAGATTACGGCGTGCTGGCGGTCTCCGAGCCTTACGCAAGATTAGTTGATGGCAGGGTGGTTACCAGTCGATGTGGCACAGCAACTGGACGAAGATGATACCGACGCAGCAACATGACGGGCCCTGGCCGATTCGAAGCATGCTCTGGGTTCGAAGCGACATCGAAGCAGAGCAGCTGCCAATACCATCCGCGGACCTCACCGCAGCAGTGCTTCGGCTGCCGGAGAGAGACGTTCTGGTGGTGTCGGTGTACGTGCAAGCAAGAAGCGCTGAAATGCTGGTCTCTGCAGTGGGAGCATTACATGAGCTGATTCGGTCATTCCGTGACAGTACAGGTAGGCGTACAGATGTGGTGCTGATAGGGGACTTCAATCGCCACGACCTACTCTGGACTGGAGACGATGTTTCTGCCATGAGGCAGGGTGAAGCCGAGCCAATCATCGACCTGATGAATGAACATGGCCTCTGCAGCCTGCTCCCAAGGGGTACAAGAACATGGCAGGGGCAGGATCAGGAAAGCACCATCGACCTAGTGTTGGCGACGT
This sequence comes from Purpureocillium lavendulum, assembly GCA_029168975.1. Lineage (NCBI taxonomy): Eukaryota > Fungi > Ascomycota > Sordariomycetes > Hypocreales > Ophiocordycipitaceae > Purpureocillium > Purpureocillium lavendulum. Next base: position 3,234 of record JAQHRD010000011.1, on the reverse strand, counting down.
CGGAGCTGGCGGACACAATGGTGACATGCGTCCCACACCCGACAGATCATGGGTCGGACCATCGGGCGATTCAGACAACATTCGACGTGGAGCTGCCGAGCGGGTCGCGACACCAAGATTGTTGTTCAAGAACGCTCCCTGGAACCTTATAAGAGCACAGTGGAGGAGTGTCTTCGAGCGCTCCCAAGGTCGGCGGACGTGCAGGCGCAGGCGACCAGCTCATGGGTGTAGTCTTAGAGGCGATTTACGATCTTACACCTCGAGCACAAACCATCGCCATATTCAAAACGCTGGTGGAGTGGAGATCTGACACGGCTGCGCCGAGCGTTTACGTTCTGGCGGAATCAAGCCAGGGCACAACGGCGGCGAGCTAGGCGTGCTCGGACTTGGAACGACGAGCGAAGGAAGCAGCAAAGGAATACCACGACGGCATACGGAGACAGAGGAAGGCGCACTGGGGACGACTTCCTTGCCGAGGATACCAACATCTGGAAGGCCGCCAAATATTTGGAGCCTGGAAAGGACGCCATGGGCGACAAGGTGCCGCCACAGAAGAAGGCGGGTGGAACCATGACCAGAAATAGGGCGGAGCAAGCGGAGCAACTGCTCGACACGTTCTTCCCTCCGCCGCCAGCGAGAATCGAAGAGGAAGGATTGCGTCCACAACGGAGAGCAGTAGCCATGCCGGCGTTGACTCTGGAGGAGGTCGAGGTCAAAGTCATGGCAGCAAAGCCGTGGAAAGCAGCGGGAACGGATGGCCTGCCGGCGATGGTGTGGAGACAGCTCTGGCCAGTAGTGAAGCATCGCGCTCTGGCGCTCTTCCGGGCGTCGTTGCGGGAGGGCGTCGTGCATTACCAGACTGAGAGGACAACGAGAAATCCTCTTTGCGTGCTCACGAACAAACATTGGCAATGTCTCTTTCTTTTTGGGAGGCAAAGCTGGGGGAGATAACGACAAGTGGGGACCGGACATGCGGGCCGTACGTGCGACGATCAAATTTGCGATTGCGACGCAAAGGCTGCGAACAAGCGGCGTCACTCAGAACGCTCATCATTAAGTTGCGACTATACTAACAAACAGCCTCGACTTTGGCAGACCGTGCTTCAGTTGCTGAGAATAGGATACTGAACACTTGGAGAACTTGGCCTTCAAGCAGGCCTGTCATGGATCAAGAACGACGAGGTTTGGCTTGAAGCGGTGTGTGAGGGTATCGCCACACGACTTTCATACTTTTATGAAATGTCTCACTTCATGAATATTGTACATTAATCTTAGCGAGAGCCTTCCCTACGAACTCTCCTTCTTTCCATTTCGCTCTTTGTAAACAATCGTTTTACCCAACTTGCACTCGACCTCGTTCGTGCCCTTGTCCCGTCTCACGGTGCGATGTTTTATGTGTGGGGCTTGGGTGTCACGTACTAAACGAACCAGACTGTCAAGTAGGTGTTGAGGCCCTATCGGGACTTCCCTCCGGGCGTAATAAATCCATGCCATGCCATGCCATGCCATGCGTAGGCGCGGTTAAACAATTTACCGACGCCGTGAAGCGCGTGGTAGTCATGATATGGGCACATGACACATGAAGGTCCAGCGCACAGGGAATTGACCAAGAGCAGTAGTGGAGTCTTGCTTCAATTTATCTGCTGACAGGTTTCTACTTCTACTAGCTTTATCCTCCTAGGTTCGGTCCACAAAGGTAGATGCAGCGATGTTGGTGGCCACGACAAAATCGACGCGGCGATGCTTCGCACTCGACCGCGGGAAATGATCTCAACGATATTGATATGGAGTATTCTGTCTAACAACCATCGAATAGGTGAGTTGTTTTTGGTAGAGTCATTGCGAAGCGCACGGGTCCCGAGGCGTAACAGGGCGAGACGCACGGACGGCAGACAGGTGCATATTACGCCGACGTTGAGCTCGATGGTGGAGAACCATACTATGCTCCATTGGTCCCATGTGGGATTTGTCGTATTGGCATAATAAATGATGGAGTGGAGGCGGAGGATGGAAACGATTGTGACACTACATTGAAGCGGAAGTTAGCTAATTGTCCATCAACATAATAGTCTGTGTTTCCACTTACATTGTACCTGTCATAAACATGAGACCAGCAGCGGCTTTCTTCTTCCAGTGCAGGTTGAGCTGCTTTATTTGGGTAAGAGGGATTGCTAAAAGCCAAATGTCGGAAATCACAGTAAGGGCAGCGTTTACCCAGCCAGCGACATTAATGTTATAACATTGCCCTTGGGGCCGAGGGATGGTCTTGAAGTCGTGCTTGGTCCACTGATAGCTGATGGGTGAGCATTGAAAGATAATGCTAACCACAAATGAAAGCCCAAACGCAACATGGAACGCAACAGTGGCCCAAAGAAAACGTCGGGCTGTCTGCCAGGGAAGATGTCGAGATAAAAGAATGATAAGGACAACTTGACGATTGTCATGAGCAGGACGTAGAGTATCTCTATGATGTAGAAGTAGAGGCCGAAGGCTACGAGACTGGAAGGCTGTAGGCCCCACATGTCCTCGCCTAGTCCATTGGCTGTCAGGCCAAATATCGTCATGGCAATGCTGGGTATCCCGATGGGGCTTGCGAGCAGGATAGTCCAGTCATCGATGCCTAGTCGTTGTTTGGTGCTGAAGAATCGTTTGTACAGGAGACGTATGCAGAGGATGATGGTCGTGACTGCACCGAAGGCGATGGTCATAGTATTGAATTCGGCAGACCGGTTTCGCACGGGGACCCGACACGTCGTTTCGGTTAGATACCTGGAGGCTACGTAGAAAATGTCAGCTTGATGGCACCGGATAAGGAGCCGACGAGGAGGCATGGACAAATCCATACAGAGAGCCTCGGGAAGGCTACAGGATACTAGAATACATCTGTCGGCGCCTTGCCTCGTCTCGTTTTCGCAAACGCATGTGATATTTTGTGAGTGGACATGCATCCGTAACGCAGGGTAACTAGATGGTAAGGCAGGTCAGGTACCGCTTCAAAGATTGTGAGATCGGTATCCTCACTGCGCAAGAGGGCAATGATGCGAAGTCGCTGCTCGCCGCAAAACACCGAATCTACTGCGACTCGTTCAACTTCCTGTAGCACAGCAGCCCTGTAAGATGGAGAAATACTCCCCATCCCGAAGGCAGCTGGTAGCGAAAGTGCATGAACGGTTACTGCCAGACAAGAGCTAGCGGGACTGAAGAAGCGTCCTGAGTCGTTTTGTCTTTCGTGGC